>CM033984.1:31793966-33023301 GCA_019706035.1 Raphanus raphanistrum subsp. raphanistrum
ATTGATTTTTGAGGCTTGCCGTCTCTGCTTCTTTGCTTCGAAACTGAGTCGTGTCAACCATCATGTGCTTCGCCATCGTCATCATTTCCTGATGGAGACTATTGAGCCGGCCGTGTATTTCTGCTATTGAGTTTTGAAGGCTAAGATGCCTTTTGTTAACTCCTTCAGTTAGCTGATCGACCTTCTGGTTTATTGCTGTTAACAGATAATTCTGAGCAAGAGAATTTTCTGTTTGCCAGTTTAGAACCTTTTCTGCTTGGCTAAGCTGAGTAGGTCCAGAAGAACCTATTGCTGCAGAATGGATTTTTGGGGTATGAGCAACGTCGTCTTTGATGAAATCTTCTGGTGGAGGAAAGTCGTTTGGGCTGATCATCAATAAGTTTTGCTCTGGTTCTTTCTTTGCGCTGGGGTATTCGACTATAAAGTCATATCTATCATCGCCTAACGGACCAACAGAAGGATCTCCTTCGAGATACCTTTTGTATAGAGGGTCTTTTTTCTTTCTTCTTCGTCTTCGTTTTTCGTCGTCAGATTCGTAGCTCCAGTAAGCGTCTGAACAGGCTTCGCAGTTGCAGACGTCAAAACGGCAATGTCCATCTTCGTCTATGAAAGGATAGATTATACTTCCGTCTTTATCGAATCGACAGGGCCTTGGGATGTCTTGTTTCTTAGCTGGGCCGTAGAAATCTCTTTCGTCAACTTCGATGGCAAATTGAGTAAATAATTGCTTCCTGAATGACGAAGATCTTGGTTTTTCAAACATGATTTCCGTTGTTCCATCTTTTCGTGAATGAAAACAAACGTCCGATGATTGAACGGGTGATTGAGTGGCTTGATGAAGCTTCTCGTAGCTTGTCACCCAAGACTCTGGTAGCCGTCTTATCAGCTCTTCGCGTGATATCTGGCGAGGAATTTGTATCGAATTTGGTGTCATTGAGGTTGAAATCAGGTCTGACTCCTCTTCGATAGTCGTTGTGGTGGATGAGTGTAGGCAGTGCATGGACCTTTTTTGTTTTGCTGTTGACTTGAACAGGACGGTGAAAGAAATAGATGGTGTGAGGATTGAAGAAGGGGTTAAGACCTCCATGGCCTCTTAACTTCTTGAATGGTAATCCAGTTGCTTTTGCTGATTTTCTTAATTTACCGTTCCAGGCAGATAACGGCGCGAACCATGTTAAGAAAGTGGAGAGGCATTCGTTGTGTCCACGGAGAGGGTCGTTGAATTGAGCATTGATGTATTGGTACAGCCATTGAATATCAAAAACTATACCGATGGTGTAGCTCGAGCAAAGATACCAGAGGAAGCAAAGGACTTCTTCTGGCATGAAGGTGTTCTCGATCCTGTAGAGATGTGCAAATGGGAAGTCAGGGTGAATCCCCATTGGGCTGATGAAGTGATTGCTGGGTCCATATCTCGACAGAATAGTTGACTGGTATCGAAAGACCATTTGTCTGAGACGCTCGTGAAGAGTGTTTTTGTTGATGAGTTCTTGGGCGTCTTCAGGCATGTTGGCTGCGAAGTTGTAGAAACTCTTTGAGTTAGAGCTCTCCATCATATGTATTTCTTTTGGTGGGTTTCTACTGAGCATGTCTGCTAGAGTGTTCTTCGAGCCCTTTAAATAGACGGATTCGAAGTCGTATTTCGAAAACCACTCGCTCCATCTCAATAATTGTTGGTGTGGGACCATCTTCTGCTTGAATTGTAACATCTTTGGAAAAGATGACATATCCATTTCGATCCGAAATTTATGTCCAATCAGATGAAACTCGAACTTCTCAATAGCTTTCTTGACCGCCAATATCTCTTTGAACGTGGAGTGATAATGCATTTCAGAATCTTTAAAGCGTCCGCTTCTATATCCGCAGATTTGACGTTTCCCGTTTATCTCTTCAAATAAAATGGCTCCCCAATATTTGTCACTCGCATCAGTCTGCAGTATGCGCGTTCCTGTGGAAGGAATCTTTAAAGGTGGTAGCCTCTGCACCTCTAGTTTTAGTCTTTTGACCGCCTCGGTTTGTCGGTTTGCCCATTGAGGTGGATTCTTTGTCAGCATCTTTTGGAGTGGTCTTGTCAGTTGCGAAAGTTGCGGGATGAAGTCGCCTACATAATTGATTACACCAAGAAATTGCTGGATTTGTCGCTTAGTTAGATTTTCATCGGGAAAATCGAGAAGCGTCGTAGCTAAATGGGCCTGAGGTGTAAAATTGCCATCTTTTATCTGCATTCCAAGGAATTCGATGTCGGGCTGGGCTATGACCATTTTACGGGCCGATAGCATAATTCCATACTGTAGGACGATACTTTGGAACTGTTGAAGGAGTTGAACATGCTCCTTCTCATTTGACGAGAACAGTAGGATGTCGTCTATGTATATCAAAGCTGATTCGAGAAGAGGCTTGAATATACGCAGCATTGCCTCCTGAAACAGTGATGGTGCTGTCTTAAGACCAAAAGGTAGGACATTCCACTGGAGGTGCCGGTTTGGTAAACAAAATGCAGTCTTGTATCTTTCTTCTGGTTGAACGCCAAGTTGCCAGAATCCAGACTTGAGATCAAACTTTGAGAATACAGTTGCTCCTTGGAGGTGTTGAAGGAGCGCCTTTTTGTTTGGCAGAGGAAACTTGAAGTCTTGGAGGAATTGGTTTAGTGGCTTGTAGTCAATTACTAGCCGGAGTTTTCCTCTTGCTTGTTCTGCACGGTTGTTGACGTAAAATGCCTTACATGCCCATGGAGAAGTCGTGTTTGAAACTACTCCTTGCTCTACTAGTTGATCACATTCTTCATTAGCTTGCTTTAAAAGGGTTGGTGGCATTCCTGCGTGACTAGCTTTTGTCGGTGTGGTCAGAACATTTTCTTTGAAAGGTAATGAGACAAAGAACTGGGAGTTGAGCCACAGCGGGTTATTGCACTTTTGAAGGAATTCCGTATGAGAATCTGCACAGGAATACTTTGTCATCTCTTCTTTGATTCTCGCGTATTCTTGAGAGACATATTCTTCAACTGCAAAAAGTCGCGGTACTGTTGTGAAGGATTTGTAAAAATTCTTCCACCGTATGCCTTCTGGTTCGATCGAGATGTTGAACGATTTCTTGAGAGTACAATATGAATCCCACCCTAATATTACGTCTTTGCCTGGTGCTGTTGACCCAAGGACTGTAGTCGTGATTCGGCATCCTGGAAAAAGCTCAATTGTAATTGGCTTCGATTTGAGTTTGATGGATAATGATCCTGAATTTGCCACACGAAATTCTTGTTGATGCGGTAGCCACATAGAAGACGGGAGAATTTTCGGATTTATTATCGTTGTGTGGGCTCCAGTATCTATGAATGCGATGGCATCGACTGGTTTCTCTTTATGGGCCGGATCAGAGATCTTCACCTGAAGATGCGGGGGGTATTTCTCTTCTTGCTTCGGTATCTCTGTGATTTTGAAGCAGCAGTCTTCGTCTTCCTCGTGAGATGATTTAGAGGAATCGTCAGAGTCGGAGTCGGAGTCGGAGTATCCACAAATGGCTCCGCTGTCGTCACTGTCATAGGATAGAACTGATTCCAAATCGTGGGTGTCGATGTCAATATCTGGTGCGATCTTTGATATCGAGCTGATTAGATACTGTTTTTTCTTCTTTGACTTGTTAGGGCAATTCTTAGCATAATGTCCTTCTTTTCGACACAGGAAGCACTTTGTTGACTTCTTGAAGCTTCTTTTCTTTCGAAAGAATCTCTTGCGCCTGAAGGTTGGTGAGCGTTTCGAGAAACGCTTTTTGAATTTCTTGCGCTTTTCATTAGAATCACAAGAGCATGATTTCTTGGACTTCGAGCATTTGATCGATAGATCCGGTCTTGCACATATTTTTGATAGCTGCTTCGATCGATCCATAAACTCCACCCAGAACTCCTTCTGCTTGCAAAGTTTGTCGAGAGTTCTGAAGACATACTGTTGGATTTGACCAATGGAGATTTCTTCAATCGTTTGCACTTTTGCAAAGTTAGGTCAATATGTCGTTCGTCTAACTTGGACTTTTCAGGTCGGATTAGGACCTAAGGGGACGGATATGAATGGGCTGGGACAAGGACCAGGATGATTAAGTTCGAACTAGGTCGGACATGATCCCAGTTGATATGGATCCTTTTATTATGAATCTGATGGATTCATCCTCTTATTCTCTGACCATATCACATTATATTCTTGGTACGTTGGATCATAGATCCCAACACACTTAATCATCTCTTTCTTAAGTATAAACACAAGGAATTTCTTTCATACAATAGAATGTTTTTCATACGGAATGATCATGAATGTTCTGATAGAACTCATTCACTAAGTATCACTTAGTCTTATTATATGCATGCAGCTGCCTTTTACTTCAGTCCATGAACAACTTAGGAACAAAGCTTGTTCTTTGAGAATTTCTTTCACATCTTTCTTTGGTACATTTATTCTCTTTATCCAGTGATTCATATACTGCTTACTACACCATTATTTCTTTCATATGTATCCAGACAAAATCAATCTCGATTCTCTGTAGTAGCATCCACCACATAAGAGCATATTTCCTTATAAACTGTTCCTTGGCTCTTGTGAGTATCCTTGTGTAATCAAGCTATATTTGAATGTTATATGAAGGAACATAGACACACTGAACCACGTGGTCATGTCCTTTAATCTCACGGATTTTATTTCTCACAAGACCGTTCACTGGTTTTATCATTTGATGGCGTTTTCTGTATGTAAGGCCGATACGTCCATCTATCTTTGGATTCTTTGAATCTCTTTGAAAACCCCACGTCCCTTTCTTTTCTTTATGAATACTCTCACGTGGGTTCGTGATCCTCGCTTATATCTCTTATGCTCAAGTGCTTTCTCTTATGCATTTTTATCACTTGTGTGTGTATGTATGTGTCGACACCTTATATGCTGTTCCATCGCGTTCTATCGCGTTCCAGACATGTTCTAATTGATTTAGAGATTTCATTATCCAGGACCTTTGTTACCTTGTATCTTGGCTTCCCAAGCTACATCGTTCGGTACCTTAGATGTTCAGCTGGCCAGCCTTGTCTCTATGTATGGTCTGGTTTCCTTAGTGTGACCTCCGATCTATCAATATGAGCACCTTTCTCTTTCTATCCGAGGTTCCTTATATATGGAACATATTGGTCTATCTTGTATAGACTTATAGCACTTGATTATGTCTTTACTAGGACATTTATTTCGTGGTGCTAAGCTGGTATGACTTAGTCATTCATTCGGGTCTAATCTGTCTGGCTATCTTTATACGATTTTCTTTCTTTATATGGATGTCCAGTATTACTTTCTCTGGTCCGAGGATCTTGCTAAGACAAGGATGGTTAATACCAATCCATTTCTCTCATTTCTTTTATATTTACCAACTTATTTCTTTCTCCTTGATGTTGGATAGTCGGATACATCTTGTATGAAATCCGTGTACCTTGGCCACAATCGGATACATCTTGTATGTAATCCGTGTACCCATGTTTGGCTCATGGTCTCTTAGAATTCGTGGGAGAAAGACATATTTTTTTATCCAACATATAATCCCAATCTTATCTCATCTTCTTATGAGGTTCCATCCTAGACGGCACATATGCTTGTGGTGGTCTATACATAATTTCTTAGGATGGTCTATGTCTGGATCATGACCCTTTAGATGAGATTATCTATGCTTACTTTATATGGCCTGATGCACTATATCTCTTATACATGTAAATCGTGTGATGTCCCCAAGCTTATAGACTTTTAGTCTTAGGAATTAATATGTCCTTAATCGGATATCTTTGTGACCTCTGTATGGAGAGTCAGAGAACTAGAAGTTCATACATCTGATTGTATTTAAAGGACAATGCGTCTGAGCTGTCATATCCACAAGATTATAGTGTGTTCATGTATCATGGGGTTATCCTCTCTCACCCTCATGAACATACTGTAATTTTCGGATGCTCTAGACATTAATAGTCTAAACCGTATGGGTTTTGGCTTGTTCTTTCAATCTATCATGTTCTCTTTGGCAATCATGTTCATGCTTTTATAGTATGGTCATGTACCACACGGGTGTGAATTATCCCCCTCATGAACATGCTATAAAATTCGTTTGTGTAAGAACACTAAACCATTATGCCAATTTCGTGATGCTTGGGACTATTTTGCCTTATGAGTTCCCCTTGTGTACATGTTTCACAACGTGAGATTTATATGGGATAACTCTTTGTGCCTTTGTAATATTCAACTTTGCATCAAGTTTGGACCAGGATGGCTAGTCCGGTCATGCCAATGATTCTATAAATTTCGTGGTCAACCAAGCTGGTTACCAAGGCCTTTGTGCCATACCTATCCTTAGCATAGTTCTGATCAGTATTATATAGTCATAACCTCTTTAGGCGATTTTTCTTTCAAAATCTGTAGGAAATTTCATTTCCTTTGTGTGCCTATCGGTTCAATATGGAAACCATTCAATCTCAAATCTTATAACTCAATAGGACTTATATTTGGGTGAATAAAGATGTGCCTTATAGGTAAATACCATTTGCTGAGGTTTTGACTATCAAGTCATTTCATCCTTTTATTATTTAAAATAAGATAATTGATTTTATAAATAAAATAATTCATTGCATATAAAATCAGGAAATAACAACTCATAAATAAACACCAAAACATAAAACATAACAAGGTTTAAAATAAATAAATCAAACACCAAAATTAAATAAATAAAATCAGGATGTCAAAAGGGCTTTAGACAATGGTCAATCCGGCCACTCCATTTGTCACATTAGACACGGCTCCCTTGGATTCTTTATTATCACTTTCATCACTATCTGCCTCATAACCACTCATCTCATCGTCTATCTTATTCATTTGCTCATTTTGCAACAAGTATGAGAGCAGATCATTGTATGTGGTGAAACCTTTCTCTCTATAGGTTTGCTGTAAGAATAGATCTTTTGGATCTGCTGTGGAGAATGTCTTTTCAAGTAATTCATCCTCTATTATCTTTTCACCACAGAACATCAATGTATGGGCTATTTGGGATAGAGCATTATTGTATTCTTCCACGGACCCAAAGTCCCTGAATCTGAGGCCCATCCACTCATTCTTTGCCTTTGGTAATAACACATTAGTGTATCTGGACTTTAACTCTGTCCAAAGGCATCGAGGGCTCTCTATACCTCGGTACTGATTTCTCAGTTCCTCGGTGAGATGATGATGCATTACTGATAATGCCATATATTTTTCATTCTCGGTTTTATGATCATCCTTGATGATGCATTTACCAAGACCTTTCATCTCTAGTATGACCGAGATGTTCATTGCACATCCTAGATAATTTTCTCCAGAAATATCCAGGGTATCATAATCCAAGGGTGAAACATTCAAGCTGGTCACACGACCACACAAGCAAGCAATACAGCTAAGGACATGAATAATCAAAATCTATATGCTTGCAGATTTTAGTACACCTTAACAATTTGGTTTCTAGATGATATATGAGAATATGAAAACTCTAAGTTTAATCAGTCATGCAAGCAAATTTTAATTCTAAAAATTCTATGTATGATGCAATGCAAGGCCACACGGCCAACTGATACTTTGATGAGATTATAAAACATGCAGCAAATCAACAAGTAGATCAAAGTCGGTTTTCAAGGTCGACTGAGACAAGGTATGAACTGGAAAACAACTCGGACAAGTATAATGAAAGTAATCTACACGACCATGGTACTGGACCAATTATAAAATCAGTTCATGCAAGTTATCAGTTCATACAGGTTTGCACTTAATGACATACGGCTAAAATATATATAAAATTTCCTTTTATAGAAAGTTTATGAAAATAGTAAGTTTCCAAAATAGAAAGTTTCTTTTTATAGTAAGTTTTTAAAAATAGAAAGTTTCCTTTTATGGAAAGTTTTTAGAAATAGAAAATTTCCTTTTATAAAAATGTAAATTTTCCGTTTATACTAAGTTTCTAAAAATAGAAAGTTTACTTTTATAAAAATGTAAAGTTTCCTTTTCTAAACATATAAAGATTCCTTTTCTGCAAACTAGTCGGATTAAAGCTTATCATCTCTGATGTTTTAAGGGTCGGATAAAGCTCATCATGTCCGATCCGATTTTCAAGGTCGAATTGTACTTATCCTAAATTTTCGATAAACTTGGATTTTCAAGGTCCATAGATTCAGACATATCAGGAAATTTGACAAGCAAAACAGAGAGGAAACAAATCGGTTTCAAGGCCGATGAAGAAACACTCATAATATCCGATTTGTAATTAGGTTTTATAAAGTTTGGGAAAGATGATTGTTGGCTACGTGAAGTATTGGCTATCACATGACTAACCATGCAAAGTATACTAATGAATGCCTAGCTACACGAAGTATATGTTATGCATGACAACATCCATCAACTTAATGATGCTATGTACCTAACATCACAAGTTTAATTTTATTCATCAAAAAACAAATGTAGATGTCAGAGACCATTTAAATATCTCGTTTCATTAATTAAAATATGACCAATCCGACAATAATTTAACTAAAATTAGATTTTAACCCAATGTCTTAAAAGCGTAAGAATTGTTTTATACATATCCAATATAAAAAATCAATATGTTTTAACATTTCTGATATGTAGTGTTTTAACATTTTTATTTTAGTGTATTTGAAAACTATATATTTATATTATTTTATTTATATTAGATATGAAAGTAATATAAGATATTGTGTAATTTTGTTTTTTAATTATCTTAATTTTTTTATGAAATTTTAATATTTTTCTGTAATTTTTTTGATGAATTGTATGATATATACTTATTTGATAAATTTTAATTACAAAACTTATTTGACGTAAATTCATTGACTCTAACATTTTATTTGTTTAAAACTTATATGATGTCATTTAAACCAAAAATAATCTCTCGTGTATAATTATTAATTATTGAATTTAAGAATAAAATAATATAAGAATATAATATGGTTTAGTAAGTTAAATGAATGCAATTTTTTATGAAAATATAAATAAAATAATTCATTAAATTAACTAAGTTAATTATTTTTATATTAAACAAATAAGATATTAGAGTTAGTAAATCGACATCAAATAATTTTTATAATAAAAATAGATCATATATATATATATATATATATATATATATATATATATATATATATATCACACAATTAATCAAAAGAATTACATATATTTATTGAAATTTAATAACAAAACAGACTACACTAATTAAAAACAAACTAAATAATATCTTATATAACTTTCATATTTAACATAAATAAAATGATATAATTAGTATTGTTTTCAAATACACTAAAATAAAAAAATGTCAAAACACTACTTATCAAAATTTTATAAAACATATTGATTTTATAAATTATATTTTTTTCAATTACCATCAATTACACCATATTTTAATTGATGAAACAGTAGATTTACACGGTTTCTGACATCTATATAACTTTTTGAATTAATGAAATTAAACTCGTGATGTTAATTACATAACATCGTTAAGTTGAAAGATGTAATCATGCATAACATATACTTCATGTAGGTAGGTATACATTAGTATACTCTGCATGGTTAGCCATGTGATGGCTAATACTTCACGTAGCCAGCAATCATTTTTCCTAAAGTTTGATCATATTTCTGTTTTAGGGGATGATCAATCTTTAAAGTTTCAAAACGATTTGATCATTCAGATCAATGGGTTTGTCGAGATTCAGCAAGCCCTTAAAGCTGTGATTTTAATTGATTTACAATCTCATATCAGACTAGTTTCAAAACGATTTGATAATTGTTTGATCCACGAAATTGTTTTGAAAATTAGGTTAGTTGTTTGCATTCATTTCCCCTGGCTCCAATTGCCATATTTGAATTTTTTCATTTAGTTTATTTCCTTGTTTTATTTTCTGTTTATTGCACTTTAAAAAAAAAAAGATTGTCATTGCATTTTCTTCTTAGTATTATTTTTCATATTTGATTGCATATTTTTATATCCTTAAAGAATATTTCGTGCATATCATTTTCCATTAAAAAAATCATTTAGGTTTGTTTTCATTCATTCTATAGAATTATTTCCATTTTTCGGTTATTTGCATTCCATACCAAGAAAATTCAAAAAAATATATATATTTTTTCATTGCATTTGCTACCTGCTATTTTTGCTAAATTCTTGCTTGCATATATCATATTAGTCTGATTTATTTCGTGCATCTCATTGTTGCATTCAAAAACCAAAATAGAAATATTTTCTTGCATCATAGTTTTAAGAAAACCAGTCCAAAGGCATTTCTTTTTTGTTATTTTGTTTGCATAAAGAAAAATTCGACCACAGCCTTTAAAAGCACTTAACTACTTTGTTTTTATTCCTATCAGGTACCATGGATGAGGAAGATGACTCTTGGGCAGAAGAGCAATCCATGTTTGATGAAGAAAGTAGTTATAGAGATAATCAATGGTCTGATTTGTTCCAACACAGATCCTGAACCAGAACCTTCAGATCCTTACCAAGATGACCTCCACTCCACTGACTGGTCAAGACTTTTGGTTTAAGAGCTCTAATTTACTCATGAATGAGTTTGGACTTATTAATCTAGGCTGTTAGGGGTTTTGCAAATTTTCAATTGTCATAAACTTTAATATTAGGGATGACTGCCTAAAACCCCCCATAGACTCACACACCCTATCTATTCCCCCTTGAACTTCTTAGCTCTTGAGAAATCCACCCAAAATATGAATTATCTTCATATTTCCCCCCAAACTTTTCTAATCCCCCTCCCTAATCAATTTTGAAATCGCGATTAACAAAACAAAAAACGCGTTTAGAAAAACAGTGATTGTCAATTAAAAACAAAATTCAACCCGAGTTGACTTACAAAAATTTTAAAAAACAAATCGGGGATCAAATTGAAATTAGGTTTATGTGTCTCTGTTTCACAACACAAACGAAGAACATGACAGAGAAAGAGAGAGAGAGACAAAAACGAGAGAAGAGAATGTAGGGGAGACAGAGACAGTGAGGAACAATGAAGATGGTACCATAGACGAAACCCAGACACAAAGTAATCTGAGAAGCATGGAAGAACTGTTGAAGGATTGATGGAGCTGTTGCTGTTAGGTGTGGAGAAATCGAAAGTCTGGATTTTGAGCTTATTAAACTTAAATTTCTTATTTGTTTATGTCTTGGTTTGAGTTTGAGAAAGTCAAACTCATGTTTGCCACACAACAGAATCCAACGCAAAGCACAATGGCTGATGACTAAGCTATTAAAGATCCCTAAAAACGATTTTGGCTTATATTGTAGGCACTAGTTCTTCAAAACCATGGGGATTGGATCAATACAGTTAAGCCATGATCCTGTGATTTCTTCACAAGTTTGCCAAAACCCAGAACTAACCAAGCATAAAGAACATGATAATCTCAGTTACTGAAACATATAATATAGAAGTTCTTCTTCACTCTCTGTTCCTCGTTTCTCTCTCTCCCTCTCTCTCTCTCTCCCTCTCTCTCTCTCTTTCTCTCTCTGTTCCTCGTCGCCGTCGCTCTTTGTTACTCGTGTCGTCTCTCTCTCTCAGTGAACCTCCTCGTCTCTATCTGTCTCTGTTCTCTGTTCCTCGTGTCGTCGTCTCTCTCTCAGTGAACCTCCTGGTCTCTCTTTGTCTCTGTTCTTCCTCGTCTCTCTCTATGCTTTCTGTTCATCGCCGTCTGATCCCCAATTTGATTTTTTTAACTCGGGTTAGTTTTTTTTTTAAATTCCGGATTGGATTTTTTTTTTTTAATGGGGCAATCACTGTTTTTCTAAACGCATTTTTGTTTCTGTTAATTACGATTTCGGAGGAGGGGGGGATTAAAAAAGTTTGGGGGGAAATATAAAGAGAATTCATATATTTAGGTGGATTTCTCAAGAGCTAGAAAGTTTAGGGGAGAATAGATAGGATGTGTGAGTCTATGGGGGGTTTTAGGCAGCCGACCCTTAATATTAAGTCCATGTTCGATCTGTAGGTTCTCTTTTAGAGTTTTAGACAGTTTACCTTTGATTTTAGAAGGTCTGAAACCGGACCACATAGAGAGAGAGCTGCTGGTTGATTTAGTGTTTTTGACGGCGCGTCTGAGATCATGAGGTGAGAGCGCGGCTTAGATCGGATTGAGGTGAGGTTTGCGGCTCTGGATTCTTCTCGTCAAGAGCTTGAAATTGATAGGTGGCTCGTCGTCTGAGTCTTTATGGTTGGAGAGATATGACAGTTTGAAGTTGCGGCCGAAATTAAGGTTTTATAACAAAGTGGCGGCGCGTATTGAAACGGAGCGTGAAAGCGCATTTTCTATCGGATCGACACGAGGTTTACGGTGGTGGATTCGTATCGTCGAGAGTTTTAATTTGATATATTACTTGTCGTCTGGATCCTTACGGTTTGAGAGAACGGACGGTTTAAAGTCGCATCTGAAACTAGGGTTTTTGTGGTCGCCGGATTTTAGGTAGGGTTTAGAGTCTCGTGCTGATAACATGTTGTGAAAATAGTACTTGTGAAAGAGGATTTCGTGATATTTATTAATGAACAAGAAAGTTCCTTATATAGGATTACATCGATCATAAACCCTAATGGGCATAATACATGGTGGGCCATAAATAGGTCTAGACTCTAGACTATATCCTAATGGTTTGGGCCTTGTTGCTGGACATCCACAAACATGATATTCATAACATATAACAATATGTTTTATATTTGAGACATGTTGAATCTGATATTAGGTTAGTCCGACCTAACAAAACTCTATGATTTGGCACGGGTTGCAAAGCCTAAGACCGAAGATTAGAGGAAACGAGTTTTGAATGGATATTTCAGGTAACAGAATTACGTTTTGTGACTTGAAAAGTCTATTTTTAACCCGTTATAACACTTCCGGACTTGGCAAATGAAGGTTGTTTGGGCATGTTCTTGTTTGATTGTTGCCCGATTGGCTGACCGATGTCTAAAATGGTTCGAGGTTGTTACAACTCAGGTGACCTTCTGTTGTGGGCACAGAAACGACACCTGAACCAGAGGCCACCCGGATGCACCATTCAGCCAACCGAAGGACCAACCAGGATATGTGCTCAGTCAAAACGGTGTATCTCATCAAATCGGAGGAATTTTGCCATGAAACAAAATTTCATGCATTCTAAACTCAACAAGGAGTCAACCCCAACTGGAATCATCTGCAAAGCTTCTCGGATCAGAAAGATATGAATTTTACAAACCGGAGGTTCTCCAGTCCGTCCATCTGCGAGTATCCGAGATTTGAAGTTGTTTCAAGCCCAACTAAGAAGTGTTCCGACCCAAGCCAGCCCATGGACTTCAAGATGGATCTCTTAGATTTCCAACAAGCCAAGAATGAGGAGAAAAGTCTACGAAATTATGGAGTTATGGTCCATTCCCCTAAACCGGTCAAACCGGTTCTGCAATTGCCTAATTGGGAGTCTCACCGGTTCAATCTTATTCAAACCAAACAATGGCGACCAGTAGAGGTTTATAATCATCTGGGAAATATATCCAATGATCCAGAAGGGGTAGAAGAGTTCTTACCATACACCAGAGCCCACATGATCAGGAGGATCTATTTATGGCCACACTTGCCTTATTTGGAGTCTCAAGCGTTCAAATTCCAAAAGCTCTTTTCTCATTCAATTCTGGACGTGATTAGCACCTTCCAAGCAGTAAGAAATATCCCCAGGAAGCTCAGCTATCCCTTGAAACCGTCCACGTTCAAGATTATTTAAGCTCCCCCTTTGCAAGCCAAATCCCCACAATCACTCCAAACAGCTAGTTTCTGAATATGTGTTCATTTCCTAAACTAATTGTTTCTCTTTTGTTTTCAGGTTATCTAGAACCCTCAAGGAGTGATAAGCCGGCCCATCCTCACCATCTTTCCATCCGATCTTCATCCATACCGATCAGATCAACCCGTCGCCCATCAATCCATCGACCCAGCTTCCGTGCCCACAACATTTGGTATCAGAGCTTTAAAAGCTCCTGACCCAGGTTATATCAATCCTTTCTATCATCTCTATCTTTGCATTCATACTTAGTTTTCATTTTATAAAATCAAAAATCCATAAAAATTGTTATTTGTTTCAAGTTTTTAATTTCTGCATTTTTATGTTCTTGATAAAAAGAAAACTAAAGAAGAAGAAGTTGAGTTGTTTGATCCACGAAATTGTTTTGAAAATTATGCTAGTTGTTTGCATTCATTTCCCCCAGCTCCATTTGCGATATTTGAATTTTTGCATTTAGTTTATTTCCTTGTTTCATTTTCTGTTTATTCCACTTTAAAAAAAAAGATTGTCATTGCATTTTCTTCTTAGTATTAGTTTTCATATTTGATTGCATATTTTCATATCATTATAGTATATTTCGTGCATATCATTTTGCATTAAAAAAATCATTTAGGTTTGTTTTCATTCATTCTATAGAATTATTTCCATTTTTCGGTTATTTGCATTCCATACCAAGAAAATTCAAAAAAAAAAAAAATATTTTCATTGCATTTGCTACCTGCCATTTTTGCTAAATTCTTGCTTGCATATATCATATTAGTCTGATTTATTTCGTGCATCTCATTGTTGCATTCAAAAACCAAAATAAAAATATTTTCTTGCATCATAGTTTTAAGAAAACCAGTCCAAAGGCATTTCTTTTTTGTTATTTTGTTTGCATAAAGAAAAATTCGACCACAACTTTTAAAAGCACTTAACTACTTTGTTTTTATTCCTATCAGGTACCATGGATGAGGAAGATGACTCTTGGGCAGAAGAGCAATCCATGTTTGATGAAGAAAGTAGTTATGGAGATAATCAATGGTCTGATTGTTCCAGCACATATTCTGATGAAGAACCCTATGGAGAAGATCCTGAACCAGAACCTTCAGATCCTTACCAAGATGACCCCCACTCCACTGACTTATCAAGAAATAATCTGATGCAGAAGAAGGTTATGAGAGTGATTGATATACCATGTATTTCACCCATTTTCTACCATGGTATAGTAATATTTTATTCAGGAGCGTTTCGTGATAAAGTGATGCTTTTGGAGCATTTTGGAGTACAAGAGATAATACACCCGAGTTGACCATTCAAGACCAAGTCGGAAGTCAACAATATGATAAGAATCGATCGATACTCATCCAGAGTTGTCGATCGATGTAGCTGAGAAGATTAGCGTACTAGAAGATTATAATCGATCGATACACATCTAGTGTTGCCGATCTATATCGAGGACGAAATGATTTAGCCGACTACTTCACCAAGACTTCACCAAATTACGAGATTGCCCCTGACGAGTTTTTAACCTAATGGAAATGCTTAAATATTCCTGCTAAGTGTTTTGGACGGCAACAAGTCTTGAAAAGCTTTTGAAGGCAGAAGCAAGCATGCAGAGAGTGTGAGAGAAAGCTAGAGTTTTATATGTTTTGAGAGATTGGAGAGATCATTGAGAGATTTGTGATTGAACTCCATTTGTTTTCTATTCTCTATCTAATGCAATTCTTTTACCTCTCTTGTGCTATGAATTGTTTAGCTATGTCTGAGTAGTCTACTTGTTAGATCTAGGGTTTAAATAGGTTTGTGGGATTAGCCCCAAACTATAATTGCTAAGTTGTGATTCATCAAATAAATTGAACCCTATGCTTGTTCTAGAGTAGCTAACTAGAGCATAGATCACTAGGATCCTTGATATCTTGAATTATCTGTTTGAACTAGTTGTCTCCTTGGAGAAGAGCTAACCGCCCTCCTTGAGACCTAGTGTTCATTATCGGCTCGCGCCTAGGCATATCTAGAAGTCGTCGATCGATATCCCGACAGGTGAATCGATCGGCGCTGCGAAAGGTGTATCGCTCGATATCTCTAAAGGATATCGATCGACTCTTTTTCTGGTCAACAGACGACAGTTAAGATCAGAGATCTAGATTATTTAACCAGTGAGACATCACTGAGAGTTAAGCGGCTGAGTTCTTTAGTATCATGCAAAGAACTTGTTAGGCATTTATAGATATTATAATCTTCATTCCTGAATAAAAGTCCTAAGTCTAGCACTCTTCATTATCATTTAAACAACCATCATATTGTTAGTTAGAGCAACTACCTTGCTCATTTTAGGAATTGTCATTTACATTTCATCATTAAAACCAACTTCACCTAGGATTGATTAATTGATTAGATTTAATTGGTTCACTAGCTCCTCGTGATTTGATCCCTAAGTACTACATATGAACCTCTTATTTGAGAGAGTAAGCTCTATAGGGTAATTTGAGCAGTATCAAATTTGGCGCCGTTGCCGGAGAGCCTTGATCGCCATTAGATTTAATTTTATCAATTTTAGGTTTTTCTTTTTCTTTACCCTTTCTGATTAAAATTTTTCTTGTCTTTTCAGGTACATGCCCAGCAGTACCAGAAGCAATAAGAGAAATCAACTACTATTCTCAGAAGATCCTGCACACTTGAAACGTTCAATCCGCAAAGACCTACGCTCCGCACCGATCGACAGAACCGCATAACCGTCGACAGATATTCACGTTCAACCGTCGACCGATACTCAGACAACACCGTCGACCGATACAGTTCGCCGATCCACATCGTTCGACACTACCCACCGTACATCGATCGATACTAACCCGCGAGGCATGGTTGCGATTGTTATTCTCACGCAGGGCGAAAATGGAAACCTGTATGACCAAGATGGTCATCTGCGTAATGCAACGGGTCAGAAGCTAGATGCACAGGGAAACATAATCCCTGAGCCAGAAGCTGAGGCTAAAGGAGAAGCTCAAACACGATCGTTGGCAGACTACAATCGTCCTGATGAGTACTACACCAACAGATCTGCTATTCGACTTCCAGAGATTCAGAAGCTGAACTTCGAGCTCAAGCCTCAGTACTACTCTCTCGTGTCACATATACCTTACTCTGGGTATCACACGAGCATCCTATGGACCATCTGGAGAGGTTCGAGGATCTTATAGCTGCTATTCGTATGGATGGAGTCCCTGAGGACTACCTACTTTGCAAGCTCTTCAAATACTCACTGATTGGAGAAGATTCACACTGACTCAAGCAGCTACCTACAGGATCACTGACATCCTGGGCCGACATCAAAAACACCTTCCTGCGTAATTTCTTTGATGAGGCACGTGCTGAAGATTTAAGGAGCAAAATCGCCACTTTTGCACAAAAGCCTGGTGAGACTTTTAAAGACGTGTGGATCAGATTTAAGTTCTTCCAGCGAGATTGTCCACACCATGGATTCAATGAAGTGCAGCTGCTAAGCACTTTCTACAGAGGTATCGCCTTGAAGTATCAGATGGCTCTTGATACTGCTAGCGAGGGGAACTTCAACACCAGGAATCCAATAGAGGCTGTGAGACTTATTGAGAACCTAGCCAACAGTAGCAGCACCAAGAACACTGACTCTGATAAGAAGAAATCTGTTGCAGCCATCGGGGAGGACCAGATGAATGAAGTCAGAGCTAAGATAGATGCTTTACATGCATTTCTGGGAAAGCCACTCTGCTCAGCTGAAGAAAGAGAGGCTAGAGAAGATGATACAGAGGAAGATGTGAACTACATTGGAGGTACTGGATTTCAGAAATATGGAAACCAGAGTGGAAACAGAAATTTTTTTGGCAGTGGTCAGAAGAGTAACTACAACCAGAGTTCACAGTATCAGAAACCTTTCACCAACACCAGGAACTACGGCAACTCAGCTTACCAAAACCCACCACCACCCACCCAGGAGAGTAAGTTTGGTGCCATGATTGATAGAATTCTTGAAGGAAAGCAGAAGCTTACAGTGGATTTCAATGAAAAGATTGACTCTGTCTTCAACAATCTGAACACAAGGATAGACACCATTTGTACTCAAGTTAGGAAGCTTGAGACATAAATTGTCCAAACTGAAGACTCTATCAGGAGAATTGGAACTTCTAAGGAAGTAGGAGAAGGAAGCATGAAACACCACGTGAATGCCATCATAGATGATGATTTCTGGCAAGTGGTGAAGCATGAGAAGCTTCAAGAAGGAGAATTCGAAGTGGAAAGTTCACTAAGTTTCGGAGGATCACAATGGTGTCAATCGACACCAACTAGTCCACATCGATCGACACAAACGATGTCATTTCCGGATACGACTGCAGATTGCAATGCGGTTAGGATTTTGACACATGCTGATTTAACGGCTTCACATCCTCATCCACCCACCCCCACCTACGAAGATATCGACCGACGAGACGGGCCACTCATCGATCGACACAAAGATGAGACACGCATCGATCGACCCTTTACTCCACCTATCGATCGACACGAACCTCTCACATACCGAGTGTAACTACCATCGATTGATAGCAACCGAATCAATGCACTCCGACCCACACCGAAACCACAAGCTGACCCTACAGAAACTACTAGTAACTCTTCAGACATTACACCAACATCAGAGGGAACTGAAGGAAGAATGTTAAGGAGTAGAAAGGAGAAAACTCCTAAGAACCTTAAGAGGGAAGCTAATGAAAAGGAAATAGATGGTTTCACTAAGAGAGTTATCAGAATCCCACTAGAAAAACCCTTTGAGGAGGTTTACTTCACAAGTATATTGTGGATGTTGATATCACTCAAATTACCCTAACAAGTGATCTTACTCTCTCAAATAAGAGGTTCGATTGTAGTACTTAGGGATCGAATCCACAGAGAGCTAGGGCGCACACTAAACTATAGATATTTAAGATTAAACTAGGCAAACAGTTATGAAGCAGTAAATATGAATGTAATGAAAGCAAAGTGAACAAGGTAGTTGTTCTTATGTAACCAAGAGTTGTTTGATGGAAGGATGGTAGCTAGATCTAGGGTTTCTATTCAGGTTGGGATTGTAATGATATAGATACTAAAATATGATATTATAGAACTCAACTATAAGAATAACATATCAACTCTCGTTGTATAGGTTATCTATTACTAGATCCAATGATCTCACATGTCGGGATGATCAATTAGAAAGTGTGGATCGATGACTCTATAGGAGTATCGATCGATACACCTTTCACTCCGTCGATCGATTCACCTGTCGGGATATCGATCGACGCACTTCTAGTAGGCTTAATGCGCGGGTTGAATATGTGTTCGCTAGGGTTTCTAAACCAGCTGTCACTGTTATCTAGCAATCCTAGATCAGAGAAGACAAGTCAGATAAGAGACCAAGCTCTCGCTTGTGCCTAATGATTCTATGATCAAGTTCAAGTTAATTACTCAAGAACAAGCATTAAGAACAGTCTCAATGATTAATACCACAACTTAGCAATTCTATATTTGGGGCTAATCCCTTATAACCTATCTGAACCCTAAACCTAAAAGGTGGATCTACTCAGACATGATAGTTGTCACAGAAATCATAGATGAGTAAATGAAATTGCAATAGAATAGATATAAAAACCAAAGGAGTTCCAAGAGGACTCTGAAGGAGTTCCTCTCTTCTCTCCTAAACTAAGAACAATGAAAATAAGATAGCGTAGAAAGCGTAGCCGTCAACAATGGCTTAGAAATAACATAAATAGGGTTTCTGGTCGTCAAGGGTATTTTGGTAACTTTGTGGTGACTCCTGGGCTTCAGTCGGTCATGAAATATACTCAGCCCATATTCTGATGTCCATGTCGATCGACATGCAGTGTGCTGTGTCGATCGACATACAATCCTCTTCTCGACAGTCTTCTCTCGCGAGGCAGACTGACCACTCTTCAGTAAAATGGGCATAACGTCCGATCTAACCGTTGGATTGACCTCACACCGGTGGCATTGGAAAGCTAACTCAAATCTATATCTTGTGTCCAACTATGGGCTAAATCCAATGGTGGGAAGGTCTCCATCGAGAGCTAAACATCTGAAGTGTCTGTGCAGTCCTGCACTGCGAAAGACTCCAAAAGGCACCAAAATCACCATATATCTCCAAATCGTCCCTGAACCTGTAAATACTCTAAATAGACTCCAAAACATAGTAAATAGTATATAAAACACTTATATACCATGGGTAAAAATAGGTAAAATCCATGGTATATCAACTCCCCCAGACTTACCCTTTTGCTTGTCCTCAAGCAAAACAACCGGGCAGTCTCTCTGAAAGAGGTTTGAAAACAGCAGGGACTCAAATGATCTTAAAAACTCAGTTCATCATCTCTCTAGTAGTGCAAACCAAATCATTAAACATCCTAACCTTAGAAGCACATTATACAATATCCTCGTATAGCAACCAAATTCCACTAGTTCCACAACCTAACAGATCCTGTCTGACAATCCCCTCTACTAACCTCATTTCTTTCATAAAAATAAAAGTGTAGGCTTTACCTTGGGAGTATCGATCAAAGGACACATGGATTCAACTCAAACAAGTTTCTGAACACACAGGTAGTCTTCTCTGATCCCTTTCTCCCCTCATCTCTCTTCTCTGAATCTCTTATTAGTTTCAATTTCAACAGGTTTCGATGCCAACACAGGTCATCTAGTCTATCTCATTGACATTGCATTTGTAACTCATACATTTTGACAAAGTGTAGCGAATACTGGGGTCTCAGGTAATTTACCTATCCCTCGTTTCCACAATGTGTGATCATCCTTGAGACTTAGAATAATGGGGTCGCAGGTAATTTACCTATCCCTCTGCCTCTCAAGAAATCATATCAATCTTTTCTTTATAAAGTTAGATCTTGAGATGCCGAAGAGAGAGAAGGAAGGGAACCAGAAACACACAGACTTTTTACCTTCCAGACTTGCAGGAGGATTCCGATCCCTTGTATACCAAGCCCCAAGACAAGCAAATTAAGTCAGTATTTGGTTGGAGGTCAGCTTTGGTTCCTTCAAACAATTTCAGCAAGTGCAAACATAGTTGACAGGTTGATCTACTTTAGTATCTATAGTACTTCTGCAGTCAGTAGATCTAAGACTGGTCTAAAGAGTGGTTAGATGACAAGTAATAAATCGATTAAGATATATCCCCTTCTTGACTCAATAAAAACTTTTTGAAAACGTTTTAAATAAGACTTATAAAGTAAATAACCATTAGTAATCCCCCCAGACTTAAATTACACTGTCCCAGTGTAACACAGTCGGTGGTAAGGTGAAAATCATAAAGCAATAGCACAAAATTAACAAGTAAGAACGATATACCAGCTCGCTGATGTCTGTCGATCGACACAATGAAGTATCAATCGATCGTTGAAGATGAAGCGTTGTCGAACGATATCGATATGATCCCATCAGTCGATGGCTAGAGAGATCGTTTGACACAATGAAGAGACAATCGATCGTGTGATATGAAGTGCTGGCGATCGATATCGAGCTGGTCTCATCGGGCGATGTGCTGAGCAATCGTTTACTTGGATCCCCTTTTTTTTTTTTTTTCACTAACTAAAACACAATATTAGTAGAACCTCCCCCAGACTTAAAGAACACTATAATGGTGTTATAAAGTCGGAGATTGGTGAGAAATAAACCATAAGTACTCAATTTAACAAGTTAGAACGAAATACCTGACCGTAATAGATGTAGATCGATGTAAATGTGTTGTCATTGTTCGTGGTAGATTTGGTTATGTCGATCGATATCGACTTCTTCTCGTCGGTCGATATTATGGCAATCGTTTACTCGGGTCCCTATTCTAAATAGCTAATCTAAATTATAATATTAGTACAACCTCTCTTGGACTTAAACAACATTGTTACCAGTGTTATACAGTCTAAGATTGGTGGAAGAATAAATCATAAGGGCAATGATTAACAAGGAAAAACAGTATACCTCACTTTGATGTGAATATTGACCAACACAGTTAAGTGGCGATCGATACTCTTGATGCTCTATCAATCAACACAATTAAGTGGCGATCGATCGATGCTATTAATGCTCTGTCGACCGATGCTGCGCAGTCATAGGTCGATGTTGGTAAAACAAGTTTCTTCCTTGGAACCTTCCTTTTGATTACCTGATATATAACACTAAAACAAACAGTAATAGATAAATATAAAACCAAATTATTATTTTTTTTTCCGGATGAACAGTGACTCTGCTATAGTAGCATTGCTACAGTGATTCTGCTACAGTATCGATCGATGTCCTCGCTACAGTGTCGCTCGGCACTGTTGCTACAGTGTTGGGTGTACTATTCATCTCTTTTTTTTTTTTTTTTACCTACAATAATTAAAAACAGAAACCAGTAGTATATGAAAATAAAACCAAATGTAAAACAAACCTAACAGTGGGTTGCCTCCCACTCAGCGCTTATTTTTAGTCATTAGCTTGACTTTTGGAGGTCTGATTTTAATCTGGATGAGGATGTGAACTTGCTCCAAAACAAGTTTCTGTGTCTCTCTTCCTCATTTGGTTGATGCAGTTGATGAAAGCTCTTGCAGATGCTTCCCCTTTGTCTCTCAGTTTTGGATCAGATAGCACTCTAACCTTAGCAAAAGAAGCTGAACCTCCTCTGCGGCGAACTCTACACTCTAGACTTTCCTCCTGACACTGAGTAGGGACCAGTGATAGAGAATATGCATCTATATTCCTTTTCATTTTCTTCTTCCTCTTTCTAGGTCTTCCCCCAGACTTAGACTTTTCAGTTTCGTTCTGTTCTGAAATTTGGATTCTGTCGACCGATTCTAAAGGCTCTGTGTCGGTCGATTCGTGAGGCTCATTGTCGACCGATCTTGAAAGTTGAATGTCGATCGATAGTTGATCCTGATTTTGCAAAGCTCGCGATCTGCATATGTTAGAGGTGCTGGATCTTCAAACATCTCTATGTATGAAATCAAATCTTCACTTTTCTTCTTCTCCACAGGATCATAGAAGACATTTTCATCAACATTAGTTAGGCACATCCTATTCTTCTTAAGATCACAAATCTGCTCCCACTGTAGCCATGAAGGCTCTTCCAAAAAGAAGGGAAGATGTCCTACCTGATTTGAGCTCCACGACATGAAAATCCACAGGAATAGTGCATTCTCCTATCTCCACTTTAACATTCCTGATCATGCCTGCTGAGTTTGCTTTGGAGTTATCAACGAAAGAGAAACTATCTTTTGAAGGTTCCATCTTTAATCCTAATACTTCAGCAGTGTCTATAGCCATGATGCTGACTGCAGATCCAGTATCGCAGACGGCGTTTGGCAAATCGTGGTTATTTATAGAGCATGGAATCAGAAACTTTCCAGGATCTTGTTCCTTCTTTAGAGTCCTCTTAGGCTTACGGCAGACCTTGTTGAATAATATCTCCATGTCCTTTTCTGTCTCTCTACTCTCTCTGAAGAAATTACCAAGTCTGTACTTATAATAGGCTTCCTCAAAAGTCATACCCTTAGGAACTCTCTTCACCCTCTTGTGAAATCCATCAAGTTCAGCTTTGTTGGCTTCTCTCCTCAGGTGTTTGGGAACATAGAGTTTCTTAGCTTTCGACCTCATCCCAATCTGAATCACTTCTTTTGTTGCCTGCCGTTCCATGACAGATTCATGTCCGTCCATTTGATGTCGATCGATACCAGGTTGATGTCGTCGATCGACACTCTCAACGAAAGAAGTTTCAACTAGAGTCAATTGCTTTTGGTCTGGTGCATCTGCAGGTTGCTGTCTGGTCTTCTCCATTGTCTTTAAGCAAACTGGCGTCTGAGATGGGTTGCGAGTTGCATTTAAACCGTGGGCATATGGGTCTGGTAAACACACTAGATTTGTAGTGAGCCACTGTCGATCGATGCTTTCCCGTGGAGGTTGATCGATGCCGTTTTGTTTGTGTTGCTCGACGTCATATGTTTTAGCATGGTACGGGATGGGAGGATGTGGGTGTTGAGCAGCGAAATCTGAGTGGCTCTGAATTTGAACAGTACTGCATGACCCCAAAAGTGGTGTCGATCGATGTTCAGCTGATGGTGTAGATCGACACAAGTACGAGCTACCAATGGACATGCAACTTTCAACTATAAAGGCTTCTTCTTCCAACTTCTCATGTTTGATTACTTCCCCAAAGTAGTTATCCCATTTGGAATCGACCTGCTGCTCTTCCCAGTGGGGATGAATAGTGTCACGATGAACAGTATCCCGATGAACATTTTCTGGGTGAACAGTGTCTTGATGAACAGTACCGCAATAAACAGTGTCGTGATGAACAGTACCGCGATGAACAGTGTCACAATGAACAGTACCACGATGAACAGTACCGCGATGAACAGTACCGCGATGAACAGTGTCACGATGAACAGTACCGCGATGAACAATACCGCGATGAACAGTACCGCGATGAACAGTGTCGACCGATACAGGATGAACAGTGTCCATCGATATCGGATGAACAGTACCTCGATGAACAGTACTCGCGTGAACAGTACCCGGATGAACAGTAATCAGATGAATAGTAACCGAATGAACAGTACCCGAGTGAACAGTGTCGTTCCTTTGAAGAAAATTTTCATTTTTCACAGTTTTTGCAATCTGAGAAATTTGGGTGCACAACATCTTGAAACGGGTATCGATGATGTCTATCATTCCATTCACCTCTTTGCAGAGAGAATCCAAATGCAGATTAAGCTCCTCACTGATCTCTGCTTTTCTTTCAAGCGCTCCTCTAGCATAAATTCCATCTCTTCTAAATTGTACTGATCCTCATCCTAGGTATATAGCGATGCTCCACAAATGAGACTTCATGTACTAGAACCAAGTCTCAGCCTCAATTATCTTGTTGTCATCCTTTACAACTGATTTTATCCTGTGCATATCTAGATTTTTGGACACTGGTGCTGGACGCCAAGCTCTCAATCAGTCTCTTAGCTTCCTCTGTGGTCCTTGTTCTAAAGTTCCCCTCGCTTGCAGTGTCCAGCATTACATGATATTGCACATCAATACCATTGCAGAACTTCATCAACAGCTGAACCTCCGTAAAACCATGATGTGGACAGTCCTTTTGGTAGCTCCTGAACCTCTCCCAAGAGCTTTTGAAGCCTTCTGTAGGTCCCTAAGAGAATGTCCAAATTTTATCTCTTATTTCTTCAGTGCGTGATTCATCAAAGAATTTACACAGGAATGCATTTTGGATGTCGGGCCAGGATTTAAGAGATCCTGGTGGTAGCTGCTTAAGCCAATGCGAAGCTTCTCCAACAAGTGAGTATTTGAAGAGCTTGCAAAGTAAGTAGTCCTCAGGGACTTCATCCATACAGATAAGAGCAATAAGATCCTCGAACCTTTCCAGATGGTCCATAGGATGCTCGTGACATAATCCAGAGTAAGGTATCTGTGCCACGAGCGTGTAGTACTTTGGATTCAGCTCGAAATTCTGTGTCTGGATATCTGGTAGACGAATGGCTGATCTGTTGAAATAGTATTCCTCTGGATCGGTTGTAGTCAGCCAGTGTCCTTTGTCGAGCACTTCTCATCTACAGGTATAGCAGCTCCTGTAGCATCAATATCGGAGTTAGGGATTACAGTCCCCTGAGCATCAAGTCTCTGACCTGCTGCATTACGCAGATGACCATCCTGGTCATGCAGGTCCCCATTCTCATCCCTTTGTAGCACAAGTATCTCGCTCATGGTTGCTCGCAGATTGGTATCGACCGATGTTGCAGATGATGTGTCGATCGATTCTCTTTCACAAGTGTCGATCGATGATGTATAAGTGGTATCGATCGATGTTGCGAGTTTCTCTTTGCGAATCGAGCCTTCCAAACATGCTGGGTCTGAGAAGAATAGCAATTCTCCCTTGCTGCTTCTAGTACTAATTGGCATTTACCTGAAAAACAAGAAAAATAAAAAAAAAATCGTAAATAACTTAAAGCAGTAAATAAAACCTAGAATAAACCTATTAATCAAGTCTAATGGCGAATCCTTGCTCCCCGGCAACGGCGCCAAATTTGATATCACTCAAATTACCCTAACAAGTGATCTTACTCTCTCAAATAAGAGGTTCGATTGTAGTACTTAGGGATCGAATCCACAGAGAGCTAGGGCGCACACTAAACTATAGATATTAAGATTTAACTAGGCAAACAGTTATAAAGCAGTAAATATGAATGTAATGAAAGCAAAGTGAACAAGACAGTTGTCTCATAGGTAACTAAGAGTTATTTGATGGAAGGATGGTAGCTAGATCTAGGGTTTCTATTCAGGTTGGGATTATAATGATATAGATACTAAAATATGATATTATAGAACTCAACTTAAAGAATAACATATCAACTCTCGTTGTATAGGTTATCTATTACTAGATCCAATGATATCACCTGTCGGGATGATCAATTAGAAAGTGTCGATCGATGACTCTATAGGAGTATCGATCGATACACCTTTCGCTCCGTCGATCGATTCACCTGTCGGGATATCGATCGACGCGCTTCTAGTAGGCTTAATGCGCGGGTTGAATATATGTTCGCTAGGGTTTCTAAACCAGCTCTCGCTGTTATCTAGCAATCCTAGATCAGAGAAGACAAGTCAGATAAGAGACCAAGCTCTCGCTTGTGCCTAATGATTCTATGATCAAGTTCAAGTTAATTACTCAAGAACAAGCATTAAGAACAGTCTCAATGATTAATACCACAACTTAGCAATTCTATATTTGGGGCTAATCCCTTATAACCTATCTGAACCCTAAACCTAACAGGTGGATCTACTCAGACATGATAGTTGTCACAGAAATCATAGATGAGTAAATGAAATTGCAATAGAATAGATATAAAAACCAAAGGAGTTCCAAGAGGACTCTGAAGGAGTTCCTCTATTCTCTCCTAAACTAAGAACAATGAAAATAAGATAGCGTAGAAAGCGTAGCCGTCAACAATGGCTTAGAAATAACATAAATAGGGTTTCTGGTCGTCAAGGGTATTTTGGTAACTTTGTGGTGACTCCTGGGCTTCAGTCGGTCATGAAATATACTCAGCCCACATTCTGATGTCCATGTCGATCTACATGCAGTGTGCTGTGTCGATCGACATACAATCCTCTTCTCGACAGTCTTCTCTCGCGAGGCAGACTGACCACTATTCAGTAAAATGGGCATAACCTCCGATCTAACCGTTGGATTGACCTCACACCGGTGGAATTGGAAAGCTAACTCAAAGCTCTATCTTGTGTCCAAATATGGGCTAAATCCAATGGTGGGAAGGTCTCCATCGAGAGCTAAACATCGGAAGCGTCTGTGCAGTCCTGCACTGCGAAAGACTCCAAAAGGCACCAAAATCACCATTTGTCTCCAAATCGTCCCTGAACCTGTAAATACTCTAAATAGACTCCAATACATAGTAAATAGTATATAAAACACTTATATACCATGGGTAAAAATAGGTAAAATCCATGGTATATCAGATGTTCTTCAGAAAAACAAGGGAGACTGAAAATGACATTAGGAGAATGTTTGACCAAACGTACACCAGATGATGAACTCGATTTACCAGATCATTGCTACCCAAGATTCGCCATCCAACCCAACAGCAAAGAAAATGATTACTCAGTAAGAAGTTGGACATATAGCGGATTTCATGAGAGTTTTGCAGTAGATACAGCTAGATCTTCCCACAGTGGAAACCACAGTGAAGAATTTGATGAAGATTATTGGGAAGAAAGAGCTTGAGAAAACTACATGGAGAATGATAGATTTGCAAATTGTTTCCCAAAACCGATCGACATCCACCGCCCACCATCGATCGATTATCTACTTCATCCAGCAAAACGACATCGTCCATCAATCGACATCGCCAACATCACATCGATCGATATTGACTCAGACGACTTAAATGACAAAATCGGAATTTCACCGATTAGGGAAACATATGGGTATATAAAGTTGTCAACATCAGCCACGAAATTTCAAACTTCAACAACTCATACCCAGCAGCCTCCAGCAACTAGCAACATCACCATGGAGACCTGCAATATCAAGAACAATCGATCCAACCATGCAGCTAGACGATCATCATCGATCGCCATCACCACTGCACCATCGATCGATTCCTTTACCAGAGCTCAATCTCGATTTCATGATTCCTATGATATCAGGAATGTTTCACTAACACCTGATGAATTTGGTATTTTCAGGGACAGAGATGGCTTTGCAAGAGCCATGGATGGAAGAGTTCTGCACATATCCAGAGAAGACATAGCAGACATCCTTCAAGTTGCCAATGGACCAGAAAACCTGTTCACATAGCAACGTAGCCATCCAGACATCCTAGCTCACATCCAAGACAACCACCACGTCACCATGAGGGAGGATACAGTTCCTCAAAGTTTTGGTCAACATAGGAGTTCACCATCGATTGATATCGTTTCATCACCATCGATCGACGGAGAGTTACCCAGATCGATCGACATCGCAAGAGTCAGATTGACCGACAGACGTATGGAGTTTGGACGGCGTGCCTTAGATTCCAGCGGATCCATAAAATTCAAATGGGAAGAGAAGGACGAATTTGGTGTCCACAGAGATAAATTTGGACATGCTAGGGGAGTTGATGGTGAAGTAATCCATGTTACCAAGGAGCACATAAGAAGAATCCTGGAGAGAGCATCTCTTTTTCAGAAGAATTGCTTACGCCTTCCAGAACATGCACACCCTTACCATGCATACATACCAGCACCAGTACCCTACAATAGAGAAGATATAGATGATATGGTGACTGATGTGTGGGTAGCTCAGGCACACATTGAGGAAGAATTTCGCACATTGGTGGAAGACAGTTTCCAGCCTTTGGATACCTGCTATGAAGCTCTCCAAAGTGATATGGCAGTGCTAAGAATGGAGATTGAGAGCATTAGAACCATGCTTGAGAAGGAAGCTACGCCACCAGTATCGATCGACACATCACCTGCACCATCGATCGACATCGGCAAGACTACATCCAATGACCAATAAGAATGTTCATGACCTAAAAGAGATGAATGGTAGATTGCTTACATCGATACACAGATTGGAGACGTCTACAGCCCTCTAAACAACAATGTGGAATGGTTAAGCAAGAGGATTGATGTTCTACAGAAAGAGTTGTCAACAATTCGCGAGAAAGGTCAGACTCAGAATGCTACTGTTTCGTCGATCGACACACAGTCTTCACCATCGATCGACACAAAGTTCGCAGAAATGGAGGATATGATGAAATCATATGAGGAAAGACACAATCACTACAGTTCACCTATCATGTGATACTTGGATACACTGTCACAACAGTTGAACGAATTGCAACAAGACATTGGCATAGTTCAGAACCATCTTGGTCTTCGTGACAGAAACGCGACATCGATCGACAGACTCAGACCCATATCGATCGACATCGAGCAACCACCAGCGCAGACAACATGCACAGCAGCAGAAGTTGATCAGATCAAACACGAGCTATACGAAGCTATGAATGTTATGGAGGAGAGACTCAACGGGAGATGTGATGACATTGACGACACTCTCAACGAAAGAGTGAACAGCCTATGCAGAACTACTCGTCTACTGAAGAACGAGACACGTGATATGCAGTACCAAGGACAACGTTCAGAATCGATCGACACAGTTACCACTAAATCGACCAATAGAACTCCCATCGAAACGACCGACGCACACGGTGTAGCATCGATCGACACCAATTCCTTGGCAGACCGAGATCAGCTGCTTCATGACCAGCATGACACATTACAACATGAAGAACTGTCCGAGCATTCAAAAATTGATTTCTACCAACATTAGTTCAACATGGAAGATTTAGACAGAAGGTTACAAGTCATCAAAGCCAATTTAGCAAATATACATCATGGATGGACAAGATCAGATGATGCCACAAGAAGTTTCACTGCTACTGTGTCCAAAGATGAAGGAGACGTTTGCCCACCAGCAAACAACTGCTCCTACCACAACTGAGTCACATACCACCAAAGTTAAGCTAAATGACTATAACAAAGCGCTGAGTGGGAGGCAACCCACTATTAGGTTTCCTTTTATTTTCTTTTTAAGTTATTTTTACATTTTTACTTTTATTTTTCGCATTTATTTTTGCAGATTTTTAAAGATCCAAGTAGAATGATAATTTCGTTGACCGACACAATCCATTCACATCGCTCGACACCACACGAGCATTACTAACGATCGACGTACATCTTTACGTATCGATCGACGCCATATCGGTCAGGTTTAGTTGTTCTATCTGTTACATTGCGTACTTATGATTTATTTCTTCACTTCACTCCGGCTGTGTTACACTAGGACAATGTAATTTAAGTTTGGGGGGGGGGGGAGTTTACTAATATGTGTTTTTATTTTGGTTTTTATTAAAAATGTTTTCAAAATTATTTTTCGCATAAGTACTAAAAGGGGACATTGATATAGATTTATACTTGATTATCTAACCACTCTTTAGCACCATTCTAGATTTACTGACTGCAGATAATACTAAAGATGCTAAAGTGGATCAACATGTCACCTATATACCCTAGCTAAGATTGTTTGAAGGAACCAAAGCTGACCTCCAACACTAATACTGACTTGATTTGCTTGTCTTGGGGCTTGGTAATCACTGGATCGGAATCCTCTTACAAGCCTGGAAGGTAAAAAGTCCGTGTGTTTCTGGTTCCCTTCCTTCTCTCTCTTCGGCATCTCAAAGATCTAAGTTTTATGTTATAAAAGATTGAAATGATTTCTTGAGAGGCAGAGGGGTAGGAGTGTCTCCTGCTACCCCATTATTATAAATCTCAGGGATGATCACACATTGTGGAAACGAGGGATAGGTAAATTACTTGAGACCCCATTATTCGCTACACTTTGTCAAAATGTATGAGTTACAAATGCAAATGTCAATGAGATAGACTAGATGACTTTTGTGGCATCAAAACCTATTGAAATTGAAACTAATAAGAGATTCAGAGAAGAGAGATGAGGGGAGAAAGGGATCAAAGAAGACTACATGTATGTTCAGATACTTGTTTGAGTTGAATCCATGTGTCCTTTGATCGATACTCCCAAGGTAAAGCTTGCACTTTTATTTTATGTTAAGAAATGAGGTTAGTACAGGGGAATGTCATATAAGATTTGCTAAGTTGTGGACTAGATGAATTTGGTTGCTAATCTAGGATAAGGCATAATGAACTTCTGTGATTAGGATGTTTAGATATGAATTGCGAACCCATAGAGTGATGACTTCAATATTTTGAATCTTTGAGTCCCTACTGTTTTCAAACCTTTTCCAAAGACTACTGGTTTTTGCTTGAAGACAAGCAAAGGATTAAGGCTGGGGGAGTTGATATACCATGGATTTCACCCATTTTCTACCATGGTATAATAGTATTTTATTATATAACTAATGTGTTTTCTAGCCTGTTAGGTATGTTTTCAGGTTCAGGAGCGTTTCGTGATAAAGTGATGCTTTTGGAGCATTTTGGAGTACAAGAGATAATACACCCGAGTTGACCATTCAAGACCAAGTCGGAAGTCAACATTGTGATAAGAATCGATCGATACTCATCCAGAGTTGTCGATCGATGTAGCTGAGAAGATCCGCGTACTAGAAGATTATAATCAATCGGTACACATCTATGTTGTCGTCGATATCGAGGACGAAATAGTTTAGCCGACTACTTCACCAAGACTTCACCAAATTACGAGATTGCCCCTGACGAGTTTTTAACCTAATGGAAATGCTTAAATATTTCTGCTAAGTGTTTTTGACGGCAACAAGTCTTGAAAAGCTTTTGAAGGCAGAAGCAAGCAAGCAGAGAGTGTGAGAGAAAGCTAGAGTTTTATATGTTTTGAGAGATTGGAGAGATCATTGAGAGATTTGTGATTGAACTCCATTTGTTTTCTATTCTCTATCTAATGCAATTATTTTACCTATCTTGTGTTATGAATTGCTTAGCTATGTCTGAGTAGTCTACTTGTTAGATCTAGGGTTTAAATAGGTTTGTGAGATTAGCCCCAAACTATAATTGCTAAGTTGTGATATTCATCAAATAGATTGAACAATATGCTTGTTCTAGAGTAGCTAACTAGAGCATAGATCACTAGGATCCTTGATATCTTGAATTATCTGTTTGAACTAGTTGTCTCCTTGGAGAAGAGCTAACCGCCCTCCTTGAGACCTAGTGTTCATTATCGGCTCGCGCCTAGGCATATCTAGAAGTCGTCGATCGATATCCCGACAGGTGAATCGATCGGCGCTGCGAAAGGTGTATCGCTCGATATCTCTAAAGGATATCGATCGACTCTTTTTCTGTTCAACATACGACAACTGAGATCAGAGATATAGATTATTTAACCAGTGAGACATCACTGAGAAGCGGCTGAGTTCTTTAGTATCATAATCTCCATTCCTGAATAAAAGCCCTAAGTCTAGCATTCTTCATTATCATTTAAACAACCATCATATTGTTAGTTAGAGCAACTACCTTGCTCATTTTAGGAATTGTCATTTACATCTAATCTATTAATTTAGGGATTATCTACTATCTGAAGTTCTCATTTAAATTTTGGACTCTTTCATAGTTGGTGCTAGAATATATCATGTCTCCTATACAATGCAACCTACCAACTTAAATTAAACCAAATCTTAACCAACATAGATTAGTTAAACCTAACCAGTAACACTTTTATAATATTTTTGGTTAATCTCTTAATATAATTAGATCATATAAAACTGAAACACTTTTAAATAACGAGTTCCATATCATTCCAAACATAAGAGAAAAAATATCCGATTTATTTACAACGTAAGCATACAAAGACCGTCTATTCTTATGCTCATTGATCTTCCAAAAACCAAATAATTGTGGCATAGACCAACATAGGCTCATGTTCGTATCACTAACTTTACTTCCATATATTTACTTTTCACCTACATCATATCACAACATACACAGTTATGCAAGAACATGATTTTTTTTTGTTCAAACAACCAAATAATAGTGGCATATGGTCAGTAGATTTTTTAAATATGTTTTTTATATATTACATTTTATGTGACTATGTGTATAAGTTTTTTTTTTGAAAAAGAGCATAACTATGTGTATAAGTTAAAAGGTAAAAAGTGTGACAAGACAAATTATTATACTAAAAATGAAAGAAGATTAAATACAAACTAATAACAAGTACAACACAAATTATAACACTATTAAATTCTATATATCTAATCTATTAATTTAGGGATTATCTACTATTTGAAGTTCTCATTTAAATTTTGGACTCTTTCATAGTTGGTGCTAGAATATATCATGCCTCCTATACAATGCAACATACAAACTTAAATTAAACCAAATCTTAACCAACATAGATTAGTTAAACCTAACCAGTAACACTTTTATAATATTTTTGGTTAATCTCTTAATATAATTAGATCATATAAAACTGAACCACTCTTAAATAACGAGTTTCATATCATTCCAAACATAAGAGAAAAAATATCCGATTTATTTACAACGTAAGCATACAAAGACCGTCTATGCTTATGCTCATTGATCTTCCAAAAACCAAATAATTGTGGCATAGACCAACATAGGCTCATGTTCGTATCACTAACTTTACTTCCATATATTTACTTTTCACCTACATCATATCACAACATACGCAGTTATGCAAGAACATGATTTTTTTTTGTTCAAACAACCAAATAATGGTGGCATATGGTCAGTAGATTTTTTAAATATGTTTTTTTATATATTACATTTTACGAGACTATGTGTATAAGTTTTTTTTTTGAAAAAAGCATAACTATGTGTATAAGTTAAAAAGTAAAAAGTGTGACAAGACAAATTATTATACTAAAAATGAAAGAAGATTAAATACAAACTAATAACAAGTACAACACAAATTATAACACTATTAAATTCTATATATATTTAATAAAATATTATATATGTCTAATATGTATATATATATAAATGTTACGCAAAATATATATAATATTATATACACATATTATATATACCATATATTATTAATTGAAATTTGACAAATCAATTTCCGTCCTTTAGGGCGGGTCCTAATCTAGTTTCATCATTAAAACCAACTTCACCTAGGATTGATTAATTGATTAGATTTAATTGGTTCCCTACCTCCTCGTGATTCGATCCCTAAGTACTACAGCTGAACCTCTTATTTGAGAGAGTAAGCTGTATAGGGTAATTTGAGCAGTATCAGTGATTCATGTCAAGAAGAGGCTGGAGCTGAAAACAGTCTAGAAAAATCAGAAGATTGGGATCATGAAGCTGATGAAGATGATGAGGAGACTTTGAACCAAGAAGAGGAATCTGGTACTGAAATCAGCTTAGAAGAAGCATGTGAGCATGAAGAAGAGTCTTATGCAGAAGAAAGGCCATGGTGTGATTACTCTGATCAAGAAGATGAACACCCATGCGAAACTGGTTTTCAAAACAACTCTCAGCTCAGTTTAGGAGAAAATGATCACAATGATGAAGAGACTTGGAACCGAGAAGATGAGCCATACAGCTTTGGTACTAACTCCAAAAATGAGGAGGAAGCCACAAGTGAGGCCGGAAGAAATGTTACTGAACCTGAAGCACACTCCACATACTTTTCCGGTTATGGCCAAAGAGACGAAACTTACCTCAAGTGGGAGGACGACATGGAAACCTTGTTCCAGAGTCATCACGTTCCAGAAGAGGAGAAGGTGTCATATGCCACCAAGACACTTGTAGGACCTTCTCTAGCCTGGTGGGAAAGAGAGCAGCATGCTCAATGGTATTACGATGAACCGGATCATACTTGGGAGAGTTTCAAATTGGAGATTCTTGAGGAGTTTGTAAAAAAAGATCCAGATCAAGCCCCTATGTGTCCTGCTCACACAATCTATGCTCTCAGCAACCCTAAAATCTTGGCTGGAAGTGAGCAAGTTAATCATCATTACAGCCTACAAAAGGTGGAACCAGCTGTAGAGAAGAAAACTGTCAAGAGGCAAGAGGGTTTACAGCTAAGTTTACTCCAGTGTACAAAGGTACCAGACACATTATCATATTCAAAAGGAACTTTAGAACCAGAGAGAAAGCAGGCCGGAGTTGTTCTTGAGAGTGGGAAACCCCAAACTGAAGATGAAGATATGGCACAAGGTTTGCAACAGCCACCAGCTGCATCAAATCAAAGTAAGTCCTCTAATTCTAAAAATATTAAAATTCAGACATGTTATAGATGTCATAAGAGGTGACATTTTGCTGTAAATTGTCCATCTAGAAAGTTATTAGGATGCACATCACTAGAGTTGAAACCAGAGCCAAGTAAAACAAGTGATAGTCTTGCTCTTTTAGAACTTTCAAATTATGGATTTATGTACTTGTCTTTGCCAAAGAGTTTTGATCCAGGTATAAGGCAAGGAGATGGACGACATGACAATGCTGAGAGACTGAAAGAAAACCAGGGACAGCACCTGACTTGTCCACAAAACATTAAAGAGGATACAAGAAACAATAAGAGTACACAAGCTGTCAAAGAGCAAATCATTCTTCAACTAGCTGAAACCATTTGGGTAAGTCTAAATTTTAGTTTTCTAAATTTTACTTATCCAACTTATAAATTCTCAAACACAAATATAATTCACTTGTTTTCTGCCAAAAGTGTTGAGACCATTTCAGGAACAGAGGCTAGGGATCCCATTGGTGATATACACAAGGAGTTCACAAGGTGTTTAGATGCCAAGGGAAAGCAAGAAGTTTCCATCAACAACTTCTTGATTCCAGACGCCCCACCACTTCCTAAAACAACATCCAGAAGGCCAGACCAATATAAAGGAGTAGTATTGTTGTTCCTACTAAAAGGAGAGCCACCAGATGTGCCATCAAAGATCAAACCAATCAAATACCAAGGCAAAGTCCTAGAATCTCAAAAGAGGATGAAACCTGATTTGCTTTATTTTGGTGCAACAGGTTATCCAGTTTCGAGGTCGAAACCTTTCCAAGAGAGAGGGGATGTTGTGGGCACAGAAACGACACCTGAACCAGAGGCCACCCGGATGCACCATTCAGCCAACCGAAGGACCAACCAGGATATGTGCTCAGTCAAAACGGCGTATCTCACCAAATCGGAGGAATTTTGCCATGAAACCAATTTTCATGAATTCTACACTCAACAAGGAGACAACCCCAATTGGAATCATCTGCAAAGCTTATCGGATCAGAAATATAAGAATTTTACAAACCGGAGGTTCTCTAGTCCGAGTAACCGAGATTCGAAGTTGTTTCAAGCCCAATTAAGAAGCATTCCGACCCAAGCCAGCACATGGACTTCAATATTGATCTCGTAGTTTTCCAACAAGCCAAGAATGAGGAGAAAAATCCACAAAATTATGGAGTTATGGGCCATTCCCCTAAACCGGTCAAACCGGTTCTGCAATTGCCTAATTGAGAGTCTCACCGGTTCAATATTAGTCAAACCAAACAATAGCGACCAGGAGAGGTTTATAATCATCTGGGAAACATATCCAATGATACAGAAGGAGTAGAAGAGTTCTTATCATACACCAGAGCCCACATGATCAGGAGGATCTATTTATGGCCACACTTGCCTTATTTGGAGTCTCAAGCATTCAAATTCCAACAGCTCTTTTCTCATTCAATTCTGGACGTGATCAGCACCTTCAAGCAGTAAAAAAGATTCCCAGGAAACTCAGCTATCCCTTGAAACCGTCCAAGTTCAAGATTATTCAAGCTCCCCCTTTGCAAGCCAAATCCCCACAATCACTCCAAACGTCTAGCTTCCGAATATGTGTCTTTGGAGATTTGTTTCCTTTCTTTTTACTTTATGAACATTTTGTTTAGATATTTCTGAGCATTATATAAGCTCTCTTAGGATCTCATTTGTAATTCACCTTTCAATCAATAAAATAGTATGCAAAGCATTTTCTTTTCAAAGAGTGTTCTTTGAGTTGTTCTTTAGAATTCTAAGTGTGAGAAGCATTAGAGATCTACTGAACTCGTGGTTCTATAGGTTGTTTGAGAGATTCATCAGCCTTAAAGATCACAGATTGAGAGAGTCAATCAACATCTATCCAACATCATCTTCCATCCATCCAGCTTCTATCTTCACTCCATCAAACCATCCCACCCTATCTTTAGTTTATGTCTTAATTTCATTTCCTAAATGATACTTGCTCAAATTACCCTATAGTAATATTACTCTCATCAAAAGAGGTCAATTATAGTACTTAAGGATCGAATCCACAAGAAACTGAGGAATCAATAGATCTTATTATAACTAAGCTAGACTGAAGATTATTATTAATGCAGTGAAAATAAAAGTAACAAGGAAATTGGTTTGAGCAGGACAATTACTCAAGATGATTGAATGGATTAACTAGTATGATTTAAAAGAGTTAGATCTAAAGTTGCTATTCAGGCTATCCGGATTATAGAGGTATGATTCCTATGTGAGATGCTTGCATGATATTAAAGAACCCAACTAAACAATAGCCCAACTGTCGTTGCGACCATCTATTACTAGAACCGATGAACACGCCCAGGCGGGTCATAGATTAAGATATCGATCGATATGCATATGCATGTATCGATCGACTTGTTGTCGCATGTATCGATCGATATGCTGTCCCATGTATCGATTGTCATTTATCCTGCGTCTATCGATTGATCACTCTATAGGAGTATCGCTCGATGCGCTACTAGTAAACTTTACCGATCATAGGTTGAATACAATTCACCAAACAATCACCCAGTCAGCTGTTGTTTGTTCCAGGTGAATTGCTGGCTCTAAGAAGATAGATCCAAGAATTGTATCTTTGTATTCATGTGTAGGTTAGCTACTCCTACACAAGCATTAAGCATGATCTTCAAAGATGAATATCACATGCTCTTGTAATCATATTTTGGGCTAATCCCTCATACTTGTTTAAACCTCAAATCTAACAAAGGTGTCTACTCAGACATAGCCAAGTAACACATAGACAAAATCATAGAAAGCTCTGTAAATAGAATAGATAAATAAATGGTGTTCAAGAATGCTCTCAGATTTGACAACTCTCTCTCTCACCAAAACTATGAAACTAAAATCTAAATTAGAAAAATCTTTGTCTGCCAAAACACATAGGCAAGACATAAATACTAGAATAATTAGGTTAAAACACGTCAGGGGCATTATGGTAAATAGATGGTGTCTTGGGCTTCAAGTCGGCTATGACCAAATGTGGGCTTCTGCGGCTAAGTGTCGATCGATAGTACTGAATGTATATCGATCGACGCGCGTCTCTCATTGTCGACCGCGAGTGGTCGATATGGTCCTTCTCGGATATAATCTCTAAAATGCTCTAAAATGCTCCAAAATCATCATCTTTCTTCCATTAGCTCATGTACCTATAAATATGCAATATAGACCCTAGAATGGATAGAATATTTCCAAAAATACCAATACACCATGCCTAAAAGTGGGTCAAAATCATGGTATATCACTAAACTAATTGTTTCTCTTTTGTTTTCAGGTTAGCTAGAACCCTCAAGGAGTGATAAGCCGGCCCATCCTCACCATCTTTCCATCTGATCTTCATCCATACCGATCATATCGACCCGTCGCCCATCAATCCATCGACCCAGCTTCCGTGCCCACAACACCTTCTTGGTCACGCAAGTCTCCATTGTCGTCTCACATGAGTATCGAAGTCACGACCATGTTATGCGGTGTCGGTCGATGTCGGATGAAAGATATTGGTCGACGGGTACTGAAAAGTATCGGTCGATGTGGATGGAAGGGTATCAGTCGATGTCAGATGAATGAGATCGATTGATGTCAGATGAATTAGATCGTTCGATGTTGGTGAGTTGGTATCGGTCGACGGTGTCTAAAACTCGGTGGCCGGTTGTTGATGAAAATCGGTCGATGCACAAGCGGGTGTATCGATCGATGTGGAACAAATCTATTTTCGAATTGAACATTCCAAAGCAACTGGATCAATAGACAAAACTTCCTTGTTCTTTTTGCTTCTGGTTATGTTGGGCATGCACCTGAAAAGTCAAGAAAAAAAATTATCAGTAACAAGTAGTAAACTAACAAAACCTAGACTTAAATAAAATCTAATGGCGATCAAAGCTCCCCGGCAACGGCGCCAAATTTGATACGTGCTCAAATTACCCAAGAGCAACCTTATTCTCATCAAAAGAGGTCAAATTGTAGTATTTAGGGATCAAATCCACACGGAGCTAGGGAACTCACTAGATCTTATTGTAACTAAGCTAGGTTGAAGATTCTAAAGCAGTAAATTGTAAATAAACTTAAAACTGGTGAGCAAGACAATTACTCAATTGATTGATTAGGGGGTTTAACAGATATGATGAATGCGCTAGAATTATGATTACTATTCAGGTTATCATGATTATAATAGTATGAATGCCTATGTGAGATGCTTGCATGATATTATAGAACCCAACGGTAACAATAACCGTACCACTGTCGTTTTATAGGTTATCTATTACTAAATCCAATGATTCACTACTTAGCGCAGGTCACGATCAGGAAGGCATCGATCGACCTGCTGTCGCACGTATCGATCGACATAGTCTTGCGTCAATCGATCGATATCTCTATAGGAGTATCGATCGATGCCCCTCTAGTAAGGTTTAAGCGCGGGTTGATAACAGTTCACGGGAGATTTGCTAGACCATGTTGTCGCTTGCGCCTAGCAAACTCTGACTCAAAGAAGATAGATCCAAGGATAATATCAACTGTCATCATGTATAGGTTAGCTACTCCTACACAAGTACTAAGAACAATCTTCTAAGATGAATATCACATGCTCAATTATTCATATTTGGGGCTAATCCCTAAAAACCTATTTGAATCCTAAATCTAACAAAAGTGTTTACTCAGACATAGCCAAGCAAAGCATCAATAGTAACTCTCTCTCTCACAAAACCTTAGGTGTCCAAGAAAGCTCTCAATAGTAACTCTCTCTCTCTCTCTCACAAAACCTTAGGTGTCCAAGAAAGCTCTCAATAGGAAACAAAACGTTAGATAGAATAGATAGAAAATAAAGGTGTCCAAGAAAGCTCTCAATAGTAACTTTCTCTCTCACAAAACCTCAGGTAAAACCCTTTCTGTATTATAAAGAACTGTGTCCGCCTCTAAACAATTTGGAAAGACATAAATACTAAATAATTAGGTTAAAACTCGTCAGGGGTATCTTGGTAAATAGATGGAATCTTGGGCTTCAAGTCGGCTGTGACCAAACTGGGCTTCTGCACGTTTAATATCGATCAATATCACTGAATGTGTATCGATCGATGCATCTTTCTCTGTGTCGACCTCGGGTGATCGATATGGTCATCTCGGGTGAAATCTCTAAAGTGCTCTAAAATGCTCCAAAATCACCATATTTCCTCCAATTGCTCCTGAACCTGTAAATATGCTATCTAGACTCCAAAATAGATTAAATATATCCTAAAACTATTATATACCATGACTAAAATTGGATCAAATTCATGGTATATCAATTATGCTTCCAAAAGCTGCTTCAAATCAGAATCCTTTTATTTCTCCTGAAACTCCATCAACTTCGTCATCTCTTTGTATTCTTTCCACTGAAGCAAGAGGTGTAGAATCCCAGAAGCTGTCTACAAATCTTCCATCCAACATCACTCTAATTTTAGTCCCATCAAACAAAAACATTAAGTAACTAAGAACTCACGAGAGACCAAACACATTCCTCAATGGCCAAAAAAGTAAAAGACTTACTGATGTTATGGATCTTCAGTTCGAAACGACACTTAATCCTGCTCCGATATAATCCGTCGCGGTGATGACTCCAGTTAAAGCAAAAAAATCAAAAGTTTAAGACTGCGACCAAGTCAAAAGAAGAAGCGATAACGTCTGATGAAAAAAAGAGTTTCCTTTAGTTATACTGAAAGAGAAGAAGAGAGGATCAATGACAGACTCAAAGGAGGTGACAGAGGTAAGGAGTATGATAAAGGGGTTGAATCCCCTGTTTAAAATTACGCTAGGGGTAACGCGTGCGGTCGATGAGGGACTAGCGCCGAATCAATTAATCGGAGAATACGCGGGGACTAAGCGGAGCCTAGTTTTAGCACTGTTATATCTGTATTTACGAATACATACCTAGTAGATTTACTTGAATACCAAATATGCTAGGTGGTGTAGTTGGTTGCTCCTGATTTTCCACTAGTACATGTTGTGGATTCGAGCAAATTGACATATAATAGGGATTTTTTTTTCATTTAAACATTAGAAAAGGCAAGTAAGTCTTTTTTTCTCTGTCATCTTCTTAAATCCCCTACTATTAGTTCTGTATTTTCTTTCTGCCGTCAACTGTTATTAAAATTATTTTTGTCAATTTCTTTTGATATTTTGCACAAACCGTTGATGTTTTATCTACCCAAACACACGAACACAGCTTTTGATGAGCTTGTTAGTGAAAAATACATATAAGCAATAGTCTAGTTGTTGAAACTACGAGAACTAAAGAATTCTTTAAAGCAACAATGAAGACACAGAGATATTGACCGTTTAAGAGCTAGGGAATACGCTAGAAACACGATGGAACCACCACCGTAGACGACGACAGCACCAGCTAAAGAGAAGATATGAGCAACCATCGAAAATTTTAGATTTTGATGAAGGGAGTCGTCCGACAATTATACGCCGCGTTTTCGTTATTCTATGCTCTAGGCGGAGATTATGCGTGATACAGTTTAACACAACCGAATTGATGATAATCGCCACGTTCATCAACCGTGTAGCGTATAGGCGGGCGTAAAATCGGCTAGGCGGGCGCAATTTAGAACAGGGGTTGAATCAAATAGGCAAACATTTCCATTGATTGAAACTCCATAGATGGTATCAGAGAAGAAGGAGAAGACTCTTTGATTTTTTCTTGAAGAAGGATACAAACCGTAAAATTTGTGCGCTTGCTGTTTATCGGGCTGACTAATAGGATTGAGCCGAAAACCCACAAAATCTTAAGGAAAAGCTGGAAACAAAATGCACAACATCAGTAAAAAAGACAGTTGTCGTGATCTCCTTATACGATTTAGTGACGTGGCACAACAGGAGTGAAGCAACATTTCTTTATAATAATAGATGTCTGCGTAAGTAAACTGAACTTATGTTGATTTGATGTAGTCAAGAAAGGATGTATATGTTGATCAGATCAAGGTGGTCCTTTCCAAAGGATACACATAAACTAAGGAGGAGACCTATGACATATATCTTCTTCCTCGGCGTGAAGATATAAAGTCGTGCCAATCAAATTTGAGATGCAGAATAAAGATAGAAGGTACAGCCTCATGTTTGAGGTTTGGTTCTTTGATAGTTATCTTTTCATGCTGTCATGTTGTTATGAATATGGTTTTCATTTTCTGAAACAGCTAACAACCTTCTGATTTAGTACTGTTAAGATTGCTAGGTTCGATTCAGATTATAACCAAACTTCAAAATGCTAAGTTCATAAGGCTCGTTCTAAATATTTTTTGTATAATGATTTGAATCCCGATTTTGTTTTTTTTTTCCGGTTCGGTTTTGGGTAGATACCAAGTCCTAGTCTGTACATTTTGATTCTTGAAAATAACGGTTCGATTTGAAATTATTTGGTTACCAAAAACCTAATCATACCAAATTAAAGCGCAGATCGATTCGGTTTAAATTGGCCCGGTCCGGTAAAACATATATCCAACAGCTTTCCTCTATAAAGGCTCCGACATCAAAATCACGGAGAAGGCGACTCCGTCTCTCGAACATTCCTACATAAGATCGAGCGCGAAAGTGAAAAATTGAAACAATGGTGGTGGACCAAGATCAGCAATGGCTTCTCGGCTGCTTGACGGCGAGTCTCGACCCTAACCAGAACGTTCGTTCTTTCGCTGAGACCTCACTCAATCAAGCCTCTCTTCAACCAGGTATGTGTCTTTCTTTAATCGTTTGATGGATTCATTTTATAGACAACTGAAAAAAAAAAGAAAAAAAAAACTGTCTCGTTGTTGATTTAGATGAATCAAAGAAGATTTTAGATTCTTTGTCTTTGTAGGGTTTGGCAGCGCATTGTGCAGGGTTGCTGCTAACAAAGACCTCTCTTTGGGATTGCGTCAAATATCCTTTTTTTTACATAAGCATAGATTTTTTTAATTGATAAAGAGTAAAGGAAGGGTTTTTCTTGTGGAGTTCTTAACTTACTGTTTACTTAGCTGCGGTCCTGTTAAAGCAGTTCATTAAGAAGCATTGGCGAGAGAACGAGGAGGATTTTGAATATCCTCTTGTGTCCAATGAGGAAAAGGTATTCTTGGTGGATTTCCTGCTGCCATATACATTTTATGGATTTTCTTTTTGGTTTTGTTATTAGGCTCTTATTCGAGGGCTACTTATGGGCTCGCTTGATGACTCTCATCGAAAAATCTGTACGGCTATTAGTATGGACATATCGTCTATTGCCACTTATGATTGGCCAGAAGACTGGCCTGAGCTTTTACCCTTTCTCTTGAAGTTGATTAGCGATCAGAACAACATCAATGGAGGTATATCTGAGACATCTTCTTTGCTGTCTCTCATTTGTGTACACTATTTCATGAGATCAGTCAAGAGTGTTTCCTTTTGTTGCCGAAATCAACAGTTCATGGAGCTTTGAGATGTTTGGCTCTTCTCTCTGGTGACTTGGATGACAAAGATGTGCCTACACTGGTACCTGTGTTGTTTCCTTGCTTGCACGCAGTCGTATCCTCTCCTCAGGTTTGTATCACGTTTTTGGCTCTTCTGAAGCTCACTCCCCTGTTTTAATCATCATTTTGTATATGTAGAGCTATGACAAGTATATGCGAGGAAAAGCCCTTTCTATTTTTTATTCATGTATATCTGTTCTTGGAGCAATGAGTGGTGTATACAAGGTACTTTCTATACATTAATTTGAAATGTGTCTTGCTTCAGCTACTACTTCTGTTTATCAGTTGACGTATGTAAAGTGATTTATATTCAGACAGAAACTACTTCCTTGGTGACTCCTCTACTAAAGGTTTGGATGAATCAGTTTTCACTTATACTGGAGCATCCTGTGCAACCTGACGATCCCGATGATTGGAGTTTAAGAATGGAGGTTCGTCTCATCTTCTGATTGTTGTAAATTTGTTCCCATCAAATGGCCGGAGTTGTTTAAAAGTCCCCTGTCTTTGTGTTGGTTTTGTATGCTCTGATTAGGTATTGAAGTGCTTGAATCAGTTTGTACAAAATTTCCCATTTCTGATGGACAGTGAATTGATAGGTATGTTCTCAGCTGACCCATGTTCTTAGTTTATTCATACATATGCATCTGAATTTTTGAAGCATCGTTATTCTTGCAGCTATTATGAGGCCATTGTGGCACACATTTGAGTCATCTCTACAAGTCTATCTTCAAGCGTCAATTGAAGGTGCGGAAGATTCATATGATGGAAGATATGATTCAGATGGTGAAGAAAAGAGTCTTGACACCTTTGTCATCCAGGTAACTTACCATTTTCACTATCAAGGTTTTTCCTTCAAGTTCTCGTTTTCGCATTTAATCTTTTGATTATAGATGGGGCATTCGGCTCATAGATTGTAGTACCTTAAATGAGTTTGAGGCCCAACTGACGCTTGATTTTGCATATCGGTTTCCTGTGTGCAGCTATTTGAGTTTCTGTCAACCATCGTCAGCAGTAGAAGACTAGCAAAGGTTTGGCTCAAACCTTTTCAGTCTTCTCCTTCATTTTGGTCGTATGCTGCTTTGCTTTCTTACCTAAATATCTTCATATCAGGTCATCGCCGGAAATGTCAGAGAAATGGTATTTCAAACCGTTGCTTTCATGCAGGTTACAGAACAACAGGTAAGGATTAATCGTGCATCTTGTGCCTACTCAAACATGATAGGATATAGTGGTTATATTTTGTCTTTTAAATCTCGATGATTTAAATACCGCCAGTTGTCTGCTTAAATCTTAAAAAGGTTTCAATTAATATTTATCTTGCTTGTAGTACAATGTGATCCCTTTCCATTATATCAGGTCTCCGAAAATCACACATATCTTTATTTTTTCCATCTCTTCTCAGGTTCATACGTGGTCCACGGATGTAAACCAGTTCGTAGCCGATGAAGATGAGGGTAGCTTCAGTTGTCGTATATCAGGTAAGCTGTGTCTCTCTCTTTTAAGTCAAATTCATGTGCTTATATTTGGCCAGATACAAGATTTTGGTGTCATATGCGTATATGTATATGCAAAAATTGATGAATATGTAACTATACAAAATTACCTGCTGCACCACAGGTATACTTTTGCTGGAGGAAGTTGTCAATACTTTTGGTAGGGAAGGCATCAACGCCGTTGTAGATGCTGCTGGAAAGCGGTTTCATGAGTCCCAAAATGAAAAGATCGCTGGTTCTCCGTCCTGGTGGAGAGTAAGTGGACTTTAATTTCTCTTTGTATTTGTATTTTTTTAAAAAGTCTGACAATCTATTACTTCTCTTATTTTCTTTTCCAAAATTGTCACCAATTCTGTTAATTTTTCCTTTTTTTTTATTTCTACCGTCTGTTTTCTTTTTACCTTTCCACTTTACTTTGATATTTTCCATTTGTTAGATAAGAGAAGCTGCTCTGTTTGCTTTGGCTTCTCTTGCTGATCAACTTGTTGATACTGAGGTTCGTGTTTCCATAGAAATGTTAATACGAAAAGGTTATTATGGAGGGAAACATGTTATCCTTAATATTGGGAAATCTTTTCAGGACTTGGGAACTGACCCTGCTAATTTAGCTAAATTTGTTGAGCAATTGATAATGGAAGACACTGGAACTGGTAGGTTTGTAAAATTTACTGCTCCAACTTTTTAATCTTATGTGGTATTCAAATTGTGGTGTATGACTGGACCTTTTATTCAACAGGGTATCATGAATGTCCTTTCCTTTATGCCCGCATATTTACAGCAGTTGCTAAGTTCTCTTCTGAGGTGATTTCTGATTATCTTTTCTTCCAATACAACTTCAGTCTGGAATGTATGAATTGAATTCTTTTCACGTTAATCAGATCAACCCTGGAATTCTTGAGCATTTTCTCAATGCTGCTGTTAGAGCTATTAACATGGACGTGTATGTTTACTACCCTTCTGCTCGCAGTATCTTTATCGACAGGGATAAATGCTAATTCACTAGATTTTCTAAACAGGCCTCCACCTGTAAAAGTAGGCGCATGTCGGGCACTTTTGCAGCTCCTACCTGATATGAACCGTTCAGTTATTCTTCCTCAGATCATGAACTTATTCTCATCTCTCACTGATCTTCTCCATCAGGTAAATTATTCAACTTACGACCAATTTTGATTGTATGTCTATTTTCTTTGTGTCACTAAAGATTTTTGTTTATTTTTTAGGCTTCAGATGAAACTTTGATTTTGGTACTTGAAACTCTTCAACAAGCAATTAAGGCTGGTGAGTCAACATAATTTCTCTTTCCAGAAGTTTCAGAATCTAGTTAGATAACAGTTCTCACATATTTATTACATTATGTATCATTTGCTAGGCCATGAAGCATCAGCCTCAATAGAGTCTATTATCTCTCCGGTGATTCTTAATGTGTGGGTGGCACATGTCTCTGATCCCTTCATAAGTATCGATACAATTGACGTCTTGGAGGTCTGGTTGTTATAAATGCAATTTCCGTAGCTTTTTATGCCACTAATGTCTTTCCTATGGCTGTCACACAGGCGATAAAGAATTCGCCTGGCTGTCTGCACCCACTGACATCAAGGATTTTACCATTCATCGGACCAGCCTTAAATAAGGTACTGTTCTGAATTATGATTTCTCACCTGTTTTTTTTTTTCCTTAGTCTACTATTTTCTCTTCCCTAGTTTCCTTTAAATGACATCTTTGTTGTGATGATCAGCCACATCAGCAATCCGAAGGACTAGTGAGTGGGTCCTTGGATCTTTTAACCATGCTTCTTAAGGCAAGTTATAGTAACTGAATTTTCATATAACATGAATAATATTTATTTGTGCTCAAGTGGGAATTCAGTATTTCTCGTGTTTTGCTGACTATTATTCTAGTTGTTTGTATAGGGTGCCCCAGGTGATATAGTGAAAACTGCATATGAATTTTGCTTTGATGCTGTCATTCGTATCATACTCCACAGTGAGGACAATAGTGAATTACAGGTGATAAACTTTTCCAAGTCTAGTTTGCATCAGCGTTATCTATCTACAAATGATCACTTATCACTAGCCTTATAATTTGTCAGAATGGAACGGAATGTCTGGCAGCTTTTATATCTAGTGGAGGACAAGAATTACTCTCTTGGAGTGGTGATCCCGGCTTTACTATGAGAAGTTTGCTTGATGCAGCTTCTAGGTACAAGTTTCCACTTAAAACTTTTTATTTGTGTGTGTGTTTTTTTTTTGTATTTCGATGTTGTGCATATGTGAATATATATTGGCAATACTGGCGGTATTTTAGAGTATTCTTCTGAATAAATAAAGGTTATATATCTGTTTGATAAAAAAATGTATTGAGCACCTTGGTTTGTTGGGTTCTCATGGTTCCAGTTTGTATCTGTTTAAATGTACCGTCCCTCTATGCTAAATTGTTTTCCCAATATTGGTGCAGGCTTCTCAACCCTGATCTGGAATGTTCTGGATCCCTATTTGCTGGGAAGTACATTCTCCAGCTTATCTTGCATCTTCCGTCAGAGATGGCACCCCATGTCCAGGATCTGGTTGCCGCTCTTGTAAGACGGATGCAGTCTGCTGAAATTTCGGGTTTCAGAAGCTCCTTGCTGTTGATTTTTGCCAGATTGGTATTCTTCACCCTTCACTTGGATAGTTTTAGCATAATAATGGTTCCTCTCTTTTTGCAAGATGCTGTTCAAGCTCCCTGTCATGCGCTGTAACCTTGGAAGCATCGATTTACATTGATTTTTCAGGTCCATATGAGTTTTCCAAACGTGGATCAATTTATCAATCTACTTGTTAGCGTACCCGCTGATGGCCATGAAAATTCATTTGCCTATGTTATAACAGAATGGACTAAACAACAAGGCATGCATCTCTAATTGCGTTATCTAGTTCTATGATTGTATTTGTCTACCTGATGCATCACAATAAGGGTTCTTTTCCGAGCGTTTCAACTTATGATTGGTTAAGCTTCTTTGTTCAGGGGAGATACAGGGGGCATATCAAATCAAAGTCACATGTTCAGCTCTGGCTTTACTACTGTCAACTAGACATTCTGAATTTGCGAAGGTCAATGTCCCAGGGAATCAGATTCAGGTCTTATGCTATATAGCCTTGATATCTTTAAAAGAAACTAGATTCACCCTCTCAGCCTTAACCGAAACTTGTCTATATTTCTTGTACAGTCCAATAGTGGCATAACCACGCGCTCAAAAGCTAAATCTGCTCCGGAACAATGGACCATTATCCCTTTACCCATGAAGGTATGTTTTTGTTTGAACTTTAATCTCAACATTCTAAACCAACACGCTGCAAGTCAGAAGAGACACAGTTATATCTTGACTAATTGTGATGCCCTTTACAGTTTCTTAACTGGCTATATCCTCCTTTTGGTTCATCACTCTAGTGTATGCTTTCAGAAATTTTACATTATTGGCTCTTGCAGATACTGGCATTACTAGCTGATACGTTGATCGAAATTCAAGAGCAAGTTTTGGGTTGTGAAGACGAGGTTATTATGCTTCCTTGATCATTTTTTAATCTCCTTTCCTGTGTCTTAACGTTGAGTGGAACTTCAGATGCTAATTCTTTTCTTGGGAGTAGCAGGATAGCGAATGGGAAGAACTCCACGAAGGAAATGCTGAAGCTGAGAAAGAGTTGCTACGTGCCTCTCAATCAAGCAAACCCTCATATGACCAACTTGAAGCAATAGCTCGAACTTTTGAGGTCTGTTTTTTCCTTTACCTATAAAACTATACCATTAAACCTCATCCCATCAAAGATCGAACCATTGTTTCAACAGAACCAAGATGATGGGGATGGTGATGATGACTTGCATGCCAGCGACCCCCTTAATAAGGTGACATCTTGTATTCTACATAGGTGTTGTATCTGCTCCTATTTCTCCAAATCTTGATTGGTCTCATCATTTCTTTTTTTCGGTGCAACAAGCAGATTAATCTGGCAAGTTATCTGGCTGATTTTCTGTCGAAGTTTTCGAGTGGAGACCGACCTTTGTTTGATAATCTTTGCCAGGTAATGGTTTCTATCATCCATATAACGTAAAAAGATCTTGACCTTGATAGTCGATATGAACTGTTTGGCGTGTTTTCCAAAATCTGCAGGGGTTAACACATGCGCAAAGAAACGTGATCCAGACGGTACTGAAACGCTAGGTTTGGCGTCACAATCCATACATTATATGTTTTGAGTGTTGCTTTTTTTGTCAGTCAATTGATGCTTGGGGATTAAAGTACTAGCAACATCCCTTTTGTAAGAGTGTCAAATTTTCACATAATAGTCAAAGTACTAATCATCTTGGAGATTGAAGATTGTTTTTCTTAATTTCTTCAGCATCGTTTTCTTATATTTTCTGCCAAGTATTGTAGATAACATGGTTATGTAATGATTTCTACTAGAAAACTAAAAAAATGAAAGCTGATAAAATAAACCATGGTAAGTATTTTTAGATATAATTTTTATGTTTTGGAGTTTATTTATAATGTTTACAAGTTTTGGAGTGATTTGGAATAAATTGGTGATTTGGAGCATTTTGAAAATAAAAAGAAAAAACATTCGAACTGATCATCGAACCAGACAAGAGATCGACATTAAAAGTTAATAATCGATCGATGTTACATCCTGTACCATCGATCGATGTTAAAACCGTAGAAACCCAATTTGGTTCAGCTACCTAAAGTCTCCACCAAATTACAAGATTATCCCTGACCAATTTTAATTAATATTTATTTGCGCTGCAATTGTTCTAGGGTTTTTAATAGATTGGAGAGAAGATCCGTAGCAATGCTTGCTTACATTATTTTTTATTTTCACAGCAAGAATATTTAGGGTTTTTAATAGATTAGAGAGAAGATCCAAGACTATTTCAGAGCTTTGTATTTAAACTCCATATTTCTTATCTATGCTATTTTTATTTATGTTTATGATTTGTTTAGCTATGTCTGAGTAATCAACCTATTAGATTTGGGTTCAAATATGTTATGAAAGATTAGCCCAAAATATAGAATTGCTAAGTTGCTAGAGATATTCATCATTAGAAATGAGTTTAATGCTTGTGTTCTAAAGTAGCTAACTAGAACCCTGATAATAGGATAGTTAGGCTCAAGCAACAGCTTGGTGTTCTATCAAAATAGATTTCTGAGCTAGGATTCCTAGAAACAAACGAAAGTTAATCTAGGACGCCTAGTGAACACATTCAACCCGATCGTTAAAGCTTGAAGATCGTCGATCGATAATCCAATAGATTAATCGATTGACGACTCGAAAGGTGTATCGATCGATATTCCTATAGAATCATCGATCGACACTTTCTTCATCTCAACAAACAGAAGTTGAGGTCTGGAGATCTAGACAATAGATAGTCTAAACAAACGGAAGATGATCGACTATTGCTTACATTGAGTTCTCATATATCTCGCATGCTGCTTAGTATCTGTACTACTATAATTCGGATTACCTGAATAGAAACCTTAGAGTTAACTATTTCTTATTATTGTTTAAACCTCAATCCAATCAACCGAACAACTACCTTGTTCACCGCTGCTTATTTACTTTAAATTACATTCAACCTAGCTTAATCACTGCTGATTAGGATATATTGTGCGTCATAGCTCTCTGTGGATTCGATCTCTAAGTATTACAATTGATCCTCTTATTTAAGAGAGTAATTCACTCCTAAGGTTAATTTGAGTGATATCAAATTTGGCACCGTTTTCGGGGAGCTTTGATCGCCATTAGATCATGTCTAGTCTGATTTAGTCTAGGTTTTCTTTGAATCTAAAAATTTCATAAATTTTTGTCTTATCATTCAGGTGCATGCTAAGCAGTACCAGAAGCAACAAGGAAACACCACTGCTCTTCTCAGATCCCGCACGTTTGGAACGTACAATCCACAAAGGGAAATGCTCCGCATTGATCAAAAGTAACACTCGCATACCACCATCGACCGACACTCGCATACCACCTTCGACCGACACTACTCTACCGTCGATCGATATTTGCATACCACCATCGACCGAGACTACCTTTCTGTCGACTGATACCTTTTGCCTGACATCGATCGAAGTTTCACATCATACATCGATCAATGCTCAGCCGCAAGACATGGTTGCGACTCTTATTCTCACACAGGAAGAGAATGGGGACCTGCATGATCAGGATAGTCATCTGCAAAATGCAGCAGGTGAGAAGATAAATAATTAAGGGATTGCAATCCATGATATTGATAATTTAGCTAAAACTGCTGCTAATGCTGTAGATGAGGCAGCTCGACCAAGAACATTGGCTTATTACAACCGTCCAGACCAATACTACGCCAACAGATCTACTATTCGTCCTTCAGCTATTCAGAGGAACGATTTCGAGCTGAAGCCCCTGTACTTTACACTCGTGGGACAGATACCCTACTGTGGGTTACCACAAGGCGACAAACAACGAAGCCGAGTATGAGACTCTAATAGCAGGATTGACACTTGCTAAGCAGATGGGAGTAGAAGACATACAAGTTTTCAGCGACTCACAGCTAATCATAAGCCAGGTCCAAGGAGATTACCAGGCCAAAGATCCGAGTATGGTCAGATACCTATCAGTGGCTAAGCGCCTGTTCGACATGTTCCAAAGCTGCAAGCTTACTCAGATCTCTAAGGAACAAAATTCCCAGGATGACGCTTTAGCTAGTCTAGGGTCCGCCCTAGAGACCACAAGTCATATGAGCATTCCACTGCTAGTGCTACAATGGCCCGCAACAGAGAAAGAGGTAGAGCCTGAAGACGTATCAGTTGTAGACGAAGGCGAAACCTGGATGACCCCCATCATCAACTATCTCAAGCATGATTCCCTACCTGCAGATCGAGACGAAAGCCGAAAGGTAATGAGGCAAGCAGCCATGTATTGCCTCTCCGAAGGGAAATTATACAGAAGGTCCTTCTCTGGACTCTACCTACGATGTCTCACCCCTAGAGAAGCTGCTAGAATCCTAGAAGAGCTCCACGAAGGAGAATGTGGTTCTCACTCCAGCGGTCGAAGCTTGGTACTCAGAGCCAGAAGGACCGGTTACTATTGGCCTACCATGGCGGGGGATGCCCTTAAACAGGCTAAGCTTTGCGATCGATGTCAGAAGCATGCACCGGAAGTGGGGCATGGATATCGTAGAGAAATTCCCAATGGCACCGGGGCAGAAGGTCTTCCTCCTAGTGGTGACCGACTATTTCAAAAAATGGGTGGAAGCTGAAGCACTAGCCAATATAACAAATCTCCAAATCAGGAAGTTCCTATGGACAAATGTGATCACATGCTTCGGAACCTCTCATGAAATTATCACCGACAACGGACCCCAATTCACAAGTCACAACTTCCTCCCTCCTTCAGGTGGGAGGAAGATGTCGCAAGGAGGGCCAAAGCTTAGAAGCAAAATCAAAAGCCCTCCAAGCCAGCCAGGAGCAATCGCGACGAAGGTTTCCATCCTAGGCCTACGAAGGAGACGAGCAATCCAGGCAGGGGCAGGTACCAAAACCGTCCCTTGGCCAGATCCGAAGGAATGGCGGTGTCTACATGGTCCGATATCTCACATCTGTCGATATCAAAGCCGGAGCTGGTTGGCGTCCTACGACCAATGGGCCAACATGTCAAATGGTCCCCAAAGATGAAGGCCTTGGATTCAAACGAAAATCCTAAACAGTGGTGTGAGTTCCATAGCGATCACGGCCACAACACGGAGGAGTGCATAGCTCTAAAGATAGAGGTCAACGAGCTTCTCAAGAGAGGCCACCTGAGGGATTTCCTCTCAGACAAGGGCAGGAACCTCTTAAACAGAGACGGTCCTTGTCTCCCTACCGAAGCAGCCCCTGCACTGCCACCGCAACAGGATCGGGTAATGATAGTGCTCAAATTACCCAGTAGAGCTTACTCTCTCAAATAAGAGGTACAGCTGTAGTACTTAGGGATCGAATCACGAGGAGATAGGGAACCAATTAAATAAAATCTACTAATCAATCCTAGGCAAGGTTGGTTTATATGATGGAAATAAAAGTAACAATTCCTAAAATGAGCAAGGTAGTTGCTCTAACTAACAATATGATGGGTTGTTTAAAGGGAACTCGGCCAAAAAAATCATGAACTTTGCACGAATTGCCATAATAAATACGAACATATTGGCTGGCCAAAAAAACACCGAACTATATTTGACTTTAAACTTTAATCAGTAAGTTATCGCTGACTCGCCAAATTAAACACACCGTTACAGAATGACTAAACGGCGTTTGCAAAGATCGTTAAGTAAAACGACGTCGTTTTGAGATGGAATGAAGCGACGTCGTTTTACCTATTTTTATTATCAAAAATATGTAGTTCGCGTGGATCGAACCTGAGAACTCATGGCCAAATGACGAGGTTTCTTGCCACTAGACTACTGTCACTTTTAAGAATATCCATAACATATTTTCTTTTATTGAGTATCAAACAAATCTCAAAAATCTAAATTCTTTTTAAAAAATTCCAAAAAATCTTAAAGATTCAAGAAAAATTCTAAAAAGTAAAATTAAAATTGAAATTACAAATAAGTTTTAAAAAAAATCAATACATTAAAAATATCAAAAAATCTAAAATAATTCAAAAAATGCAACGAATTAAATTTAATGATTAAAAAACTTGAAACATATTTTTAAATAAATTAACGTATGTAATATAAAATAAAAATGATATTTATCACACTATATATTTTAGTATGAATAATGTATTTAAGATAAAATAGACAAATGATAATTAAGATACAATAAACAAATGATATTATCACAAATTGTTTTTCTAAAATATGATAATAATTAAATGAAAAACATTTTTGTAGTGTGATAAATATATTTTTTCTATTTTATCTCAAATATATTAATTTATATAAAAAGTATGATTAATGTATTTAAGATAAAAAAAACTCAAATGATCTTAGATACATTAATTTTTTTTAAAAAAAAATTTAATGTTTTGATTTTTTTTAACTATTTATAATTTCAATTTTAATTTTCAGAATTTTCTTGAATTTTGAAGATTTTTTGGAATTTTTTAAAAAAGAATTTAGATTTTTCGAGATTTGTTTGATACTCAATAAAAGAAAACATGTTATAGATATTCTTAAAAGTGACAGTAGTCTAGTGACAAGAAACCTCGTCATTTGGCCATGAGTTCTCAGGTTCGACCCACGCGAACAACATATTTTTGATAATAAAAATAGATAAAACGACGTCGTTTCATTCCATCTCAAAACGACGTCGTTTTACTTAACGATCATATTTAACGTTGATTAACCACCGTCTTAACTGTTAGTTAACGGTGTTTTAATCTGGTCGGCCAATCAAAGTTTCTTAATAAACTGATAAAAGTCAACAAAAGTTGAGGCTTTTTTTGGCCAGCCTCAAGTCCATGTTTCTTTTGGCCATTCTTGCCATGTTCAGTATTTTTTTGGCCGAATTCCCGTTGTTTAAATGTGATAAAGAGTGCTAGACATAGGGTTTCTATTCAGGAATGAAGATTATAATCTCTATAAATGCTTTAACAAGTTGCTTGCATGATACTATAGATCTCAGCCGCTTAACTCAGGTGATATCTCACTGGTTAAATTATCTAAATCTCTGGCCACACCTCTCGTATGATGACACAGAAAAAGAGTCGGTCGATATCCTTTTGAGATATCGAGCGTTACACCTTTCGCAGCGCCGATCGATTCACCTGTCGGGATATCGATCGACGGCTTCTAGATCTGCCTAGGCGCGAGCCGAATATGAACACAAGGTCTCAAGGAGGAGCTGTCGCTCTTCTCAACGGGAGACAGGCAAGTTCAAATGGATAATTCAAGATAATCAAAGATGCTAGTGATCTATGTTCTAGTTAGCTAATCTAAAACAAGCATAGGGTGCAATCCATTTGATGAGTATCACAACTTAGCAATTATAGTTTGGGGCTAATCCCACAAACCTATTTGAACCCTAGATCTAACAAGTAGACTACTCAGACATAGCTAAGCAATTCATAACAATAGATAGATGAAAGAATTGCATAGATAGAATAAAGTAGAAATACAAAAGGAGATGAGAAATCTCTCCAATCTCTCAAAACAAATAAAACTCTAGTCTCTCTCTCACACTCTCTGCATTTCTCTTGAGGGTTGTCAAAAGCTTGCTTCTTTCGAAGGTTGCCGTAAAAAAACACTTAGCAGGAACATTTAAGCATTTCAATTAGGTTAAAAACTCGTCAGGGGCAATCTCGTAATTTGGTGAAGTAGTCGGCTAAACCATTTCGTCTTCGATATCGATCGACAACACTGGATGTGTATCGATCGATTATAATCTTCTAGTACGCGGATCTTCTCAGCTACATCGATCGACAACTCAGGATGAGTATCGATCGATTATAATCGCAATGTTGACTTCCGACTTAGTCTTGAATGGTCAACTCGGGTATATTATCTCTTGTACTCCAAAATGCTCCAAAAACATCACTTTCTCACAAAATGCTCCTGAACCTGAAAACATACATAACAGGTTAGAAAACAGATTAAATATATAATAAAATACTAGTATACCATGGTTAAAAAGGGGTAAAATCCATGGTATATCAACTCCCCCAGACTTACTCCTTTGCTTGTCCTCAAGCAAAAACAGTAGTCTTTGGAAAATGTTTGAAAACAACAGGAACTTAAAGATTCACAATATTGAAGTCATCACTCTATGGGTTTGCAATTCATGTCTAAACATCCTAATCACAAAAGTTCATTATGCCTTATCCTAGCTTAGCAACCAAACTCATCTAGTCAATAACTTAACAAATCTCATCTGACATTCCCCTCTACTACCCTCATTTCTTAACATAAAATAAAAGTGCAGGCTTTACCTTGGTAGTATCGATCAAAGGACACATAGATTCAACTCAAACAAGTATCTGATCACACAGGTAGTCTTCTCTGGTCCCTTTCTCCCCTCATCTCTCTTCTCTGAGTCTCTTATTAGTTTCAATTTCAACAGGTTTCGATGCCACATAGGTCATCTAGTCCATTTCATTGACATTTGCATTGTAACTCATACATTTTTGGCAAAGTCTAGCGAATAATGGGGTTCGGTACTCAACCTATCCCTCGTTTCCACAATGTGTGATCATCCTTGAGATTTAGAATACTGGGGTCGCGGGAGACACTCCTACCCCTCTGCCTCTCAAGAAATCATTTCAATCTTTTATAACATAAAATTAGATCTCTAGACGCTGAAGAGAGAGAAGGAAGGGAACCAGAAACACACAGACTTTTTACCTTCCAGACTTGTAGGAGGATTCCGATCCTGTGATTTCCAAGCCCCAAGACAAGCAAATAAGTCAGTATTAGTGTTGGAGGTCAGCTTTGGTTCCTTCAAACAATCTTAGCTAGTGAATATAGATGGAAGGTTGATCCACTTTAGCATCTTTAGTACTATTTGTAATCAGTAATCTAGAATGGTGCTAAAGAGTGGTCAGACAATCAAATATAAATCTATATCAATGTTCCTATTTAATACTTATGCGAAAAATAATTTTGAAAAACAATTTGAATAAAAACCATAATAAAAAACACATATTAGTAAACTTCCCCCCAGACTTAAATTACACTGTCCCAGTGTAACACAGCCGGTGGTGAGGTAAATAAAATAAATCATAATTAATAAATATAACAAGTTAGAATGAATAAACCTGATCGACAAGGTGTTGATCGATTCGTAGTGGTATACGTCGATCGTTGGTAATGGTCGTGTGGTGTCGAGCGATATGAATGGTGAATGTCGGTCGATGGAATCATCACTCTACTTGGATCTAATAAAAACTACAAAATAAATCCGAAAAAATGAAAGCAAAAATGAAAAATAAATAAAATAAAGAAAAATAAAAGAAAACCTAATAGTGGGTTGCCTCCCACTCAGCGCTTTGTTATAGTCATTTAGCTTGACTGTGGTAGGTGAGTGACTCATGGGGTGCAGAAACTGCTGATTGCCGAACAGAAATCATCAATCTTGTGTCTCCTACTATTTAACCATGTGGCGACGAAGCTTCTTGTGGCATCATCCGCTCGTAGTTGTTTCTTATCTATCTTGAGGACTGTATCTTGAAGTTTCCTCACATAATTCTCAATGTATTCGATCTTGCCAACCTTCATGTCGATGGTCTGGTAGGTATGTACGGACAATTCCTTCAGCTCACTCTGTAATGCATCGATCCTGTCAAGAATAAACTGATCTCGATCTGCTAAAGACTCGGTGTCGATCGATGCTACGAGATGCGCGTCGGTCATTTCGCTGAGGGGTCTGTCGGTCGACTCAGAGTCTACTGTGTCGATCGACTGTGAGCATTGTCCTTGGTACTGCAGAGCACGTATATTGCCCTTCATATGGCGAGTAGTTCTGCAGAGGCTGTTAACTCGTTCGTTAACAGTGTAGTCAATGGTATCACAGGTCCCGTTGAGTCTCCTCTCCATAGCATCCATAGCCTCGTACAGCTCATGTTTAAGTTCATTTACTGGTGCTGTAGTGCATGCTCTTCTCGCTGGTGGTGGCTCGATGTCGATCGATATTGGTCTAGGCCTGATCGATGTCGCGGTTCTGTCATGACGACCAAGATGATCGTGAAATATGCTCATGTCTCTCTGTAGCTCGTTCAGCTGTCGTGACAGTGTATCCAGGTATCGCATGATAGGTGAACTTAAAAGATTATGCTTCTCTTCGTATGCTTTCATCCTATCTTCCAGTTCTGCGAACCTTGTGTCGATCGACGGTGAAGATTGTGCGTCGATCGATGAAAAGTAGCATTCTTAGCTTGTTCTTTCTTGCGAATTGATGCTAGCTCAATCTGTAGAAGATCGATCCTCTTGCTTAACCATTCGACATTGTTGTTGAGAGGGCTGTAGACGTCTCCAATCCGTGTATTGATGTAAGCAACCTCCCATTCATCTCTCTTAGGTGATGAACATTCTGGTCGGTCCATGGATGTAGTTTTGCCGATGTCGATCGATGGTACAGGTACTCTGTCGGTCGATACTGGTGGCGTAACCTCTTTCTCAAGCATGGTCAATATGTTTCCAAGCTCCACTCTTATTTCAGCCATATCATTCTGGAAGTCCTTGTAACTGACATCCAAAGGCTGGAAAGTGTATTCCACCAATGTGTTCATGTTTGCCTCAAGGTGTGCATGAGCTCTCCATACATCAGTCACCATATCATCTATCTCCTCTCCACTGTAGGGTACTGGTGGTGGTATGTATGCATGGTAAGGGCGTGTGTGTACTGGAAGGCGTAAGCAAACTTTGTGAAAAAGGGATGCTCTATCCAGAAGTCTCTTTACTTGCTCCTTGGTAACATGGATGATTTCACCATCAACTCCTCTAGCATAGCTAAACTCATCTCTGTAGACACCAGATTCATCCTTAGCTTCCCATTTGAATATCCTGGATCCATCAGTATTGAAGGCACGTCGTCCAAACTCCAATCGTCTGTCGGGCGATCTGACTCTTGGTCTGTCGATCGATCCGGGATATCCGCCGTCGATCGATGGTGTTGAAACGATGTCGATCGATGGTGAATTCCTAGGTTGACCGAAGTGTTGAGGAACTGTATCCTCCCTTGTGTTAGTGTTGTGGTTGTCATGGACGTGAGCTAGGATGTCTGGATGGTTACGTTGCTGTGTGAACAGGTTTTCTTGTCCATTAGCAACTTGGAGGATGTCTGCTATGTCTTCTCTGGTTATGTGCAGAACTCTTCCATCCATTGCTCTTGCATAGCCATCTGTGTCCCTGAAAATTCCAAATTCATCAGGTGTTAGTGAAACGTTCCTGATATCGTAAGGTTCATGCGATCGAGGTTGAGCTCTGTTGAAGTCGTCGATCGATGGTGATGTGGTGGTGGCGATCGATGGTGCACGTCTAGCTGCACGGTTGGATCGATTGTACATGTTGTTGCAGTCCTCCATTGATAGGTTTCTGAATGCTGGAAGCTGCTGGGTAGAAGGTGAAAAGTTTTGAATTTTCGTGGCTTGAGTTGTCAACCTTTTATACCCATGTGTTGCCCTAATCGGTGAAATTCTGATTTTGTCCTTCAAGTCGTCCGGGTTAATATCGATCGATGTGATACTGGCGATGTCGATCGATGGACGATGTCGTTTTGCTGGATGAAGTAGATAATCGATTGATGGTGGGCGTTTGATGTCGATCGATTGTGGGAATCGAATTGCAAATCTGTCATTCTCCAAGTAATTTTCCCAAGCTCTCTCTTCCCAGAAGTCTTCATCATGTTCTTCACTGTGGTCTCCACTGTGGGAAGAGGTGTCTATGTCTACTGCAAAACTCTCATGAAATCCGCTATCTGCACAACTCCTTACTGAGTAATCATCTTCCTTTCGGCTGGGTGGGATGGCGAAATTCGGGTAGCAATGATCTGGTAGATCGAGTTCATCATCTGGTGGGTCTCTGTCGATCGATGATCTATATTTGTTGTCGATCTCCTCTGACTTGCAAGTGTCGATCGATGATGTTAAAGTGCTGTCGATCGATCCCGAGTACTCTGTCTCATAATCGACTTCACAATGACAAACTGCTATGATATCAGTATCATCTTCCTTTACCACTGATTTGGCTGGTGGTTTGCCAAGCTTGACAGGGTCGTAGTGGATCTCTGGATCTATCACAGTCAAGCACATCCTGTTGGTGTTCATGTCACATATGGCTTCTACTGTAGCCATAAATGCTCTTCCAAGTAAGAGGGAAGAGTTCCAATTTAGCTTGATGTCTAGGACATGAAAATCCACAGGAACGATAGCATTACCAATATGTACCTCCAGGTCTCTGATGAAGCCTCCAGAGTTTTTCTGAGAGTAATCCACGAAGGTAAAGATCTCTGGTGAAGGCTCTACTTGCAGGCCCAGATGGTCTGCCATGACCTTTGGTAAGATGCTGACTGATGAACCAGTGTCACATAGTGCATGAGGAAATTCAATCCCTTGTACTACACAGGGTATTGCAAACTTCCCAGGATCATTCTTCTTCTGCAAAGTAATCATTTTCCTCATATCTTCTTTGACATTGTCAAACCTTCTCCTAATGTCAGTTTCAGTCTCCCTTGTTTCTCTGAAGAACATCCACAATCTGCTTGTGAAGTAAACCTCCTCAAAAGGTTTCTCTGGTGGGATTCTGATAACTCTCTTAGTGAAACCATCAATCTCCTTTTCATTAGCTTCCCTCTTAAGGTTCTTAGGAATCTTTTCCTTCATACTCCTTAACCTTCTTCCTTCAGTTCCCTCTGATGTAGGTGTAGTGTCTGAAGGGTTACCAGTGATCTCTGTAGGGTTAGCTTGTGGTTTCGGTGTGGGTCTGAGTGCATTGATTCGGTTGCTGTCTATCGATGGTAGTTGCACTCGGTATGTGAGAGGTGCGTGTCGATCGATAGGTGGAGAAAAAGGTCGATCGATACGTTTCTCGTCTTTGTGTCGATCGATGAGTGGCTCGTCTCGTCGGTTGATATCTTCGTAGGTGTGGGTGGGTGGGTATGGATGAGAAGCCGTGAATTCAGCATGTGTCAATATCCTAACCGCGTTGCAATCTGCAGACGTATCCGGAAATGACATTCTTGATGTCGATAGATGTGGACTAGTTGGTGTCGATCGACACCATTGTGATCCACCAAGACTTAATGAACTTTATACTTCAAAGTCTCCTTCTTCAAGCTTCTCCTGTTTCACCACTTGCCAAAAATCATCATCTATGATAGCATTCACGTGGTGTTTCCTATTTCCTTCCCCTACTTCCATAGAAGTTCCAATCATCCTGATAGAGTCTTCGGTCTGGACAATCTGTGTCTCAAGTTTCTTAACTTGAGTGCAAATGGTGTCTATCCTTGTAGTCAGATTGTTGAAAACAGAATCAATCTTCCCATTGAAGTCTAGAGTAATCTTCTGCTGACCTTCCAGAACTCTATCAATCATCGCATCAAACTTACTCTCCTGGGTGGGTGGTGGTGGGTTTTGGTAAGCTGAGTTGCCGTAGTTCCTTGTGTTGGTGAAGGGTTTCTGATACTGTGAACTCTGGTTGTAGTTACTCTTCTGATCACTGCCAAAAAAGTTTCTATTTCCACTCTGGTTTCCATATCTCTGAAATCCAGTACCTCCAATGTAGTTCACATCTTCCTCTGTATCATCTTCTCTAGCCTCTCCTTGTTCAGCTGAGCAGACTGGCTGCCCCAGAAATGCATGTAAAGCATCTATCTTGGCTCTGACTTCATTCATCTGGTCTTCCCCGATGGCTGCAACCGATTTCTTCTTGTCAGAGTCAGTGTTCTTGGTGCTGCTGCTGTTGGCTAGGTTCTCAATAAGTCTCACAGCCTCTATTGGATTCCTAGTGTTGAAGTTCCCCTCACTAGCAGTATCAAGAGCCATCTGATACTTCAAGGCGATACCTCTGTAGAAAGTGCTTAGCAGCTGCACTTCATTGAATCCATGGTGTGGACAGTCTCGCTGGAAGAACTTAAATCTGATCCACGCGTCTTTAAAAGTCTCACTAGGCTTTTCCGCGAAAGTGGCGAATTTGCTTCTTAAGTCTTCAGCGCGTACCTCATCAAAGAAATTACGCAGGAAGGCGTTTTTGATGTCGGCCCAGGATGTCAGTGATCCTGTAGGTAGCTGCTTGAGCCAGTGCAAAGCTTCTCCAATCAGTGAGTATTTGAAGAGCTTGCAGAGTAGGTAGTCCTCAGGGACTCCATCCATACGAATAGCAGCGATAAGATCCTCGAACCTCTCTAGATGGTCCATAGGATGCTCGTGTGATAGCCCAGAATAAGGTATCTGAGACACGAGGGAGTAGTACTGAGGCTTGAGCTCGAAGTTCGGCTTCTGAATCTCTGGAAGTCGAATAGCTGATCTGTTGGTGTAGTACTCGTCTAGACGGTTATAGTCTGCCAACGATCGTGTTTGAGCTTCTCCTGTAGCCTCAGCTTCAGGCTCAGGGATTATGTTTCCCTGTGCATCTAGCTTCTGACCTGTTGCATTACGCAGATGACCATCTTGGTCATACAGGTTTCCATTCTCACCCTGCGTTAGAATAATAATCGCAACCATTCTTCGCAGAGTAGTGTCGATCGATATACAGTTAGAAGTATCGAACGATGTGGATCGGCGAACGGTATCGGTCGACGGTTTTGTCTGAGTGTCGGTCGACTGTTGAACGTGCGTATCACTCGACGGTACTGCGGTTCTGTCGATCGATGCGGAGCGTAGGTCTTTGCGGATTGAGCGTTCCAAGTGTGCAGGATCTTCTGAGAATTATAGTTGATTTCCCCTATTGCTTCTGGTACTGCTGGGCATGTACCTGAAAAGACAAGAAAAATTTTAATCAGAAGGGGGGGGGGGGTAAAAGAAAAAAAACCTAAGATTAAATCTAATGGCGATCAAAGCTCCCCGGCAACGGCGCCAAATTTGATAGTGCTCAAATTACCCAGTAGAGCTTACTCTCTCAAATAAGAGGTACAACTGTAGTACTTAGAGATCGAATCACGAGGAGCTAGGGAACCAATTAAATAAAATCTACTAATCAATCCTAGGCAAAGTTGGTTTATATGATGGAAATAAAAGTAACAATTCCTAAAATGAGCAAGGTAGTTGTTCTAACTAACAATATAATGGGTTGTTTAAATGTGATAAAGAGTGCTAGACATAGGGTTTCTATTCAGGAATGGAGATTATAATCTCTATAATTGCTTTAAAAAGTTGCTTGCATGATACTATAGATCTCAGCTCTTAACTCAAGTGATATCTCACTGGTTAAATTATCTAGATCTCTGGCCACACCTCTCGTATGATGACACAGAAAAAGAGTCGGTCGATATCCTTTTGAGATATCGAGCGTTACACCTTTCGCAGCGCCGATCGATTCACCTGTCGGGATATCGATCGATGGCTTCTAGATCTGCCTAGGCGCGAGCCGAATATGAACACAAGGTCTCAAGGAGGAGCTGTCGCTCTTCTCAACGGGAGACAAGCAAGTTCAAATGGATAATTCAAGATAATCAAAGATCCTAGTGATCTATGTTCTAGTTAGCTAATCTAAAACAAGCATAGGGTGCAATCCATTTGATGAGTATCACAACTTAGCAATTATAGTTTGGGGCTAATCCCACAAACCTATTTGAACCCTAGATCTAACAAGTAGACTACTCAGACATAGCTAAGCAATTCATAACAATAGATAGATGAAAGAATTGCATAGATAGAATAAAGTAGAAATACAAAAGGAGATGAGAAATCTCTCCAATCTCTCAAAACAAATAAAACTCTAGTCTCTCTCTCACACTCTCTGCTTTTTTCTTGAGGGTTGTCAAAAGCTTGCTTCTTTCGAAGGTTGCTGTAAAAAAACACTTAGCAGGAATATTTAAGCATTTCAATTAGGTTAAAAACTCGTAAGGGGCAATCTCGTAATTTGGTGAAGTAGTCGGCTAAACCATTTCGTCTTCGATATCGATCGACAACACTGGATGTGTATCGATCGATTATAATCTTCTAGTACGCGGATCTTCTCAGCTACATCGATCGACAACTCAGGATGAGTATCGATCGATTATAATCGCAATGTTGACTTCCGACTTAGTCTTGAATGGTCAACTCGGGTATATTATCTCTTGTACTCCAAAATGCTCCAAAAACATCACTTTCTCACAAAATGCTCCTGAACCTGAAAACATACATAACAGGTTAGAAAACAGATTAAATATATAATAAAATACTAGTATACCATGGTTAAAAAGGGGTAAAATCCATGGTATATCAACTCCCCCAGACTTACTCATTTGCTTGTCCTCAAGCAAAAACAGTAGTCTTTGGAAAATGTTTGAAAACAACAGGAACTCAAAGATTCACAATATTGAAGTCATCACTCTATGGGTTTGCAATTCATGTCTAAACATCCTAATCACAAAAGTTCATTATGCCTTATCCTAGCTTAGCAACCAAACTCATCTAGTCAATAACTTAGCAAATCTCATCTCACATTCCCCTCTACTAACCTCATTTCTTAACATAAAATAAAAGTGCAGGCTTTACCTTGGTAGTATCGATCAAAGGACACATGGATTCAACTCAAACAAGTATCTGATCACACAGGTAGTCTTCTCTGGTCCCTTTCTCCCCTCATCTCTCTTCTCTGAGTCTCTTATTAGTTTCAATTTCAACAGGTTTCGATGCCACATAGGTCATCTAGTCCATTTCATTGACATTTGCATTGTAACTCATACATTTTTGGGAAAGTCTAGCGAGTAATGGGGTTCGGTACTCAACATATCCCTCGTTTCCACAATATGTGATCATCCTTGAGATTTAGAATACTGGGGTCGCGGGAGACACTCCTACCCCTCTGCCTCTCAAGAAATCATTTCAATCTTTTATAACATAAACTTAGATCTCTAGACGCTGAAGAGAGAGAAGGAAGGGAACCAGAAACACACAGACTTTTTACCTTCCAGACTTGTAGGAGGATTCCGATCCTGTGATTTCCAAGCCCCAAGACAAGCAAATAAGTCAGTATTAGTGTTGGAGGTTAGCTTTGGTTCCTTCAAACAATCTTAGCTGGTGAATATAGATGGAAGGTTGATCCACTTTAGCATTTTTAGTACTATCTGTAATCAGTAATCTAGAATGGTGCTAAAGAGTGGTCAGACAATCAAATATAAATCTATATCAATGTTCCTATTTAATACTTATGCGAAAAATAATTTTGAAAAACAATTCGAATAAAAACCATAATAAAAAACACATATTAGTAAACTCCCCCCCAGACTTAAATTACACTGTCCCAGTGTAACACAGCCGGTGGTGAGGTAAATAAAATAAATCATAATTAATAAATATAACAAGTTAGAATGAATAAGCCTGATCGACAAAGTGTTGATCGATTCGTAGTGGTATACGTCGATCGGTTGTAATGGTCGTGTGGTGTCGAGCGATATGAATGGTGAATGTCGGTCGATGGAATCATCATTCTACTTGGATCTAATAAAAACTGCAAAATAAATCCGAAAAAATAAAAGCAAAAATGAAAAATAAAATAAAATAAAGAAAAATAAAAGAAAACCTAATAGTGGGTTGCCTCCCACTCAGCGCTTTGTTATAGTCTTTTAGCTTGACTGTGGTAGGTGAGTGACTCATGGGGTGCAGAAACTGCTGATTGCCGAACAGAAATCATCAATCTTGTGTCTCCTACTATTGAACCATGTGGCGACGAAGCTTCTTGTGGCATCATCCGCTCGTAGTTGTTTCTTATCTATCTTGAGGACTGTATCTTGAAGTTTCCTCACATAATTCTCAATGTATTCGATCTTGCCAACCTTCCTGTCGATGGTCTGGTAGGTATGTACAGACAATTCCTTCAGCTCACTCTGTAATGCATCGATCCTGTCAAGAATAAACTGATCTCGATCTGCTAAAGACTCGGTGTCGATCGATGCTACGAGATGCGCGTCGGTCATTTCGTTGAGGGGTCTGTCGGTCGACTCAGAGTCTACTGTGTCGATCGACTGTGAGCATTGTCCTTGGTACTGCAGAGCACGTATATTACCCTTCATATGGCGAGTAGTTCTGCAGAGGCTGTTAACTCGTTCGTTAACAGTGTAGTCAATGGTATCACAGGTCCCGTTGAGTCTCCTCTCCATAGCATCCATAGCCTCGTACAGCTCATGTTTAAGTTCATCAACTGGTGCTGTAGTGCATGCTCTTCTCGCTGGTGGTGGCTCGATGTCGATCGATATTGGTCTAGGCCTGTCGATCGATGTCGCGGTTCTGTCATGACGACCAAGATGATCGTGAAATATGCTCATGTCTCTCCGTAGCTCGTTCAGCTGTCGTGACAGTGTATCCAGGTATCGCATGATAGGTGAACTTAAAAGATCATGCTTCTCTTCGTATGCTTTCATCCTATCTTCCAGTTCTGCGAACCTTGTGTCGATTGACGGTGAAGATTGTGCGTCGATCGATGAAAAAGTAGCATTCTTAGCTTGTTCTTTCTTGCGAATTGATGCTAGCTCAATCTGTAGAAGATCGATCCTCTTGCTTAACCATTCGACATTGTTGTTGAGAGGGCTGTAGACGTCTCCAATCCGTGTATTGATGTAAGCAACCTCCCATTCATCTCTCTTAGGTGATGAACATTCTGGTCGGTCCATGGATGTAGTCTTGCCGATGTCGATCGAAGGTACAGGTACTCTGTCGGTCGATACTGGTGGCGTAACCTCTTTCTCAAGCATGGTCAATATGTTTCCAAGCTCCACTCTTATTTCAGCCATATCATTCTGGAAGTCCTTGTAACTGACATCCAAAGGCTGGAAAGTGTATTCCAACAATGTGTTCATGTTTGCCTCAAGGTGTGCCTGAGCTCTCCATACATCAGTCACCATATCGGCTAAACCATTTCGTCTTCGATATCGATCGACAACACTGGATGTGTATCGATCGATTATAATCTTCTAGTACGCGGATCTTCTCAGCTACATCGATCGACAACTCAGGATGAGTATCGATCGATTATAATCGCAATGTTGACTTCCGACTTAGTCTTGAATGGTAAACTCGGGTATATTATCTCTTGTACTCCAAAATGCTCCAAAAACATCACTTTCTCACAAAATGCTACTGAACCTGAAAACATACCTAACAGGCTAGAAAACAGATTAAATATATAATAAAATACTAGTATACCATGGTTAAAAACGGGTAAAATCCATGGTATATCAGGTAATCCATGTTATCTCAGGCGGATCGGAAGTAAGTGGAGTCAGTAGTGCGGCTGCCAAGAGAAACACTCGCAATGCATAGGAACGGCCAAGAGGCCGAAGGTCCTAAGCGTCTACTCTTAGGAACGGACGAGATCAGCTTCACCACGAAGGAGCAGGAGAAGGTCCTAGCCCCTCACCAAGACGCCCTTGTCATTACACTTACCATAGCAAACCACTTAGTTAAGCGAATACTGGTGGACAATGGAAGCTCTTGCAACATCATCTTTCAGTCGGCTTACGCCGATTTATGGCTGGATCCTAAGACGCTAATGAGAAAGGCGACCCCTCTTGTAGGCTTCAGCGAAGAGGTGAAATATACTCTGGGGGGAAGTCATACTCCCGGTATACGCCGAAGGGACAAACCAGGCTACGAAGTTCCTAGTCGTCGACTGTCCTTCCTCCTACAATGTGATATTAGGAAGATTCTGGATCCACGATATGGGAGCCGTACCTTCAAATCTCCATCAGTTGATCAAGTTTCCGACCCCCTGGGGCATTATACCGATCAAGGGAGATCAAGAAAATTATAGGTTCTGCTATCAGACTACCATTAGGGGAAAGACCCATGTCTTATAGCAAATACAGAATAAGCTTCCGGCCCTACATACGGAAGAGCCGGAAGTAGAGGAGATGGATGAAGTGCCCTTGGTAGAAGGGAACCCAGAGCAAAACCTGAAGATATGTTTTAAGCTCGCTGAAGGACTAACGCGGAGATTGATCGACTTCCTACGATATAACTCCGATTGCTTCGCTTGGTCCCACGAAGACATGCTAGGGATCGACCCTGATGTCATCATGCACAAGCTGCAAGTGGATCCTCTACATCCCCCCGTTAGACAGAAAAGAAGAAAGTTCGCCCCTGAGAGGGACGAAATCATCAACGAGGAGGAAGAACCTACTCGACGCCGGGTTCATACGAGAGGTGCAGTATACTGAATGGTTAGCTAATGTAGTGGTCGTAAGGAAAAAGAATGGAAATTGGAGAATCTGTATTGACTTCACGGACCTTAATGAATCACGTCCTAAGGACCCATTCCCTCTTGCCTCATATCGACAAGCTAGTCGATGCAACCGCTGGTCACCAACTAATTAGCTTCATGGATGCATTCTCCGGATACAACCAGATCCTTATGCATCCGGAGGATCAAGAGAAGACTTCGTTCATAACGTCTAGGGGCATCTACTGCTACAAGGTCATGCCATTTGGATTGAAGAATGCCAGATCTACCTACCAAAGTCTCGTCAACATGATGTTCGCCGATCAGATCGGGCAAACCATGGAGGTCTACATCGATGACATGCTGGTGAAGTCCCTAGATGCTGAAGATCATATTTCACATCTTCAACAGGTGTTCACCACCCTCAGGAGGTATAACATGAAGCTCAACCCTTCGAAATGCTTGTTTGGGGTCAGCTCCAAGAAGTTCTTCGGGTACATAGTCACCGACAGGGGCATTGAAGCCAACCCGTAACAGATAAGGGCCATCCAAGTGATACCTTCCCCTCGTAACGTAAAGGAGGTCCAGAGGTTAACAGGTAGGATGGCCGCATTAAGCAGATTCATCTCCAGGCTGTCTGACAAGTCACACGCGCCTTCTTCGAGGCCCTGAAGGATCCCAAAGATTTCCAGTGGACCGATAAGTGCGAGTTAGCCCTGTCTTACCTCAAGGCCTACTTCACTACTCCACTTCTCCTCTCAAAACCCCTGGAGGGGGAGGTCCTATTGCTTTATATGGCACTGTCGGAACACGCAGTTAGTGCAGTCCTTATGAGAGAGGAGGGAAGGAAACAACATCTTATCTACTACGTAAGCAAGTCACTACTAGACGCAGAAACTCGCTATAGTCACCTTGAGAAGCTAGCCCTTGCACTGGTTACAGTGGCCCGAAAGTTACGCCCCTACTTTCAGGCTCACCAAGTCGTGGTAGTCACCTCTTTCCCTATCAAAGCAGTCCTTCACAAACCAGAAGTGTCTGGGCGACTCACTAAATGTGTTGGGGAAAAATATCCAGGCATTAGTTTACTCCATCTTCCGGATAGGCCCTCAACTTTCAGACCCTTACTTGAGAAGGAACCAGGGTCCAACCCCTACTATCGGTCCAACCCCTTCTATCGGACCGACCCTCGAAGCAAAATAGAAGTTCTCCATCTAAGGGGAAATTTCCATAGTTCTCATTATGGAAGAGTTCGCCCTACTTCAAGCCTACATCTACATCTATAAAAGGGGAGCCCAAACCCTAGAACAAGGGATCGACTTTCAGAGGCTAAGAGATTAGAGTTTAGGCGACTAGAACTAGGGTTTATACACCAATGTTGTAGTTCAGAATCAAACACTCAATAAAACATCTCTTCTAGCCTCAATTTCTTACTTTTGACTCATATCTTCTAGTGTTCCGTTGTACTAAAATGACCCTACACAAAATTACCATAACAGTTTGGTGCTAGAAGGAGGGGAGTAATCCAACTACGTGACGATGACGCCTGAAGACGGCAGCAATCAATCCGAGACTACCCCGAGGGAACTCGAGCTCGTCAACCAGCTCGAAACCCTTCATAGTCAAATCACCGACCTCTACAAAGCTCAAGAGACGACATCTGGAGGTCCAAAACTTCTCCAAGAAGTTCAAACCCTAAAAGATCAACTTGGAGAACACTCCAAGCAGTTGCAGTAAAGCGCCGAGAAGCAAGACGCTATCGAGGCCGAAAACCTTGTCCTCCGACAAGAGAACCAAGCCCTCAGTGAAACTAGCCACAAGCGAAGGAGGTTTCAGACTAAGGTCCGACCTATGGCTTCACTCAGAACGCCACGGGATGACGGTGGAGCACTCCGACGATCCTCCGCCACGGATAGTGAAGCCGAAGGCCGGGAGACTACTCAGGATGGAACCCGAGTACAAGTAGACAGCGATTCCGATATGGAAGACGAGGATTACTCACCCGACGACCCCGTGATCTTGGATCCAGCACCAACCAATCTATGGTGGAAAGGCTTCCAGGGGTAGCTCCTCCTATCCGGAGAAGCAACTCCGGGTCCTACTCTGACACGCCCTTCGTGGAGGAGATCGCTTCGGTGGAGATGCCGCACAAGTTCTCCTTCCCGAACATAAAGATGTATGAAAGCACTGGTGACCTAGACAACCACGTTGCTCAGTACAAGTAACGGATGCTGACCGTAGCAATCCCTAGAGAAGCAAAGGAAGCTGTCATGTGCAAAGGATTCGGACCAACCCTAACCGGTACTGCTCTTCAATGGTACATCAACCTCCTTACTAGATCCATTAGGTCTTTCGCAGCCCTTAGCGATAAGTTTGTGGAGCAATTCACCAGTAGTCGTAATTTGGAGAGAAACTCAGATGACCTCAACGAGACTCTCCAGATAGGACTGGACCATTGCGGGCCTATATTGCGCACTTCAACCAAGAGAAGGTGGCCATCCCCGAGTGCAACGCGGATACGGCCATCTCAGCCTTTAAAAGAGGTCTACTCCCGGAAGGCGATCTTTACAAAGAGCTGACCAAGTATAAGTGTAGTGATACACTAAAAATGAATCTTTGCTACTGCCAAGTTAACAGTTGTAATTATAGTACTTTAGATTCAAATCCAGAGGACCAGTCTACACATTATTTCTATGAGTTTCGAAAAGAAGAAGATTTATTTTGGTTTAAAAGGTGACGATAGGAAACAAGAAAAACAAGAGATTGATTCAATTTAACAAGGAGCTAGCCTAGGATATTTCATTGGGTGTTGAATTGGAGCCAAACAATTATTCAAGCGCGATGAAGTGCTTTCTAGAACTCGGATCACTCCACTGTCGTGGTAGTGATCGCTTTGCAGATCGATCTCACCATCTAACTGTCGTTGAGATGAGAATCGATTGCAAGCCTTAGAGAACATGTCCGATCAGTTCACTTACTACCCTAATATCTACTTTCACTGATTAGGGATATTAAGCTCATTCAATACATGTCAAGTTATCTCCTAAGCGGTTAACTAGGTGATGAACTTAAGATCTAACATCAATTGATCAGATTTTTGAAAGCATTAAGAACAGTATGAATGAAGAATAGTTGTAAATCGCTTATCTATGTTTAGCTCATGTCTCAACACCCTAAATACCCTAGGCGAGGAAGGTCACTACTCGATCATGATGCAAGAAATCAAAGACATAATTCCTGAAATAAATTGCATAAGAACATAGTAGAAAACAAAGGGTTCAGATGATCTTCTCTATGGAGAGTGAGATGAAGCTTTCTCCCTTTACAATAAGCAAATCCAATAATCCCCAAAAGTCTCCAATGGTTTCTTGTGTCTAGAATAGCGTAGAATGATAATGAGAAACAGAAAATATGATATATCAAAGCCACATGCGTCTGGGAGAGAAAAAGAGGATAATTAGGGCAAATCCCGAAATAATAGTGGTTTCCATAAAAATCTCTGCCACTAGAACAATCACTCGGGTTGTTCCGCTCGATCGGGAACAGTCATCAGACTGTTCTGCGTGAAATCACCAGATTGCACTCTTTTCTGCCTCTTTTGTTCCAGCTGGTCCATCTCCCATCCAATGCAACTCCTGACCTATAATGACTCGCAAAGGACTAGGAAGACTCGATAAAGACTTGAAAACCAATTAGAAAACATATATACAAGATGTCTAAAACACCATATATCAATTCCCCCAAACTTAGATCCTTGTTTGTCCTCGAACAAGACCAAGTATCAAGAACAGGGAGAAAGGATTAAAAGTGTGGGAACTCTCCTGTTCTCAGCAACCATATCTTAACCACGAATCTCTGAACCATACAAGCAGTAAAACTAGGACAACACACCCTTACCAGAACCCCACTGACCGCTGTTCCAAAATCGGCTTCATACTCTACATCTCAAACCTGAAAAAGCAACACTATCGAGACAGAACTCCCTACATTCATTTAAGAGCAACATGAGCTTCTCATCACATGCACTATTCAGGGTAGAGGGACTAGGTGTGGAACAGGCTAATTTTATGGTGGAGTTAAAGAGTGTTTAGGGGCTACCAAATTTTCGTAGTGGATGCAGGATATCGCGCAAAATAGTCGTGAGAGGACGGCTCCATTGATGTCCACAGCCCCTTACTCGTTTTGCTATCTCTAGAACGACTGTTCTTTTTCGTTCGGGAACAATCATCAGACTGCTCTGCTTTGGATCGGCCATCAGACTGCTCAATCCATCTGCATGCTCCTCATCTTTTCAATTTGATATCCACTCTTCTGCTCGACCTTCCCAGTGGCTCATGTTTTCTGAATTCTTCTCCTTCTCCATCACCATATACTAAATAAAACGAATTTTTGTTTTTTCTTTAGTTTTTTTTTACAAGTACAAAAAGAGATGGTGAGATGACGAAGAAGAAAGTAACATGTGATGTTAAGAATGCCACTGGTGGTTTTGATTCAAATCATTCTGGTTCTCCACCCATGTTCTTGTGCAGCTCATTGGTTAGGGAGCGGTTGCTCCCTTAATCTGCTTGTTCTCCTTGTGACTGAATCTGCCACTACAGGAAATGTGGGTATTAATAGCATTTGTTTATAGCGTTTTTGACATATCTGCTATTGTATATCAACACTTGATTTTCTTATAGCGTTTGTTGATATAAAACGCTATATTTGTTATGGCGGCGAAAAAAAATTAGGCATGTTAATTTATCAACTATAGGCGCCAACACTTGGAGAAAAAAAAAATTTGCCACCAAAACATTTCTCAGATTCACTTAGATGACTTTGTATTTGAGCAAAAAAAAAGGCTTTGTGTTATTTCTCAGAACCTTAAACTGGAGTCTCTTTCTCCACCTCACTCTCTCTCGCGAACTCACTGTCTCTTCATCTCCATCTCTCCTTCATTAGATTTTGACCCTTTTGTTGTAGTTGTTGTTAAATCGTGGATTTGGGGTTTTAGCTCTCTCTCTCTCTCTCTCTCTCTCTCTCTCTCTCTCTCTCTCTCTCTCTCTCTCTCTCTCTCTCTCTCTCTCTCTCTCTCTCTCTCTCTTTCTCTCTTTCTCACGGCTCCACCTCCTAAAACTCGTAAACTTTTCGTGTGTTCTTGTCTTTCCGCGATCTGATTCCGAAAGTCCTTCACTTTCCAGAGAAAGAGATCAAAGAGGAGGGAAGCGTGTTCAGATCAGAGCTAGCGATTCTTCAGTGGCGGGCTTCAACGTTACCGTCATCATCATGAACAAATGGATCTTCCAAATTTATCCCTTTATTTATCTGATCTCTCTGTTTCATGGATGTAAAGTTTACACTTTTTTCTTGGAAATTTATGCAGAAACTGGATTTCAAGTTTCCATTGTTGTTTTGTGTGTTCACTTCATATGCTCATCTATTGGAGATTACATTGTGATTAAAGTTCTGAAGCTTAAGACTTTGATCGTGGTTGAGCCAGAGGATCGATGAAGGAGGATCTTCCCAATGTATTTCATGTTCTGTATCAACATCTGTGTTGGGAAATGTCAGCCTTATAGATACATCCCTGTTTCTTTCATACAGACGATTAAGTCCTTCACTCCAGCTACTACAGGTTAGGGTTTGAGATGTGATCTTTCTCTTTGTTTTATGTTCTTGGATCTCAAGAGAATCTCTGATTGTTTCTTGTTGTGTTTTGAGCCGTTGTGTTACAGTGGCTTGCGTTTAGGAAGTGCTTTGACTGGTGTATTTGGGCGTCTCTTGTCCCCATTGTTGGAGGGATTTGTCTGACCTCTGTAACATAGCTTAGCTTTAACTTGTTTGGGTTCTGTGCTGCTCTGTTTGGGTGTTTAGCTACTTCCACTAAGACCATTCTTGTTGTGTACAAAGGAAAACTTGATAACCAAGGACGTATTGCTGTCAATAGGCTTAACAAGAAAGTTTGGCCTGATTCTTGTCAGTTTCTGGTATACATCTTTGGTTAAAGCTCTTACCTTTATGCAATTCTGGTTCTTGAATCTTTGCTTTTATTTTTATGTAGGATGAAGCTAAAGCTGTTGGGCAGTTAAGGAACTATAGGATGGGAAGTCTGCTTGGATGTTGCTATGAAGGTGAAGAGAGACTTCTTGTTCCTGAGTTTATGCCTAACAAAACTATGGCTAAGCATCGTTTCCACGGTAAGATTTAGCTTTCTTCTGTCGGTTATGTGTCTCTATGTATGGTTACATCAAGCTTTGTTGTGGTCACGAAATCCATGGTTCGACCAGAGTCTCACCAAACCTTTCAAACCAGCCATCTAGGAGGTTCCATCGACCGAGGTTCAGTCCAAGGAGAATATCTTAACAACCAGAAGGTGTTTCGCCATGAAACTAATTTCCATGGATTCTACACTCAAGAAAGAGTCAGGCCCAATTGGAATTCTAAGAAAAGCTTCACGGACCAGGAATTTATGAATTTTACAAAATAGAGGTTTTCCAGTCCGTCCATCTGCGAGTACCAGAAGGTAGAAGAAGATTTCAGTCCAACCATAAAGCAGACTTCTCCAGAATCAATCATGGGCTTTAAGAGGAATTTATTAGCTATCCAGAGAGACCGAAATCAAGAAGTTTGGTTCAGGAAATACCAAGATGCAATCAATTTCCCAAAACCGGTCAAACCGATATTTATTTGGGAAAGTCTTCAATCAATTCGATTTGGTCCAAACCAAACTTATCTATGGAAGCCAGGAGATCATCTTAACCATCCAGAAGACATCCAAGACGTCCTCAGCTGCACCATCACCCAGGAGATCAGGCGGATCTCTCTCTCCATCAACATTCCATATTTGGCAGCATCTACACTAAATGCTTTGGAGGAGTTTCTACAATTATTTACTCAAGACCAACGGCCATATTCTTCATCAAAGCACTTCAGGAGCATATCAGGAAGGCTCCTAAACCGTGGAATCATTCAGAAGTTGTCCAGATACAAGATCATCCAAGTTTCCCCTTTTGAAGGCACAAATCGAGCTAACGGCTAGTTTTCATAAAACTATCAAAGCCTTTGCTTCCAAGCATTTTATTTCGATTTTATTAGTTTCCTTATGTCATTTTATGACTGTTAGAGAGTCCCAGTAGTCGAGCCTATAAAGCTCTAGTCTTTGCTTCATTGTAAATCACCCTTGAATTTTATGAATGAAAAATACAGTTTTTCTAGTTTTGTCAAAACTATTGTTTTAAGTCTTTTGAGTGTGTGAGAAGCAGCTCTTGAGCAACCAGACTTATCAAAGCCTCCTTTCACAGAGCTTTGTGGCGTCCTTCTTCCCATTCCATCCACTGATCTTGCTTGAGAGAGACTTCAGTCCAGCAAGCAAATCACATATCTATCCATCTTCCATCCACTGTTCTTGTTGAGAGAGACTTCAGTCCAGCAACTTGAATCCATAAGCCATATCACTATCCTTCTCTTTTATATTTGTTTTATTCATATTATCATTCTGTTTCTTATTCATATTTGTTAATGTTTGCATCATAAAACTTATAAAAACTCATAAAAAGGTTCACTCTTTGTTTCAGGTACCAATCCGAACTATTGGACTAACCTCTGTTCCATATTTCCGGACTGCCTGACCCTTGCCCACAAAATTTTGGTATCAGAACTCAAGCTCCTGACTAAGGTGATATCTATCCTTGCATCATATTTCATTTGCTTGCATTTTTTTTCATCTTAAATCAAAAAAAAAAAACAGTGTTTGCATTGTTTTGTTCTTAAGAAAAAAAAAACAAAAGAGAAGAAGTTTCTTGCATTTGATTCACGAAAATTTTGAAAAGAAATCTCATATTGTGTTTGCATTCATTGCCCAGCTCCATTTGCGATTTTTAGATTTTGTGCATTCATTTCTTTTAAAAGTCAGAAAAAAAAATTCTGCAGTTAAGTTGTTTCCATTTCTTTTTTTTTGCATTGCATAACAAATCTGAAAATTAAAAAAAAATCATTCTAGTTATTCATATCATATTAGTTGATCCATTTCGTGATTGCATCAAAAAAATGAGAAAAAAAAATATTTTTAAAGCATTGTTCATATCATTTGCATATTTGGTTTTACTTGTTTGCATCAAAGAAAATTCAAAAAAAAAATCAGTGTCAGATTTCTATTTCCATATTTTCTTTCCATTTGTTTCTCATTGCATTCCATTGTGATTAATTTCGAGCTTGCATCCAGAAAACCAAAAGAAAAATCATTTTTGCATAATTTATTTCATATAGGTTCATAATTGCATATTTCTCGGTTTAGTTAAGTTTCATTATTGCATGTGATTTATTTCTGGTTCAACCATAATTTCCCAATTCTTCACTTGATCTTTGAGATTGCTTGCAGGGAGAGATGGAAAAGAAAGAACCAGTCCAAACTATGGAGGCATACTGAGCCAACATTTTACAGCTCTACAAAAGCTCAAAAATCAGGCTGCTCGGTTGGAAAAGGAAGCCAAGGCACTAGGCCAACGTCCACAACCAAGAAAAGAAAGATTTGGAGATGCACCAGAGGCTGTCTAAGTCGAGCCCAAGCCACCAGATCCTTCAAGGATCAATCAAACTCCAACTTCTAAACCCACAACCATCATGTTGTTAATTCTCGGTTTGATCATAAATCCTTTGCTGATAAAATTGAACTATCTACATTTTCAGGAGGAATAATCTACCTAACATGGGAGAGGAACCTTGATGAATGGTTCTACTACAACATCCTGAAGGAAGATAGACTATCTTATGCCATTGATCAGCTAAGAGGTAATGCCTTTAAATGGTGGGTACAAGAAGAAGATGATGGATGGTTTTACAAGGAGCCAGCTATGAAAACGTGGGGAGCTCTGAAGAAAATCATGAGGGATGAGTTTGCACCAGAACTCACAAGATCTAAGATCCAGAAGCTATACCCAAGGAGGTATCCAACTCATGGTTCCAAAGAAGCAAGGAAAGTTGTGGTACAAGAAGGTCAAAGAGTCTTGCCTCAACAAGACAACTTTCAGCCAAACCAGGGGCACACCATTGTCCAATGCCTAGGCCGGAAAAGTGACATCCCAAAGGCCATGGAGATGAGTAGAAGTGTCGGCCAAAACACTGTCATCAGGATCAAACCAAAACCAGTGCAAGATACTATGCAAGTAAAGGCTAAGGTAAGTCCTACACTTGATGATATGGTTCATGAATCATCTACCACTTGTATGATGCACTTGTCCTTGTCCAAGAGTGTTATTTCAGGTATTAAAGAGCCTATATACCACGGAGATGACACACCAAGAGCAAACCTTCTAATGGACCAGAAGGAAAAGCAATCAAAGTTGCTTAAAGAAGCAAAACCAGTAACAAAAGCATCAAACCAAGGTAAGTGTCTAACATCACCTTTAGATACTGGTTTAAATGTTTATATTGTTGGTACAGGGATACCAGATGAGAGCTCTATGCTTGCTGAAGTGCCAAGGAGCAAACCAGATCATGAGCTCAATCAAAATCCACACCACAAGTGGAAACCAAAATCTGAACAAAGAATTGTTCAAGTGCCAAAACCTGAGGTAAAATTCACTATAGATCAGAATGCTATTATTAATTCCATGATAAGATTAATGCACTTGTCTTGTCCAAGAGAAAGTGAAATAGGTACAGGAAACCAAGGGAAGAACAAGCCAAATAAAGAACAAAAAGTTCTTACTGCCACAGCTGATTTTAAGGTTTATTGTTCTTTGTTTCCATCAGTTTATAAATCTTTCTACTTTGGTATAATACACTTGTCTTTGCCAAGATGTTTTGACCCATGAATAATTCAAGAAGGACATAAAAACCGAGCTGAGGTAGCACAAGAAGGTGATCATACCAACCAAGGTAAGAAGGTGCAAGAAAGGCAGCCATCAATCCAAACCTGTCCAAAGAAGAATATAACTCTTCATCCTGTTGATGCACCTATGGTAAATTCAACCTTAACACATTCTGTTCATGAATCTCCAGTATCAGATATAATTCATTTGGTCTTTGTCCAGGATGTTGAGAATTTTTCAGGATGCCATGAAGAGAGCTTCTGATGCGGCCATCCAACCAGTGGTTGAACCAGAGGTCAACCAAGCAGTCCAAACCGGCCACTTTGGAGGTACCAGCGACAGAGGTCCAGTCCCAGGCGAATATCTCAACCACCAGAAGGTCTTTTGTCATGAATCCAATTTTCATAGAAGGCCAACTCATCAAAGATTTACTGAGACTTGGAATTACAATAAAAGCTTCACGGAGGAAGACGTTATGAATTTTACAAACCGGAGGTTCCACAGCCAGTCCATCTGCGAGTACCCGACTTTTGAAGGAGATTCAAGCCCAATCAAGAAGCGGCCTGAACCAAAACCGATCATAGGATTCAAGAGGGATCTCTCATTTTTCCAGGAAGCCCAATATCAGGAGAAATGGCTACGGAATTATGAAGTTATGATCCATTCTCCAAAACCGGTCAAACCAGTTCTACACCTGCCTCAATTGGAAGCTAACCGGTTCAATCAGCTTCCAACCAGATATTGGCGTCCAGGAGATCATTTCAACCAATCAGGAGGTATTGAAGAAGTCCTTAGCTACACCAGAGTCCAGGAGATCAGTTGGTTCAATGAAGACTCACTTAAATCAAACCGGAGCTATTTATGGCAAGATTGGACAATCTTTCGGCTTGATCATTTCCAAGCCATTCCAATCCGACCAGAAGACATCAGGACTAAACCAGGACGTCCAGGAGGCATTATATGTGTCCAAGAAGAGTTCTACAAGCTTATACAATGTACCAGCCCCCATTGGATCAGGAGGATCCACACTTACACCAAAACTGCCTTATTTGGAGATTATTGCAATAAAGCTCCAACAGCTCTTTCTCTTCAGATCAGGCAAGACTTCAGCTCATTCCAGACAGTAAAGAAGATTTCCAGGAAGCTCACTTATCCCCTTAAACCATCCAGGTTCAAGAAGATATCAAGATACAAGATCATCTCTCTTCAAAGGCCACAAATCAAGCTAAAGGCTAGTTTCATGGAGCCATCAAAGCCTTTGCTTCCAAGACTTTTATTTCAAGTTTATTTTTTTTCTTTAGTCATTTTTAGACTGTTAGAGAGTCCCAAGATCGAGCCTATATAAGCTCATTTAGTTTGTCTTTGTTAATCACCCTTGAATTTTATGAATGAAAATGCAGTTTTCTAGTTTTCTTAAAACTATTGTTTCAAGTCTTTAGAGTTTGTGAGAAGCAGCTCCAGAGCAACCAGGCTTATCAAAGTCTCCTTTCACAGAGCTTTGTGGTGTCTATTCAATCCATTTCGTCCATCATCCCATCTGATTGAGAGATTCAATCAAACCTTCATCCGCAAATCCACTTCAATCCATCATTTGATCAAGCTGAGAGTGATACACATCCAGCAGCTTGATTCCACCATATCTATCCCTTATCTTTGTTTATTTACTCTGATTTATTCTTCATATCATTAGCATCTTATTCATATTTCATTTGTTTCTGTTTTGCTTTATAAAAACTCATAAAAACTCATAAAAATCTATCTTCTTTGTTTTCAGGTTTGATAGTGCTCAAATTACCCAGTAGAGCTTACTCTCTCAAATAAGAGGTACAAGTGTAGTACTTAGGGATCGAATCACGAGGAGCTAGGGAACCAATTAAATAAAATCTACTAATCAATCCTAGGCAAGGTTGGTTTATATGAAAGAAATTAAAATAACAATTCCTAAAATGAGTAAGGCAGTTGCTCTAACTAACAATATAAAAGGTTGTTTAAATGGGAGAAATACAAAAGGAGATGAGAAATCTCTCCAATCTATCTCAAACAAATAAAACTCTAGTCTCTCTCTCACACTCTCTGCTTTGGTTGTAAAAAGCTTCAAGCTTCAAAGGGTTTCAAAACTTGCCGTCAAAAATACTTGACAGGAGTATTTAAGCATTTCCATTAGGTTAAAAGCTCGTCAGGGGAAATCTCGTAATTTGGTGAAGTCTTGGTGAAGTAGTCGGTTAAACCATTTCGTCCTCGATATCGATCGACATCACTAAATGTGTATCGATCGATTATAATCTTCTAGTACTCGGATCTTCTCAGCTACATCGATCGACAACTCAGGATGAGTATCGATCGATTATAATCGCAATGTTGACTTCCGACTTAGTCTTGAATGATCAAATCGGGTGTATCATCTCTTGTACTCCAAAATGCTCCAAAAACATCACTTTCTCACAAAATGCTCCTGAACCTGAAAACATACCTAACAGGCTAGAAAACATATTAAATATATAGTAAAACACTAGTATACCATGGTTAAAAACTGGTAAAATCCATGGTATATCAACTCCTCCAGACTTATTCCTTTGCTCCTTTGCTTGTCCTCAAGCAAAAACAGTAGTCTTTGGAAAAGGTTTGGAAATAGCAGGAACTCAAAGATTCAATATATTGAAGTCATCACTCTATGGGTTTGCAATTCATGTCTAAACATCCTAATCACAGAAGTTCATCATGCCTTATCCTAGCTTAGCAACCAAACTCATCTAGTCAACAACATAGCAATTCTCATCTGACATTCCCCTCTACTAACCTCATTTCTTAACATAAAATAAAGTGCAGGCTTTATCTTGGGAGTATCGATCAAAGAACACATGGATTCAACTCAAACAAGTATCTGAACACACATGTAGTCTTCTCTGATCCCTTTCTCCCCTCTTCTCTCTTCACTGAATCTCTTATTAGTTTCAATTTCAACAGGTTTCGATGCCACATAGGTCATCTAGTCCATCTCATTGACATTTGCATTGTAACTCATACATTTTTGACAAAGTGTAGCGAATAATGGGGTCACAGGAATCACTCCTACCCCTCGTTTCCACAATGTGTGATCATCCTTGAGATTTAGAATACTGGGGTCGCAGGAGACACTCCTATCCCTCTGCCTCTCAAGAAATCATTTCAATCTTTTATAACATAAACTTAAATCTCGAGATGCCGAAGAGAGCGAAGGAAGGGAACCAGAAACACACAGACTTAATACCTTCCAGACTTGTAAGAGGATTCCGATCCAGTGATATCCAAGCCCCGAGACAAGCAAATAAGTCAGTATTAGTGTTGGAGGTCAGCTTTGGTTCCTTCAAACAATCTTAGCTAGTGAATATAGATAGCAAGTTGATCCACTTTAGCATCTTTAGTACTATCTGCAATCAGTAATCTAGAATGGTGCTAAAGAGTGGTCAGACAATCAAATATAAATCCATATCAATGTTCCTATTTAATACTTATGCGAAAAATAATTTTGAAAAACATTTTAATAAAAACCAAAATAAAAACACATATTAGTAAACTCCCCCCAGACTTAAATTACACTGTCCCAGTGTAACATCCGGTGGTGAGGTAAATAAAAATAATTAATAAATATAACAAGTGAGAATGGATAAACCTGATCGACAAGATGTCGACCGATTCGTAGTGGTATACGTCGATTGTTAGTAATGGTCGTGTGGTGTCGAGCGATATGAATGGTGAATGTCGGTCGATGGAATTATCATTCTACTTGGATCTAATAAAAACTGCAAAATAAATTCGAAAAAGAAAAATAAAAGCAAAAATAAAATAAAATAAAAATAAAGAAAAAGAAAACCTAATAGTGGGTTGCCTCCCACTCAGCGCTTGGTTATTGTCATTTAGCTTGACTGTGGTAGGTGAGTGACTCATGGGGTGCAGTGGGGGTTTTTGTTTGCTGGTGGGCAAACATTTCCCTCATCTTTGGACTCAGCAGCAGTGAAGCTTCTTGTGGCATCACCTGATCTTGTCCATCTAGGAGATATCTTTTCTAAATCGGCTTTGATGACTTGCAACCTTCTGACCAAATCTTCTGTGTCTAACTGATGCTGATAGAAGTTAAATCTAGAATGCTCAGGTAGTTCTGCATGTTGGTCTTTCGCGTGCTGGTCCGTAATCTGTTGATCCTTATCTGCCAAAGCTGTGGTATTGATCGATGCTACAATTGGTATGTCGGTCGCTTCGCTGGGATCACTGTCGATCGACTCCGTTTCAGCTTTGTCGATCGATTCTGAACGTTGGCCTTGGTACTCAAGATTGCTCTGCATAGTGCGTATCTCATTCTTCAAGAGACCAGTAGCTCTGCAAAGGTTGGTCACTCTTTCATTGAGAGTCTCCTCAATGTTATCACTTCTTTCTATGAGCCTCTCCTCCATAGAATTCATGGCTACGTACAACTTATGTTTGATCTCATCAACTTCTGCTGTGGTGCATGCTCTCTTCGCTGGTGGTGGTTCGGTGTCGATCGATGTTGGTCGAGGCCTGTCGATCGATGCTTCATTACTATCACGTAGATCAATATAAGCCTTAATTGTGCTCATATCTCTTTCTAGCTTGTCCAGCTGTCGTGAAAGCGTATCCAGGTATCGCATGATAGGTGAACTTAAAAGATCATGCTTCTCTTCGTACTATTTCATCCTATCTTCCAGTTCTGCGAACCTTGTGTCGATCGACGACGAAGGATATGTGTCGATCGATAGATGGAAAGATCTCTTTCTGTATAAGATCGATCCTCTTGCTTAACCATTCGACATTGTTGTTGAGAGGGCTGTAGACGTCGCCAATCCGTGTATTGATGTAAGCAACCTCCCATTCATCTTTCTTAGGTGATGAACATTCTGGTCGGTCCATGGATGTAGTCTTACCGATGTCGATCGATGGTACATGTACTCTGTCGGTCGATACTGGTGGCGTAGCCTCTTTCTCAAGCATGGTCAATATGTTTCCAATCTCCACTCTTATCTCAGCCATATCATTCTGGAAGTCCTTGTAACTGACATCCAAAGGCTGGAAAGTGTCTTCCACCAATGTACGCATGTTTGCCTCAAGGTGCGCCTGAGCTCTCCATACATCAGTAACCATATCATCCACCTCCTCTCTACTGTATGGCACTGGTGGTGGTGTGTATGCAAGGTAAGGGCGTGTGTGTAATGGAAGTTGTAAGCAACCTCTGTGAAAAAGGGATGCTCTATCCAAAAGTCTCTTTACTTGCTCCTTGGTAACATGGATGATCTCACCATCAACTCCTCTAGCATAGCCAAACTCATCTCTGTAGACACCATATTCATCCTTAGCTTCCCACTTGAATCTCCTGGATCCATCAGTATTGAAGGCACGTCGTCCAAACTCCAATCGTCTGTCGGGCGATCAGACTCTTGGTCTGTCGATCGATCCGGGATATCCGTCGTCGATCGACGGTGTTGAAACGATGTCGATCGATTGTGAATGTCGAGGTTGACCGAAGTGTTGAGGAACTGCATCCTCCCTTGAGTTGGTGTTGTGGTTGTCCTGGACGTGTTGTAGGATGTCTGGATGGCTACGTTGCTTTGTGAACATGTTTTCTGGTCCGTTGGCAACTTGGAGGATGTCTGCTATGTCCTCTCTGGTGATGTGCAGAACTCTTCCATCCATATCTCTTGCATAGCCATTTGTGTCCCTGAAAATTTCAAATTCATCAGGTGTTAGTGAAATGTTCCTGATATCATAAGGTTCATGAGATCTCGGTTGAGCTCTGTTGAAGGTGTCAATCGATGGGTGTGTGGTGGTGGCGATCGATGGTGCACGTCTAGCTGCACGGTTAGATCGATTGATCATGATGTTGCAGTCTTCCATTGATGAATCTCTGAATGCTGGAAGCTGCTGGGTAGAAGGTGAAAAGTTTTGAATTTTCGTGGCTTGAGTTGTCAACCTTTTATACCCATGTGTTGCCCTAATCGGTGAAATTCTGATTTTATCCTTTAAGTCGTCCGGGTTAATATCGATCGATATTATACTGGCAATGTCGATCGATGGACGATGTCGTTTTGCTGGATGAAGTAGATAATCAATCGATGGTGGGCATTTGTTGTCGATCGATTGAGGTACAAATCTGTCATTCTCCAAGTAAATTTCCCAAGCTCTCTCTTCCCAATAGTCTTCATCATATTCTTCAATGTGGTCTCCACTGTGGGAAGAGGTGGCTATGTTTACTGCAAAACTTTCATGAAATCCGCTATCCGCCCAACTCCTTACTGAGTAATCATCTTCCTTTCGGTTGGGTGGGATGGCAAAATTCGGGTAGCAATGATCTGGTAGATCGAGTTCATCATCCGGTGGGTCTCTGTCGATCGATGATCCATAGTTGTTGTCGATCTCCTCTGACTTGAATGTGTCGATCGATGACGTCAAAGTACTGTCGATCGATCCCGAGTACTCACAATGACAAACTGCGATGATACCAGTATCATCTTCCTTTACCACTAATTTGGCTGGTGGTTTGTCAAGCTTGACAGGGTCGTAGTGGATATATGGATCTATCATAGTCAAGCACATCCTGTTGGTGTTCATGTCACATATGGCTCCAACTGTAGCCATAAATGCTCTTCCAAGTAAGAGGGAAGAGTTCCAATTTAGCTTGATGTCTAGGACATGAAAATCCACAGGGACGATAGCATCACCGATGTGTACCTCTAGGTCTTTGATGAAGCCTCCAGAGTTTCTCTGAGAGTAATCCACGAAAGTAAAGATCTGTGGTGAAGGCTCTACTTGCAGGCCCAGATGGTCTGCCATGACCTTTGGTAAGATGCTGACTGATGAACCAGTGTCACATAGTGCATGAGGAAATTCAATACCTTGTACCACACATGGTATTGCAAACTTCCCAGGATCACTCTTCTTTAGCAAAGTAATCCTTTTCCTCATCTCTTCTCTGACGTTGTCAAACCTTCTCCTAATGTCTGTTTCAGTCTCCCTTGTTTCTCTGAAGAACATCCACAATCTCTTTGTGAAATAAACCTCCTCAAAAGGTTTCTCTGGTGGGATTCCGAGAACTCTCTTAGTGAAACCATCAATCTCCTTTTCATTAGCTTCCCTCTTAAGGTTCTTAGGAATCTTCTCCTTCCGACTCCTTAACCTTCTTCTTTCAGTTTCCTCTGATGCAGGTGTAGTGTCTGAAAGGTTACCAGTTATTTCGGTAGGGGTAGCTTGTGGTTTCGGTGTGGGTCTGAGTGCATTGATTCGGTTGCTGTCTATCGATGGTAGTTGCACTCGGTATATGAGAGGTGCATGTCGATCGATACGTGGAGAATAGGGTCGATCGATACGGTTCTCTTCGTTTTGTCGATCGATGAGTGGCTCGTCTCGTCGGTCGATATCTTCGTAGGTGTGGGTGGGTGGGTATGGATGAGAAGCCGTGAATTCAGCATGTGTCAATATCCTAACCGCGTTGTAGTCTGCAAGCGTATCCTGAAAAGACATCGTCGATGTCGATCGATGTGGACTGGATGGTGTCGTTCGACACCATTGCGATCCACCGAGACTTAGTGAACTTTCTACTTCAAAGTCTCCTTCTTGTAGCTTCTCTCGTTTCACCACTTGCCAGAAATCATCATCTATGATAGCATTGACGTGGTGTTTCCTATTTCCTTCCCCTACTTCCTTAGAAGTTCCAATCCTCCTGATAGAGTCTTCAGTCTGGACAATCTGTGTTTCAAGTTTCTTAACTTGAGTGCAGATGGTGTCTATCCTTGTGGTCAGATTGTTGAAGACAGAATCAATCTTCCCATTGAAGTCTACTCTAAGCTTCTGCTGACCTTCCAGAACTCTATCAATCATGGCATCAAACTTACTCTCCTGGGTGGGTGGCGGTGGGTTTTGGTAAGCTGAGTTGCCGTAGTTCCTTGTGTTGGTGAAGGGTTTCTGATATTGTGAACTCTGGTTGTAGTTACTCTTCTGACCACTGCCAAAAAAGTTTCTGTTTCCACTCTGGTTTCCATATCTCTGAAATCCAGTACCTCCAATGTAGTTCACATCTTCCTCTGTATCATCCTCTCTAGCTTCTCCTTCTTTAGCTGAGCAGACTGGTTGCCCCAGAAATGCGTGTAAAGCATCTATCTTGGCTCTGGCTTCATTCATCTGGTCTTCACCGATGGCTGCAACCGATTTCTTCTTGTCAGAGTCAGTGTTCTTGGTGCTGCTGCTGTTGGCTAGGTTCTCAATAAGTCTCACAGCCTCTATTGGATTCCTAGTGTTGAAGTTCCCCTCACTAGCAGTATCAAGAACCATCTGATACCTTAAGGCGATACCTCTGTAGAAAGTGCTTAACAGCTGCACTTCATTGAATCCATGGTGTGTGTGAGGGGTAAAACTCACACCTAGATTTTAGATCAGGTTTTATGTTTAGGAAAGGTTAGGGAAAGATAGCGTGGGCTGAATCCCGTAAGAACTTATAAAATGAATTGGATTTGTATTGATAATGTGGTAAAGGAATGGTTACAAAAAGATGTTTCTCTTGATGAATATAAAGATTACAAGAGTATTACGATGAGAATGTTTTGATGAATATTGAGTAAAATATGAGTTGGATCGGATCCTCTTCTTGGTCTTCGACCTTCTCTATTTATAGCCTTGAACTTCTTTAGGTTGTTTTTAATCGACCTCCGAGATCTTCTCCGCTTGAGGTGGAATCCGCAACAGCTTCCCCTTGACGGGTCCTGCGCTTCTTCTTGTTATGACGTGAGCTTCCTCTTCGTCGTGACCTCTTCAGTTAGGATTCTTAGCTTTCAGCCTTCGGCTCTAGCTCAGCTCTCTTTAGGCTTTGAACTCGTGATGGGCCTATCGCGGCCCATCATCATCTTCTATTATTTGTTAGTCAGCTACCGGGCCATATTCGGGCCCAACAGTTGCCCCCAGCTTTCGAGATAAGATTTCTTACTCGGGAGCTTAACCTAGCCGCTGAACCTCAATCTTTTCTGTTGAGATAATGATTACTAACTTCGTTCAACGAAGATATTATTTATTTGAATTGACGGTTGAGATTTCTTTTGACGAAATCAACGACTCAGATGAGAGAAGTTTTGAAATATTTACTCCGATTCTCGAGACTTGACAAGATATAAAGCAGCTAGCATTAACTGCCACTGTCCATATTCTCCACGCCTCCACTCGGTTTTCAAGGTAACTTCTCCTCCACTCCTTTATTTTACTACGCTTGCTTTTTTTTTTTTTTTTTTTACTTTCATCTTTCAATTCACCATCGATCCTCTGCGAATTTCCTAGAATCCTTAGTTCCTAAGAGATCTAGTTAGTTTATTCCACCTTTTCCCCTTTCAATCCTTTCGATTCTCCTTACCCCTCTTTTTAATGGATCCTCCGAAAGAAGGTTCCGGTGAGACCGGAATCTCTGTCTCCGGGAAGCATTTAATGAAGGTTAAGCAAGAGATCGGTGAAAAAATGAAAAGAGACAAGAAGGAAGTCAAAGACTCAATCGCGGGGAGGGTCTCCAAGCGGGTGAAGAAGAAGGAAGCCTCTTGCAGGAGCACCTCTCTGGGCCCTCACTCGCCTTCTTCGTTGAAGATTCAAGAGGTCGTTAACCTCGTGGTTCAAGCTTATGGTCAAAAGGAGTTGGTCAGGGCTTGTTCCTCCGACGAAACCCCTGAAACCGCCCCGGAAGGTTGGTTCTGCATTCACGAGAAGTATATCTCGAAATGCCATCTCCGGTTCCCACTTCCAGATCTTCTGTTAGATCTTCTTGATCACTACCAACTAGCCCTTTCTCAGCTTTGTCCCTCAGCTATCCGGGTGATAAATGGTTTTATCACCAGGGCTAAGGAGGAGGGGATCGCTGTTGGACTGACCGAGCTAATGAGCCTTTACACGATCAAGGAGAGCTCTAGCAAAGATGGTGGTAGCGGTACCTACTATCTTCCTTGTCGTCCTAGGCTTGGTCTTTTCAAGTCTTCCGGTAGTGATGATGATTGGAGGAAGAAATATTTCTATGTCAAGATCGACCCCACGACAGTTCCCGTGGGTCGTGCTCTCTCTGTTGTTTGGTCCGATATATCTGGTTAGGACTTTTTAAGGTCGTGCCTTCCTTGTTTCTAATTAGTATTATTCGCTGAACCCTCGATTTCATGTGCAGATATTGAGGATCCTCCTAAGCTTACTGAGAAGCTGTCTAGGGCTCTTTTCCGGAAGCTAAATCAAAGCTCCAATACTTGGGCATCTTTTGCCTCTTCTCGCATTGAATCAGCTAGGTTCCCGGATCGGTACAACGCCAGGTTCCCTGACCCGATTCCTGCTGAAGATTTAGAAGGTAATTTTCGGATTTTGCTTATTATTTTTATTTTATTTCTAGATTTGCTTTCAGAGGTAACTAACAAGCTTTCCATTGTTTAGTTTCTGAAGGTCCTTCCGTGGTAGATCTTTCGACTGGAGCTAGTACTTCTGAAACTGAAAAGACTCAAGCTCCTAAGATGAGGCCTTCTTTCCGTTCCAGGAACAAACCTGCTGCAGCTGCGAGTGCTTCGCGAGGCAGCGATAAGACCCAAGGAGGAGCCTTCCTTAGTTCGCTGAAGGAGGTCCTTGATGACGGGACCTCTGTCCCTGCTAAGGATGTTAACCCAGTTGAGCCCAGAGCTCAAGATGTCGTTCCCCGTCCTGAGGTTCCGACGGTTGAAGCTAACCCTCAAGCTGCTAGAGATCCTCTTGAGGTCGAGCCTCCGAGAAACAAGAGGTCTCGGACTGATTTGGGAGATAGGGCCACCAGATCTTCCTCCTCGTCCTCACGGGGAGGAACCGTGGGTTGGAACTTCTCCCATTCTAAGCCGGGATCAATATTGGATGATCCTTGGGGTTTGGCAACCATCATGAGGCATATGAAGATGGTAGGATGCTCCATGCCTTCAATCAATGGTCTGACCAACAAGGAAGAGTACATTGAAATAGCTCACCACATGGGTCAAGTACGTAGTCTTGTTTTTTTTTTTCCTGGTTCGCTATTAATCCAATGTTTCCTCTGAACATATTTATATATTTTTTTTGTTTTAGCTAGCTGGAGCCATTAACAGGGCTCAGCTGAGGTTCGAAGAAACCATGCATGGTGCTCCTAGCGCTGGAGATTTAGCTCAGGCTACTGAGTTGTTCAAAACTACCAAGATGGAGCTCGACTTGGCTCGTGCTCGAGTTTCTGAGCTTGAAGCTGAGGTCGGAAGGCTCGGTTTGAAGGCTGATACTCAGCAAGGGAAGATCGAAAGTCAGGCTATCGATATTCGGGTGAAGAATAGGAAGATCAATGAGTTAGACGCTGCTCGCAGGATAGCTGAGCATCAGGTTCAAGAGTTGATCGTCTCATCTCAGGTTAGTCAACAGAACAAAGAGGCTGAAGTTAAGCTAGCTGCCAGGAAAGATAAGAAGGAGGTGGCTGAAGCCTACAACAAGATCCTGACCTCCGTGAAGGAGAAGTTTGTCAAGAAGAAGGAAGAGACCGATGCTCTGATCTATGCTCAGGAGCTTCAGGCAAACACCGAGCTTCTGAAGGATCTATTGTCTAAGGAGATTGAGAATGCTGAGGAGGAGTATCACCGTTTGATGGTTTTGATCCCGGATGCTGGTGCTGCATACGAGAAGGCTCAAGTTTCTGATTTCTCAGTTAGCAAGCTCCCCATTCCTCAATTCTCCGAGAGCTCAGGTACTTTCGAGATCAATATGTTTAATCCGACGTTTTCTGGAGAATATGGTTCTAACTTGGGTTCGGTATCTCCTGATTTAGTTCCACTTGAGACAACCCCGGGAGGTGTCGACCAGGGTGTTGAAGTAGAGGTTTCTGTCAAGGAGGAAGATCCTATCGAGGAGGATAAGGACGATGAAGCTGATCCTGGATCCAAGGAAGGTTAAGAGCTGATGCTCTTTATGTTTTAAAACTTCTGCCCAATGGTCTTCTTTTTCTTTTGCTTTCAAGACTTATGGCCTAAGGAGGCCTTTAAACCTTTATCTGTTTGCACTTCGAATCTTTGTTAGCCTGGGGAGGCTTTTAAACCCTTGTTTAATTTCAAACTTGGTTTTCGTTTCACTTTGAGTTTTTGGCTTTAGTCGTGAAATATGACAACTTGATCATAATCGAATCTTATGATAAGTCTGGAAGACTTTGGTCGTTTTTAGTTCCTTAAGAGGAATTCTTGGAGTATCGGGATTAGCTCAGGGTTCTTTAGGAACCTAAGTTTAATCTGGACATCTTAGGCGGGGGTTCCTGGGAACCTGAATTTGTTTGTGGGATTTTAAGACCCGTTGAGACTTGCTTAGGATTTTAAGACCTTTGTGACTTGATGAGGATTTTAAGACCTTGGAGATTTGATAAGGATTTTAAGACCTTGGAGATTAGGTAAGGATTTTAAGACCTTAGGTCCAGGTTCATCGAGACCTGATATTGTTTGAAGGATTTTAAGACCTTAGGTTCAGGTTCGTCGAGACCTGATATTGCTTTGAAGGATTTTAAGACCTTTAGGATTGTTAAGGATTTTAAGACCTTAGGTTCAGGTTTGCAGGGACCTGTTTTGTTAAAGAATTGAGATATCGAGAATAATTTTTTTATTGATAATTGGATACATGGTATCATAGTAATCATACAATTGCTGTATTATAACGATCATACATTTGCTGCGTGGGCTGTGTGATTTTAATCAGACATATGCCCCCTTTGATTGTGGTGGACGAAGTGTTGAAATGAGGTTGGGGCTGCACTCATGACGGAGTTGCCTACGTACCCAGTCAAGGGATCAAGCCTAACGTAGTTCAGGAATTTTAGGTACCTAATGATAATATCTCTTAAGATTCGTGGCATTCCACGATCTGATTTCAGGTACCCCGGTTCGCACCTTTCGGAGCTTGTAAACGCCAGGTCGTACCACGTGGATGATCTAGTAGGGACCTTCCCAGTTGGTTCCTAATTTCCCAGCATCTGGTTCCTTGGTTCCTTCGAAAACTTTCCTAAGTACTAGGTCGCCTACAGCGAACTGTCGGAGCCTGACTTTGGAATTGTACTGTCGTGCCATTGCTTGCTGATAGTTCTGAATGCGAATCAAGGCTCGGTCCCGTCTTTCCTCGATTAGATCGAGGCTGTCGGTTAGGAGCTGATCATTATCTGCGGGATTGGACGTACAGAGTTCCCGGCGGAGGCTACCAGCAATGGTTTCAGCTGGAACGACAGCTTCCATCCCATATGCTAAGGAGAAAGGAGTTTCTTCTGTAGCTTTTCGTGGGGTGGTTCGACATGCCCAAAGTACTTCAAGTAACTTTTCTGACCAGAGTTCCTTCTGGGTTCCAAGGCGTTTCTTGAGGTTTGCTAATATTCCACTTGTCACAAAATATTTTGAAATCGTGGGATATGAATTGTCCTCCATTGTCAGTTACGATTTCGTATGGGACGCCGTGTCTACACACGATTTCTTTCCACACGAATTGCTCGACCTCGACCCTGGTTATCTGTTGGAAAGCTTCAGCTTCTATCCATTTCGTGAAGTAGTCTGTTAGGACTAAAAGGAAGCGTAGCTTCTTCTTTCCACTTCCTGATGCTACTAGTGGTCCCATGATATCCATGGACCATCTCATAAATGGATAAGGGGCGGATATGTTAGACAGTTTTTCCGCAGGTTGGTGTATAATCAGTGCATGCCTCTGGCATTTGTCGCATGAAGAGGAATAGGCCTCACAGTCTGCAATAGTGGTAGGCCAGAAATATCCTTGCCTTTTGATTCTGATGGCTAGAGCTCTTCCTCCAGAGTGGTTCCCGCAAGAACCGTCGTGCATTTCCTTCATGAGTCTCATAGCAACGAGGCCATGGACGCATTTTAGGTAAGGTCCGGAAATGCTTCGTTTGAGGAGGACATATTCAGTTACGCAATATCTCGCGCTTAATGCTTTGAGCTTTCGAGCCTCCCATTTATTGGGTGGAGTCTTTCCTTCTAGGATGTATTGCGTGATTGGAATTCTCCAATCCTCTCTCCCTACCACTTTGTTATGAAAAGACGAGGGAGGTTCCTATTCGGGGCCTGGTGTCGTGGTGCCCCCGGAGGTATTGGTAGGATTGGGCTCCAGGGAGTCTGAATTCCGTGGAATACCTCCAGATGAATTTTTGAGAGCTGTACGGCTTCTGGTTTTAACTCTGCAGACGAGTGGGTCTGAGTTGGTCCCCCCGAGGGTATTCTTGAGATCAGGCTCTAGGGAGTCTGAATTTCGAAGAATATCTTCCGTGATTTGGATTGTGTTCCCGGAGGTATGTTTTTTAGAGCTGCATATTCTGGTTTTTGGGAACTAGAATGTTGTGAAAACCTGGGTAACTACCGTTTCAGGGTAGGTACCTTCGGGTTGCTCTGTTAATTTGCTCTCTTTCTCAGCTTTAGTAGCTATGTCGATGCTTGGTTTTTCGATTCCTTCTACGGGTATGATCCGTTTTACGAGGGGGTCTGACGTGGAAGCTAAAGCAGCCAACACATCTGCTGAGGAGTTCTCTCCTCGTGGGATCCTTGTTAGCTCGAATTTGTCGAACTGTCTAGTGAGGTTCTGGACGACTTCGAGATATGCCCCCATTCTTTCGTCCCTCGTTTCATATTCTCCGTGAAACTGGCTAGCTACTAGCTGTGAATCACTATAAGCGTTTAGCTCTCGAATTCCGAGGCTTAGGGCAAGTTTCAACCCTGCGATTAGTGCTTCATATTCAGCTTCGTTGTTTGAGGCGCTGAATCCGAGCCTATATGACTGCTCAATGGTTTCTCCTGCTGAGGAAGTTAGCCTTAGACCGATACCGGAGCCCTGTTTTGATGAGGCTCCGTCGACGAATAGGCTCCACTTCGGAGATTCTATTTCGGAGTCTAACTGCTCGGATGTTAGTTCAATGATAAAGTCGGCAAGGACCTGAGCTTTTGCTGCTGCTCGAGGTCTATACTCGATATCATATTCGCTGAGCTCTATGGCCCATTTAGCCAATCGCCCTGACTGGCTAGGGCTGTGCAATATCATTCGTAACGGTTGTGAGGTCATTACAACGATCGAGTGCGATTGGAAGTAAGGTCGCAATTTTCTGGCAGCTGTTACGACTGCTAGAGCTAGTTTTTCCATTGCAGGGTACCTTGTTTCGGCGTCTATCAAACTCTTACTGGTGTAATAGACGGGTCTTTGTTCGTTTTGTTCCTCTCGTACCAGAACGCCGCTAACTGCAGCAGTCGATACAGCGAAGTACAGGTACAATGGCTCTCCCACTACTGGTTTAGATAGGATCGGAGGTTCGGAGAGGTAAGCTTTCAATTGCTTGAAGGCTTCCTCACATTTCTCGTCCCATAAGAACTTCTTATTATTTCTTAGAAGCTTGTAGAATGGGAGACATTTATCGGTGGACTTGGATATGAATCGATTCAATGCCGCGATTCGTCCAGTCAATCTCTGTACCTCTCTGGTCGTCTTAGGTGATGGCATTTCTAGGAAGGTTGCTATCTGCTGTGGGTTGGCTTCAATGCCTCTTTCGGTTACGAGGTAGCCTAGGAACTCGCCTGAGGGTACCCCGAAAGTACATTTAGTAGGATTGAGCTTCATGTCGTACTTGTTAAGGATATCGAAGCATTCCCTTAAGTGGGAGATATGGTCTTCTCCAGCTGAGGATTTGACTAGCATGTCGTCGATATAGACCTCCATGGTTTTTCCAAGTTGCCCCGCAAACATCTTATTTACCAGCCTCTGATAGGTAGCTCCTGCGTTCTTTAATCCGAATGGCATAACCTTGTAACAATAGGTTCCTCGTTCGGTTATGAATGCGGTTTTCTCCTGGTCCTCAGGATCCATCATGATTTGGTTGTATCCTGAGAAGGCATCCATGAAGGACAGGAGTCGATGGCCAGCTGTTGCTTCAACCAGGTGGTCGATGTGAGGTAACGGGAAGCTGTCTTTAGGACACGCTTTATTCAGGTCTGTGAAGTCTACACAGATTCTCCATTTCCCATTTTTCTTCTTTACCACTACTGGGTTAGCTAACCAGTCGGGGTAATGTACCTCTCGAATGGACCCAGCTTTCGTAAGTCGGTCAATCTCGTCGTTAACAGCTTGAGCCTTTTTGAGGCCTAGCTTACGACGCTTTTGTTTGATCGGTTTGAAAGTAGGGTCTACTTTTAGCTTATGGGTGGTGACATTCGGATCTATGCCTTTCATGTCGCTGGTGGACCATGCAAAGGTTTTGACATTGCTTTTCAGAAAATCAATGAGCTCTTTTTTCGTTTCGGGGGGTAGCTCAGATCCGATGCTCACCTGTCTTTCGGGATCTGAGTCATCAATGCAAACTTTTTCAGTGAGGTTCTTGGGGGGACCTCGGATATTTTGTTGCATTTCACGACCCTCCTGGATCTGTAATTGCTATTGGGGGGATTTTTTGAGGATTTCAAATACTCCCAAATAGCAGATCCTGGATATCTTCTGGCTACCGTGTATGGTAGCTATCCCTTCGGGGGTTGGGATATCTTCTGGCCTTCATTTTGTGAATCCAGGGTCTTCCCAGGATCGCATGGAACGGGGAAGGTCTGTCGATGACTACTAAGTTGGTCATTTTCATTATTCCGCCAGCTATGACTGGAAGCTTGATAGTTCCCAATGAGGTAGCTGTTTCTCCGGAGAAGCCTACGAGGTTAGCTTTTTGGCCAATAATTTCGTAGTCGTCTATTTCCATCCCTTTTAGGGTGTTATAGAAAATGAGGTCGACAGAGCTTCCTGTGTCTATCATGAGCTTAGGGACCTCGTACCCTGCGATGTTTAGCGTGACGATCAATGCATCATCATGAGGTCTGTCAAGGTTTGAGGTCTCGCTCTCCCAGAAAGAAATCTTAGTATTGGATTCAGGGTTAGGAGGCTTAGGTCCAGTGTTAGACACAGCCTTCCGCACGTGATTCTTAATGGAATTGACGGAGTCTTGACATATGTCCGATCCTCCAAGGATACAGTCCACCCTCGAGTTGGGGCTCGATTGAGGGGAGGGTTTGCTCAAGAGAGCTTCGACTTGTAAACTTTTTCCTTGGGGGAATTTCCCAAGAATCATGTCGACTCTTTTCTTGGGAGCTGGAGGTGGTGAATCAGTCTCCTTCTCAGGTGACCTTTCGCGTTTCGGGGAGGTGTCCCTGGAACCTCTTTTCTGATAAGGTGATGGCTTTTTAAGGTCCACGCCCTTTATTTCTCCAGCTGCGAATTTAGCTGCCAGCTGGCGTTGGAGGTCCCAACATTCCTCGGTTGAGTGTCCTTCGCGATCGTGATAAGAGCAACATTTGCCTTTATCGAAGCCTTTTGACCAGGGAGTTTTGTTTGCTGCTGCAATAGGTTTCTCTTCCTTGTCTTCCTCGATTGCGTAGGAATGTTCTCCCTGAGTCTGATTATTTCGAGGGTTACCCTTTTTATGAGGTCCCTTAGTCTCAGAGGATTCACCTTTCGAATGATTCTGAGGTTTCTTGTGGAGTTTATCCAGTGCAGCTGTCTCCTCCTCCAAAGTAATATATTTGGTGGCTCTATGAAGAGCGTCATCGATAGTTGGAGGAGTATTGAGTGTTAGCTCTGACCAGAACTTCGATCTATAGAATAGACCTCTCCTAAGGGCCTCGATGGCGACTAGGTCGTTAGGATTCGAGAGCTTAGTTCTTATTGCCCTGAATTTCTCAATGTAGACTCGTAATGAGTCTCCCATTCCTTGACTGACCTTCCAAAGGTCGGCCTCAGAGGCTTGCTTCAGGATATGGGTTGAGTATTGCTTCATGAAGGCGTTAGTTAATTGATCGAAATTGTCAATCGAGGCTGGCTCGAGACCGGAGAACCACTCAAGGGCTGTTCCGACCAAATTTTCGGCGAATGTCCTGCAGTAACCTGCTTCACATTCTTCCTGTGTGAAATGGGCTTTAACGATTGCCAATCGGAAAGCTCTCAAATAGGCTTTCGGGTCGGAGGTCCCATCATACTCAGGAATTCTGATTTTTCGGGTATCTCTTATGTGAGAGCTGGCAATTCTGTCCGTGAATGGAGTTCCACGGGTTTCCTCGATCAAGCTATCGATTTCGGGAGCTGAGCTCGTAGCTTTATGGACTTGAGCTCCCTATTTCTGGAGAGCCGCGTGAGTTCGCTCCATATATCTACGGATAGCTTCAGGTCCTTCAAAAGGAAGGACGTTTGGATCGTTCGTAGGTACCCGACGGGCAGGTTCCTGACGGAATCGAGTTGGCTCATCCTCCCATGTGGTTGGTGGGCTAAGTCGCTCGCCATTTCTTGGGTTATCGGAATCTATCCTTTGATAACCGTCCCCATTCGGGATCGAGCTTCTGGTTTGATAGACCGAAGCCGACGCTCTGCCCCCAGATGGGAAGGATATTCCTGCTCCGGACCTAGGATCAGGCAGCGGAGGAGGTAAGCGAGTACTCCTGTCAGTAACCTGACCGGGTGTGGAACTAGTTGTTGCTATGTTACTTCCCATAGCACTGGCGTTAGGTGGATTAAACACGGGAGCTGTTCCAGTATGAGGTGTCTGGAAAGCAGATCCGTGTCCTTCCGGGGCAGTGCTATCAGGGGAAAAGTTTAAACGTGCTCGGGGAAATGTGGGATCGGTTAATCGATCATGAAAAATGACCCCCGGAGCTTGACGTTGCGGTGGTTGGATTGTTGAGTTTAGAGATCTAGTTATCTCTTCAAATCGTTGCTGACGAACAGTCAGCTGATGCATCGTGCGCTCACTTTCCTGAGCTCTGTCTACTAATTGCATCATCATCTGGCGAATCTCAGAGAGCTGAGCCTCCGTTTGATTCGGATTGGCTTGCTGCTGAGGATTCTCAGTTATCGGGACCCCGGAGGTGGTTCCACCTGATGATCTCGGGTTAATGCCCCCGGTTGTTGTTTGGCTCGTTCGAGCGCCAGCCGGAAGCTGTTGCCCAGATCGGGGGTCGCCACGTCGAGGCTCGGTGATTACAGGACTAGAGCCTCCGTCGTTCGGCGAGCCATCGCTCTGAATCGGGAGGTTAAGGTCAGACGGGTTTGTTGTCTGATCGGTAGGATTCATCCTCAAGTTAGAGTAATGGATTTGATTGTTTCTTCCCCACAGACGGCGCCAATTGTGAGGGGTAAAACTCACACCTAGATTTTAGATCAGGTTTTATGTTTAGGAAAGGTTAGGGAAAGATAGCGTGGGCTGAATCCCGTAAGAACTTATAGAATGAATTGGATTTGTATTGATAATGTGGTAAAGGAATGGTTACAAAAAGATGTTTCTCTTGATGAATATAAAGATTACAAGAGTATTACGATGAGAATGTTTTGATGAATATTGAGTAAAATATGAGTTGGATCGGATCCTCTTCTTGGTCTTCGACCTTCTCTATTTATAGCCTTGAACTTCTTTAGGTTGTTTTTAATCGACCTCCGAGATCTTCTCCGCTTGAGGTGGAATCCGCAACAGCTTCCCCTTGACCGGGTCCTGCGCTTCTTCTTGTTATGACGTGAGCTTCCTCTTCGTCGTGACCTCTTCAGTTAGGATCCTTAGCTTTCAGCCTTCGGCTCTAGCTCAGCTCTCTTTAGGCTTTGAACTCGTGATGGGCCTATCGCGGCCCATCATCATCATCTTCTATTATTTGTTAGTCAGCTACCGGGCCATATTCGGGCCCAACAGTGTGGACAGTCTCGCTGGAAGAACTTGAATCTGATCCACGCGTCTTTAAAAGTCTCACTAGGCTTTTGCGCGAAGGTTGCGATTTTGCTTCTTAAGTCTTCAGCGCGTGCCTCATCAAAGAAATTACGCAAGAAAGCGTTTTTGATGTCGGCCCAGGATGTCAGTGATCCTGTAGGTAGCTGCTTGAGCCAGTGCGAAGCTTCTCCAATCAGTGAGTATTTGAAGAGCTTGCAGAGTAGGTAGTCCTCGGGGACTCCATCCATACGAATAGCAGCGATAAGATCCTCGAACCTCTCCACATGGTCCATAGGATGCTCGTGTGATTGCCCAGAATAAGGTATCTGAGACACGAGAGAGTAGTACTGAGGCTTGAGCTCGAAGTTCGGCTTCTGAATCTCTGGAAGTCGAATAGCTGATCTGTTGGTGTAGTACTCGTCTGGACGGTTATAGTCTGCCAACGATCGTGTTTGAGCTTCTCTTGTAGCCTCAGCTTCAGGTTTAGGGATTATGTTTCCCTGTGCATCTAGCTTCTGACCTGTTGCATTACGCAGATGACCGTCTTGGTCATACAGGTTTCCATTCTCGCCCTGCGTGAGAATGACAATCGCGACCATGCTTCGCGGAGTAGTGTCGATCGATATACGGTTAGAAGTATCGAACGATGCGGATCGGCGAACGGTATCGGTCGACGGTGCTGTCTGAGTGTCGGTCGACTGTTGAACGTGAGTATCAGTCGACGGTAATGCGGTTCTGTCGATCGATGCGGAGCGTAGGTCTTTGCGGATTGAGCGTTCCAAGTGAGCAGGATCTTCTGAGAATAATAGTTGATTTCCCCTGTTGCTTCTGGTACTGCTGGGCATGTACCTGAAAAGACAAAAAAAAATTTAAATAAGAAAGGGGGTAAAAGAAAAACCTAAGATTAATAAGATTAAATCTAATGGCGATCAAAGCTCTCCGGCAACGGCGCCAAATTTGATAGTGCTCAAATTACCAGTAGAGCTTACTCTCTCAAATCAGAGGTACAGCTGTAGTACTTAGGGATCAAATCACGAGGAGCTAGGGAACCAATTAAATAAAATCTACTAATCAATCCTAGGCAAGATTGGTTTATATGATAGAAATGAAAATAACAATTCCTAAAATGAGCAAGGCAGTTGCTCTAACTAACAATATAAAGGGTTGTTTAAATGGGATAAAGAGTGCTAGACATAGGGTTTCTATTCAGGAATGGAGATTATAATATCTATAAATGCTTTAATAAGTTGCTTGCATGATACTATAGATCTCAGCCGCTTAACATATGTGAATGAATCACTGGTTAAAATATCTAGATCTCTGGCCACACCTTTCGCATGATGACACAGAAAAAGAGTCGGTCGATATCCTTTTGAGATATCGAGCGATACACCTTTCGCGGCGCCGATCGATTTGCCAGTAGGGTATCGATCGACGGCTTCTAGATCTGCCTAGGCGCGAACCGAATATGACCGCGAGGTCTCAAGGAGGAACTGTTGTTCTTCTCAACGGGAAACAGACATCGCTCAAATGGATAATTCAAGATAATCTAAGATCCTAGTGATCTATGTTCTAGTTAGCTACTCTAAAACAAGCATAGGGTACAATCCATTTGATGAGTATCACAACTTAGCAATTATAGTTTGGGGCTAATTCCACAAACCTATTTAAACCCTAGGTCTAACAAGTAGACTACTCAGACATAGCTAGACAATTCATAACAATAGATAGATGAAAGAATTGCATAAATAGAATAAAGTAGAAATACAAAAGGAGATGAGAAATCTCTCCAATCTCTCTCAAACAAATAAAACTCTAGTCTCTCTCTCACACTCTCTGCTTTGGTTGTAAAAAGCTTCAAGCTTCAAAGGGTTTCAAAACTTGCCGTCAAAAATACTTGACAGGAGTATTTAAGCATTTCCATTAGGTTAAAAACTCGTCAGGGGCAATCTCGTAATTTGGTGAAGTCTTGGTGAAGTAGTCGGCTAAACCATTTCGTCCTCGATATCGATCGACATCACTAAATGTGTATAGATCGATTATAATCTTCTAGTACTCGGATCTTCTCAGCTACATCGATCGACAACTCAGGATGAGTATCGATCGATTATAATCGCAATGTTGACTTCCGACTTAGTCTTGAATGGTCAACTCGGGTGTATCATCTCTTGTACTCCAAAATTCTCCAAAAACATCACTTTCTCACAAAATTCTTCTGAACCTGAAAACATACCTAACAGGCTAGAAAACATATTAAACATATAGTAAAACACTAGTATACCATGGTTAAAAACGGGTAAAATCCATGGTATATCAAGGTTGAACCTCAGCTCATCAATTCATATAGTCTGATTTCCAGGCTGTATCATTTGGTATTAGAGCCTAAGCTCCTGACTCAAGGTGATATCTATCCTTGCATCATTCATCTGCTTGCATTTGTTTCATCTTAAATCCAAAAAGCCATAAAAACAGTTTCTGCATTTTTGTGTTCTTGTTGCATTCAAAAAAAAATTTATAAAAAGAGGAAGACAAGTTTATTTTCGTGTAGATCATCTAGGATTCAAGTTTTACTCATTAGCTTGTTTGCATTCATTGCCCAGCTCTATTTGCCATTTTTACATTTTGTGCATTCATTTCAAAAAAAAAATCTGCATTTTGCATTTATTTTGATTCTTGCATTGCAAAGTTTTTTTAAAAAAAGAGGGCATATCATTTTAATTTCGTGCATATCATATTTGTTTCATCATTTTGGTATTTGCATTTATAAAAAAAAAGAAGGTGTTTGCATTTATTTGTTTCTATTTGAAAAAGTCAAAAACAAATCTGCATTTTAAGTTGTTTCCATATCAAATCTGAAAATTCAAAAAAAAATCAGCATTAGTTTGTTTTCCATATTTTCTTTTCATTTGTGTTAATTGTCATTTATTATTGTTTCATTTCGAGATTTGCATTAAGAAAACCAAAAGAAAAAATCATTTTGCATAATTTATTTCATTTCGGTTCAACATTGCATATTTTCTCGGTTTAGTTTTAATTAGCTTGCATTTGGTTTATTTTGGTTCAACCAGAACTTCCCTATTCTTCACTTGATCTTTGAAAGTGTTTTCAGGAAGCCATGGTAGGAGAGACACACAGCCAAAGTCAGATGGCAAAGAAGAACCAGCATTTGACAGCTTTGCAAGAGGTTGAACAGATTGCTCAGTTGAGGAAAAGAAGAAAGGCACAAGGCCAACGTCCACAGCCAGGAGAAAGAAGATTTGGAGATGCACCAGAGGCTGTCTATGTCGAGCCCAAACCACCAGATCCTTCAAGGATCAATAAAAATCCAAATTCTAAAACCTCCAAACTTAATGTTGTTAATTCTCATTTTGATTATAACTCTTTTGCTAATAAAGTTGAACTCTTTAAATTTTCAGGAAAAAGAGGTTATCTTAGATGGGAGAGGAACCTTGATGAATGGTTTCACTACAACAACATCTTGAAGGAAGAAAGGCTAGCTTATGCCATTGATCATCTAAAAGGAGATGCCTTTAAATGGTGGGTTCAAGAAGTAGATGATAGATGGTTTTACAAGGAGCCAACTATCAAAACGTGGGGAGCACTTAAGAAAGCCATGAGGTATGAGTTTGCACCAGGTTATACAAGAACTCAGATCAAGGAGCAGTACCCAAGGAGGTATCCAACTCATGGTTCCCAAGAAGCAAGAGAAGCTGTCCAAAAAGAGGGTCAAAGAAGCTTGTCTCAACAAGCCAACTTTCAGCCAAACCAGGGGAACGCCATTGTCCATTGTTTAGGCCATAAAAGTGACATCCTAAAGGACAGGGAGTTGAGTAAAAATGTCGGCCAAGACACCTTGAGCATACCCAAAGAAGAGCTAGATAAACCATCTTTTCAAGCAAAGGCTATGGTAAGTCCTACACTTGATAATTTGGTTTATGAATCTTCTTCCACTGGTATAAGTCACTTGTCTTTGTCAAAGGATGTTAAGACAGGTACTGAGGACCAGAGAGACACAATCTCCACATCCTTGTTGGACTCAAAAAAATTCCAAGATTTATGTCCAAGGAGTGAAGAGATTTCAAATCCAAAGAAAGAAGAGGCACCAAGCCAAGGTAAGTCTTCTAACTCTAAGGATTTAAAAGAGCAGATATGTTATAAATGTCATAAAAGAGGACACTTTGCTGTAGTTTGTCCAAATAAGAAAGCATTGAAAGAAACATCACTAGAAGAGAAAACAGAATTATCTATAAAAAGTGATAGTTTTATTCAATCAGATTTATTGGTTCAAAATTCTTGTGTGATACACTTGTCTTTGTCAAAAGGTGTTGTAACAGGACCAAAGGAGCAAGAATTCATAGGAGATGAACCACCAGGCGTGACTCTTGTGATGGACCAGAAGATAGCTCAAGACACAAAGCAGTCCATGATGCTTAATGAAGCAAAAAAGGTATTAGAAGTATCACACCAAGGTAAATGTTTAACACCACCTTTAGATACTAATACTGATGTGTGTGTTTTTGGAACAGGGAGTAGAAGTGAAACCTATATGCTTACTGATGTTCCAAGTAAGGAGCCAAACCATAAGGTAAGTCATGAACCATCTCACATGAGGAAACCAAAATCTGAACAATTGATTGTTCAAATTCCAAAACCTATGGTAAGCTTCATTTTTGATCAGCATGTTCTTAATATTTCCATGAAGAGATTAATGCACTTGTCTTGTCCAAGAGAATGTGAAATATTTTCAGGAACCAAGGGGGAGTACACTGCCCAAAAAGAAGAGACACAATCCATGATGTTACAAGATGCTGAATTAATGCCATTAGAAGTCAGCCAAAGAAAGGGAAGTGTTACTAATTTAAAATCGTCCCTATTACTTGATTATTTAGATATGACTCACTTGTCTTTGCCAGAGAGTTTTGATCCAGGAATAAGACAAGAAGATGGTCATACCAGCCTAGATAAAAAGGTGCAAGAAAGGCAGCCCTCAATCCAAAGCTGTCCAAAGAAGAATTTAATTCTTCATGCTGATGCACCCAAGTTAAATTCTACCATATAACATTCTGTTTATGAAACTCCAATACCAGATATAATTCATTTGGTCTTTGTCCAGAATGTTGAGAATTTTTCAGGTTGCAAAGAAGAAAGCTTTAAAGATATCCCACCGGATACTCTTTTATTGCTTGGAGAATCAGTCCCAAAGATGGTCAGGACCATCAACTCCAAAAGTGTGGAGAACCATCAGCTTCAGAAGAGAAGAAATGACAATGTCCAGGCCAGAGGCGTGATCATTTCCCATATTTTTAAAGAAGAGCCACCAGATGCACAACCCATTACCAAACCAAAATTGTATCACCAAGGTAAGGTTCTAAACTCCCAAATGAGAATGAAACCTGACTTGCTCTATCGTGGTGTATCAGGTTATCCAGTTTTGAGGTCAAAACCTTCACAAGGGGGAGGGAATGATGCGGCCATCCAACCAGTGGTTGAACCAGAGGTCAACCAAGCAGTCCAAACCGGCCACTTTGGAGGTACCAGCGACAGAGGTCCAGTCCCAGGCGAATATCCCAACCACCAGAAGGTCTTTTGTCATGAATCCAATTTTCATAGAAGGCAAACTCATCAAGGATTCACTGAGACTTGGAATTACAATAAAAGCTTCACGGAGGAAGAAGTTATGAATTTTACAAAACCGGAGGTTCCACAGCCAGTCCATCTGCGAGTACCCGACTTTTGAAGGAGATTCAAGCCCAATCAAGAAGCGGCCTGAACCAAAACCGATCATAGGATTCAAGAGGGATCTCTCATCGTTCCAGGAAGCCCAATATCAGGAGAAATGGCCACGGAATTATGAAGTTATGATCCATTCTCCAAAACCGGTCAAACCAGTTCTACACCTGCCTCAATTGAAAGCTAACCGGTTCAATCAGCTTCAAACCAGATATTGGCGTCCAGGAGATCATTTCAACCAATCAGGAGGTATTTAAGAAGTCCTTAGCTACACCAGAGTCCAGGAGATCAGTTGGTTCAATGAAGACTCACTTAAATCAAACCGGAGCTATTTATGGTAAGATTGGACAATCTTTCGGTTTGATCATTTTCAAGCCATTCCAATCCGACCAGAAGACATCAGGACTAAACCAGGACGTCCAGGAGGCATTATATGTGTCCAAGAAGAGTTCTACAAGCTTATACAATGCACCAGCCCCCATTGGATCAGGAGGATCCACACTTACACCAACACTGCCTTGTTTGGAGATTCTTGCAATAAAGCTCCAACAGCTCTTTCTCTTCAGATCAGACACGACTTCAGCTCATTCCAGAGAGTAAAGAAGATTCCCAGGAATCTCACTTATCCCCTTAAACCATCCAGGTTCAAGAAGATATCAAGATACAAGATCATCTCTCTTCAATGGCCACAAATCAAGCTAAATGCTAGTTTCATGGAGCCATCAAAGCCTTTGCCTCCAAGACTTTTATTTCAAGTTTATTTCTTTCCTTTAGTCATTTTTAGACGGTTAGAGAGTCCCAAGGTCGAGCCTATATAAGCTCATTTAGTTTGTCTTTGTTAATCACCCTTGAATTTTATGAATGAAAATGCAGTTTTCTAGTTTTCTAGTTTTCTTAAAACTATTGTTTCAAGTCTTTAGAGTTTGTGAGAAGCAGCTCCAGAGCAACCAGGCTTATCAAAGTCTCCTTTCACAGAGCTTTGTGGTGTCTATTCAATCCATTTCGTCCATCATCCCATTTGATTGAGAGATTCAATCAAACCTTCATCCGCAAATCCACTTCAATCCATCATTTGATCAAGGTGAGAGTGATACACATCCAGCAGCTTGATTCCACCATATCTATCCCTTATCTTTGTTTATTTACTCTGATTTATTCTTCATATCATTAGCATCTTATTCATATTTCATTTGTTTCTGTTTTACTTTATAAAAACTCATAAAAACTCATAAAAATATATCTTCTTTGTTTTCAGGTTGAACCTCAGCTCACCAATTCTAATAGTCTGATTTCCAGGCTGTATCAGCTTCAAAGAAATCCCACCGGCTAATCCTTTGTTGCTAGGAGAATCAGCCCCAATGATGATTAGAACTGAGGCTACCAGAAGTGTGGAGTGCCATCAAACACAGAAGAGATGCAATGCCAAAGTTCATAGCAGAGGCGTGATTCTATCCTATCTGCTGAAAGAAGAACCACCTGATGCACAACCCATCCCCAAACCAAAACAATACCAAGGTAAGGTTCTAGAATCTCAAAAGAGAATGAAAGCTGACTTGCTCTATCTTGGTGCAGGATATAAAGTTTCGAGGTCGAAACCTTGTCAAGAGGGAGGGGATGTTGTGGTCACGAAATCCATGGTTCGACCAGAGTCTCACGAAACCTTCCAAACCAGCCATCTAGGAGGTTCCAGCGACCGAGGTTCAGTCCAAGGATAATATCTCAACAACCAGAAGATTTTTCGCCATGAAACTAATTTTCATGGATTCTACACTCAAGAAGGAGGCAGGCCCAATTGGAATTTTAAGAAAAGCTTCAAGGACCAGGAAGTTATGAATTTTACAAAATGGAGGTTTTCCAGCCAGTCCATCTGCGAGTACCAGAAGGTAGAAGAAAATTTCAGCCCAACCATGAAGCAGCCTGTAACATCCCGAATTGTGATATGTGAAATGACTTAAGAGAATTGATTTGGCTACCTATGTCACCAAAGTTGACTTACCTTTTCCGTCACACATCCGTTTAGGACTCCAGAGTTAAGCGTTCTTGGGCTGGAGTAGTGAAAGGATGGGTGACCTATCGGGAAGTGATTCGCGATACCGTGTAAATGAGGCCAAAGCACGGGGAAAGGTCGGGTGGTGATTGCAGGGTCAGTAAACAATGATTTCGAGCCTTGGAAAATTAATGACCGACCGTCGCATGGGATGGGGCCCACGGGCCGAGAGAGCGGGCGTGGGTGGCCCATCAGCTGTGGGCGGTCGGGGCGTTACAAGTGGTATCAGAGCTGGTTAGCCGTCTCAGTTATGACCTGAGAGGCGTCTTGAGACCTGTCGTGGGGCGCAACGAGGACGTTGCGTTCTTTGAGAGGGGGTGAATTGTAACATCCCGAATTGTGATATGTGAAAAGGCTTAAGAGAATTGATTTGGCTACCTATGTCACCAAAGTTGACTTACCTTTTCCGTCACACATCCGTTTAGAACTCCAGAGTTAAGCGTGCTTGGGCTGGAGTAGTGAAAGTATGGGTGACCTTTCGGGAAGTGATTCGCGATACCGTGTAAGTGAGGCCAAAGCACGGGGAAAGGTTGGGTGGTGATTGCAGGGTCAGTAAACAATGATTTCGAGCCTTGGAAAATTAACGACCGACCGTCGGATGGAATGGGGCCCACGGGCCGAGAGAGCTGGCGTGGGTGGCCCATTAGCCGTGGGCGGTCGGGGCATTACACAGCCTTCTCCAGAATCAATCATGGGCTTCAAGAGGGATTTATTTTCTATCCAGAGAGACCGAAATCAAGAAGTTTGGTTCAGAAAATACCAAGATGCAATCAATTTCCCAAAACCAGTCAAACCGATATTTATTTGGGAAAGTCTTCAATCAATTCGATTTGGTCCTAACCAAACTTATCTATGGAAGCCAGGAGATCAACTTAACCATCCAGAAGACATCCAAGACGTCCTCAGCTGCACCAGCACCCAGGAGATCAGGCAGATCTCTCTCTCCATCAACCATCCATATTTGGTAGCATCTACACTAAATGCTTTGGAGGAGTTTCTACAATTATTTACTCAAGACCAACGGCCATATTCTTCACCAAAGCACTTCAGGAGCATATCAGGAAGGCTCCTAAACCGTGGAATCATTCAGAAGTTGTCCAGATACAAGATCATCCAAGTTTCCCCTTTTGAAGGCACAAATCGACCTAATGGCTAGTTTTCATAAAACTATCAAAGCATTTGCTTCCAAGCATTTTATTTCGAGTTTATTAGTTTCCTTATGTCATTTTATGACTGTTAGATAGTCCCAGTAGTCGAGATAAAGCTCTAGTCTTTGCTTCATTGTAAATCACCCTTGAATTTTATGAACGAAAAATACAGTTTTTCTAGTTTTATCAAAAATATTGTTTTAAGTCTTTTGAGTGTGTGAGAAACAGCTCTTGAGCAACCAGATTTATCAAAGCCTCCTTTCACAGAGCTCTGTGGCGTCCTTCTTCCCATTCCATCCACTGATCTTGCTTGAGACAGACTTCAGTCCAGCAAGCAAATCCCATATCTATCCATCTTCCATCCACTATTCTTGTTGAGAGAGACTTCAGTCCAGCAACTTGAATCCATAAGCCATATCACTATCCTTCTCTTTAATATTTGTTTTATTCATATTATCATTCTGTTTCTTATTCATATTTGTTTCTGTTTGCATCATAAAACTTATAAAAACTCATAAAAAGGTTCACTCTTTGTTTCAGGTACCAATCCGAACTATTGGAGTAACCTCAGTTCCATATTTTCGGACTGCCTGACCCTTGCCCACAACAAGCTTAAGACAGAAAATATTAATATGTTTCAGGGGAGTCGCAACCTATGAAGTGGTAGCTTTACATATTGCTCTGGCTCGTATTCCTGGAGGTGTTTGCCGTTGAACTGCTGATATGAGTGACTTAACTAGGTTGTGGACTAGATTGTGGTTGTGATTGTGTGTATTTTGGCTGGTAAAGCTGCTAGAGGTTAAGTAATTGTTGTTCCTTTTCTGCCTAAACAGACATATTTTTTTCTTCTCTGCCTAAAGTAAAGTTTGAAGTTCCTCTTTTTTAAAGACTTGGCAAGACTTATGTTTGTTAGTAAAATTTTTACTTGTAAATAATATGTTTTATGATTGCTTAAAATTTTGAAATTTTATCAAAAGAAAAAAGTTATGTTCAAAAATTAAATTATTGTTTATATTTATAAAGTACCTATTAAATTTTGATATGTTAAAAAATTGTTTTTTGTATTTTGTAATTAAAAAAAAATTCTAAACCCTAAACATGTTTTTAAACTGTAAACATAAATTAAAAAATTTTAGTTTTTCATAATAGCTTTAATCTTAACCTTAAATTCAAAATTTAATCATTTTAAAAATCTATAAAACCTTTTTGCTTATTTTTATTTTGTAATTAAAAAAGCCAAAACCCTAAACCCTAAACCCTAAAAACGTTTTAAGATTCTAAACATATTTTAGAAATTTTACTATTTTCATAGTATAATTTTAATCTTGAACTTAAACTCAAAATTGAATAATTTTAAAATATAATCTCAAATTTAAAATCAAAACCTCAAACACTAAATTTTGAATCTACATCCTACATCCTACACTAATACCCTAAACCCCAAACTCAAACCCTACATATAAAGTCAAAAATTTAATTACTACAAATAATACAATTACTAAACTAAAACCTATTTCTTATATAAACAATAAATTTATTAATTTTATTTTCAAATATTTATCTTAACCAGAATTCTATTTCACAAACCCTTTAAACCCTAAACCCCAAATTCAAACCCTACATATAAAGTCAAAATTCTAATTACTACAATCAATATAATTACTAAAATAAAACCTATTCCTTATATAAACAATAACTTTATTAATTTATTTTCAAATACTGATCTTAACCAGAATTCTATTTCACAAACCTTTCAAACCCTAAACCCCAAAGCTTAAATTCAAATCTCTAATATATATTCCCAAAGTATATAAAACATTTTAAGCTTAAGCTATATATTTTCAAAAAATATCTAGCTATATAGGTCATAACTTTCAAATACAAAAATATAAATATAATACCATAAACCACAACTTTGAACACCAAACCCTATATCATAAACACCAATCCTTTCATTTTGAACTTGTAATCTTAAAATTTTAATTATAAACCATTAAATAAAAATAAAAAATTTAACTATATACATACAGCCATTATTTAAAACTAAAGATTTTTTTTTCTAAAAATTAAAGATATGGTTATTGATATTGACCAATAAGATAGCTTAAAAATTTAAAACAAACAAGTTAAAAAGAAAAAAAATAGAAAAATGATATTGACCAATAAGATAAATCTACACGGATCACAATCTCTACCGTTGGATTAGAATGGACAAAGGTAATCTAGCGCTCTATCTTTTCCTTTCTTTTCTGCGTCTCTTTCGATCTCCTCTCTACAGAGATCTCAGAAGAAAAAAGTAATCTCTCATCTCTCTCCCTCTCTCTCTCTCTCTCCATGTCTCTGTTTCGATCTCCTCTCCTCTCAGTCCAAGGGTTTTTACTGATTCGAAGTGTTAAACACAGATCTTGTCTTGTCTCGAGACTCACTTTCCTTCTGTCTCACTTTGGATTAGGGTTTCGATTTGTCCTCACTATCTGCTTCTGTTATAGTGTTTCGATTTGGTAAACTATCTATTTCTGCATCAATGGGTCTCGATTAGGGTTTCAGAGGTTTAATGGTTAGTGTGGATGCTAAAGCTGCTTGAGCTAATCTGATTGCTGTTCCTTCTAGAAATAGAAGTTTTTTTGCAGGTAAGGGCATGAAGAAGATCGTTTGACCTCCTCACCACCACGACATGTAAACTCACTTCCCCTTTCTTTTATTTGTTCTCTCTTTCTTTTCATCTGATTCCGGTTTTGTTTTTCTATTCTTAGTTAAAAAAGGCGGAAGAGTCTGAAGAAGCTTGCTGGTGGTGGTATCGGCGTCAACTATGGTGGTCTCGGTGTCAACAGTGGTGGTCTCCGTCGTCAATGGTAGCTTAGCGCAGTGGAGGAAGGGAGGAGACTGAATAAGCTTTACTGTGGTGTTCTAGGCTGGTGGTCTCGGCCTTAAAGATAAAGAAACAAAAGAAACTGAAGTTGACGGCAAAAAGTTTAGATGTAGGGTTAATTTTTTGTTTGGGTTAAGCTTTAAGTTTACATTTCTAAACCAAGTTTTGTAAACCAGAATTAAATTACTAAATAAAATTTGATTTTAATTTTATTAATTGGCCTATTTAATTTAATTTTAACTAATTATTATTAATTAATTTTCGGATAATTAAAAAATTAATTAATAAAATTATTATGTTATAATAACATTTGTTAAACGTTATTATAAATATTAACAATTGCGAACACAAAAGAGCTATTGTTATAAACTTAATAATAGCACAACCAAAAACCGCTATTAAAAGGGTCGGACCTATTATAACGGGTGATGTCAGAGCGTCGAGGAAAACGCTATTAAAAATGAATCATAGTGCTTTTCGTCCGCTATTACTACCCACATTTCCTGTAGTGTGCGCAGCAGTAACGAGTAAGAGGCTGCGTCGATCCTTTCCTCTCCGACCTTTTTGCACATATCTGCACATATGACACCTGAAAAACAAATGCATGAAGGTGGAATAAAGGCTAAGGCGGAACTAGCTAAAGATGAGCTAGCCACTCAGGAACAACAAGATGGATATAAAGGATAAGAAGTCATGAGTGTAGTTCTCGTTTCCCTGATCTAATGCCCATAACAAGAAGAATTTCAGTCAAGATTAGGTTCAAGTGAGGTGGAGTTAAGTCTACCTAGTGTAACCTGATCGGCTGAAAACTTCTGGAGAATCAAGTGAGATATGTCAGGGTGTTCCAGGTCCACATGTGTGTCTTTCGTCACTTGTAAGGTCACTGAATAAGATAAGTAAAGCACGAGGTGGTTAGTGATCAACACGGAATAAGGTCCTAATTCCCACAAATTTTTGACTGACTCAATCCTAAAAACTGACTCAAACTGACTCAAGAGAAAAACAAAAAAAAGAAACGAGTTAGTAAACGACGAAGACCCTCCCCCAGACTTACTTCACAACGTCTCGGTGTGAAAATAAATCAGAGAGAAGGTGAAAACAAGAATATACATTTTTTTGGTCGAGATACTTACCTGGAGCAGGTGCTCCGAAAAATTTTGGGTGTTCTGTCGCCATATTTTCACCTGGAGCGGTTGTTCTTGGCTCTTGGAGAACAGGGTGCTCCGTTTCTGCAACCCATAATTTTTCTAAGTATCTCGGATTTTTCTGTTTTTTCACCTGAAACTCAATAAACTAAAACAAAAATAAGCAAACAAAAACAAAACCAAGTTATATTTACACTTACCAGTGGGTTGCCTCCCAACAAGCGCTTGGTTAAAGTCACTAGCTTGACTTCGTGACATGGATCAGTCGGGTTGAGCATGAGGGCTTGTTCCAAAACAAGCTCCACAATCAGAAATGTTCAGCTTCAAAACTCTACTCAACAACCCTTTCACAGCAGCTTCTCCTTTCTCTTTCAGCTCATCTGTGAGAATAACTCTGACCTTGGAGAAAGGTTTAGAGGTACCTTGCACTTTACCTCATATTCAATGGATTTTTCATCACACATGCAAGGCATCAAAGTCATGGTAGGATCTCTCCTGACCCTTTTCTTCTGGACTTTTACATACACCTTAGTATTCCCACTGAGTGTATGGGTATCAGTGTGAGGATCTCCATCCAGGACTTCCTTGATCTCACTGTTTTTACCAAGCTCCTTTCTTGGAACAACCTTCAACTTTTCTCCACTGAGCACTGAGATGTAAGAGGCGTGTAGTTTCTGAAATCTGGTGGGAACAGCCTGATAGAAGACATTCTTGTTGATGTTGGAGAAGGAGACTCTCTTATTAGGCATATCAACGATTGCTCCAACTGTAGCCATAAATTTCCTTCCTAAGATCAAAGGCATCTCATGATCCTTGTTCATCTCAACAATCTGAAATTCAGTATGGAGAACACAGTCCCCAACTTGGACAGGAAGGTTACGAATGGTGCCATAAGGAACTGCTTTGGAAGAGTTTGCAAAAGTCAGAGTCACCTGAGAAGGCTAAACATCAGAAATGCCCAACTTGTCTACAATCGCCTTTGAGACAAGATTTACACAAGATCCAGAGTCACAAAGAGCTTCCTTAAATTCCACTCCAGCAATGGAACATGGAAAATAAAACTTTCCAGGGTCATCAACCTTAGGCAACACCTTCAGATATCTAGGTGGAATACGATAGGGAACCTTAGGAACATAGACTCGCATCGGTGGAATCTCAGCAGATTCGTCAGGATCAGTCAATCCAGAGCTAGCAGACTGTTCTGGTCTCTCTTCTGCACCTAAAGCAGTCTCAGGGAACAATTGCTCCACTAGTTTTTTCCTCAGATTTCTCACATCTCAGCTCTGTTGCATTGCAGTGCTCAACCCTAGGATTCATCACACTCTTTCCACGAAGGGTTTCTTGCTGCCTCTTAACAGTTTTAGCAGTTTGAGCAAGCTGAACATCGATCCTCTTTATGTGGTTACTCACAGTATCATATTTTGTATTCAGCTCGGTGAACATGGTGTCCATCCTTGTGTTGATGTCTGTGGTAACCTAATTCAGTGCCTTAACCTGAAGTTGCTGGCTCTGGAGCATCTGCTGCATCATAATTTGAGATTTTTCAGCTCATTTGGCGGACTGTTCTCTGCAGCCGGAGCAGTCTACTGGTTGTTCTGCGGGAAGGTGTTCTGATACCTAGATCCTTGTGCCTGGTTGTTCTTCAGTAGCTGATCGACCTTAGTTGTCAGCTCATCAATTTTCTGGTTGTCTACACTGTTCCCTTTCTTGGAGCTGTTGCTCTCTTGATTCTCATTGGCTGAGCTAGCTGCCATGTTCTCAATCAGCTTGAACGCTCCATCAGTGGTCTGAGTCATGAAGTCTCCATTGCTCGAAGAGTTTAGAGCACCTTGGTATTTCCAGTCCACTCCATCATAAAAATTGCCCAGGACGTAATCATCATCAAATCCGTGGTGAGGGCATTCTCTGCAGTAGTCATTGAAGCGCTCTCATGCGTCACAAAAAGGCTCATCATGGAGCTGTCTGAATGAGGTGATCTTGTTCCTCAATGCAGCTGTTCTGAATAGAAATGGTTGAGGAACGCTGATCGGACATGTTCCCATGAAGTGAGAGTGCCGGTAGGGAGATAATTCAACCACCGTGCAGCTTTTCCATCAAGAGAGAATGGGAATAGCATGCACTTGATGTAGTCTGGTGGCACACCATTCGCACGAGTGAAACTGCAGATTTTTCGAAATTCTCAATATGCTCCATTGGAATTTCTGCAGAGAGACCAGAGAACACTTTCTCTGCACCAGATCAATCAGAGCAGGCTCTCGAAGTCCTGCCTGGTGCAGAGTGGAGGAACAATGGCAGAGCGCGTAGTAGGGATGTTCCGCGGAAGGTTTCTCTCCCCAATCAGAACAGTCTGCGCCACTTGTTCCTGCTGCGCGAGAGCAGCCTGTTGAGCAGCATCCTGTTGAGCTTGGATGGTCTGCTGCATCTGAAGCATCTGCTGTTGCGTCAGTTGCATTGCTGCACCGCCTGATGACCGTGATCACCCATAGTGGTGTCGGTTGGCCTTGGATGTTGTCTAATCTCTCTCTCTAACCTTGCGAGCTCCTGGTTGCTGAGTGTAACTAAATGTCCTTGTGCGTTGCTCCAAGTATGTCTACTGTTCATGCACCTGGATCATCAGCTGAAACAAAGATATAGGAGTGAGTTAGATATCTTAGATAAGATATAAAACCGAAAAATAGAGGTAAAAAATCTGGTCCCCGTCGCAACGGCGCCAAAACTTGATACACTAAAAATGAATCTTTGCTACTGCCAAGTTAACAGTTGTAATTATAGTACTTTAGATTCAAATCCAGAGGACCAGTCTACACTTTATTTCTATGAGTTTCGAAATCAATCTAAGAAGAAGATTTATTTTGGTTTAAAAGGTGACGATAGGAAACAAGAAAAACAAGAGATTGATTCAATTTAACAAGGAGTTAGCCTAGCGTATTTCATTGAGTGTTGACTTGGAGCCAAACAATTATTCAAGCGCGATGAAGTGCTTTTTAGAACTCGGATCACTCCACTGTCGTGGTAGTGATCGCTTTGCAGATCGATCTCACCATCTAACTGTCGTTGAGATGAGAATCGATTGCAAGCCTTAGAGAACAGGTTCGATCAGTTAACTTACTACCCTAATATCTACTTTCGCTGATTAGGGATATTAAGCTCATTCAATACGTGTCAAGTTATCTCCTAAGCGGTTAACTAGGTGATGAACTTAAGATCTAACATCAAGTGATCAGATTAATGAAAGCATTCAGAACATTATGAATGAAGAACAGTTGTAAATCGCTTATCTATGTTTAACTCATGTCTCAACACCCTAAAAACCCTAGGCGAGGAAGGTCACTACTCGATCATGATGCAAGAAATCAAAGACATAATTCCTGAAATAAATTGCATAAGAACAGAGTAGAAAACAAAGGGTTCAGATGATCTTCTCTATGGAGAGTGAGATGAAGCTTTCTCCCTTTACAATAAGCAAATCCAATAATCTCCAAAAGTCTCCAATGGTTTCTTGTGTCTAGAATAGCGTAGAATGATAATGAGAAACAGAAAATATGATATATCAAAGTTACAGGCGGCTGGGAGAGAAAAAGAGGATAATTAGGGCAAATCCCGAAATAATAGTGGTTTCCATAAAAATCTCTGCCGCTGGAACAATCACTCGGGTTGTTCCGCTCGATCGGGAACAGTCATCAGACTGTTCTGCGTGAAATCACCAGATTGCACTCTTTTCTGCCTCTTTTGTTCTAGCTGGTCCATCTCCCATCCAATGCAACTCTAGACCTGTAATGACTCGCAAAGGACTATGAAGACTCGATAAAGACTTGAAAACCAATTACAAAACATATATACAAGATGTCTAAAACACCATATATCATGTAGGACCATGCAAGATGTCTTGTCTTGCGCCTGGGCTCAAGTAAGGTGGGAGGAAGACGTCGCAAGCAGGGCCGAAGCCTACAGAAGCAGGATCAAAAGCCCTCCAAGCCAGTGAGAAATGATCGCGACGAAGACTTCCATCCTAGGCCTACGAAGGAGACAAGCAATCCAGGCAGGGGCAGGTACCAAAACCGCCCCTTGGCCGATCCGATGGAATGGCAGTGTCTGCATGGCCCGATATTTCACATCTTTCGATATCAAAGCCGGAACTGGTCGGCGTCCTATTAAAAATGGGCCAACAGGTCAAATGGCCCCCAAAGATGACGGCCTCAGATTCAAACCGGAATCCTAAAAGGTGGTGTTATTTCCATAATGATCACGGCCACAACACGGAGGACTGCATAGCCCTAAAGATAGAGGTCAACGAGTTTCTCAAGAGAGGCCACCTGAGGGAATGCCTCTCAGATAAGGCCAGGAACCTCTTAAACAAGGACGGCCCTGGTCTTCCTACCGAAGAAGCCACCGCAACAGGATCTGGTTATCCATGTTATCTCAGGCGGATCGGAAGTAAGTGGAATCAGTAGTGCGGCTGCCAAGAGAAGCACTCGCAATCCCAAGATCGGTCAAGAGGCCGAAGGTCCTAAGCGTCTACTCCTAGGAACGGACGAGATCAGCTTCACCGCGAAGGAGCAGGAGAAGGTCCTAGCCCCTCACCACGTCGCCCTTGTCATTTCACTTACCATAGCAAACTGTTTGGTTAAGCGAATACTGGTAGACAATGGGAGCTCCAGAAACATCATCTTCCATTCGGCCTACGCCGATCTAGGGTAGAACCTAAGGCGCTAACGAGAAAGGCGACCCCTCTCGTAGGCTTCAGCGGAGAGGTGAAGCAGGTCGTGGGGGAAGTTCTCCTCCCAGTATACACCGATTGGATAAACCAGGATACGAAGTTCCTAGTCGTCGACTTTCCTTCCTCCTACCATGTGATATTAAGAAGATCCTGGATCCACGATATGGGAGCCGTACCTTCAACTCTCCATCAGTTGATCAAGTTTCTGACCTGATAGAACCTAGGATTCGTCACTCGACCGGTAAGGTTGATATGGACTCTGATCCGGAAGGATAGAGAACTGGTGGGATGAATGGTGACACAATGGGATGCGGAAAGGCCCAATGATACTACCAGACTTCGATCGTTGCCGGATGTGACGCACCGGTCCAACAAAAGAAGGATCGAGACTTGGAGATAACCTCACCAAGAAACTAAGAAATGTTTTAAGCAAAGAACAAAGTGATAAAATCATAAAAAGAGGAAAACAATCTTCTCTATTTCGTGGCTCATAGGCCATATATATAAGAGTTGTAGTCAAAGACATTAAAAAGGAAATGCAGAAAACAAGACATAAAAAATTACAATCTTAGACTAGAAAATTATTAATGAGTCAAAGTTGCTGATTTTGATAAAAACTGATGAAAGTGACTCTTCTTCTTCTGTCCAGGTTCATTCTGGTCGTGCTGGTACTTGGTGTAAGGATCAGGACGTGATCAGGACAATCAACACGGCCTGTCGGGTGATTAACACGAACGGACTGAACTATCAGATGATCTGCTGAACCAAGTTGTGTACTGGTGTGAAACAAGTCCTTGGACAGATCAAGTATCCATGGCTTAGTGAAATATGAAAGATAAAAATCCATCATAGGGTCGGACACTGAAGCAAGAACATCAGTACAGCCTTCAGGACACGCATGACGCACCAAAAGGGCCATAAGAGAGAATATGTGACCATCTTTGGATCCTTCTCGTTCCAACTGGATTCTGGCTTGACTATCACTCTTAGAATGTTGAAATGGTTGGGAAAGAAGTGATGTGGGTCGATTAATTCCATCTCTAGGTCGTGATTCAAGACTGAGCTCCATTCCGGACATTCGTGGGTCGAGACAGCGTGTAGTACGAGCAGTACAGTCGGGATGATTTGATGGGACGATACGGACGGTCTGATCAGCACGATCCAATGGGAAATTATGATCAGCATGGATGGAATGATCATATGGACTATCACAGGCAGCAAGACTGGCATGATCCAACAAGATGGCCACTTTGGGCAGTGTCCATGAACCAAAAAGGACGGTTCTCGATTTTGGTTCTATCATACTCTCCCTCTTCAAAAGGATTTGAGGAGAAATCCTTTTTACCTATATCAAAAGGAAATGAATCAGACACAAAGGATTTAAAATTCGTGGAAAATTCTGTGAAGGAAAAGTATGGACAGAAACTTCCTTGGAGGTTTGAGCTCATTTTCATCAAGTAGTTCCAGTCCAATGTTCCAAGAACACAAGTGTTGTGTCGTCCTCCTCTGCTTGCTCCCATTTGAATTTGATTCTTTATATCCTGCATTTTCAAAACAACTAAAGAAACCACATCAAATCTGCGAAAGAAATAATTAAAGGGTTTCTCTATCCTTAAGACATCAAAAACATGATCCAAGCTCTTAGGATAATCGTCAAGCACATGGGCAAGCATCAAACAATCAAACTGATCGCCAAAAATTGGTTTATCAATCTCAAAATCAGGCAAAGGTGTGAAACTGTTAGGAAAAGAAAGAGGTAGTGCCAATTTCGAAAACTTTTCATCATGAATGAAATCAAATTGATTCTTTTGCCTAAACAATTTCGGTTCATGACTTAATGAAACCCTTGTTGGTTTTGAATCCCTTTTTGATGGATCTGAGGGTGATAAGGGTTGTGTTTTGCGGATTAGGATAAGTATGGCAAGGTTTCTTGAGAGATAATGGGATGGATGATGGGTTGAGGTTGATATGGATGTGATCTTCAGTGTGGATCGATGGAAAGATCAAACACTTGTATAGTAGTGCCAATGATCGTGAGTATTACGCCCACAAACAATGATCAGAGGCAAAAGAGCCTTGCAGAGAATCAACTCCTAGGCAAACAGTGTTCAGAAACTGAACAAAGGATTCACAAGAACAAAGGAAAGATTTTTATTTGAAAAGTGAATGAATCATACTCAAATGTCGACAAGGGTTTTGTAGAAGAAACTAGTCAAAGACTTGTGGAAACTTGCAACAAGAATTGTGTAAAACTTAGAAGAAAATTAAGAAAACTAGGCTGTCTTGAAGACTGAGTAATTAAACATCTCCTTGACTTGGTTTGTTGTCGAGATTGGTTCTGGTTTGAACTGAACCAAGGCTGAGATGGCTTCCTTCAATTTCTTTGTTTGAGATCTTGTAACCGGGCCTGAAATAGCAAGGTGGTCTTGATCAAAGTTGGTTTTGGTTTGAGCTGAAAGAGTTCCTGTCCCCTTTGCAGCAACACTTAGCTCAGCTGCTTCTTCTTCAGTATCATTCAGCTCCTCTGTCTCGACCTCGGTATCACTTAGCTGAATCAGCTCCTCATGCGCCAAGTTGAGCTCTGGTTCAGTCAGGTTTGCATCATCCCCTCCTCCTTTGAAAGGATTTGACCTCAAATCCAAGTGATCTGCACAAAAAGGGATCAAGTCAGCAATATTAAAAGTAGAACTGATCGGATACTTACCTTGAAGATCTATCTTATAAGCATTGTTGTTGATTCTTTCCAACACTTCAAATGGACCATCAGTTCTTGGCAAGAGCTTGGACTTTCTCTCCAAAGGAAACCTTTCTTTTCTCAAGTGAATTGTCACCAAGTCTCCAGGCTCTAGTATCAGCTCTCTTCTACCTTTGTTGGCGTGCCTTGCATACTCTTTAGTCCTTTCCTCAATGTTTTTCTTGACCTGCTCATGAAAAGACACAACAAACTCGGCCTTGGCCTTACCATCAAGATTTATCTGTTCTTTGTATGGTATAGGCAACAAATCAAGAGGAGTCAAAGGATTAAACCCATAAACTATCTGAAAAGGTGAGAACTTAGTAGCTCGGTGCACAGAGTGATTATAAGCAAACTCAACATGAGGTAAACAATCTTCCCAAGTCTTAATATTCTTTTTGATCACAGCACGCAAGAGAGTAGCCAAGGTCCTATTAACTACTTCAGTTTGCCCATCAGTTTGTGGGTGACAAGTAGTAGAAAACATCAGCTTAGTTCCTAGCTTAGACCAAAGAGTTTTCCAGAAATAAATCAAGAACTTGGTATCTCTATCAGAAACAATACTCCTAGGCATGCCATGAAGTCTAACCACTTCTTTAAAGAACAAATCAGCAATGTGAAGAGCATTATCAGTTTTGTGGCAAGCAATGAAGTGAGCCATTTTAGAGAACCTATCCACCACCACAAAAATCGAGTCCCTGCCTTTCTTAGTCCTAGGCAATCCTAACACAAAATCCATTGATATGTCTACCCAAGGTGCATTAGGAATGGGAAGTGGAGTGTACAAACCTTGAGGCCGAGCTTTAGCCTTAGCTTGAGTACAAATGACACATCTACTGCATATCTTCTCGACATCTCTCTTCATGTTTGGCCAGTAGAAGTGCTCCTTTAGAATAGCATAGGTCTTAGCAACACCAAAATGCCCCATCAGACCTCCACCATGTGATTCCCTAACATAGAGCTCTCGCAAAGAACAATTAGGCAAGCACAATCGATTTTCAAAGAATAAGAAACCATCAGCTTGATAGAATTTGCTACTAGCATGTTTCTCACTATCCTTAAAGTGTTCTTTGAAATCAGGATCATCAGCATAGTAAGATTTTACTTGATCAAAGCCTAACAACTTAGTCTCCATGGAAGCAAGCAAAGTATACCTTCTTGAAAGTGCATCAGCAACAACATTCTCTTTACCTTGCTTGTAGTGGATAACATAAGGAAAGGTTTCAAGAAATTCTACCCACTTGGCGTGCCTCTTATTCAGCTTGTGTTGTCCCTTTAGGTGCTTGAGTGATTCATGATCAGTGTGGATCACAAACTCTTTCGGCCACAAGTAGTGCTGCCATGTCTCCAAAGCCCTGATTAATGCATAAAGCTCCTTATCATAAGTCGGATAGTTCAGCATAGCACCTCCAAGCTTTTCACTAAAATAGGCAATGGGTTTCTTCTCTTGCATCAGCACTGCTCCAATACCTATACCAGAAGCATCACATTCAATTTCAAAAGTCTTAGAAAAATCAGGGAGTGCAAGTAAAGGTGCTTCAGTCAACTTCCCTTTTAGGTTCTGAAAAGCTTCTTCTTGTGCTTCTTCCCATCTGAACCCCACATTTTTTTTTGATAACTTCAGTGAGAGGTGCTGCAATAGTGCTTAAGTCTCTGACAAACCTTCTGTAGAACCCAGCTAGTCCATGAAAGCTCCGGACTTCACTCACACTCTTAGGAACTGGCCAATCTCGGATGGCTTTCACTTTCTCTTCATCCACCCTGATCCCTTGAGCTGAAACAACAAAGCCTAAAAACACAAGGTGATCTGCTCCAAAAGTACATTTATCAAGATTAGCAAAGAGAGATTCTTTCCTAAGCACTTCTAAAACAACTCTCAAATGTTTAGTGTGCTCAGACAAACTTTTGCTATACATCAAGATGTCATCGAAATAAACTACCACAAAGTGTCCTATGAAGGCTCTCAAAACATGATTCATCAGTCTCATGAAGGTGCTAGGGGCATTAGTTAAACCAAAAGGCATAACAAGCCACTCATACAATCCATGTTTTGTTTTAAAAGCAGTTTTCCATTCATCTCCTTCTCTCATCCTAATCTGATGATATCCACTCTTTAAATCTATCTTAGAGAAAATGCAAGACCCATGCAATTCATCAAGCATATCATCAAGTCTAGGGATAGGATGTCTGTACTTTACAGTGATATTGTTGATGGCTCTACAGTCAACACACATGCGCCAGCTTCCATCCTTCTTTGGCACCAGTAGTACATGCACGGCACAAGGGCTCATGCTTTCTCTAATGTGTCCTTTAGCCATCAGCTCATCAACCTGCCTTTGTAACTCCTTGGTTTCGTCTGGGTTGGTTCTATAGGCTGGTCTATTTGGAAGAGAAGCGCCTGGAACCAGATCTATTTGGTGTTCAATCCCTCTGAAAGGTGGCAAGCTAGCTGGACTTTCTCCGGGAAAGACATCACCATATTCCTGCAAGATAAACTCAAACCCTTTCGGAAGCTCCGGAGCACGGTTAGAAGAAGTTAGTAGTGAACCTTTAAAGATAAACAAAAGCAAAGGTTGTTGGAGAAGCAAAGCTTTCCTGATCTCACTGTTTTTGGCCAAAGGATTAGTACTCTTGCTAGATGATCCTTCCTTAGCTTCTTGCCGTTTGAGCCTGAGTTGCAATTGATCTTCATGAACTTCTTGAGGTGACAAAGGAGCAAGGACAATCTTCTTGTCTCTGTGGGTAAAGGAATGGCGATTTGTAAACCCATCATGGATAGCCTTCTTATCATACTGCCAAGGTCTTCCTAAGAGGATGTGGCTGGAATCCATGGGTAGAACATCACACACTATCTCATCCTGGTATCTCCCAATGGTTATAGGAACGATCACTTGCTCAGTAACAACCAGCTTGTCACCACTCTTGTTCAACCACTGAAGGGGGTAAGGTCTAGGATACTTCCCTGTTTTCAAACCAAGTTTTTCTACAAGAGATTCACTAGCAACATTAGTACAGCTCCCACCATCTATAATCAAGCTGCACACTTTATCATAAACAGTACAACGAGTGTGAAAGAGATTCTCCCTTTGATCATTGTCTTCTGGTTTGAATTGGACTTGCAGAGATCTTCTTGTGACCAGGAGTTGTCCACGCACTGGGTAGTCTACTTGCTCTTCTTCAGACGAAGCTACCTTCTCTTCCTCAGAAACAATCTCACCATTATCCAAGAGCAACATGACTTTCTTGTTGGTACACTCATTGGCATAGTGTCCAAACCCATGACATTTGAAGCATTTGACGTCTCTGGTCCTTGTGGTTGGTGCTTTTCCCTTGTCATCACGCTGAAAGACCTTAGGCTCATCTTTGGGTTTAGCTAGGCTTTTCTCATCCTTGGTTGACCTGTAGTTGTTGCCGTATGAACCCTTGGAGCTGTTCTTTCTCTTCTGTTGCTGCTCAATGAGGATAGCTTTGTGAAGAAGCTCATAGATGTCATCATAATCCTGCAGCTCCAATCGATCTTGTATTTCTCTGTTGAGACCAGCTTGGAACCGAGCCATAGTTGCATTAGAATCCTCAACAACAGAAGCTTTGATCATGAAAGTCTCCATCTCTTGGTAGTAATCCTCCACGCTCTTAGTTCCTTGAGTGAGCCTCCTTAGTTTCTGATGAACATCCCTGTGGTAATGGCTTGGAACAAATCGTTTCCTCATGAGAGTCTTGAGTTCAAACCAACCTGACACTGCTGCTTCTCCGGTTCTTCTTCTTGTTGAAGTAATCTGATCCCACCAGTGAAGAGCATAACCATTAAACTCAGTTGCGGCCAGTCTAACCTTCTTTAACTCTGAGTAGTTGTGACATTCAAAGATCAACTCTATCTTTTTTTCCCAATCAAGGTAATCGTCTGGATTGCTGGTACCACTGAAGACTGGTACTCTGAGCTTGATGTTACCAAGACTATCATCTGGCCTGCGATGATCTGTTCTGTGTGATCTGCCCTGAGACAAGGTCCTTATTGATCGGTTTTCATCAGAACTCCTACCAGAAGAGGAAAGATCTTCAACATCAGCTCCAGTATCAACTCGTTTTCCTCTTCTTTTCTCCCTAGCAGCTTTCCTGACCTTATCAATCCTACGAGTAGGAGATTCTTCTCGTTCATGATCTTCATCAGACATGATTTCCTGATAAGAAGCTCAACAAGAAGAGTTAGTAGACAAGAATATAGCCGAAGCCTCACAGGTGTTTCTCTCAAGTGTTTTAGGTGCTTCTCTCAACTAACTTAGTCTGTGAATCCAACAGCTCAGTAGCAAACAAAGTTAAAGCCTTTTGAAATCAATTCCCTACCCCAAAGAGAAGAAAAGATAGACAGTATTAAGAGATTTAGTTTGCAAGAGGCTTTACCACCAGAGACTGGATTTCTCTTCAGTCTGGCTGGATTTCTCTTCAGCCTTAGATACTTTGATCTTTCTTTTTTTTTTATACTGGTCGGCCCCCTCGCACTTTTTAGATAGATAGAGAAGAGATGGATAGATTCACAGAACATAATGAATAAAAGGTTCCCAAAGAGAAGAAAAAATTCGAGTACAAACCCTGAATCAAAGCCCTCAATCTGCTCTGATACCACTTAATGAAACCCATGTTGGTTTTGAATCCCTTTTTGATGGATCTGAGGGTGATAAGGGTTGTGTTTTGCGGATTAGGATAAGTATGGCAAGGTTTCTTGAGAGATAATGGGATGGATGATGGGTTGAGGTTGATATGGATGTGATCTTCAGTGTAGATCGATGGAAAGATCAAACACTTGTATAGTAGTGCCAATGATCGTGAGTATTAGGCCCACAAACAATGATCAGAGGCAAAAGAGCCTTGCAGAGAATCAACTCCTAGGCAAACAGTGTTCAGAAACTGAACAAAGGATTCACAAGAACAAAGGAAAGATTTTTATTTGAAAAGTGAATGAATCATACTCAAATGTCGACAAGGGTTTTGTAGAAGAAACTAGTCAAAGACTTGTGGAAACTTGCAACAAGAATTGTGTAAAACTTAGAAGAAAATTAAGAAAACTAGGCTGTCTTGAAGACTGAGTAATTAAACATCTCCTTGACTTGGTTTGTTGTCGAGATTGGTTCTGGTTTGAACTGAACCAAGGCTGAGATGGCTTCCTTCAATTTCTTTGTTTGAGATCTTGTAACCGGGCCTGAAATAGCAAGGTGGTCTTGATCGAAGTTGGTTTTGGTTTGAGCTGAAAGAGTTCCTGTCCCCTTTGCAGCAACACTTAGCTCAGCTGCTTCTTCTTCAGTATCATTCAGCTCCTCTGTCTCCACCTCGGTATCACTTAGCTGAATCAGCTCCTCATGCGCCAAGTTGAGCTCTGGTTCAGTCAGGTTTGCATCATCCCCTCCTCCTTTGAAAGGATTTGACCTCAAATCCAAGTGATCTGCACAAAAAGGGATCAAGTCAGCAATATTAAAAGTAGAACTGATCGGATACTTACCTTGAAGATCTATCTTATAAGCATTGTTGTTGATTCTTTCCAACACTTCAAATGGACCATCAGTTCTTGGCAAGAGCTTGGACTTTCTCTCCAAAGGAAACCTTTCTTTTCTCAAGTGAATTGTCACCAAGTCTCCAGGCTCTAGTATCAGCTCTCTTCTACCTTTGTTGGCGTGCCTTGCATACTCTTTAGTCCTTTCCTCAATGTTTTTCTTGACCTGCTCATGAAAAGACACAACAAACTCGGCCTTGGCCTTACCATCAAGATTTATCTGTTCTTTGTATGGTATAGGCAACAAATCAAGAGGAGTCAAAGGATTAAACCCATAAACTATCTGAAAAGGTGAGAACTTAGTAGCTCGGTGCACAGAGTGATTATAAGCAAACTCAACATGAGGTAAACAATCTTCCCAAGTCTTAATATTCTTTTTGATCACAGCACGCAAGAGAGTAGCCAAGGTCCTATTAACTACTTCAGTTTGCCCATCAGTTTGTGGGTGACAAGTAGTAGAAAACATCAGCTTAGTTCCTAGCTTAGACCAAAGAGTTTTCCAGAAATAAATCAAGAACTTGGTATCTCTATCAGAAACAATACTCCTAGGCATGCCATGAAGTCTAACCACTTCTTTAAAGAACAAATCAGCAATGTGAAGAGCATTATCAGTTTTGTGGCAAGCAATGAAGTGAGCCATTTTAGAGAACCTATCCACCACCACAAAAATCGAGTCCCTGCCTCTCTTAGTCCTAGGCAATCCTAACACAAAATCCATTGATATGTCTACCCAAGGTGCATTAGGAATGGGAAGTGGAGTGTACAAACCTTGAGGCCGAGCTTTAGCCTTAGCTTGAGTACAAATGACACATCTACTGCATATCTTCTCGACATCTCTCTTCATGTTTGGCCAGTAGAAGTGCTCCTTTAGAATAGCATAGGTCTTAGCAACACCAAAATGCCCCATCAGACCTCCACCATGTGATTCCCTAACATAGAGCTCTCGCAAAGAACAATTAGGCAAGCACAATCGATTTTCAAAGAATAAGAAACCATCAGCTTGATAGAATTTGCTACTAGCATGTTTCTCACTATCCTTAAAGTGTTCTTTGAAATCAGGATCATCAGCATAGTAAGATTTTACTTGATCAAAGCCTAACAACTTAGTCTCCATGGAAGCAAGCAAAGTATACCTTCTTGAAAGTGCATCAGCAACAACATTCTCTTTACCTTGCTTGTAGTGGATAACATAAGGAAAGGTTTCAAGAAATTCTACCCACTTGGCGTGCCTCTTATTCAGCTTGTGTTGTCCCTTTAGGTGCTTGAGTGATTCATGATCAGTGTGGATCACAAACTCTTTCGGCCACAAGTAGTGCTGCCATGTCTCCAAAGCCCTGATTAATGCATAAAGCTCCTTATCATAAGTCGGATAGTTCAGCATAGCACCTCCAAGCTTTTCACTAAAATAGGCAATGGGTTTCTTCTCTTGCATCAGCACTGCTCCAATACCTATACCAGAAGCATCACATTCAATTTCAAAAGTCTTAGAAAAATCAGGGAGTGCAAGTAAAGGTGCTTCAGTCAACTTCCCTTTTAGGTTCTGAAAAGCTTCTTCTTGTGCTTCTTCCCATCTGAACCCCACATTTTTTTTTGATAACTTCAGTGAGAGGTGCTGCAATAGTGCTGAAGTCTCTGACAAACCTTCTGTAGAACCCAGCTAGTCCATGAAAGCTCCGGACTTCACTCACACTCTTAGGAACTGGCCAATCTCGGATGGCTTTCACTTTCTCTTCATCCACCCTGATCCCTTGAGCTGAAACAACAAAGCCTAAAAACACAAGGTGATCTGCTCCAAAAGTACATTTATCAAGATTAGCAAAGAGAGATTCTTTCCTAAGCACTTCTAAAACAACTCTCAAATGTTTAGTGTGCTCAGACAAACTTTTGCTATACATCAAGATGTCATCGAAATAAACTACCACAAAGTGTCCTATGAAGGCTCTCAAAACATGATTCATCAGTCTCATGAAGGTGCTAGGGGCATTAGTTAAACCAAAAGGCATAACAAGCCACTCATACAATCCATGTTTTGTTTTAAAAGCAGTTTTCCATTCATCTCCTTCTCTCATCCTAATCTGATGATATCCACTCTTTAAATCTATCTTAGAGAAAATGCAAGACCCATGCAATTCATCAAGCATATCATCAAGTCTAGGGATAGGATGTCTGTACTTTACAGTGATATTGTTGATGGCTATACAGTCAACACACATGCGCCAGCTTCCATCCTTCTTTGGCACCAGTAGTACATGCACGGCACAAGGGCTCATGCTTTCTCTAATGTGTCCTTTAGCCATCAGTTCATCAACCTGCCTTTGTAACTCCTTGGTTTCGTCTGGGTTGGTTCTATAGGCTGGTCTATTTGGAAGAGAAGCGCCTGGAACCAGATCTATTTGGTGTTCAATCCCTCTGAAAGGTGGCAAGCTAGCTGGACTTTCTCCGGGAAAGACATCACCATATTCCTGCAAGATAAACTCAAACCCTTTCGGAAGCTCCGGAGCACGGTTAGAAGAAGTTAGTAGTGAACCTTTAAAGATAAACAAAAGCAAAGGTTGTTGGAGAAGCAAAGCTTTCCTGATCTCACTGTTTTTGGCCAAAGGATTAGTACTCTTGCTAGATGATCCTTCCTTAGCTTCTTGCCGTTTGAGCCTGAGTTGCAATTGATCTTCATGAACTTCTTGAGGTGACAAAGGAGCAAGGACAATCTTCTTGTCTCTGTGGGTAAAGGAATGGCGATTTGTAAACCCATCATGGATAGCCTTCTTATCATACTGCCAAGGTCTTCCTAAGAGGATGTGGCTGGAATCCATGGGTAGAACATCACACACTATCTCATCATGGTATCTCCCAATGGTTATAGGAACGATCACTTGCTCAGTAACAACCAGCTTGTCACCACTCTTGTTCAACCACTGAAGGGGGTAAGGTCTAAGATACTTCCCTGTTTTCAAACCAAGTTTTTCTACAAGAGATTCACTAGCAACATTAGTACAGCTCCCACCATCTATAATCAAGCTGCACACTTTATCATAAACAGTACAACGAGTGTGAAAGAGATTCTCCCTTTGATCATTGTCTTCTGGTTTGAATTGGACTTGCAGAGATCTTCTTGTGACCAGGAGTTGTCCACGCACTGGGTAGTCTACTTGCTCTTCTTCAGACGAAGCTACCTTCTCTTCCTCCGAAACAATCTCACCATTATCCAAGAGCAACATGACTTTCTTGTTGGTACACTCATTGGCATAGTGTCCAAACCCATGACATTTGAAGCATTTGACGTCTCTGGTCCTTGTGGTTGGTGCTTTTCCCTTGTCATCACGCTGAAAGACCTTAGGCTCATCTTTGGGTTTAGCTAGGCTTTTCTCATCCTTGGTTGACCTGTAGTTGTTGCCGTATGAACCCTTGGAGCTGTTCTTTCTCTTCTGTTGCTGCTCAATGAGGATAGCTTTGTGAAGAAGCTCATAGATGTCATCATAATCCTGCAGCTCCAATCGATCTTGTATTTCTCTGTTGAGACCAGCTTGGAACCGAGCCATAGTTGCATTAGAATCCTCAACAACAGAAGCTTTGATCATGAAAGTCACCATCTCTTGGTAGTAATCCTCCACGCTCTTAGTTCCTTGAGTGAGCCTCCTTAGTTTCTGATGAACATCCCTGTGGTAATGGCTTGGAACAAATCGTTTCCTCATGAGAGTCTTGAGTTCAAACCAACCTGACACTGCTGCTTCTCCGGTTCTTCTTCTTGTTGAAGTAATCTGATCCCACCAGTGAAGAGCATAACCATTAAACTCAGTTGCGGCCAGTCTAACCTTCTTTAACTCTGAGTAGTTGTGACATTCAAAGATCAACTCTATCTTTTTTTCCCAATCAAGGTAATCGTCTGGATTGCTGGTACCACTGAAGACTGGTACTCTGAGCTTGATGTTACCAAGACTATCATCTGGCCTGCGATGATCTGTTCTGTGTGATCTGCCCTGAGACAAGGTCCTTATTGATCGGTTTTCATCAGAACTCCTACCAGAAGAGGAAAGATCTTCAACATCAGCTCCAGTATCAACTCGTTTTCCTCTTCTTTTCTCCCTAGCAGCTTTCCTGACCTTATCAATCCTACGAGTAGGAGATTCTTCTCGTTCATGATCTTCATCAGACATGATTTCCTGATAAGAAGCTCAACAAGAAGAGTTAGTAGACAAGAATATAGCCGAAACCTCACAGGTGTTTCTCTCAAGTGTTTTAGGTGCTTCTCTCAACTCACTTAGTCTGTGAATCCAACAGCTCAGTAGCAAACAAAGTTCAAGCCTTTTGAAATCAATTCCCTACCCCAAAGAGAAGAAAAGATAGACAGTATTAAGAGATTTAGTTTGCAAGAGGCTTTACCACCAGAGACTGGATTTCTCTTCAGTCTGGCTGGATTTCTCTTCAGCCTTAGATACTTTGATCTTTCTTTTTTTTTTTTTATACTGGTCGGCCCCCTCGCACTTTTTAGATAGATAGAGAAGAGATGGATAGATTCACAGAACATAATGAATAAAAGGTTCCCAAAGAGAAGAAAAAATTCGAGTACAAACCCTGAATCAAAGCCCTCAATCTGCTCTGATACCACTTAATGAAACCCATGTTGGTTTTGAATCCCTTTTTGATGGATCTGAGGGTGATAAGGGTTGTGTTTTGCGGATTAGGATAAGTATGGCAAGGTTTCTTGAGAGATAATGGGATGGATGATGGGTTGAGGTTGATATGGATGTGATCTTCAGTGTAGATCGATGGAAAGATCAAACACTTGTATAGTAGTGCCAATGATCGTGAGTATTACGCCCACAAACAATGATCAGAGGCAAAAGAGCCTTGCAGAGAATCAACTCCTAGGCAAACAGTGTTCAGAAACTGAACAAAGGATTTACAAGAACAAAGGAAAGATTTTTATTTGAAAAGTGAATGAATCATACTCAAATGTCGACAAGGGTTTTGTAGAAGAAACTAGTCAAAGACTTGTGGAAACTTGCAACAAGAATTGTGTAAAACTTAGAAGAAAATTAAGAAAACTAGGCTGTCTTGAAGACTGAGTAATTAAACATCTCTTTGACTTTCTTTGTTGTCGAGATTGGTTCTGGTTTGAACTGAACCAAGGCTGAGATGGCTTCCTTCAATTTCTTGGTTTGAGATCTTGTAACCGGGCCTGAAATAGCAAGGTGGTCTTGATCGAAGTTGGTTTTGGTTTGAGCTGAAAGAGTTCCTGTCCCCTTTGCAGCAACACTTAGCTCAGCTGCTTCTTCTTCAGTATCATTCAGCTCCTCTGTCTCCACCTCGGTATCACTTAGCTGAATCAGCTCCTCATGCGCCAAGTTGAGCTCTGGTTCAGTCATGTTTGCATCATGACTTTTCTTAAACCAAATCTCTTTCAATGCACAGCTCAATGAAAAAAAACTCATGAAAAGGTTTAAGCAAAACGTTTTTCAACCAAGTAAAGATTTGTTTTTGCTTAGAAATTCTCGGTTTCAAAACATTTTCATGATGAGCAAAGACAATCAACTCATAATCCTTACAGTGCTTTTGGTTTTGACAAGAGATTGACTGAGAAGTCTCCTTTGGTTCAGTGCTGGCTGATTGATCTCCTGGTCGCCAAGGTCGGGTTTGAAGCTGATTAAATCGGCTAGCTTCCAATTGAGGCAAGTGTAGAACTGATCTAGCCGGTTTTGAAGAATGGATCATATCTTCATGATTCCAAGGCCATTTTTCCTGGTTTTGGTCTTTCTGAAAAGCTGAGAGTGTTAGGGTATTTTTGTGTAGGATCGTTTTAGTACTACGGAACACTAGAGAATTTGTATGAAAGCAAGAGAAATCGAGACTAGAAGATGTTTATTGAGTATTTATTGGGACTACAACGAGTTTTGGTGTGAGAACCCTTAGTTCTAGCCGCCTAAACTCTAATCTCCTAGTCTAGAATAGTCGATCCTGAGAGTTGAATCCGGGGGTGTTGCTCTCAGGGACGTGGCTCATGACCACTGGGGGACGTTGATATACCATGGATTTTACCCGTTTTTAACCATGGTATACTAGTATTTTATTATAAATTTAATCTGTTTTCTAGCCTGTTAGGTATGTTTTCAGGTTCAGGAGCATTTTGTGAGAAAGTGATGTTTTTGGAGCATTTTGGAGTACAAGAGATGATACACCCGAGTTGACCATTCAACACTAAGTCGGAAGTCAACATTGCGATTACAATCGATCGATACTCATCATGAGTTGTCGATCGATGTAGCTGAGAAGATCCGCGTACTAGAAGATTATAATCGATCGATACACATTTAGTGTTGTCGATCGATATCGAGGACGAAATGGTTTAGCCAACTACTTCACCAAGACTTCACCAAATTACGAGATTGCCCCTGACGAGTTTTTAACCTAATGGAAATGCTTAAATACTCCTGCTAAGTGCTTTTGACGGCTAGTTGGGAAAACCCTTTGAAGCTTGAAGATTTTCACAACCAAAGCAGAGAGTGTGAGAGAGAGACTAGAGTTTTATTTGTTTGAGAGAGATTGGAGAGATTTCTCATCTCCTTTTGTATTTCTACTTTATTCTATCTATGCAATTCTTTCATCTATCTATTGTTATGAATTGCTTAGCTATGTCTGAGTAGTCTACTTGTTAGATCTAGGGTTTAAATAGGTTTGAGGGATTAGCCCCAAGATATAATTGCTAAGTTGTGATACTCATCAAATGGATTGTACCCTATGCTTGTTTTAGAGTAGCTAACTAGAACATAGATCACTAGGATCTTAGATTATCTTGAATTATCCATTTGAGCGATGCTTGTTTCCCGTTGAGAAGAACGACAGTTCCCCCTTGAGACCTCACGGTCATATTCGGTTCGCGCCTAGGCAGATCTAGAAGCCGTCGATCGATACCCTACTGGTAAATCGATCGGCGCCGCGAAAGGTGTATCGCTCGATATCTCAAAAGGATATCGACCGACTCTTTTTCTGTGTCATCATGCGAAAGGTGTGGCCAAAGATCTAGATATTTTAACCAGTGATTCATTCACATATATTAAGCGGCTGAGATCTATAGTATCATGCAAGCAACTTATTAAAGCATTTATAGAGATTATAATCTCCATTCCTGAATAGAAACCCTATGTCTAGCACTCTTTATCCTATTTAAACAACCCTTCATATTGTTAGTTAGAGCAACTGCCTTGCTCAATTTAGAATTGTTATTTTCATTTCTATCAAATAAACCAACCTTGCCTAGGATTGATTAGTAGGTTTTATTTAATTGGTTCCCTATCTCCTCGTGATTCGATCCCTAAGTACTACAGCTGTACCTCTTATTTGAGAGAGTAAGCTATACTGGGTAATTTGAGCACTATCAAATTTGGCGCCGTTGCCGGGGAGCTTTGATCGCCATTAGATTTAATCTTATTAATCTTAGGTTTTTCTTTTACCCCCTTTCTTATTTAAATTTTTCTTGTCTTTTCAGGTACATGCCCAGCAGTACCAGAAGCAACAAGGGAAATCAACTATTATTCTCAGAGGATCCTGCACACTTGGAACACTCAATCCACAAAGACCTACGCTCCGCATCGATCGACAGAACCGCATTAGCGTCGACTGATACTCACGTTCAACAGTCGACCGACACTCAGACAGCACCGTCGACTGATACCGTTCACCGATCAACATCGATCGATACTTCTAACCGTATATCGATCGACACTACTCCGCGAAGCATGGTCGCGATTGTCATTCTCATGCAGGGCGAGAATGGAAACCTGTATGACCAAGATGGTCATCTGCGTAATGCAACAGGTCAGAAGCTAGATGCACAGGGAAACATAATCCCTGAAACTGAAGCTGAGGCCACAGGAGAAGCTCAAACACGATCGTTGGCAGACTATAACCGTCCAGACGAGTACTACACCAACAGATCAGCTATTCGACTTCCAGAGATTCAGAAGCCGAACTTCGAGATCAAGCCTCAGTACTACTCTCTCTTGTCTCAGATACCTTATTCTGGGCAATCACACGAGCATCCTATGGACCATCTGGAGAGGTTCGAGGATCTTATCGCTGCTATTCGTATGGATGGAGTCCCCGAGGACTACCTACTCTGCAAGCTCTTCAAATACTCACCTATTGGAGAAGCTTCGCACTGGCTCAAGCAGCTACCTACAGGATCACTGACATCCTGGGCCGACATCAAGAACGCCTTCCTGCGTAATTTCTTTGATGAGGCACGCGCTGAAGACTTAAGGAGCAAAATAGCCACTTTCGCGCAAAAGCCTAGTGAGACTTTTAAAGACGCGTGGATCAGATTTAAGTTCTTCCAGTGAGACTGTCCACACCATGGATTCAATGAAGTGCAGCTGTTAAGCACTTTTTACAGAGGTATCGCCTTAAGGTATCAGATGGCTCTTGATACCGCTAGTGAGGGGAACTTCAACACTAGGAATCCAATAGAGGCTGTGAGACTTATTGAGAACCTAGCCAACAGCAGCAGCACCAAGAACACTGACTCTGACAAGAAGAAATCGGTTGCAGCCATCGGTGAAGACCAGATGAATGAAGTCAGAGCCAAGATATATGCTTTACACGCATTTCTGGGACAACCAGTCTGCTCAGCTGAAGGAGGAGAGGCTAGAGAGGATGATACAGAGGAAGATGTGAACTACATTGGAGGTACTGGATTTCAGAGATATGGAAACCAGAGTGGAAACAGAAACTTCTTTGGCAGTGGTCAGAAGAGTAACTACAACCAGAGTTCACAGTATCAGAAACCCTTCACCAACACAAGGAACTACGGCAACTCAGCTTACCAAAACCCACCGCCACCCACTCAGGAGAGTAAGTTTGATGCAATGATTGATAGAGTTCTGGAAGGTCAGCAGAAGCTTACAGTAGACTTCAATGGGAAGATTGATTCTGTCTTTAAGAATCTGACCACGAGGATAGATACCATCTGCACTCAAGTTAAGAAACTTGAGACACAGATTGTCCAGACTGAATACTCTATCAGGAGGATTGAAACTTCTAAGGAAGTAGGGGAAGGAAATAGGAAACACCACGTCAATGCTATCATAGATGATGATTTCTGGCAAATGGTGAAACAGGAGAAGCTACAAGAAGGAGACTTTGAAGTAGAAAGTTCGCTAAGTCTCGGTGGATCGCAATGGTGTCGATCGACACCAACTAGTCCACATCGATCGACATCGACGATGTCATTTCCGGAAACGCTTGCAGAATGCAACGCGGTTAGGATATTGACACATGCTGAATTCACGGCTTCTCATCCATACCCATCCACCCACACCTACGAAGATATCGACCGACGAGACGAGCCACTCATCGATCGACACAATGAAGAGAACCGTATCGATCGACCCTATTCTCCACCTATCGATCGACACGCACCTCTCATATACCGAGTGCAACTACCATCGATAGACAGCAACAGAATCAATGCACTCAGACCCACACCGAAACCACAAACTAACCCTACAGAGATCACTGGTAACCCTTCAGACACTACACCTACATCAGAGGGAATTGAAGGAAGAAGGTTAAGGAGTCGGAAGGAGAAGATTCCTAAGAACCTTAAGAGGGAAGCTAATGAAAAGGAGATTGATGGTTTCGCTAAAAGTGTTATCGGAATCCCACCGGAAAAACCTTTCGAGGAGGTTTATTTCACAAAGAGATCGTGGATGTTTTTCAGAGAAACAAGGGAGACTGAAACTGACATTAGGAGAAGGTTTGACAACGTCAGAGAAGAGATGAGGAAAAGGATTACTTTGCTAAAGAAGAGTGATCCTGGGAAGTTTGCAATACCCTGTGTGGTACAAGGTATTGAATTTCCTCACGCACTATGTGACACTGGTACATCAGTCAGCATCTTACCAAAGGTCATGGCAGACCATCTGGGCCTGCAAGTAGAGCCTTCACCACAGATCTTTACTTTCGTGGATTACTCTCAGAGAAACTCTGGAGGCTTCATCAAAGACCTAGAGGTGCACATTGGTGATGCTATCGTCCCTGTGGTTTTCATGTCGTAGACATCAAGCTAAATTGGAACTCTTCCCTCTTACTTGGAAGAGCATTTATGGCTACAGTAGGAGCCATATGTGACATGAAGACCAACATGATGTGCTTGACTATGATAGATCCAGATATCCACTACGACCCTGTCAAGTTTGACAAACCACCAGCCAAATTAGTGGTAAAGGAAGATGATACTGGTATCATCGCAGTTTGTCATTGTAAAGTTGAGTACGAGACAGAGTACTCGGGATCGATCGACAGTAATTTTACGTCATCGATCGACACATTCAAGTCAGAGGAGATCGACAACAACAATGGATCATCGATCGACAGAGACCCACCGGATGATGAACTCGATCTACCAGATCATTGCTACCCGAATTTCGCCATCCCACCCAACCGAAAGGATGATGATTACTCAATAAGGAGTTGGGCAGATAGCGGATTTCATGAAAGTTTTGCAGTAGACATAGCCACCTCTTCCCAAAGTGGAAACCACAGTGAAGAATATGATGAAGACTATTGGGAAGAGAGAGCTTGGGAAATCTACTTGGAGAATGACAGATTTGCACCACAATCGATCGACATCAAACGCCCACCATCGATCGATTATCTACTTCATCCAGCAAAACGACATCGTCCATCGATCGACATTGCCAGTATAATATCGATCGATATTAACACGGACGACTTAAAGGACAAAATCGAAATTTCACCGATTAGGGCAACACATGGGTATAAAAGGTTGACAACTCAAGCCATGAAAATTCAAAACTTTTCACCTTCTACGCAGCAGCTTCCAGCATTCAGAAATTCATCAATGGAAGATTGCAACAACATGATCAATCAATCCAACCGTGCAGCTAGACGTGCACCATCGACCGCCACCACCACACACCCATCGATCGACACCATAAACAGAGCCCAACCGAGATCTCATGAACCTTATGATATCAGGAACGTTTCACTAACACCTGATGAATTTGGAATTTTCAGGGACACAGATGGCTATGCAAGAGGTATGGATGGAAGAGTTCTGCACATAACCAGAGAGGACATAGCAGACATCCTCCAAGTTGCCAATGGACCAGAAAACCTGTTCACAAAGCAACGTAGCCATCCAGACATCCTACATCACGTCCAGGACAACCACAACACCAACTCAAGGGAGGATTCAGTTCCTCAACCCTTCGGTCAACCTCGACATTCACAATCGATCGACATCGTTTCAACACCATCGATCGACGGCGGATATCCAGGATCGATCGACAGACCAAGAGTCCGATCGCCCGACAGACGACTGGAGTCTGGACGACGTGCCTTCAATACCGATGGATCCAGGAGATTCAAGTGGGAAGCTAAGGATGAATATTGTGTCTACAGAGACGAGTTTGGCTATGCTAGAGGAGTTGATGGTGAGATCATCCATGTTACCAAGGAGCAAGTAAAGAGATTTTGGATAGAGCATCCCTTTTTCACAACGTTTGCTTACAACTTCCAACACACACACGCCCCTACCTTGCATACACACCACCACCAATGCCCTACAGTAGAGAGGAGGTGGATGATATGGTGACTGATGTATGGAGAGCTCAGGCGCACCTTGAGGCAAACATGCACACATTGGTGGAAGACACTTTCCAGCCTTTGGATGTCAGTGACTACGCCACCAGTATCGACCGACAGAGTACTTGTACCATTGATCGACATCGGCAAGACTACATCCATGGACCGACCAGAACGTTCATCACCTAAGAAAGATGAATGGGAGGTTGCTTACATCAATACACGGATTGGAGACGTCTACAGCCCTCTCAACAACAATGTCGAATGGTTAAGCAAGAGGATCGATCTTCTACAGAAAGAGTTGGATACAATTCGCCAGAATGACCAAGCTCAGAATGCTACTTTTTCATCGATCGACACACATCTTTCGTCGTCGATCGACACGAGGTTCGCAGAACTGGAAGATAAGATGAAATCGTACGAAGAGAAGCATGATCTTCTAAGTTCACCTATCATGCGATACCTGGATACGCTTTCACGACAGCTAGACAAGCTAGAAAGAGATATGAGCATCATTAAGGATTATATTGATCTACGTGATAGCAATGAAGCATCGATCGACAGGCCTCGACCAACATCGATCGACACCAAACCACCACCAGCGAAGAGAGCTTGCACCACAGCAGAAGTTGATGAGATCAAACATAAGCTGTACGTAGCCATGAATTCTATGGAGGAGAGACTCATAGAAAGAAGTGATAACATTGAGGAGACTCTCAATGAAAGAGTGACCAACCTTTGCAGAGCTACTGGTCTCTTGAAGAATGAGATACGCACTATGCAGAGCAATCTTGAGTACCAAGGCCAACGTTTAGAATCGATCGACAAATCTGACACGGAGTCGATCGACAGTGATCCCAGCGAAGCGACCGACATACCTATTGTAGCGTCGATCGATACCACCGCTTTGGCAGATAAGGATCAACAGATTCAGAACCAGCACGCCAAAGACCAACATGAGGATCTACCTGAGCATTCTAGATTTAACTTCTATCAGCATCAGTTAGACACATAAGATTTGGTCAGAAGGTTGCAAGTCATCAAAGCCGATTTAGCAAAAATATCTGCTAGATGGACAAGATCAGGTGATGCCACAAGAAGCTTCACTGATGCTGAGTCCAAAGATGAGGGAAGTGTTTGCCCACCAGCAAACAAAAACCCTCACTGCACCCCATGAGTCACTCACTTACCACAGTCAAGCTAAATGATTATAACCAAGCGCTGAGTGGGAGGCAACCCACTATTAGGTTTTCTTTTTCTTTATTTTATTTTTATTTTTTTTAATTTTCATTTTTGCTTTTTTTTTCTTTCGACTTTATTTTGCAGTTTTTATTAGATCCAAGTAGAATGATAATTTCATCGACCGACATTCACCATTCATATCGCTCGACACCACACGACCATTACTAACGATTGACGTATACCACTACGAATCGATCGACATCTTGTCGATCAGGTTTATTCATTCTAACTTGTTATATTTATTATGTTTTATTTTATTTACCTCACCACCGGATGTTACACTGGGACAGTGTAATTTAAGTCTGGGGGGGGGAGTTTACTAATATGTGTTTTTTATATTGTTTTTTTATTATTTAAATTGTTTTTTTTTTAATTATTTTCGCATAAGTATTAAATAGGAACATTGATATGGATTTATATTTGATTGTCTGACCACTCTTTAGCACCATTCTAGATTACTGATTGCAGATAGTACTAAAGATGCTAAAGTGGATCAACTTGCTATCTATATTCACTAGCTAAGATTGTTTGAAGGAACCAAAGCTGACCTCCAACACTAATACTGACTTATTTGCTTGTCTTGGGGCTTGGGTATCACTGAATCGGAATCCTCCTACAAGTCTGGAAGGTAAAAAGTCTGTGTGTTTCTGGTTCCCTTCCTTCGCTCTCTTCGGCATCTCGAGATCTAAGTTTATGTTATAAAAGATTGAAATGATTTCTTGAGAAGCAGAGGGATAGGAGTGTCTCCTGCGACCCCAGTATTCTAAATCTCAAGGATGATCACACATTGTGGAAACGAGGGGTAGGAGTGATTCCCGCGACCCCAATATTCGCTACACTTTGTCAAAAATGTATGAGTTACAACGCAAATGTCAATGAGATGGACTAGATGACCTATGTGGCAACGAAACCTGTTGAAATTGAAACTAATAAGAGATTCAGTGAAGAGAGAAGGGGGGAGAAAGGAATCAGAAAAGACTACCTGTGTGTTCAGATACTTGTTTGAGTTGAATCCATGTGTTCTTTGATCGATACTCCCAAGGTAAAGCCTGCACTTTATTTTATGTTAAGAAATGAGGTTAGTGGAGGGGAATGTCAGATGAGGATTGCTATGTTGTTGACTAGATGAGTTTAGTTGCTAAGCTAGGATAAGGCATAATGAACTTCTGTGATTAGGATGTTTAGACATGAATTGCAAACCCATAGAGTGATGACTTCAATATATTGAATCCTTGAGTTCCTGCTATTTCCAAACCTTTTCCAAAGACTACTGTTTTTGCTTGAGGACAAGCAAAGGAGTAAGTCTGGGGGAGTTGATATACCATGGATTTTACCCGTTTTTAACCATGGTATACTAGTATTTTATTATATATTTAATCTGTTTTCTAGCCTGTTAGGTATGTTTTCAGGTTCAGGAGCATTTTGTGAGAAAGTGATGTTTTTGGAGCATTTTGGAGTACAAGAGATGATACACCCGAGTTGACCATTCAAGACTAAGTCGGAAGTCAACATTGCGATTACAATCGATCGATACTCATCCTGAGTTGTCGATCGATGTAGCTGAAGAGATCCGCGTACTAGAAGATTATAATCGATCGATACACATTTAGTGTTGTCGATCGATATCGAGGACGAAATGGTTTAGCCGACTACTTCACCAAGACTTCACCAAATTACGAGATTGCCCCTGACGAGTTTTTAACCTAATGGAAATGCTTAAATACTCCTGCTAAGTGCTTTTGACGGCAAGTTGGGAAAACCCTTTGAAGCTTGAAGCTTTTCACAACCAAAGCAGAGAGTGTGAGAGAGAGACTAGAGTTTTATTTGGTTGAGAGAGATTGGAGAGATTTCTCATCTCCTTTTGTATTTCTACTTTATTCTATCTATGCAATTCTTTCATCTATCTATTGTTATGAATTGCTTAGCTATGTCTGAGTAGTCTACTTGTTAGATCTAGGGTTTAAATAGGTTTGAGGGATTAGCCCCAAGCTATAATTGCTAAGTTGTGATACTCATCAAATGGATTGTACCCTATGCTTGTTTTAGAGTAACTAACTAGAACATAGATCACTAGGATCTTAGATTATCTTGAATTATCCATTTGAGCGATGCCTGTTTCCCATTGAGAAGAACGACAGTTCCTCCTTGAGACCTCGCGGTCATATTCGGTTCGCGCCTAGGCAGATCTAGAAGCCGTCGATCGATACCCTACTGGTAAATCGATCGGCGCCGCGAAAGGTGTATCGCTCGATATCTCAAAAGGATATCGACCGACTCTTTTTCTGTGTCATCATGCGAAAGGTGTGGCGAGAGATCTAGATATTTTAACCAGTGATTCATTCACATATGTTAAGCAGCTGAGATCTATAGTATCATGCAAGCAACTTATTAAAGCATTTATAGAGATTATAATCTCCATTCCTGAATAGAAACCCTATGTCTAGCACTCTTTATCCCATTTAAACAACCCTTCATATTGTTAGTTAGAGCAACTGCCTTGCTCAATTTAGGAATTGTTATTTTCATTTCTATCATATAAACCAACCTTGCCTAGGATTGATTAGTAGGTTTTATTTAATTGGTTCCCTAGCTCCTCGTGATTCGATCCCTAAGTACTACAGCTGTACCTCTTATTTGAGAGAGTAAGCTCTACTGGGTAATTTGAGCACTAACAGATGTCGATCCCTTATTCTAGGGTTTGGGCTCTCCTTTTATAGTTGTAGATGTCAGCTTCAAGTAATAGAACTCTTCCATAATCGGAAAAATGGAAGTTTCCCCTTAGGCGGAAAACTTCTATTTTTCTTCAAGGGTCGATCTGATCAAGGGGGTGGGACCTAAGGCAGGGGTAGGTCCCTGGTTTCTTCTTGAGCAAGGGTCCGGAAGTCGAGGGCCTATCCGGAAGCTGGAGAAAAATTATGCTTGGATATTTTTCCCCAACAGTTTGCCCCTTATTCCTTGATTTGCTCGTGGAAATTAAGGGATAACTTGTCCTCTTGAATCTTGGTAGTTTTCTCTTAGGGTGGAGTCTTCTTTGGGCATCTTGTCTCCTTGCAGTAAATCAGGCCGGGACCTTGTCGAGGATTGAGACAATCTAGCAGGGAACGGTCCATGCTGTAGAGCGGTCGTCCTATCGTAAAAAAAGAAACAAGGAGAAACCTTAGCCGCTACGTCAAAAGCCTTAGGCGGCGAGATCTCCTTGGAACGATTTTGGAAATTTCTCGGCAAAGAATTATAGGAGATTTTCCGATTTTCCCTTCCTTCCTTTTTCTCTTGGTGAAAATTTTTTGCCGATTTTCCTTTCCCCTTTAGTGGTTAAATGGAAAACTCTTCCGAATATATATATGAATGCTCTGGCGCCTTTGAATGATATAGACCCGAGTCAGAACCATCATCTTTGCTTGATAAAAATGTCGAATGATCAGACCCACTTCAGAGCGATTCCACCATGTTGGTGGTCATGCTAGGCCTCGATACCTGTTCGGTGATCCCTTTGCCTCGCCTATTCTGACTCCAGGGACGACTTCGAGAGTAGGTAGCGAAGATGCTCCTATGGCTCCCTTGCGATAGCGTCGCTTTCGTTCTTTTAGTGATGAGGATGAGGATGGTCCGAGATCAGACATCAGGCAAGAAGATCTGATCGGAATACGCAGTTTATGAGACTTGTTTTCTTACGCAGGTCCTCTCTCATTTGCATCACCTGAAGGACCGAATAGTGGAGGGGGGTTCGTTTATGAATCGAGACGAGGTTTCGAAACTATCCTGTAAGTTATCTGAAGAGAAGAGTAGGCGTGTCGTGAAGGAACTGGAGTTGAGGGACCTTCAAGCGAAGATTCGGGCCATCGAGGGTTTAGTAGAAATTGCTTCTGCTGAATCGCTTCAGTTGGGCCGGGAGAAGCAAGAGTTGGAGGAGACTATTGTTGAACTTCGAACGGAGGCGGAGACTTCAAAAAACATAACGACTATGGCTGTGAACGGTGCGAGGATCATCGTCCAAGTAATGAGAGAGTGGCTCAAAGGGCAGGCCCATAAATGGAACTTGCACAAGGAGTTTTCCCAGTATAAAACGGTGGTTTTGGCTGAATCGGAATTCAAGGGTACCGAACCTCCTTCCTTTGAAGATGAGCCGGCTATTCCTTCATCTAGGCGTGGCAGGTCTTAGAGGATATTTGAACTTTTTCTTGTAATAGCGGCCCTGCGTGGTCTGTCCTTGCTAGGACAATATTTTTCGTATGCTTTTCTGGTCCCTTGAATTTTGATGGTTTTATTGCCGAATAATATTCATTGTAGTTGCCTCCTTCTGTCGTGTTCGTCTCTTGATCGGAATGGTTCGTAGGATCTTTGAGCAGGGGTTACCTCGGAAAGAGCACAATTTTCTAGGCGGAATTTTAGGATCTAAGATTAGGATCCTGTTGTTGCACCGTCAGCCCAGGGGTATTGGCCTTGTCGAGCAAACTTCGTATCTTCAGAATGCAAGGACGTATAGGTAGACTTTGCAAGAAGGGATGGACCCTTGAAAGATCGGAGCCTTGTAAGGATCGGACCCTTGTAAGGGTTGGCCCCATAGGAGGGTATCAGTGTCTAGGACCTGGATCATGTTAGTAAGCTGATCTATCCCTGAAATAATTAGAAAAACGTTAGACCTTGTAATCCATTATTAAAAACCTGAGTTTTAGTTTTGAAATGACAGATCCTTGCTTAGAACCCTAGAGTTCTAGCTTGGTTTGAACCCTGGGGTTCTTGAGCCCTAGAACCTGGAAGTTCTTAAGGCCTTGAACCCTGAGGTCCCTTACCTAGGCCCGAAGGCCGTTTTATTGAACCCAAAGGTTTGCTCATTGAACCATGAGGTTTCTGAGTGTTGGGGCTTAATCCTTAGATCCGGGGACCGTGACTGAACCCGATGGATACTTCGAACCCGGAGGTTGATGCTTTTGAACCCTGAGGTTCTTGGCAAACCCGAAGGTTGGTATTTGGATTCAAAGATCCTTGAACCCTGAGGTTCTTATTAGATCCGAAGATCAGTTAGACCCGAAGGCCCTTGATCAACCCTTAGGTGATCTTGAATCCGGAGATTCCTTATAGAACCGAAGGCTGTATTGAACCCTGAAGCTCTTATATAGACCCTAAGGCCGTACTGAACCCGAAGGTTGTTATATAGACCCGGAGGCCATATTGAGCCCTGAGGCTCTTAATTAGACCCTGAGGCCGTACTGAACCCGGAGGTTCATCATAGACACTGAGGCCGTATGCGTTATAGGAAGTTTGTGATCGTATTATGCTCCCCATGGGGGAACCACTACCGATCTGTTATTGAGAAACCGCACTCTGCCACCCGGAGGTATAGGCCACTCTCGTGAATCTCAATGCTGCACTCTACCTTTCTGCAGAAAAGGTCACGCTCAGACTTACTGTGGTCTGGCGTGGGCCTGCCCCGCGGAGAGACTTCACACCAGACACACTACTTTCCACGTCTGGATAAGTATTAATTTTGGTGCTAACCGGTATTTTCGCACATTTGCTCCCTGCATATCAGCCGTCAGCATCTGATTACAGTACTTTGCAGTGTACGTCATGCCCTCTGCGTGTATTTAGCTCGTAGCGTCTTTAACGCAGGGTTTGGGTAGCACTAGTACGGTGGTCCCCACGTAACTTTTGGACTTATAGCCTTTACGCAGGGCCCGATGTGCAGACAATGTAATAGGGTTGATCAGACCTGTTCCTTATATGTCGTACACCCATGTGAGTAGTCTCACTAGTATATATAGGGTTTGCTGAGATCTAAGGTCCCTTAGGGCCTGACCTCGCTAGTATGCCCCTTTAAGTACATTGGAGTTCCTATAACCCCTTTAGCCTTAACTAATAATGTATTTTATAAGCTTAGTCTGGATACGTTATCGCATACATAGGAGTAGGAAACCAGTGTACTTAAATATATAATAATAATAGTAGTAGTATATAAAGCTTGATCCGGGGACCTTACTTTATAAGTTATAGAATTTGAGGTGCAAGGCGTTCCAGCAGTTGGGTTGCCCCTTGCAGCTCTATTACCTTATAAGGATCCTCCCATCCAGGATCGAGTTTTCCGGCTGATTTGTCCCTTGTGTGGTCACAGACTCGCCTTAGGACCCAATCCCCTTTCTGGAAGGTTCAGGATCTGACCTTCTTTTTGTAGCTCTTGTCTACTTTCAACTGGTAGGACACATTTGTAAGGCGGGCCGCCTCTCTCTTTTCATCGAGTAGGTCTAGACTCAGGGACATTAGCTCATTGTTATCCTCCTTGGAGAGAAATTCAGAGACTGTGGTCCTTACGTGCACCTCCGTGGATATTACCGCTTCAGCACCATAGACAAGCGAGAAGGGAGGACCTGGGTAGCCGTCTTCGGAGTGGTCCGATAAGCCCAGAGTACTCCATGTAGTTCTTCTGCCCATCGCCCGTGGGCGTCTTCTAGGGGCTTCTTGAGCATATTCACCACTGTCTTGTTAGTGGATCCGACTTGACCGTTAGATTGGGATGTTGTGGTGCTGAATAGGAAAGTTTGATGTTCTAGTCCTTGCAGAACTTTCGGAAGTTGTATCTCGTGAACTGGGGACCGTTGTCTGTGACGATCTCATGAGGGGTTCTGAAGCGTGTGATCACGTGTGTCCATAAGAATTTCCTAATCTGGAGATCTGTTATCTTGGCTAGTGCTTCAGCTTCTACCCACTTCGTGAAGTAATCGGTCACGACTAGGAGGAAGATCTTTTGCCCTGGTGCCATGGGGAATTTCCCCACGATGTCCATGCCCCACTTTCGGAAGGGCCAAGGAGAACTCAGAGATTTGAGGTTTTTGATATACCATGGATTTTACCCGTTTTTAACCATGGTATACCAGTATTTTATTATATATTTAATCTGTTTTCTAGCATGTTAGGTATGTTTTCAGATTCAGGAGCATTTTGTGAGAAAGTGATGTTTTGGAGCATTTTGGAGTACAAGAGATGATATACCCGAGTTGACCATTCAAGACTAAGTCGGAAGTCAACATTGCGATTATAATCGATCGATACTCATCCTGAATCGTCGATCGATGTAGCTGAGAAGATCCGCGTACTAAAAGATTATAATCGATCGATACACATTCAGGGTTGTCGATCGATATCGAGGACGAAATGGTTTAGCCGACTACTTCACCAAGACTTCACCAAATTACGAGATTGCCCCTTACGAGTTTTTAACCTAATGGAAATGCTTAAATATTCATGCTAAGTGTTTTTTGACGGCAACCTTGAGCCTTCGAAAGAAGCAAGCTTTTAACAACCCTCAAAGCAGAGAGTGTGAGAGAGAGACTAGAGTTTTATTTGTGTTTGAGAGATTGGAGAGATTTCTCATCTCCTTTTGTATTTCTACTTTATTCTATCTATGCAATTCTTTCATCTATCTATTGTTATGAATTGCTTAGCTATGTCTGAATAGCCTACTTGTTAGATCTAGGGTTCAAATAGGTTTGTGGGATTAGCCCCAAACTATAATTGCTAAGTTCTGATACTCATCAAATGGATTGCACCCTATGCTTGTTTTAGATTAGCTAACTAGAACATAGATCACTAGGATCTTAGATTATCTTGAATTATCCATTTGAGCTTGCCTGTTTCCCGTTGAGAAGAACGACAGTTCCTCCTTGAGACCTTGTGGTCATATTCGGCTCGCGCCTAGGCAGATCTAGAAGCCGTCGATCGATATCCCGACAGGTGAATCGATCGGCGCTGCGAAAGGTGTATCGCTCGATATCTCAAAAGGATATCGATCGACTCTTTTTCTGTGTCATCATGTGAAAGGTGTGGCCAGAGATCTAGATATTTTAATCAGTGATACATCATATATGTTAAGCGGCTGAGATCTATAGTATCATGCAAGCAACTTGTTAAAGCATTTATAGAGATTATAATCTCCATTCTTGAATAGAAACCCTATGTCTAGCACTCTTTATCACATTTAAACAATCTATATTATTGTTAGTTAGAGCAACTACCTTGCTCATTTTAGGAATTGTTATTTTGATTTACATCATATAAACCAACCTTGCCTAGGATTGATTAGTAGATTTAATTTAATTGGTTCCCTAGCTCCTCGTGATTCGATCCTTAAGTACTACAGTCGTACCTCTTATTTGAGAGAGTAAGCTCTACTGGGTAATTTGAGCACTATCAAATTTGGCGCCGTTGCCGGGGACCTTTGATCGCCATTAGATTTAATCTTATTAATCTTAGGTTTTTCTTTTTACCCCCTTTTTAATTAAAATTTTTCTTGTCTTTTCAGGTACATGCCCATCAGTACCAGAAGCAACAGGGGAAATCAACTATTATTCTCAGAAGATCCTGCACACTTGGAACGTTCAATCCGCAAAGACCTACGCTCCGCATCGATCGACAGAAACGCAACACCGTCGACTGATACTCACGTTCAACAGTCGACCGACACTCAAACAGAACTGTCGACTGATACCGTTCGCTGATCCACATCGTTCGATACTCCTAATCGTATATCGATCGACACTACTCCGCGAAGCATGGTCGCGATTGTTATTCTCACGCAGGGCGAGAATGGAAACCTGTATGACCAAGATGGTCATCTGCGTAATGCAACAGGTCAGACGCTAGATGCACAGGGAAACATAATCCCTGAGCCTGAAGCTGAGGCTACAGGAGAAGCACAAACACGATCGTTGGCAGACTATAACCGTCCAGACAAGTACTACACCAACAGATCAGCTATTCGACTTCCAGAAATTCAGAAGCCGAACTTCGAGCTCAAGCCTCAGTACTACTCTCTCGTGTCTCAGATACCTTATTCTGGGCTATCACACGAGCATCCTATGGACCATCTGGAGAGGTTCGAGGATCTTATCGCTCCTGAAGACTCTATCAGGAGGATTGGAACTTCTAAGGAACTAGTGGAAGGAAATAGGAAACACCACGTCAATGCTATCATAGATGATGATTTTTGGCAAGTGGTGAAACAGGAGAAGCTACAAGAAGGAGACTTTGAAGTGGAAAGTTCACTAAGTCTCGGTGGATCACAATGGTGTCGATCGACACGAACTAGTCCACATCGATCGACATCGACGATGTCTTTTCCGGATACGACTGCAGATTGTAACGCGGTTAGGATATTGACACATGCTGAATTCACGGCTTCTCATCCATACCCACCCACCCATACCTACGAAGATATCGATCAACGAGACGAGCCACTTATCGATCGACACAAAGAAGAGAGACGTATCGATCGACCATACTCTCCACCTATCGATCGACACACACCTCTCACTTACCAAGTGCAACTACTATCGATAGACAGCAACCGAATCAATGCACTCAGACCCACACCGAAACCGCAAGCTAACCCTACATAAATCACTGGTAACCCTTCAGACACTACACCTACATCAGAGGGAACTGAAGGAAGAAGGTTAAGGAGTAGGAAGGAGAAGATTCCTAAGAACCTTAAGAGGGAAGCTAATGAAAAGGAGATTGATGGTTTCACTTAGAGAGTTACCGGAATCCCACCAGAGAAACCTTTTGAGGAGGTTTATTTCACAAAAAGATTGTGGATGTTCTTCAGAGAAACAAAGGAGACTGAAACTGACATTAGGAGAAGGTTTGACAATGTCAGAGAAGATAGGAGGAAAAGGATTACTTTGCCAAAGAAGAGTGATCCTGGGAAGTTTGCAATACCCTGTGTAGTAAAAGGGATTGAATTTCCTCATGCACTATGTGACACTGGTTCATCAGTCAGCATCATACCAAAAGTCATGGCAGACCATCTGGGCCTGCAAGTAGAGCCTTCACCAGAGATCTTTACAATCGTGGATTACACTCAGAAAAACTCTGGAGGCTTCATTAGAGACCTAGAGGTACATATTGGTGATGCTATCGTCCCTGTGGATTTTCATGTCCTAGACATCAAGCTAAATTGGAAGTCTTCCCTCTTACTTGGAAGAGCATTTATGGCTACAGTAGGAGCCATATGTGACATGAACACCAACAGGATGTGCTTGACTATGATAGATCCAGAGATCCACTACGACCCTGTCAAGCTTGGCAAACCACCAGCCAAATCAGTGGTAAATGAAGATGATACTGGTATCATCGCCGTTTGTCATTGTGAAGTCAAGTACGAGACATAGTACTCAGGATCGATCGACAGTACTTTAACATCATCGATCGACACTTGCAAGTCAGAGGAGATCGACAACAACTATGGATCATCGATCGACAGAGATCCACCAGATGATGAACTCGATCTACCAGATCATTGCTACCCGAATTTCGCCATCCCGCCTAGCCGAAAGGAAGATGATTACTCAGTAAGGAGTTGGGCAGATAGCGGATTTCATGAGAGTTTTGCAGTAGACATAGCCACCTCTTCCCACAGTGGAGACCACAGTGAAGAACATGATGCGGACTATTGGGAAGAGAGAGCTTGGGAAAATTACTTGGAGAATGACATATTTGCAATTCGATTCCCACCATCGATCGACATCATACGCCCACCATCGATCGATTATCTACTTCATCCAGAAAAACGACATCGTCCATCGATCGACATCGCCAGTATCACATCGATCGATATTCACCCGGACGACTTGAAGGACAAAATCGGAATTTCACCGATTAGGGCAACACATGGGTATAAAAGGTTGAAAACTCAAGCCACGAAAATTCAAAACTTTTCACCTTCTACCCAGCAGCTTCCAGCATTCAGAAACTCATCAATGGAAGACTGCAACTACATGTACAATCGATCCCACCGTGCAGCTAGACGTGCACCATCGATCGCCACCACCATAGAACCATCGATCGACGCCTTCAACAGAGCTCAACCTCGATCTCATGAACCTTACGATATCAGGAACGTTTCACTAACACCTGATGAATTTGGAATTTTTAGGGACACAGATGGCTATGCAAGAGCAATGGATGGAAGAGTTCTGCACATAACCAGAGAAGACGTAGCAGACATCCTCCAAGTTGCTAATGGACCAGAAAACCTGTTCACACAACAACGTAGCCATCCAGACATCCTAACTCACGTCCAGGACAACCACAACACCAACACAAGGGAGGATACAGTTCCTCAACAATTCGGTCAACCTGGGAATTCCCCATCGATCGACATCGTTTCAACACCATCGATCGACGGCGGATATCCCGGATCGATCGATAGACCAAGAGTCATATCGCCCGACCGACGATTGGAGTTTGGACGACGCGCCTTCAATACTAATGGATCCAGGAGATTCAAATGGGAAGCAAAGGATGAATATGGTGTCTACAGAGATGAGTTTGGCTATGCTAGAGGAGTTGATGGTGAGATCATCCAAGTTACCAAGGAGCAAGTAAAGAGAATTCTGGATAGAGCATCCCTTTTTCACAAAGGTTGCTTACGCCTTCCAGAATACACACGCCCCTACCATGCATACATACCACCACCAGTACCCTACAATAGAGAGGAGATAGATGATATGGTGACTGATGTATGGAGAGCTCAGGCAGACCTTGAGGCGAACTTGCACACATTGGTGGAAGACACTTTCCAGCCTTTGGATGTCAGTTACAAGGATTTCCATAATGATATGGCTAAGATAAGAGTGGAGCTTGGAAACATATTGACCATGCTTGAGAAAGAGGCTACGCCACCAGTATCGACCGACAGAGTACCTGTACAATCGATCGACATCGGCAAGACTACACCCATGGACCAACCAGAATGTTCATCCCCAAAGAGAGATGAATGGGAGGTTGCTTATATCAATACACGGATTGGAGACGTCTACAGCCCTCGCAACAACAATCTCGAATGGTTAAGCAAGAGGATCGATCTTCTACAGAACGAGCTAGCATCAATTCGCAAGAAAGATCAAGCTCAGAATGCTACTTTTCCATCGATCGACACACTGAACTCATCGTCGATCGACACAAGGTTCGAAGAACTGGAAGATAGGATGAAAGCATACGAAGAGAAGCATGATCTTTTAAGTTCACCTATCATGCGATACCTGGATACACTGTCACGACAGCTGGACAAGCTAGAAAGAGATATGAGCATAGTTCAAGCTTATATTGATCTTCGTGACAGCAACGAAGCATCGATCGACAGGCCTAGACCAACATCGATCGACACCGAACCACCACCAGCGAAGAGAGCATGAACCACAGCAGAAGTTGATGAGATCAAACATAAGATGTACGTAGCCATGAATTCTATGGAGGAGAGACTCATAGAAAGAAGTGATGATATTGGAGACACTCTCAACGAAAGAGTGACCAACCTTTGCAGAGCTACTGGTCTCTTGAAGAATGAGATACGCAGTATGCAGGGAAATCTTGGTACCACGGCCAACGTTCAGAATCGATCGACACAGTTGATACGGAGTCGATCGATAGCGATCCTAGCGAAACGACTGACGTACCAATTGTAGCATCGATCGATACCGAATCCTTGGCGGTCCAAAATCAACAGATTCAGGACCAGCACGAAAAAGACCAACATGCAGAACTACCTGAGCATTCTAGATTTGATTTCTATCAGCATCAGTTAGACACAGAGGATTTGGTCAAAAGGTTGCAAGTCATCAAAGCAGATTTAGCAAAGATATCTCCTAGATGGACAAGATCAGGTGATGCCACAAGAAGCTTCACTGCTGCTGAGTCCAAAGATGAGGGAAGTGTTTGCCTACCAGCAAACAACAGCCCCCACTGCACCCCATGAGTCACTCACCTACCACAGTCAAGCTAAATGACTATAACAAAGCGCTGAGTGGGAGGCAACCCACTATTAGGTTTTCTTTTATTTTTCTTTATTTTATTTATTTTTCATTTTTGCTTTTATTTTTTCGGATTTATTTTGCAGTTTTTATTAGATCCAAGTAGAATGATGATTCCATCGACCAACATTCACCATTCATATCGCTCGACACCACACAACCATTACTAACGATCGACGTATACCACTACGAATCGATCGACACCTTGTCGATCAGGTTTATTCATTCTACCTTGTTATACTTATTATTTATGATTTATTTTACCTCGCCACCGGCTGTGTTACAGTGGGACAGTGTAATTTAAGTCTGGGGGGAGGGGAATTTACTAATATGTGTCTTTATTTTGGTTTCTTATTATTTAAATTGTTTTTCAAAATTATTTTTCGCATAAGTATTAAATAAGGAACATTGATATAGATTTATATTTGATTGTCTGACCACTCTTTAGCACAATTCTAGATTACTGATTGCAGATAGTACTAAAGATGCTAAAGTGGATCAACCTGCCATCTATATTTACTAGCTAAGATTGTTTGAAGGAACCAAAAGCTGACCTCCAACACTAAAACTGACTTATTTTCTTGTCTTGGGGCTTGGAAACCACTGGATCGGAATCCTCTTACAAGTCTGGAAGGTAAAAAGCTTGTGTGTTTCTGGTTCCCTTCCTTCTCCCGCGACTCCAGTATTCTAAATCTCAAGAATGATCACACATTGTGGAAACGAGGGATAGGTTGAGTACCGAACCCCATTATTCGCTACACTTTGCCAAAAATGTATGAGTTACAATCCAAATGTCAATGAGATGGACTAGATGACCTATGTGGCATCGAAACCTATTGAAATTGAAACTAATAAGAGATTCAGAGAAGAGAGATGAGGGGAGAAAGGGATCAGAGAAGACTATCTGTGTGTTCAGATACTTGTTTGAGTTGAATCCATGTGTCCTTTGATCGATACTCCCAAGGTAAAGCCCGCACTTTTATATTATGTTAAGAAATGAGGTTAGTAGAGGGGAATGTCAGATGAGATTTGCTAAGTTGTTGACTAGATGAGTTTGGTTGCTAAGCTAGGATAAAGCATAATGAACTTCTGTGATTAGGATGTTTAGACATGAATTGCAAACCCATAGAGTGATGACTTCAATATTTTTAATCTTTGAGTTCCTGCTATTTTTCAAACCTTTTCCAAAGACTACTGTTTTTGCTTGAGGACAAGCAAAGGAGTAAGTCTGGGGGAGTTGATATACCATGGATTTTACCCGTTTTTAACCATGGTATACCAGTATTTTATTATATATTTAATCTGTTTTCTAGCCTGTTAGGTATGTTTTTAGGTTCAGGAGCATTTTGATGAGAAAGTGATGTTTTTGGAGCATTTTGGAGTACAAGAGATGATATACCCGAGTTGACCATTCAAGACTAAGTCGGAAGTCAACATTGCGATTATAATCGATCGATACTCATCATGAGTCGTCGATCGATGTAGCTGAGAAGATCCGTGACTAAAAGATTATAATCGATCGATACACATTCAGTGTTGTCCATCGATATCGAGGACGAAATGGTTTAGCCGACTACTTCACCAAGACTTCACCAAATTACGAGATTGCCCCTAACGAGTTTTTAACCTAATGGAAATGCTTAAATATTCCTGCTAATTGTTTTTGACGGCAACCTTGAGCCTTCGAAAGAAGCAAGCTTTTAACAACCCTCAAAGCAGAGAGTGTGAGAGAGAGACGAGAGTTTTATTTGTGTTTGAGAGATTGGAGAGATTTCTCATCTCCTTTTGTATTTCTACTTTATTCTATCTATGCAATTCTTTCATCTATCTATTGTTATGAATTGCTTAGCTATGTCTGAGTAGTCTACTTGTTAGATCTAGGGTTCAAATAGGTTTGTGGGATTAGCCCCAAACTATAATTGCTAAGTTGTGATACTCATCAAATGGATGGCACCCTATGCTTGTTTTAGAATAGCTAACTAGAACATAGATCACTAGGATCTTAGATTATCTTGAATTATCCATTTGAGCTTGCCTGTTTCCCGTTGAGAAGAACGACAGTTCCTCCTTGAGACCTTGTGGTCATATTCGGCTCGTGCCTAGGCAGATCTAGAAGCCGTCGATCGATATCCCGACAGGTGAATCGATCGGCGCTGCGAAAGGTGTATCGCTCGATATCTCAAAAGGATATCGATCGACTCTTTTTCTGTGTCAACATGCGAAAGGTGTGGCCAGAGATCTAGAAATTTTAACCAGTGATACATCACATATGTTAAGCGGCTGAGATCTATAGTATCATGCAAGCAACTTGTTAAAGCATTTATAGAGATTATAATCTCCATTCCTGAATAGAAACCCTATGTCTAGCACTCTTTATCACATTTAAACAACCCATATTATTGTTAGTTAGAGCAACTACCTTGTTCATTTTAGGAATTGTTATTTTCATTTACATCATATAAACCAACCTTGCCTAGGATTGATTAGTAGATTTTATTTAATTGGTTCCCTAGCTCCTCGTGATTCGATCCCTAAGTACTACAGTTGTACCTCTTATTTGAGAGAGTAAGCTCTACTTAGTAATTTGAGCATTATCAGTTTTCTGGTGGAAGATTGGAGACTGGTGCGTGCTTCTGGCATTGGCTACAGAGTTTAGCTTGTTTGAGGGAGTCCCTCGCCATGGTGGGCCAGTAGTATCCAGCCCTTCTGGCTCTGAGTACCAAGCTCCGACCACTGGAATGAGAACCACACTCTTCCTCATGAAGCTCTTCTAATATCATTGCGGCTTCTCTAGGGGTAAGACATCGTAGGTAGGGTCCTGAAAAGGATCTTCTGTATAATTTCCCCTCGGAAAAACAGTACCTGGCAGCTTGGCGCCTTATCTTCCGACTTTCGTCTCGGTCTTCAGGCAAGGTGTCATACCTCAGATAGCTAATGATGGGAGTCATCCATGTCTCTCCTTCGTCTACTACAGATACTTCTTCAGGCTCCGTCTCCTTTTCTGTCGCCGGCCATTGGAGTACTAGCAGTGGGATGCTCATATGACTCGTATTTTCTAGGGCGGACCCTAGGTTAGCTAGTGCGTCGGCTTGGGAGTTGTGCTCCCTAGGGATCTGGGTGAGCTTATAGTGTCGGAACCTGTCGAGTAGTCGCTTAGCCACAGATAGGTACCTGATCATACTCGGGTCTTTCGCCTGATAGTCTCCTTGGGCTTGGCTTATGATCAATTGTGAGTCCCTGAAGACCTGGATGTCTTCTACTCCCATCTGTTTGGAGAGTTTCAGCCCTGCTATTAGAGCTTCATACTCAGCCTCGTTGTTCGTTGCTTTGAAGTTGCATCGTACGGCCCTTAAGGCTGATTCCCCCGTAGGGGAAGTTAGGATTAGTCCCACGCCTGCACCCCTTACGTTACTAGACCCATCAACATACAGCGTCCATTCGCCTTTCTCCCCTTCGCTATCACGAAGCTTTACCTCTTGTTCCAGGGCTTGAAGCATGGCAGGAGAGAATTCGGCTACGAAATCTGTCAAGACTTGTGATTTGATGGCCGTTGCAGGTCGGAAAATCACATCGTACTCTCCCAGCTCTATGGCCCATTTTGCTAGTCGTCCAGACACTTCCGGCTTGTGAAGGACTGCTTTGATGGGGAGAGAGGTGACCACCACGATTTGATGAGCCTGGAAGTAGGGGCGTAGTTTTCGAGCCGCATTAACTAAAGCGAGGGCTAGCTTCTCAAGGTGACTATAGCGGGTCTCCACGTCTAGCAGCGATTTGCTCACGTAGTAGATAGGATGCTGTTTCCTTCCTTCCTCCCTTACCAGGACCGCACTAACTGCATGCTCTGATACTGCCAAATAGTGCAATAGGACTTCTCCTTCCAAGGGTTTTGAGAGGAGAGGTGGAGTAGTGAGATAGGCCTTGAGATCGGATAGGGCTTGCTCACATTTATCAGTCCATTGGAAGTCCTTGGGGTCTTTCAAGCTTTCGAAGAAGGCATGCGACTTGTCGGACAGCCTGGAGATGAACCTGCATAGGGCGGCCATCCTTCCTGTCAGTCTTTGCACCTCCTTGACGTTGCGAGGGGAAGGTATCACCTGGATTGCTCTTACCTGCTCTGGGTTTGCTTCAATGCCCCTGTGGGTGACTATATACCCTAGGAACTTCCCAGAGCTTACCCCGAATGAGCACTTCGAAGGGTTCAGCTTCATGTTGTACCTCCTGAGAGTGGTGAAGGCTTGTTGAAGGTGTGAGATATTATCCTCAGCGTCTAGGAACTTTACCAGCATATCATCAATATAGACCTCCATGGCCTGCCCTATCTGATGGCGAACATCATGCTGACAAGCCTCTGATTGGTCAAACCTGCGCTCTTCAATCCGAAAGGCATGACCTTGTAGCAGTAGATGCCCCTTGAGGTCATAAACGAGGCATTCTCTTGATCGTCAGTATGCATTAGGATCTGGTTATATCCGGAGAATGCATCCATGAAGCTCATCAGCTGATGACCAGCAGTTGCATCGACTAGCTTGTCGATGTGAGGTAAGAGGAAGGGATCTTTAGGACAGGATTTATTAAGGTCCATGAAGTCGATACAGACTCTCCACTTCCCATTCTTCTTCCTAACGACCACTACATTAGCTAGCAATTCCGGGTATTGCACCTCTCGTATGAATCCGGCATCCAGTAGGTTCTTGACCTCTTCGTTGATTATCTCATCCTTTTCAGGGGCGAACTTCCTCCTCTTCTGTCTGACAGGAGGATGCATTGGATATACTTTGAGTTGATGCATGATGACGTCGGGATCAATTCCAGGCATGTCCTCATGGGACCAGGCGAAGCAATCGGAATTGGATCTCAGGAAGTCGACCAATCTCCTTCTTAGGCCTTCTGGAAGCTTGGAGCCTATCTTCAGGTTCCGAACCAAGTTCCCTTCTGTGAGTGGAACCTCATCCATTTCTTCCACTTCCGGCTCTTCGGAATGCGGGTGATATACCATGGATTTCACCCATTTTCTACCATGGTATACTAGTATTTTATTATATAACTAATGTGTTTTCTAGGCTGTTACGTATGTTTTCAAGTTCAGGAGCGTTTTATGATAAAGTGATGTTTTTGGAGCATTTTGGAGTACAAGAGATAATACACCCGAGTTGACAATTCAAGACCAAGTCGGAAGTCAACATTGTGATAAGGATCGATCGATACTCATCCAGAGTTGTCGATCGATGTAGCTGAGAAGATCCGCGTACTAGAAGATTATAATCGATCGATACACATCTAGTGTTGTCGATCGATATCGAGGAAGGACGAAATGGTTTAGCCGACTACTTCACCAAATTACGAGATTGCCTTTGACAAATTTTTAACCTAATGAAAATGCTTAAATATTCCTGCAAAGTGTTTTTGACGGTAAGCAAGCTTTGACAAATCTAAGCAAGCAACAAGTCTTGAGAAGCAAAGCAGAGAGTGTGAGAGAAAGACTAGAGTTTTATATGTTTTGAGAGATTGGAGAGATCATTGAGAGATTTGTGATTGAACTCCATTTGTTTTCTATTCCCTATCTATGCAATTCTTTTATCTATCTTATATTATGAATTGCTTAGCTATGTCTGACTAGTCTACTTGTTAGATCTAGGGTTTAAATAGGTTTGTGGGATTAGCCCCAAACTATAATTGCTAAGTTGTGATATTCATCAAAAAGATTGCACCCTAAGCTTGTTCTAGAGTAGCTAACTAGAGCATAGATCACTAGGATCTTTGATATCTTGAATTATCTGTTTGAACTATTTGTCTCCTTGGAGAAGAGCTAACCGCCCTTCTTGAGACCTAGTGTTCATTATCGGCTCGCTCCTAGGCATATCTAGAAGCCGTCGATAGATATCCCGACAGGTGAATCGATCAGCGCTGCGAAAGGTGTATCGCTCAATATCTCTAGAGGATATTGATCGACTCTTTTTCAGGTCAACAAACGACAGTTGAGGCCAGGGATCTAGATTATTTAACCAGTGAGACATCACTGAGAGTTAAGCGGCTGAGTTCTTTAGTATCATGCAAGCAACTGGTTAGGCATTTATAGATATTATAATCTCCTGAATAAAAACCCTAAGTCTAGCACTCTTCATTATCATTTGAACGACCATTATATTGTTAGTTAGAGCAACTACTTTGCTCATTTTAAGATTGTCATTTACATTTCATCATTAAACCAACTTCACCTAGGATTGATTAATTGATTAGATTTAATTGGTTCCCTAGCTCCTCGTGATTCGATCCCTAAGTACGACATCTGAACCTCTTATTTGAGAGAGTAAGCTCTATAGGGTAATTTGAGCAGTATCAAATTTGGCGCCGTTGCCGGGGAGCTTTGATCGCCATTAAATTTAATTTTATCAATTTTACGTTTTTCTTTTTCTTTACCCCTTTCTGATTAAAATTTTTCTTGTCTTTCAGGTACATGCCCAGCAATACCAGAAGCAATAAGGGAAATCAACTACTATTCTCAGAGGATCATGCACACTTGGAACGTTCAATCCGCAAAGACCTACGCTCAGCATCGATCGACAGAACCGCAGTACCGTCGACTGATATTCACGTTCAACCGTCGACCGAGACTCAGACAGCACCGTCGATCGATACCGTTCGCCGATCCACATCGTTTGACACTACCCACCGTACATCGATCGATACTAACCCGTGAGGCATGGTTGCAATTGTTATTCTCACGCAGGGCGAGAATGGAAACATGTATGACCAAGATTGTCATCTGCGTAATGCAACAGGTCAGAAGCTAGATGCACAGGGAAACATAATCCCTGAGCCGGAAGCTGAGGTTACAGGAGAAGCTCAAACACGATCGTTGGCAGACTACAATCGTCCCGATAAGTACTACACCAACAGATCAGCTATTCGACTTCCAGAGATTCAGAAGCCGAAATTCGAGCTCAAGCCTCAGTACTACTCTGGGTTATCACACGAGCATCCTATGGACCATCTGGAGAGATTCGAGGATATTATAGCTGCTGTTCGTATGGATGGAGTCTCTGAGGACTACCTACTCTGCAAGCTCTTCAAATACTCACTGATTTGAGAAGCTTCACACTGGCTCAAGCAGCTACCTACAGGATCACTGACATCCTGGGCCGACATCAAAAACGCCTTCATGCGTAATTTCTTTGATGAAGCACGTGCTGAAGACTTAAGGAGCAAAATCGCCACTTTCGCGCAAAAGCCTGGTGAGACTTTCAAAGACGCGTGGATCAGATTTAAGTTCTTCCAGCGAGACTGTCCACACTATGGATTCAATGAAGTGCAGCTGCTAAGCACTTTCTACAGAGGTATCGCCTTGAGGTATCAGATGGCTCTTAATACTACTAGCGAGGGGAACTTCAACACCAGGAATCCAATAGAGGCTGTGAGACTTATTGAGAACCTAGCCAACAGCAGCAGCACCAAGAACACTGACTCTGACAAGAAGAAATCGTTTGCAGCCATCGGGGAGAACCAGATGAATGAAGTCAGAGCTAAGATATATGCTTTACATGCATTTCTGGGGCAGCCAGTCTGCTCAGCTGAAGAAGGAGAGGCTAGAGAAGATGATACAAAGGAAGATGTGAACTACATTGGAGGTACTGGATTTCAGAAGTATGGAAACCAGAGTGGAAACAGAAACTTTTTTTGCAGTGGTCAGAAGAGTAACTACAACCAGAGTTCACAGTATCAGAAACCCTTCACCAACACCAGGAACTACGATAACTCAGCTTACCAAAACCCAGCACCACCCACCCAGGAGAGTAAGTTTGATGCCATGATTGATAAAGTTCTTGAAGGACAGCAGAACCTTACAGTGGACTTCAATGGATAGATTGACTTTGTCTTCAACAATCTGAACACAAGGATATACACCATTTGTACTAAAGTTAGGAAGCTTGAGACACAAATTGTCCAAACTGAAGACTCTATCAGGAGAATTGGAACTTCTAAGGAAGTAGTTTAAGGAAGCATGAAACACCACGTGAATGCCATTATAGATGATGATTTCTGGCAAGTGGTGAAGCATGAGAAGCTACAAGAAGGAGATTTCGAAGTGGAAAGTTCACTAAGTTTCGGAGGATCACAATGGTGTCGATCGACACCAACTAGTCCACACCGATCGACACCAACGATGTCATTTCCAGATACGACTGCAGATTGCAACGCGGTTAGGATCTTGACACATGCTGAATTCTCGGCTTCGCATCCTCATCCACCCACCCCCACCTACGAAGATATCGACCGACGAGAAGAGCTACTCATCGATCGACACAAAGATGAGATACGCATCGATCGACCCTTTTCTCCACCTATCGATCGACACGCACCTCTCACATACCGAGTGCAACTACCATCGATTGACAGCAACCGAATCAATGCACTCCGACCCACACCGAAACCACAAGCTAACCCTGCAGAGACTACTAGTAACCCTTCAGACACTACACCAACATCAAAGGGAACTGAAAGAAGAAGGTTAAGGAGTAGAAAGGAGAAAACTCCTAAGAACCTTAAGAGGGAAGCTAATGAGAAGGAGATTGATGGTTTCACTAAGAGAGTTATCAGAATCCCACTAGAGAAACCCTTTGAGGAGGTTTACTTCACTATCTACACAAGGCTTTACCTTCCAGACTTGTTTTAAGCATCCAATCCCATGTATACCAAGCCCAAAGACAAGCAGAGAATGCCAGGTTAGGTTGGAAATCAGCTTTGGTTCCTTCAGACGATCATGAAAAGTATTGTCATAGTGACAGGTGATCCAATTTAGCATCTATAGTATATTCTGCAGTTAACAATTCTAAGGATGGTGCTAAAGAGTGGTTAGAAAATAAGTAGAAATTTAAAAATATATCACTTTCTCCATTTGGTGTATGATAAAAATATTATTATTATTATTATTTTATTTATTTATTTGTTGTATTATTTGAAGAATGCTTTGAAGAAATAAAACATAAAACGCTAGTAACAACGCCCCCCAGACTTAAAAAACATTGTCCCCAGTGTTAATTTGTCTAAGAGAGTGAGAAAAAGAAAAGAAATGCAATAATGTGTCTAGTAGGTATCCGTACCTTTTTTACCAGTACATCGATCGATTCTATCAATTGATATCGAGCGATGTGGAGAAATAGTATCGATCGACATGGTGTACTTTGTCGGTCGATATGGCTACAGTGCTTCGTGCCGTTTCGCCTATGTTGATGTCTCATCTCACGTTCCCATTGATTTCTAGTTATGGGACTGCTAGGTTAGCTCTGTTAGACATTCTAAAACATGATAAATCAGAAAGCAAATAATAATAGTCATAGTATGAGATCATATCCTAAAAGTCTGAAATAGAAAATAAAAACATAAGTAGCATAAGATAAAGATAGAGATAGACGGGCTGATCACTCGTCGTCGCCCTCATCGTCGCTCTCCTTGTTGAGGAAAAATATCCAGACATAATTTTTCTCCAGCTTCCGGATAGGTCCTCAATTTCCGGATCCTTGCTCAAGAAGATACCAGAGACCGACCCCTGCCTTAGGTCCGACCCCTAGATTGGACCGACCCCTTGGAGCAAAATAGAAGTTTTCTACCTAAGGAGAAACTTCCATTTTTCCGATTATGGAAGAGTTCTATTACTTGAAACCGACATCTACAACTATAAAAGGGGAGCCCAAACCCTAGAATGAGGGATCGACAATTCGAGACTTAGAGATTAGAGTTTAGGCGACTAGAACTAGGGTTCATACACCATCAAACGTTGTAGTCCCAATCAATAACTCAATAACATCTCTTTGCTCTCGATTTACAACTCTTATAAACAAATTCTCTAGTGTTCCGTAGCACTTAAACGATTCTACACAAAAATAACCTAACAGTTTGGCGCTAGAAGGAGGGAAGTGATCCAACTACGTGACGATGACACTAGAGGACGATACTAACCAAACGGAGATGACTCCGAGAGTGATCGAGCTCCTCAAAAAGCTCGAGTTTCTTCAGAGTCAGGTTACCAATCTTCATAAAGCTCGGGAGACAACACCCGGAGGTCCTGAACTTCTCCTCGAAGTTCAAACCCTAAAAGATCAACTTGGAGAACACTCCAAGCAACTACAGCAAAGCGCCGAGAAGCTAGACGCCATAGAGGCGGAGAATCTTGTCCTCCGACAAGAGAACCATACCCTCGGTGAAGCTAGCAACAAGCGAAAGCGGTTCCGGGCTAAGGTACGACCCATGGCTTCACTCTACACTCCACGTGGTAGCGAAGAGGTACCTCGTCGACCCGCCTCAACCGAAGATGAAGCCGAAAGCCGAGGAGCCGCGAGCGATGGGATCGGAGTACAAGTGGATAGCGATTCCGATACGGAGGACGAAGAGTACTCAACCGATGATCCTGGGATTTTAGACCCGGCTCTAGCAGCCTACTTGGAAAGAGTGGTCTCCGAAAGGTTTGGCAGCATTCAATCTATGGTAGAAAGGCTCCCAGGGGTAGCTCCTCCTATTCGAAGAAGTAATCAGGGGTCCTACTCCGATACACCTTTCGTGGAAGAGATTGCTTCGGTGGAGATGCCGCGAAAGTTCTCTTTCCCGAGCATAAAGATGTATGAAGGTACTGGGGATTCCGACAATCATATCGCTCAATACAAGCAACGCATGCTAGCAGTAGCAATCCCTCGGGATGCACGGGAAGCTACCATGTGCAAAGGATTCAGATCAACCTTGACCGGCCCTGCTCTCCAGTGGTATATCAACCTGCGTACCAAATCCATCAAATCCTTTGCAGCCCTTAGCGATAAGTTCGTAAAGCAGTTCGCTAGCAGCCGTGACCTAGAGAAGAACTCATATGATCTCTACGAGATCCTCCAGCATAAGAAATGAGCCCCTTGGTTCCTACATAGCTCGCTTCAACCAAGCGAAGGTGGCTATCCCTAAGTGCAACGCCGATACGGCTATCTCAGCCTTTAAGAGGGGTCTACTTCCGGAGGGAGATCTTTACAAGGAGCTGATCAAATACAAGTACAGGATTATGGAAGACGTACTGTCTCGTGCTTGGGCTCAAATGAGATGGGAAGAAGACGTTGCTAGTATGGCCAAAGACGGTCCGAAGTACGATCAGAAGTCATCAAAGCCTACAAGGAGTGACCGCGATGAGCCTTATCACTCCAAGTCCGCTAGGGAAACTAGTAACCCAAGCAGGGGCAGGTACCAGCATCGACCTTTGCCTAGATCCGAAGGAATGATGGTGTCTACTAGGCCTGACATCTCCCATCTTGCGATATCCAAACCGGAACTGATCGGTGTCTTACGGCAAATGGGTTCCCAAGTCAAGTGGCCTCCTAGGATGAAGGCCTCGGAGGCTAATCGAAACCCCAAGTGTTGGGGTCAAAATCGGACAAGGCAACGTTGGCATCCAAATTTCCGTTAAAAATTATTTACTTAAGAATTTTTACGGTTCCGGAAACGGAAACTTAGACAAAAAAACCTATACGAAAAAATTGCCGAAAAATCTTGTTTTAAAACAACGATTTCTTAATCAGCGATTTAAGAAATCAACGATTTCTTAAAACCACGATTTCTTAATCAACGTCTTGAGAAATCAACGATTTCTTAATCAACGGCTTAAGAAACTAGCGATTACTTAATCAACGACTTAAGAAATCAACGATTTAATAAAGTAACTGATGCACCCAAAATCCAGCACCGTTCTTCTTGGTTCATGGACACGGCCCAAGGTGGTGACCTTGTCGACCAGCTTGATCCAACCGAGGTTTTCTCATTAGATTATGCAATCTTGGATGATCTGAATAATCAAGTGAGCTGGACACACTATCATGGACGAGCTGAGCTGGACTAACACTCACCCGGACGAGCTGAGCAAGTTGGTTCGACCTTCCGAGCTGGATCGACCATCAAACCACCCGAGAAGCAACACAGATATATGTTCATTGTTCGAAGCATATCTTCTAATTCATGATGTTTCTTCACTTGAACCCACTTGGAGAATATGCTCAAGTCAATTATGAAACTCCTCGAAGAAGAATCAGATCAAACGGAGTTCAGATGAGGGAGTTATGCCATGTACAAATCAGGTGATGTTCAGTTTTCGCGAATTCAGACATGTGTGGATCGTCCCGCGTGTGTCCGTATCCTTCCCAGCATGGTGTGCACGACCAGCATGAACCTGGACATCTTTCTGAATGTGGACTAGTCAACATCAGAATCCGCACTTTGACTAGTCTTCCTTGCTTTCCACACTTTGATTAGATCTAGTGAAATTTATGTTTTCTATGCATTGTTTTCTGCACTTTTCTTTATTTTTCTTTGACTCAAAACTCTATAAATTGTAGTCCCATTTCATTGCAACATCAACAACGAAATTTCTTCTTGTTTTTGAGTTTTTACTCTTTGTTCTTTGCTTAGAACATTTCTAGTTTCTTGGTGAGGTTATCTCCAAGTTTCGATCCTTCCTTTGTGGGACCGATGCGTCACATCCGGCAACAATTGAAGTCTAGTAGTATCATCGGGCCTTCCGCAACCCTTTGTGTCACCGTTCATCCCACCAGTTATCAATCCTTCCGGATCTGAGTCCATATCAACCTTACCGAAAGAGTGATCCTTATTTTTGTTCTATCAGTAACGATTTCTTAAATCAAACGGAACAATGTTATCAATGGTCCAAACATCCGCAAACAAGCATCTTAACAGAATCGTAGCTTCGCAATATTTTCAGACACTCGGACAACGAACCTCAGTCCACGGTACAGACCCGATCACGATGGCGATCGGGTCACGAACAAGAGATCGGGTGCTATAGCGAACGGATCACGAGACCACGCTCGGTCGCTATAGCGACCAAGCTTCGATTATAGCTCGGTCGCTATAGCGACCGAGCTGCAAATAGATCTTGGTCGCTATAGCGACAGAGCTCCGGACCAAGTTCAGTCGCTATAGCGATCGAGCGTTCGTATATCGATCATTTTCTGAAACGTCTGAAGTCTTCCGAAACGACAATACGACGTAAAACTATGCATTCTCGACTCTCGGTATAGCCGTTCTCCGCAGCACGCGACTAACCATTTATTGATTTCTCGATCAAATGGAATCGTCCGTTCGGTTTACGATAAAACCGCAGAAACTTAACCTTATCGGAGAAATCGTTAAAAACATCTCGAATCAAAAAGACTGCCCGGAGGGTCATAAAATTGATTCGAGGCCCACTTACGATTTCTTAAAAACCCATAAACCTTATGACGGTTTATGCTTGGAGGATAAGCATCAGTTTCCGCGGATAAATTGAAACTTTTCGCAGATAATCATGAAGATCAGAAAAATGGAATATTCCCATTTTTCGACTATGACGGCTTAAGGGCAAAAGGGGGAAGCATAAACCGACCTTGGAGAGAGTATATAAGGAGCTCAAGGCGAGAGGCATAAAGGCATCACTTTTTCCAGAGAAACTTAGCACTTAGACCATTTTAGGCAACTTTCCGTTTTTGTTTTTCGAGCTGCGACTCAATTAGGTTTAGCCACCTTCAGGTATTAGAACTAGGATCTCACCGACAGCTCTCGTAGCCGAAGCACGTTATCCTGTTGTTGTTACGATCATACGCAGATTCGGAATAAAAACCTTCTTGCTCTCTTTTACGATTTTTATTATTATTTTCCGTTATTGTCGTGTTCTGATTGCTTGATGTGTGGTTTCTCAGAAATCCGGGACCTCTGGGAAATTAGGGTTTTCCTACTTTCCTAAAATATACGAAATATTGACGGTGCGAATTTTGGTTCCCACACCAAGCGATGGTGCGAGTTCCATAGTGACCATGGTCATACTACGGAGGATTGCATAGCCCTGAAGATGGAAGTCGCTGAGCTCCTCAAGAAAGACTACCTACGGGAGTTCCTCTCGGATAAAGCCAAAAACCTCTTAAATAAAGAAGGTTCCGGTCTCCCTATCGAGGCAGCTCCTGCATTGCCACCACAGCAAGACCGGGTGATCCATGTCATTACAGGCGGATCAGAGGTAAGCGGAATTAGCAGTGCCGCAGCCAAGAGAAGTACTCGCAACGCCAGAAACGTCCAAGAGGCCGAGGGTCCCAAGCGTCTACTCCTTGGAACAGATGAGATCAGCTTCACTGCAAAGGAGCAGGAAAAGGTCCTTGCCCCTCATCACGATGCTCTCGTCATTTCACTTACCGTAGCGAACTGTTTGGTCAAGCGAATACTAGTAGATAATGGGAGCTCCAGCAACATAATCTTCCATTCGGCCTTCGCCGACCTAGGTTTGGAACCTACAGCTCTAACCCGAAAGGCGACTCCCCTAGTAGGCTTCAGTGGAGAAATCAAACAAACCTTGGGAGAGGTCCTCCTTCCCGTGTACGCCGAAGGGGTAAACCAAGCCACGAAGTTCCTGGTCGTCGACTGCCCCTCATCATACAACGTGATATTGGGAAGGCCTTGGATCCACGACATGGGAGCCGTACCTTCAACTTTGCACCAGATGGTCAAGTTTCCAACACCTTGGGGCATCAAGGGGGTCAAGTGAGATCAAGAGAATGCTAGGTCTTACTATTAGACTACCCTTAAGGGAAAGACTCAGGCCTTATAGCAATTACAGAAGAAGCTTCCGGCCCCACATACCGAAGAGCCGGAAGTGGAAGCAATGGATGAGGTCCCACTCACGGAAGGGAACTCGAGCCGAAACTGAAAGATAGGCTCCAAGCTTCCGGAAGGCTTGAGAAGGAGTGATATACCATGGATTTTACCTATTTTTACCCATGGTATATAAGTGTTTTATATACTATTTACTATGTTTTGGAGTCTATTTAGAGTATTTACAGGTTCAGGGACGATTTGGAGATATATGAAGATTTTGGTGCCTTTTGGAGTCTTTCGCAATGCAGAACTGCACAGACGCTTCAGAGGTTTAGCTCTCGGTGGAGACCTTCCCACCGTTGGATTTAGCCCATCTTTTGACACAAGATATAGATTTAAGTTAGCTTTCCAATGCCACCGGTTTGAGATCAATCCAACGGTTAGATCGGAAGTTATGTCCGTTTTACGTAAGAGTGGTCAGTCTGCCTCGCGAGAGAAGACTGTCGAGAAGAGGATTGTATGTCGATCGACACAGCACACTGCATGTCGATCGACAGGGATATCAGAATGTGGGCTGAGTATATTTCATGATCCACTGAAGTCCAGGAGTCACCACAAAGTAACAAATTACCCTTGACGACCAGAAACCCTATTTATGTTATTTCTAAGCCATTGTTGACGACTACGCTTTCTACGCTTTCTTTTGATTCATTGTTTTTAGTTTAGGAGAGAAGAGAGGAACTCCTTCAGAGTCCTCTTGGAACTCCTTTGGTTTTTATATCTATTCTATTGCAATTTCATCTACTCATCTATGATTTCTGTGACAACTATCATGTCTGAGTAGATCCACTTGTTAGGTTTAGGGTTCAGATAGGTTATAAGGGATTAGCCCCAAATATAGAATTGCTAAGTTGTGGTACTAATCATTGAGACTGTTCTTAATGCTTGTTCTTGAGTAATTAACCTGAACTTGATCATAGAATCATTAGGCACAAGCGAGAGCTTGGTCTCTTATCTGACTTGTCTTCTCTGATCTAGGATTGCTAGATAACAGCGAGAGCTGGTTTAGAAACCCTAGCGAACATATATTCAACCCGCGCATTAAGCCTACTAGAAGCGCGTCGATCGATATCCCGACAGGTGAATCGATCGACGAAGCGAAAGGTGTATCGATCGATACTCCTATAGAGTCATCGATCGACACTTTCTAATTGATCATCCCAATAGGTGAGATCATTGGATCTAGTAATAGATAACCTATACAACGAGAGTTGATATGTTATTCTTATAGTTGAGTTCTATAATATCATAATTTAGTATCTATATCATTATAATTCCAACCTGAATAGAAACCCTAGATCTAGCTACCATCCTTCCATAAAACAACTCTTAGTTACCTTCTGAGCAACTGCCTCGTTCACTTTGCTTTCATTACATTCATATTTACTGCTTTATAACTGTTTGCCTAGTTAAATCTTCATATCTATAGTTTAGTGTGCGCCCTAGCTCTCTGTGGATTCGATCCCTAAGTACTACAATCGAACCTCTTATTTGAGAGAGTAAGATCACTTGTTAGGGTAATTTGAGTGATATCAAATTTGGCGCCGTTGCCGGGGAGCAACGATTCGCCATTAGACTTGATTAATAGGTTTATTTTAGGTTTTATTTACTGTTTTAAGTTACTTACGAAAATTTTTTCTTGTTTTTCAGGTACATGCCAATTAGTACCAGAAGCAACAAGGGAGAATTGCTTTTCTTCTCAGACCCAGCACGTTTGGAACGCTCGATCCGCAAAGAGAAACTCGCAGCATCGATCGATACCACTTATACATCATCGATCGACACTTGTGAAAGAGAATCGATTGACACATCATCTGCAACATCGGTCGATACCAATCTGCGAGCAACCATGAGCGAGATACTTGTGCTACAAAGGGATGAGAATGGGGACCTGCATGACCAGGATGGTCATCTGCGTAATGCAGCAGGTCAGAGACTTGATGCTCAGGGGACTGTAATCCCTAACTCCGATATTGATGCTACAGGAGCTGCTATACCTGTAGATGAGAATGCTCGACAAAGGACACTGGCTGACTTCAACCGTCCAGAGGAATACTATTTCAACAGATCAGCCATTCGTCTACCAGATATCCAGACACAGAATTTCGAGCTGAATCCAAAGTACTACACCCTCGTGGCACAGATACCTTACTCTGGATTATCTCACGAGCATCCTATGGACCATCTAGAAAGGTTCGAGGATCTTATTTCTCTTATCTGTATGGATGAAGTCCCTGAGGACTACTTGCTTTGCAAGCTCTTCAAATACTCACTTGTTGGAGAAGCTTCGCATTGGCTTAAGCAGCTACCACCAGGATCTCTTACATCCTGGCCCGACATCCAAAATGCATTCCTGTTTAAATTCTTTGATGAATCACGCACTGAAGAAATAAGAGATAAAATTTGGACATTCTCTCAGGGACCTACAAAAGGCTTCAGAAGCTCTTGGGAGAGGTTCAGGAGCTACCAAAAGGACTGTCCACATCATGGTTTTACGGAGGTTCAGCTGTTGATGAAGTTCTGCAATGGTATTGATGTGCAATATCATGTAATGCTGGACACTGCAAGCGAGGGGAACTTTAGAACAAGGACCCTAGAGGAAGCTAATAGACTGATTGAGAACTTGGCGTCCAACACCAGTCCCAAAAATCTAGATATGCACAGGATAAAATCAGCTGTAAAGGATGACAACAAGATCATTGAGGCTGAGATTGGTTCTGTACATGAAGTCTCATTTGTGGAGCATGCTATATACTATGATGAGGACCAGTACAATTTAGAAGAGATGGAATTTATGCTAGAGGAGCGCTTGAAAGAACAGCAGGAGATCACTGAGGAGCTTAATCTGCATTTGAATTCTCTCTACAAAGAGGTGAATGGAAAGATAGACATCATCGATATCCGTTTCAAGATGTTGTGCACCCAAGTTTCTCAGATTGAAAAAACTCTAAAAAATGAATTTTTTCTTCAAAGGAACGACACTGTTCACTCGGCTACTGTTCATCCGGTTACTAATCATCCGATTACTGTTCATCCCGGTACTGTTCACGTGAGTACTGTTCACGTGAGTACTGTTCATCGCGGTACTGTTCATCGTGACACTGCTCATCGCGGTACTGTTCATCGTGACACTGTTCACCCAGAAACTATTCATCGGGATACTGTTCATCGTGACACTATTCATCCCGACTGGGAAGAGCATCAGGTCGATTCCAGATGGGATAACTACTTTGGGGAAGTAATCAAACATGAGAAGTTGGAAGAAGAAGTCTTTTAGTCGAAAGTTGCATGTCCATTGGTAGCTCGTACTTGTGTCGATCTACACCATCAGCTGAACATCGATCGACACCACTTTTAGGGTCATGCAGTACTGTTCAAATCCAGAGCCACTCAGATTTTGCTGCTCAACAGCCACATCCTCCCATCCCGTACCATGCTAAAACATATGACGTCGAGCAACACAAAAAAACGGCATCGATCGACCTCCACGGGAAAGCATCGATCGACAGCGGCTCACTATAAATCTAGTGTGTTTACAAGACCCTTATGCCCACGATTTGAATGCAACTCGCAAACCATCTAGACGCCAGTTTGCTTAAAGACAATGGAGAAAACCAAACAGCAACCTGCAGATGCACAAGACCAAAAGCAATTGGCTCTAGTTGAAACTTCTTTCGTTGAGAGTGTCGATCGACGACATCCACCTGGTATCGATCGACACCAAATGGACGGACATGAACCTGTCATGGAACGACAAGCAACAAAATAAGTGATGCAGATTGGGATGAGGTCGAAAGCTAAGAAACTCTATGTCCCCAAACACCTGAGGAGAGAAGCTAACAAAGCTGAACTTGATGGATTTCACAAGAGGGTGAAGAGAGTTTTTAAGGGTATGTCTTTTGAGGAAGCCTATTATAAGTACATACTTGGTAATTTCTTCAGAGAGAGCAGAGAGACAGAAAAGGACATGGAGATATTACTCAACAAGGTCTGCCGTAAGCCTAAGAGGACTCTAACGAAGGAACAAGATCCTGTAAAGTTTCTGATTCCATGCTCTATAAATAACCACGATTTGCCAAACGCCCTCTGCGATACTGGATCTGCAGTCAGTATCATGGCTATAGACACTGCTGAAGTATTAGGATTAAAGACGGAACCTTCAAAAGATAGTTTCGCTTTCGTTGATAACTCCAAAGCAAACTCAGCAGGCATGATCAGGAATGTTAAAGTGGAGATAGCAGAATGCACTATTCCTGTGGATTTTCATGTCGTGGAGCTCAAATCAGGCAGGACATCTTCCATTCTTTTTGGAAGAGCCTTCATGGCTACAGTGGGAGCAGTTTGTGATCTTAAGAAGAATAGGATGTGCCTAACTAATGTTGATGAAAATGTCTTCTATGATCCTGTGGAGAAGAAGAAAAGTGAAGATTTGATTTCATACATAGAGATGTTTGAAGATCCAGCACCTCTAACATATGCAGATCGCGAGTTTGCAAAATCAGGATCAACATCGATCGACATTCAACTTTCAAGATCGGTCGACAATGAGCCTCACGAATCGACCGACACAGAGCCTTTAGAATCGGTCGACAGAATCCAAATTTCAGAACAGAACGAGACTGAAAAGTCTAAGTCTGGGGGAAGACCTAGAAAGAGGAAGAAGAAAATGAAAAGGAATATAGATGCATATTCTCTATTACTGCTCCCTTCTCAGTGTCAGGAGGAAAGTCTTGAGTGTAGAGTTCGCCGCAGAGGAGGTCCAGCTTCTTTTGCTAAGGTTAGAGTGCTATCTGATCTAAAACTGAGAGACAAAGGGGAAGCATGTGCAAGAGCTTTCATCAACTGCATCAACCAAATGAGGAAGAGAGACACAGAAACTTGTTTTGAAGCAAGTTTACATCCTCATCCAGATTAAATCAGACCTCCAAAAGTCAAGCTAATGACTAAAAATAAGCGCTGAGTGGGAGGCAACCCACTGTTAGTAAAAATACAGGAGATATATTCAAGGAAGATGAGTTTCCACAAGAATCGACGATGGCTAGCTAGCATCGATCGACAGAGCATGAAGAGTATTGATCGCCACTTAACTGTGTTTGTCGACACTCACATCCAAAACAGGTACACCATTTTTCGTTGTTAAATATTGTCCTTATGGTTTATTTCTCACCAATCTCCGACTTGATAACACCATTATAGTGTTATTTAAGTCTGGGGGAGGTTCTACTGATATTGTGTTTTAGTTAGTGAAAAAAAAAAAATTTGAAAAACAGATCAAAGTGTAGACGATTGCTCAGCACATCGCCCGATGAGACCAGCTTGATATCGATCGCCAGCACTTCATATCAAAGGATCGATTGTCTAATCATTGTGTCAAACGATCTCTCTAACCATCGACCAATGAGACCATGTCGATATCGTTCGACAGCGCTTCATCTTCAACGATCGATTGATACTTCATTGTGTCAATCAACACAGACATCCGCGAGCTGGTATATCGTTCTTACTTGTTAATTTTGTGCTATTGCTTTATGATTTTCACCTTACCACCAGCTGTTTTACACTGGGGACAGTGTAATTTAAGTCTGGGGGGATTACTAAAGATTATCTACTTTATGAGTCTTATTTAAAACGTTTTCAAAAAGTTTTTATTGAGTCAAGAAGGGGATATATCTTAATCGATTTATTACTTGTCATCTAACCACTCTTTAGACTAGTCTTAGATTTACTGACTGCAGAAGTACTAGAGATACTAAAGTGGATCAACCTGTCAACTATGTTTTCACTTGCTAAGATTGTTTGAAGGAACCAAAGCTGACCTCCAACACTAATACTAACTTTATTTGCTTGTCTTGGGGCTTGGTAATCACTGGATCGGAATCCTCTTACAAGTCTGGAAGGTACTGTCTGTGTGTTTCTGGTTCCCTTCCCTCTCTCTCTCTTCGGCATCTCAAGATCTAAGTTTATAAAGAAAAGATTGAAATGATTTCTTGAGAGGCTGAGGGGTAGGAGTGTCTCCTGCGACCCCATTATTCTAAATCTCAGGGATGATCACATATTGTGGAAACGAGGGATATGTAAATTACCCGAGACCCCATTATTCGCTACACTTTGTCAAATGTATGAGTTACAAATGCAATGTCAATGAGATAGACTAGATGACCTGTGTTGGCATCGAAATCTGTTGAAATTGAAACTAATAAGAGATTCAGAGAAGAGAGATGAGGGGACAAAGGGATCAGAGAAGACTACTTGTGTGTTCAGAAACTTGTTTGAGTTGAATCCATGTGTCCTTTGATCGATACTCCCAAGGTAAAGCCTACACTTTTATTTTTATGCAAGAAATGAGGTTAGTAGAGGGGATTGTCAGACAGGATCTGTTAGGTTGTGGAACTAGTGGAATTTGGTTGCGATACTAGGATATGGTATGATGTGCTTCTAAGGTTAGGATGTTTAATGATTTGGTTTGCACTAATAAAGAGATGATGAACTGAGTTTTTAAACCTCTTTCAGAGAGACTGCCCGGTTGTTTTGCTTGAGGACAAGCAAAAGGGAAAGTCTGGGGGAGTTGATATACCATGGATTTTACCTATTTTTACCCATGGTATATAAGTGTTTTATATACTATTTACTATGTTTTGGAGTCTATTTAGAGTATTTACAGGTTCAGGGACGATTTGGAGATATATGGTGATTTTGGTGCCTTTTGGAGTCTTTCGCAGTGCAGAACTGCATAGACGCTTCAGAGGTTTAGCTCTCGATGGAGACCTTCCCACCGTTGGATCTAGCCCATCGTTTGATAGAAGATAGAGCTTTAAGTTAGCTTTCCAATTCCACCGGTTTGAGATCAATCCAACAGTTAGATCGGAAGTTATGCTCGTTTTACGGAAGAGTGGTCAGTCTGCCTCGCGAGAGAAGACTGTCGAGAAGAGGATTGTATGTCGATCGACACAGCACACTGCATGTCGATCGACAGGGACATCAGAATGTGGGCTGAGTATATTTCATGACCGACTGAAGCCCAGGAGTCACCACAAAGTTACCAAAATACCCTTGACGACCAGAAACCCTATTTATGTTATTTCTAAGCCATTGTTGACGGCTACGCTTTCTACGCTTTCTTTTGATTCATTGTTTTTAGTTTAGGAGAGAAGAGAGGAACTCCTTCAGAGTCCTCTTGGAACTCCTTTGGTTTTTATATCTATTATATTGCAATTTCATCTACTCATCTATGATTTCTGTGACAACTATCATGTCTGAGTAGATCCACCTGTTAGGTTTAGGGTTCAGATAGGTTATGAGGGATTAGCCCCAAATATAGAATTGCTAAGTTGTGGTACTAATCATTGAGACTGTTCTTAATGCTTGTTCTTGAGTAATTAACCTGAACTTGATCATAGAATCATTAGGTACAAGCGAGAGCTTGGTCTCTTATCTGACTTGTCTTCTCTGATCTAGGATTGCTAGATAACAGCGAGAGCTGGTTTAGAAACCCTAGCGAACATATATTCAACCCGCGCATTAAGCCTACTAGAAGCGCGTCGATCGATATCCCGACAGGTGAATCGATCGACGAAGCGAAAGGTGTATCGATCGATACTCCTATAGAGTCATCGATCGACACTTTCTAATTGATCATCCCAATAGGTGAGATCATTGGATCTAGTAATAGATAACCTATACAACGAGAGTTGATATGTTATTCTTATAGTTGAGTTCTATAATATCATAATTTAGTATCTATATCATTATAATTCCAACCTGAATAGAAACCCTAGATCTAGCTACCATCCTTCCATAAAACAACTCTTAGTTACCTTCTGAGCAACTGCCTTGTTCACTTTGCTTTCATTACATTCATATTTACTGCTTTATAACTGTTTGCCTAGTTAAATCTTCATATCTATAGTTTAGTGTGCGCTCTAGCTCTCTGTGGATTCGATCCCTAAGTACTACAATCGAACCTCTTATTTTAGAGAGTAAGATCACTTGTTAGGGTAACTTGAGTGATATCAAATTTGGCGCCGTTGCCGGGGAGCAAGGATTCGCCATTAGACTTGATTAATAGGTTTATTTTAGGTTTTATTTACTGTTTTAAGTTACTTACGAAAATTTTTTCTTGTTTTTTAGGTACATGCCAATTAGTACCAGAAGCAACAAGGGAGAATTGCTTTTCTTCTCAGACCCAGCACGTTTGGAACGCTCGATCCGCAAAGAGAAACTCGCAGCATCGATCGATACCACTTATACATCATCGATCGACACTTGTGAAAGAGAATCGATTGACACATCATCTGCAACATCGGTCGATACCAATCTGCGAGCAACCATGAGCGAGATACTTGTGCTACAAAGGGATGAGAATGGGGACCTGCATGACCAGGATGGTCATCTGCGTAATGCAGCAGGTCAGAGACTTGATGCTCAGGGGACTGTAATCCCTAACTCCGATATTGATGCTACAGGAGCTGATATACCTGTAGATGAGAATGCTCGACAAAGGACACTGGCTGACTACAACCGTCCAGAGGAATACTATTTCAACAGATCAGCCATTCGTCTACCAGATATCCAGACACATAATTTCGAGCTGAATCCAAAGTACTACACCCTCGTGGCACAGATACCTTACTCTGGATTATCTCACGAGCATCCTATGGACCATCTAGAAAGGTTCAAGGATCTTATTTCTCTTATCTGTATGGATGAAGTCCCTGAGGACTACTTGCTTTGCAAGCTCTTCAAATACTCACTTGTTGGAGAAGCTTCGCATTGGCTTAAGCAGCTACCACCAGAATCTCTTACATCCTGGCCCGACATCCAAAATGCATTCCTGTGTAAATTCTTTGATGAATCACGCATTGAAGAAATAAGAGATAAAATTTGGACATTCTCTCAGGGACCTACAAAAGGCTTCAGAAGCTCTTGGGAGAGGTTCAGGAGCTACCAAAGGGACTGTCCACATCATGGTTTTACGGAGGTTCAGCTGTTGATGAAGTTCTGCAATGGTATTGATGTGCAATATCATGTAATGCTGGAAACTGCAAGCGAGGGGAACTTTAGAACAAGGACCCTAGAGGAAGCTAAGAGACTGATTGAGAACTTGGCGTCCAGCACCAGTCCCAAAAATCTAGATATGCACAGGATAAAATCAGCTGTAAAGGATGACAACAAGATCATTGAGGCTGAGATTGGTTCTGTACATGAAGTCTCATTTGTGGAGCATGCTATATACCATGATGAGGACCAATACAATTTAGAAGAGATGGAATTTATGCTAGAGGAGCGCTTGAAAGAACAGCAGGAGATCACTGAGGAGCTTAATCTGCATTTGAATTCTCTCTACAAAGAGGTGAATGGAAAGATAGACATCATCGATACCCGTTTCAAGATGTTGTGCACCCAAGTTTCTCAGATTGAAAAAACTCTAAAAAATGAAATTTTTCTTCAAAGGAACGACACTGTTCACTCGGGTACTGTTCATCCGGTTACTAATCATCCGATTACTGTTCATCCCGGTACTGTTCACGTGAGTACTGTTCACGTGAGTACTGTTCATCGCGGTACTGTTCATCGTGACACTGTTCATCGTGACACTGTTCACCCAGAAACTATTCATCGGGATACTGTTCATCGTGACACTATTCATCCCGACTGGGAAGGCATCAGGTCGATTCCAGATGGGATAACTACTTTGGGGAAGTAATCAAACATGAGAAGTTGGAAGAAGAAGTCTTTTTAGTCGAAAGTTGCATGTCCATTGGTAGCTCGTACTTGTGTCGATCTACACCATCAGCTGAACATCGATCGACACCACTTTTAGGGTCATGCAGTACTGTTCAAATCCAGAGCCACTCAGATTTTGCTGCTCAACAGCCACATCCTCCCATCTCGTACCATGCTAAAACATATGACGTCGAGCAACACAAACAAAACGGCATCGATCGACCTCCACGGGAAAGCATCGATCGACAGCGGCTCACTATAAATCTAGTGTGTTTACAAGACCCTTATGCCCACGATTTGAATGCAACTCGCAACCCATCTAGACGCCAGTTTGCTTAAAGACAATGGAGAAAACAAAACAGCAACCTGCAGATGCACCAGACCAAAAGCAATTGGCTCTAGTTGAAACTTCTTTCGTTGAGAGTGTCGATCGACGACATCCACCTGGTATCGATCGACACCAAATGGACGGACATGAACCTGTCATGGAACGACAAGCAACAAAATAAGTGATTCAGATTGGGATGAGGTCGAAAGCTAAGAAACTCTATGTCCCCAAACACCTGAGGAGAGAAGCTAACAAAGCTGAACTTGATGGATTTCACAAGAGGGTGAAGAGAGTTTTTAAGGGTATGTCTTTTGAGGAAGCCTATTATAAGTACAGACTTGGTAATTTCTTCAGAGAGAGCAGAGAGACAGAAAAGGACATGGAGATATTACTCAACAAGGTCTGCCGTAAGCCTAAGAGGACTCTAACGAAGGAACAAGATCCTGGAAAGTTTCTGATTCCATGCTCTATAAATAACCACGATTTGCCAAACGCCCTCTGCGATACTGGATCTGCAGTCAGTATCATGGCTATAGACACTGCTGAAGTATTAGGATTAAAGACGGAACCTTCAAAAGATAGTTTCGCTTTCGTTGATAACTCCAAAGCAAACTCAGCAGGCATGATCAGGAATGTTAAAGTGGAGATAGGAGAATGCACTATTCCTGTGGATTTTCATGTCGTGGAGCTCAAATCAGGCAGGACATCTTCCATTCTTTTTGGAAGAGCCTTCATGGCTACAGTGGGAGCAGTTTGTGATCTTAAGAAGAATAGGATGTGCGTAACTAATGTTGATGAAAATGTCTTCTATGATCCTGTGGAGAAGAAGAAAAGTGAAGATTTGATTTCATACATAGAGATGTTTGAAGATCCAGCACCTCTAACATATGCAGATCGCGAGTTTGCAAAATCAGGATCAACATCGATCGACATTCAACTTTCAAGATCGGTCGACAATGAGCCTCACGAATCGACCGACACAGAGCCTTTAGAATCGGTCGACAGAATCCAAATTTCAGAACTGAACGAGACTGAAAAGTCTAAGTCTGGGGGAAGACCTAGAAAGAGGAAGAAGAAAATGAAAAGGAATATAGATGCATATTCTCTATTACTGGTCCCTTCTCAGTGTCAGGAGGAAAGTCTTGAGTGTAGAGTTCGCCGCAGAGGAGGTCCAGCTTCTTTTGCTAAGGTTAGAGTGCTATCTGATCCAAAACTGAGAGACAAAGGGGAAGCATCTGCAAGAGCTTTCATCAACTGCATCAACCAAATGAAGAAGAGAGACACAGAAACTTGTTTTGAAGCAAGTTTACATCCTCATCCAGATTAAATCATACCTCCAAAAGTCAAGCTAATGACTAAAAATAAGCGCTGAGTGGGAGGCAACCCACTGTTAGTAAAAATACAGGAGATATATTCAAGGAAGATGAGTTTCCACAAGAATCGACGATGGCTAGCTAGCATCGATCGACAGAGCATTAAGAGTATTGATCGCCACTTAACTGTGTTTGTCGACACTCACATCCAAATCAGGTACACCATTTTTCGTTGTTAAATATTGTCCTTATGGTTTATTTCTCACCAATCTCCGACTTGATAACACCATTATAGTGTTATTTAAGTCTGGGGGAGGTTCTACTGATATTGTGTTTTAGTTAGTGAAAAAAAAAAAAAATTGAAAAACAGATCAAAGTGTAGACGATTGCTCAGCACATCGCCCGATGAGACCAGCTTGATATCGATCGCCAGCACTTCATATCAAAGGATCCATTGTCTAATCATTGTGTCAAACGATCTCTCTAACCATCGACCAATGAGACCATGTCGATATCGTTCGACAGCGCTTCATCTTCAACGATCGATTGATACTTCATTGTGTCGATCAACACAGACATCCGCGAGCTGTTATATCGTTCTTACTTGTTAATTTTGTGCTATTGCTTTATGATTTTCACCTTACCACCAGCTGTTTTACACTGGGGACAGTGTAATTTAAGTCTGGGGGGATTACTAAAGATTATCTACTTTATGAGTCTTATTTAAAACGTTTTCAAAAAGTTTTTATTGAGTCAAGAAGGGGATATATCTTAATCGATTTATTACTTGTCATCTAACCACTCTTTAGACTAGTCTTAGATTTACTGACTGCAGAAGTACTAGAGATACTAAAGTGGATCAACCTGTCAACTATGTTTGCACTTGCTGAGATTGTTTGAAGGAACCAAAGCTGACCTCCAACACTAATACTGACTTTATTTGCTTGTCTTGGGGCTTGGTAATCACTGGATCGGAATCCTCTTACAAGTCTGGAAGGTACTGTCTGTGTGTTTCTGGTTCCCTTCCCTCTCTCTCTCTTCGGCATCTCAAGATTTAAGTTTATAAAGAAAAGATTGAAATGATTTCTTGAGAGGCTGAGGGGTAGGAGTGTCTCCTGCGACCCCATTATTCTAAATCTCAGGGATGATCACACATTGTGGAAACGAGGGATATGTAAATTACCCGAGACCCCATTATTCGCTACACTTTGTCAAATGTATGAGTTACAAATGCAATGTCAATGAGATAGACTAGATGACCTGTGTTGGCATCGAAATCTGTTGAAATTGAAACTAATAAGAGATTCAGAGAAGAGAGATGAGGGGACAAAGGGATCAGAGAAGACTACTTGTGTGTTCAAAAACTTGTTTGGGTTGAATCCATGTGTCCTTTGATCGATACTCCCAAGGTAAAGCCTACACTTTTATTTTTATGCAAGAAATGAGGTTAGTAGAGGGGATTGTCAGACAGGATCTGTTAGGTTGTGGAACTAGTGGAATTTGGTTGCGATACTAGGATATGGTATGATGTGCTTCTAAGGTTAGGATGTTTAATGATTTGGTTTGCACTAATAAAGAGATGATGAACTGAGTTTTTAAACCTCTTTCAGAGAGACTGCCCGGTTGTTTTGCTTGAGGACAAGCAAAAGGGAAAGTCTGGGGGAGTTGATATACCATGGATTTTACCTATTTTTACCCATGGTATATAAGTGTTTTATATACTATTTACTATGTTTTAGAGTCTATTTAGAGTATTTACAGGTTCAGGGACGATTTGGAGATATATGGTGATTTTGGTGCCTTTTGGAGTCTTTCGCAGTGCAGAACTGCACAGACGCTTCAGAGGTTTAGCTCTCGATGGAGACCTTCCCACCGTTGGATCTAGCCCATCGTTTGATAGAAGATAGAGCTTTAAGTTAGCTTTCCAATTCCACCGGTTTAAGATCAATCCAACGGTTAGATCGGAAGTTATGCTCGTTTTACGGAAGAGTGGTCAGTCTGCCTCGCGAGAGAAGACTGTCGAGAAGAGGATTGTATGTCGATCGACACAGCACACTGCATGTCGATCGACAGGGACATCAGAATGTGGGCTGAGTATATTTCATGACCGACTGAAGCCCAGGAGTCACCACAAAGTTACCAAAATACCCTTGACGACCAGAAACCCTATTTATGTTATTTCTAAGCCATTGTTGACGGCTACGCTTTCTACGCTTTCTTTTGATTCATTGTTTTTAGTTTAGGAGAGAAGAGAGGAACTCCTTCAGAGTCCTCTTGGAACTCCTTTGGTTTTTGTATCTATTATATTGCAATTTCATCTACTCATCTATGATTTCTGTGACAACTATCATGTCTGAGTAGATCCACCTGTTAGGTTTAGGGTTCAGATAGGTTATAAGGGATTAGCCCCAAATATAGGATTGCTAAGTTGTGGTACTAATCATTGAGACTGTTCTTAATGCTTGTTCTTGAGTAATTAACCTGAACTTGATCATAGAATCATTAGGTACAAGCGAGAGCTTGGTCTCTTATCTGACTTGTCTTCTCTGATCTAGGATTGCTAGATAACAGCGAGAGCTGGTTTAGAAACCCTAGCGAACATATATTCAACCCGCGCATTAAGCCTACTAGAAGCGCGTCGATCGATATCCCGACAGGTGAATCGATCGACGAAGCGAAAGGTGTATCGATCGATACTCCTATAGAGTCATCGATCGACACTTTCTAATTGATCATCCCAATAGGTGAGATCATTGGATCTAGTAATAGATAACCTATACAACGAGAGTTGATATGTTATTCTTATAGTTGAGTTCTATAATATCATAATTTAGTATCTATATCATTATAATTTCAACCTGAATAGAAACCCTAGATCTAGCTACCATCCTTCCATAAAACAACTCTTAGTTACCTTCTAAGCAACTGCCTTGTTCACTTTGATTTCATTACATTCATATTTACTGCTTTATAACTGTTTGCCTAGTTAAATCTTCATATCTATAGTTTAGTGTGCGCCCTAGCTCTCTGTGGATTCGATCCCTAAGTACTACAATCGAACCTCTTATTTGAGAGAGTAAGATCACTTGTTAGGGTAATTTGAGTGATATCAAGGAGACTGGTCGATTTCCTAAGATCTCCGATTGCTTTGCCTGGTCTCATGAAGACATGCCTGGAATTGATCCTGATGTTATCCTGCATCAACTCAAAGTGGATCCGATGCATCCTCCTGTCAGACAGAAGAGGATAAAATTCGCTCCTGAAAGGGACGAGATTATCAACGAAGAGGTCAAGAACCTACTAGATGCTGGATTCATACGAGAGGTGCAATACCCGGAATGGATAGCTAATGTAGTGGTCGTCAGTAAGAAGAATGGGAAGTGGAGAGTCTGTATCGATTTCACGGACCTTAATAAGTCATGTCCTAAAGACCCTTTCCCTTTGCCTCACATCGACAAGCTAGTCGACGCAACGGCTTGTCATCAGCTGAAGAGTTTCATGGATGCGTTCTCTGGATATAACCAAATCCTAATGCATCCTGACGACCAAGAGAAGACCTCATTCATGACCTCAAGGGGTATCTACTGTTACAAGGTTTTGCCTTTCGGATTGAAAAACACCGGCTCGACCTACCAAAGGCTTGTCAAAATGATGTTCGCCGATCAGATATGGCAGACCATGAAAGTCTACATTGATGACATGTTGGTAAAGTCCCTGGACGCCGAGGACCATATCTCACACCTTCAACAAGCCTTCACCACTCTCAGGAGGTACAACATGAAGCTGAACCCTTCAAAGTGTTCGTTCGGAGTAAGCTCTGGAAAGTTCCTAGGGTACATAGATACCCACAGGGCATTGAAGCAAACCCAGAGCAGGTGAGAGCTATCCAGGTGATACCTTCCCCCCGCAACGTCAAGGAGGTGCAAAGACTGACAGGAAGGATGGCCGCCTTGAGCAGGTTCATCTCCAGGCTATCCGACAAGTCGCATGCCTTCTTCGAAACCTTGAAGGACCCCAAGGACTTCCAATGGACCGAGATTGTGAACAAGCCCTATCCGATCTCAAGGCCTATCTCACTAGTCCACCTCTCCTCTCAAAATCCTTGTGATGAAAACCTCCCAAGGATGATGCACTCTAAGTTGATGAGGGGATAAGCTTTGCATCCAAGAGACTGTGAAATCTCAATAGATCAAAGGATGCGGATTGAATGGCACACAAAGGTTGCGGAAACTCCTATGATTCACCGGTGGATCGATTCTCTAGATATTACACACCAAAGAAATCGACAGCCTGCTGGATATGACACACCAACAAGGAATGGATAGAGAGACGCCACAAAGATCTGTGAAAGGATCTATGATAAGTCTAGACCAGCCATGAACATAGATATGACACACCACGAACATGGAGTTACAAAAATTACAAGACATCACATCTTGAAAGAGAGAAACTTCTGTAATCTTTTATTGCAAACAAACTTATTTTATTTCAATGGAGATTACAATTTATTTATAGGAAACTAAACTTGCTCACAAAGCTAGATATTTAATAGTCTAGGAAATCACAAAACATTGCATGGAGGAGAGAGAAGCTTTTCATGCAATTTATTCTCCAATTTTCGTCACTCTTTTTAGACAGCAAGGAAAGCACTTGATTTTGGATCTTCTTGGACTTGGAACTTGATAAAAATGAGCTGGACATGTTAGCTAACATCATAGGCCAATTTCTGAATGTCTTTCATGGCCATAACTTCATATATGAACCCAAGATCACATCATACTCCTCCTCTTAAAAAAGATTTGTCCTCAAATCTTGCTTTCCAAAGAAAGAAAAACTTGAACACACACACTTCCCAAAAGATCCAGCAGATTTGAAGAATAGTAAAAATAAAACTCCCTTTTTTGTAGAAGATGGATAGATGAAAATGATGGATAACAGAAGTGAATACCAAACTCAGAGTGTGCTCTGATATCAAATGATGAAAACCTCCCAAGGATGATGCACTCTAAGTTGGTGAGGGGATAAGCTTTGCATCCAAGAGACTGTGAAATCTCAATAGATCAAAGGATGCAGATTGAATGGCACACAAAGGTTGCGGAAACTCCTATGATTCACCGGTGGATCGATTCTCTAGATATTACACACCAAAGAAATCGACAGCCTGCTGGATATGACACACCAACAAGGAATGGATAGAGAGATGGATTGAGAGACGCCACAAAGATCTGTGAAATGATCTATGATAAGTCTAGACCAGCCATGAACATAGATATGACACACCACGAACATGGAGTTCCAAAAATTACAAGACATCACATCTTGAAAGAGAGAAACTTCTCTAATCTTTTATTGCAAACAAACTTATTTTATTTCAATGGAGATTACAATTTATTTATAGGAAACTAAACTTGCTCACAAAGCTAAATATTTAATAGTCTAGGAAATCACAAAACAATGCATGGAGGAGAGAGAAGCTTTTCATGCAATTTATTCTCCAATTTTCGTCACTCTTTTTAGACAGCAAGGAAAGCACTTGATTTTGGATCTTCTTGGGCTTGGAACTTGATAAAAATGAGCTGGACATGTTAGCTAACATCATAGGCCAATTTCTGAATGTCTTTCATGGCCATAACTTCATATATGAACCCAAGATCACATCACCTTGGAAGATGAGGTCCTATTGCTCTATTTGGCAGTATCGGAACACGCGGTCAGTGCGGTCCTAGTAAGGGAAGAAGGAAGAAAACAGCATCATATCTACTACGTGAGCAAATCTTTATTAGACGCGGAGACCCGCTATAGTCACCTCGAGAAGCTGGCCCTTGCCTTAGTTAATGCTGCTCGAAAGCTACGCCCCAACTTGCAGGCTCATCAAATCGTGGTGGTCACCTCCTTCCCCATCAAGGCAGTTCTTCATAAGCCAGAAGTGTCTGGACGACTAGCAAAATGGGCTATAGAGCTGGGGGAATATGACGTGATCTTCCGGCCTGGAACAGCCATCAAATCGCAAGTCCTGGCATATTTCGTAGCCGAATTCTCTCCTGCCATGCTTCCAGCCCTGGAACAAGAGGTAAAGTTTCGTGATAGCGAAGGGGTGAAAGGCGAATGGACACTGTACGTTGATGGATCTAGTAACGTAAGGGTGATAGTGCTCAAATTATCCAGTAGAGCTTACTCTCTCATATAAGAGATACAGCTGTAGTACTTAGGGATCGAATCACGAGGAGTTAGGGAACCAATTAAATAAAATCTACTAATCAATCCTAGGCCAGGTTGGTTTATATGATAGAAAAGAAAATAAGAATTCCTAAAATGAGCAAGGCAGTTGCTCTAACTAACAATATGAAGGGTTGTTTAAATGGGATAAAGAGTGCTAGACATAGGGTTTCTATTCAGGAATGGAGATTATAATCTCTATAAATGATTTAACAAGTTGCTTGCATGATACTATAGATCTCAGCCGCTTAACATATGTGAATGAATCACTGGTTAAAATATCTAGATCTCTGGCCACACCTTTCGCATAATGACACAGAAAAAGAGTCGGTCGATATCCTTTTGAGATATCGAGCGATACACCTTTCGCGGCGCCGATCGATTTACCAGTAGGGTTATCCATCGACGGCTTCTAGATCTGCCTAGGCGCGAACCGAATATGACCACAAGGTCTCAAGGAGGAACTGTCGTTCTTCTCAACGGGAAACATGCATCGCTCAAATGGATAATTCAAAATAATCTAAGATCCTAGTGATCTATGTTCTAGTTAGCTACTCTAAAACAAGCATAGGGTACAATCCATTTGATGAGTATCACAACTTAGCAATTATAGTTTGGGGCTAATCCCACAACCCTATTTAAGCCCTAGATCTAACAAGTTGACTACTCAGACATAGCTAGACAATTCATAACAATAGATATATGAAAGAATTGCATAGATAGAATAAAGTAGAAATACAAAAGGAGATGAGAAATCTCTCCAATCTCTCTCAAACAAATAAAACTCTAGTCTCCCTCTCACACTCTCTGCTTTGGTTGTAAAAAGCTTCAAGCTTCAAAGGGTTTCAAGACTTGCCGTCAAAAATACTTAGCAGGAGTATTTAAGCATTTCCATTAGGTTAAAAACTCGTCAGGGGCAATCTCGTAATTTGGTGAAGTCTTGGTGAAGTAGTCGGCTAAACCATTTCGTCCTCGATATCGATCGACAACACTGAATGTGTATCGATCGATTATAATCTTCTAGTACGCGGATCTTCTCAGCTACATCGATCGACAACTCAGGATGAGTATCGATCGATTATAATTGCAATGTTGACTTCCGACTTAGTCTTGAATGGTCAACTCGGGTGTATCATCTCTTGTACTCCAAAATGCTCCAAAAACATCACTTTCTCACAAAATGCTCCTGAACCTGAAAACATACCTAACAGGCTAGAAAACAGATTAAATATATAGTAAAATACTAGTATACCATGGTTAAAAACGGGTAAAATCCATGGTATATCAACTCCCCCAGACTTACTCCTTTGCTTGTCCTCAAGCAAAAACAGTAGTCTTTGGAAGAGGTTTGGAAATAGCAGAAACTCAAAGATTCAATATATTGAAGTCATCACTCTATGGGTTTGCAATTCATGTCTAAACATCCTCATCACAGAAGTTCATCATGCCTTATCCTAGCTTAGCAACCAAACTCATCTAGTCAACAACATAGCAATTCTCATCTGACATTCCCCTCTACTAACCTCATTTCTTAACATAAAATAAAGTGCAGGCTTTACCTTGGGAGTATCGATCAAAGAACACATGGATTAAACTCAAACAAGTATCTGAACACACAGGTAGTCTTCTCTGATCCCTTTCTCCCCTCTTCTCTCTTCACTGAATCTCTTATTAGTTTCAATTTCAACAGGTTTCGATGCCACATAGGTCATCTAGTCCATCTCATTGACATTTGCATTGTAACTCATACATTTTTGACAAAGTGTAGCAAATAATGGGGTCGCAGGAATCACTCCTACCCCTCGTTTCTACAATGTGTGATCATCCTTGAGATTTAGAATATTGGGGTCGCAGGAGAGACTCATATCCCTCTGTCTCTCAAGAAATCTTTTCAATCTTTTATAACATAAAATTAGATCTCGAGATGCCGAAGAGAGAGAAGGAAGGGAACCAGAAACACACAGACTTTTTACCTTCCAGACTTGTAAGAGGATTCCGATCCAGTGATATCCAAGCCTCAAGACAAGCAAATAAGTTAGTATTAGTGTTGGAGGTCAGCTTTGGTTCCTTCAAACAATCTTAGCTAGTGAATATAGATAGGAAGTTGATCCACTTTAGCATCTTTAGTACTATCTGCAATCAGTAATCTAGAATGGTGCTAAAGAGTGGTCAGACAATCAAATATAAATCCATATCAATGTTCCTATTTAATACTTATGCGAAAAATAATTGTGGGAACCGAAATTCGCACTGTCGATTTTAGTTAAGTTTAAACGTAGGAAAACTAAGTTGACCTAGTTTTCCCCGAGGATCCCGGCTATCTGCTGGGCCACGCACGACGAAGTTAATACGAGTTTAGTTTGGGAATAAATACGTAAAATAAAGAGAGCAAAAGAAAGAATCTTATTTCCGAATTCGCGGAGAGCGTTTGAACAACAGGTCGAGATCTCGGCCGCAAGAGCTGTCGATCGTCGCTAGTCTCAAAACCTACATCTAACCTAGTTGAGTCGCAGCTCGCTAAAAAGGAAATAAAAGCCTAAGTTCTAAGTTGCTCTAGAGTGGTTTCTTTCTTCTGATTTCGGATCCCCCTTCCTCTGCTCCTAGCCTTGCTTATATACTCCCATATGACGGTCTATTCTTGATGGGCTGAGTCTGCCGCGAGCTGGGCTTTTTCCATTTTCGTCGGCCTTCGTGTTTATCGGGAAAGTTGACATTAATCCTTTCGGAAATTTGACATTTATCCTTCCGGAAATTTAACATTTATCTTGTTATGTGAAGATAATTGTAAACCGTCGTATCTATCTTTTAGAAAATCGTAAATGGGCCGTCCGATCGGGTTTGGTCCCTTTCGGGCCGTCTTCCGGACTTCCGTTGTTTTCTACGATTTCTTTGAAAGAATGCTCCTACTTGGATGTCGAGTCTTTCGGAAGATCTTCGATCCATTGCTGAGGCGAATGGTGTTTTAAGATAACCATCACCGTTTTATACGAAGTCTTTCTGTCCGTTGACGTCTTACGGGTTCTCCGAAATCTTGGAGCAGGAAAAGGAGTTTTGTTTGCGGGATCTCGGAAAGTCGCAAAACACGGATTTCTGGCGACCCGGGGGCCTAGAACTTACGCACGAAGACTAGCCGCCCGACGACCCGAGCCAGCACGGGGCTAGCCGCCCGGCGACCACGGCCGACACGGGCGCTAGCCGCCGGCGGCTACGGCCAGCACGGGGGCTAGTCGCCCGGTGGCCAAGGGCAGCACGGAGGCTAGCCGCCCGGCGGCCACAGGCGCTAGCCGCCGGCGGCTACGGCCAGCGCGGGGGCTAGCCGCCCGGCGGCCACGGCCAGCACGGGCGCTAGCCGCCGGCGGCTACGGCCAGCACGGGGGCTAGCCGCCCGGCGGCCACAGCCAGCACGGGCGCTAGCCGCCCGGCGGCCACGGCCGCGACCGGAGTCGGCTGCTCGGTTCCTTCGGCTTGTGCGTGTTTTTGCGTTCTTTTTAGTTTTCCGTAGGTCTTTCCTCGTGTAGAAAACGTTTCTAGCCGTTGATTTCGAGATGATTAATCTCGAACTTAATATTTTTCCAAGATTTCTCGATTAACAATTAGTCTCTCGAGGTTGCTCTAACATCTTTCATGTTTTTCCGAGACTTTCGGACATCGATTTCGTCTTGACCGATTTTGACCCCAACAGTTAGCCCCCCAGCTAGCTAGGAGCCGTAGGGTTTGTAGGTCCTAGCTTGCGGTATGGTTCGTGAGGAAAGTATGGAGACGAAATCGTGTCAAAGGTCGGTTTGAATAGTCAAATCCTTGCCTATAAAGACTTGTGAATTCTTTACCATTCTTATTTCACCCAAGAATCTTAAGTTAATCTCTCTCTTGCAAATTCTCTCTCTACCTTTAAGAAAAGAATGACTTCAAGATCAAAATCCTCGAGGAGGCAGTCTCACTCGTCTTCGGATAGTTTCCATGCCGAGGAGAAAGTTCCGAAATCCGAGGTTCCAGAGATTGACAGGAGCGCGTATTGCGATGCCGTCTTCGGTTCTGATGCTCCCCTTCCCATGATCCCGATTCGCCGGCGACCTCTGAGGGCGCGTAAGGAAACTGACTCGCCGAGCGAAGTATCCCCTGAATATCTCGGAACTCTTCGGGAGTTTTATGAGGTTCCGAAGGGAGTCATGTTTCGCATTCCTCGTGGGAATGAGAGTTCGGAGCATCTCCCGAAGGGTTACTTAACTTGCTACGAGGCGTTCCTGACGCAATGCCGACTGTGGTTCCCAATCCCTGGAGTCATTGTTCAGGCTCTCGACCGTTTCAGAATCGTAATCAGCCAGCTGAACGTGCCGGCTTTGGAAAGCTGGCTTGGCGTTGTGATTTTGAGTTACGAGTTAGGGATGGACCTTAGCCCTGCTGACTTCGAAGGGTTGTGGAACTCCAAGACGACGAGCATCAATGGAGTATACTCCATGAAGGCGAGGACCGATTTTTCGGTAATCCATGGAGTCACCTCGCACGCCAAGGATTACGTTGACCGTTTCTTTTTCGTGAGGATAGATGGAGAGTCTGTCGAGGAAGGCTTTCTCCACCTATTCCCGACGGACTGGTTGTACCAACGAGGTAAGATTGTCGCATCCCCTTTCTTAGAATCCGAAATGCGAGTACTGAACGTGTGTTTTTTTTTTTTTTTTTTTGTTCAGAGAACAGGTGTCTCGCGCATGTTCCTTCCGATCTTTCGACCAAGAGAGACATTTTTAGGACAATGCCTTGTTCCTGGAACTCCTTTACTCTTGACCGGATTCGAGGGGCGGTCGCGCTTCACCGATCGCGAGGCGGTACGCGGCCCTGTGTCAATGATGGATCCTACGTTTTTGCCCCTTCAAGGCGGAGGCGGAGATCTCGGAAGGATAAAGGGATTGCTTTCGAGGCCTCGTCGGGAAATGGTGAGCTGCCGAGATACGATCCTGACTTCACTACAGAGAATCAGGGTGTTCCTCCCCCGGGTGACTTCTTTGATGAACTCCCTCCGGCGTTTTCCCGTGACGAGTCTTTGGACAACGAGGAGAGGGACAAGGTGACTGCGGAGGGTGCTCGCTTGGTCAACGAGGTTTGTTTTCGAAACTTGAGTAAATCCCTTTTCTTTTTATTTGACCTCGACTTCTTTGCAGGCCGTGAGAGTGTGGAACGCATCGATCGATGGAAGTTTCCGTACTGCCCGGCTGGCCCGTTTCAAAGCGGAGGAAACGGAAAGGGAATTCGCCAAGTATCGGTTGGAGGTGGAGGAGCAAAAACGCCGGCAAGCCGAGGTCCAGGCTCGAGCCCTCGTTCGTGCGGAAAGGAGCGGGCGGAGAAGAGCTGCCGCCGAGCTGAACCGAAGGGCCGAAATTTTCTCTACCGAATTCGAAGCGTACAAAGAGGCTCAGGACTTTGTAGGCGATTTTCGCGAGTGTCGTGGTTCGGTCGGTACTCTACACAAGATGCAGCGTGAGGGTTTCTCTCTTTCCGGCGAACTTGCCGCGATGGATGGCTCGATGAGAATATGCGCTAACGCCGAATCTTTTGTTCCTCCGATCGAAGGGAGAATTCGAGAGTTGTGGAATCCTATCCAAGTCTCGGAAGATACGGCGGATGTAGGCGCGGGTTTGAATGCAGGCGACGGGGGTGAAGAGGTCGACCAGCCCGACTCCTCGTTTGGAATATCTCTAACCGATTGTTATGCATTCGATTATAATTTGTGATAGGCCAAGTGTGGCTGTTTGTATGTATGTGTTGCGACCCTTAGGAGGTCGCGTGACTTTGTGTTTCTCGGGATTGGCCGTTGGTGGCTTTTGAATCCCTGCTATGAATGCTTTTATGAATTCTGCGTTTTGATTTATACTTTCGTCAAGTGTAGAGGGTTTGAATACGTGCAGTCACTTCGTATTCAATCTCTTTTTTTTTGTCGCTTGATCCGTAGGTTACTTTGTAGCGAACGTTAGGTTTGTAAGCGATAAGAGGCAAATTTTGGAATCTCGTATTCTGGATACTTATGCCTATGAGATGTCTTAGATACCAGCAAGGCCGGGTTTAGGGCAAGACCTAGGTCTACTTTCGGACTGAAGCTGTGCGATGACAAATCGGCTTTCGTTTTGCCTGTTTGCGATTTCGACCTGACTCGTACCGTTTTAGAATCTGCGAAGTGCTTATCGGCTTATATGATTCGTTTGGATACGAGTCGAGCTACTTCCTTTACGAAGAGCTAACCAAAATTTGGATTTTTTGTATAGCGCGCTATGGTATCCTTGTCGGATGCAAGAGGACTTCGTTAGAAGCCAGACTACGAATTTGATTGAGTGAAACGTTTCTATGTTTTTCCGTCGGGGCCAATCGACGGAAATGAACTTTAGAGTCGCGGACAGACTGTTTGATAGAGTTTTTTAGAGTCGCGGATGGACTGTTTGGAGGAGAATGGAGAATCAAGACTTTTCGGGAACTAACGACGTCTCGCGTTCCTCAAAGATATGATTTTCGTTTTCCGTAATGTTTATGCGTTGAGTAAGCATTTGAATTAAAGACTTTATAATGTAGAGTACATGTGAAAAGTATTTTTGCGGGAGTACAAGGATGTTTGTCCCCATCTTCCCCCCCCCCCCTTTTTGGTGAGGGGGATAGCTGAACTCGTCGGGTTGCGACGAGCTGCCTACGTACCTCTTGCGAGGATCAAGCCATCTCGTAGTTCTGTTTCTATCGCGGTTGCTATTACTCCACGATTTCCGGCGCCTTGACTGTTTCAGCTAAGTCGGTGGTCGCGTTGGGAGTTAGGTCATCCGTTCTTTCGGCGATGGACTCGAGGATTTTCCCGCTATCCTGAGTTGTGGCCTGTTCGGACAAATCCGAGCTGTTCTTTGCTGAGTTCTCGGAGATACTCAGATGCTTCTTAGTTCGCTTCGGGTTAGCTACTGGGGCGTTCCGATTGCTGCGCAATTTATGTTCGGCCAGGAAGCAGAGTCGCGACTGTTTTTGGCTTCCCCAGATTACCGTTGTTCCAGTCGGTGTTGGAAACTTGACGCTGAGATGGTAAGTGGACGGGACTGCCTTCATGGCGTTTATCCAAGGAGTTCCCATTATGGCGTTATAGATAGACGGGTTATCCACTACCGCGAATTCGACGATCTTCGTGACTTCTTTAGCCATGACCGGGAGTCTGATTTTTCCGAGGGTCATGGACGTGACGCCCGAGAATCCAGTCAACGGTCTTGGTTCTGGGATGACTTCTCCGAGGGGTATGTTCATCCTCTGCAGAGTGTCGCGGAACATGATGTTGACCGTGCTTCCTGTGTCGATGAGGATGCGGCCGACTTCGAGATCCTTAATCACCAAGTCGATGACCAGAGGATCGTAGTGGGGTTTATCGAGTCCGGCCGTATCCTGTTCCTCGAAGATGATTGGCGTGATTGGGAACGTCGTCCTCTGGACACCATCCGGGGCTTGTTTCGGCCCTCCGTCCGTAGGCTTTGATCGACGAAACGGAGTCCTGGTAAAAATGCGATCCTCCTGATGATCATGTTGATCCTTTGGCGGTTGTTGTTGTTTCCTTCGCCGTCTTGTCTCCGTCCGCGTTTTTCGCCCGATTGAGTTCCAGGAGCGTTATTCTCGGGATTGGCTCCGTCGGTCTTCGGCGGACGGTCAGAATCTAGGAGCAGGTCTTTCACGCTCCTGACCGTTGCTAGTTCGCCGGCAAGCAGCTTCGTAATGAGTCTAGCGCCGAGGACTTTGCAGTTGGCGGTGGAGTGACCTCTCGTCTGATGGAACTCGCAGCTGGAATTGTCCTTGTACGAGTTCCGCGTCCAAGTGTTTCCGGCGGTCCTTCCTTGTTCGGAATTGACGGCGTAGTTATGTTCGCCTTGGACGTCTTCCCCTTCGTGATGGACGTACTTGTCGTTACGAGAGGTTTTCTTCTTGCCGGACGCTTTCTGCGGTCCATGCTTTTGCGCTAGGACTTTCATCTCTTCTTCCATGATGATGAAATCCGTCGCCTTGTGGAGAGTGTCCTGGATGGTGCGTGGCCTCTCCAAAGAAATCCACTTTCGGAATTTCGATTTGTACCAGAGGTTTTTTCTCAGGGCGTCGATGGCGACTCTGTCGCTGAGGCCTGTTACCCTGGACATCACGAGTTTGAACCTCCTTATGTAGTCGCGGAGCGGTTCATCTTCCTTTTGAATTAGACTCCAAAGGTCTACGTCGGAAGTTTCCCTGTCCATGAACATGGAGAATTGCTTCAGAAAAGCTGAAGCAAGCTGGCGGAAACTTCCGATGGAGTTTCTTTTCAAGTGTGAGAACCACTCGAGCGCAGCACCTCTGAGGTTCTCGACGAATAGGAGACAGCAGCCGACGTCCTTTTCCCGCTCCGGAAGTTTAGACCTCGCCATCGCAATCTGGAAGGACTGCAGATGTGCCTTCGGATCTGTGGTTCCGTCGTAGGTGGGAAGCTTTATTTTCCCGGGATCTGAGACTCGTGCGTCCGTGATTCGAGAGGTGAACGGAGTCTTTCTCGATTCCTCGAGGAGCAGGTCGATCTCGGGGGCAGTGCTGGTTGCGTGGTGAATCTGCGATTTTACCGCTTTCACCTCGGCTGCAGTTTTTGCGATGTACTCGCGCAAATCATGGATCTCGTTGGCGCCGTTCGCGCTCCTTTGTCTACGTTGGCTGCGATAGGCCCGAGTCTGGTCTTCAGCCAACCTCTCTTGCTCTGACCAGTAGAGGTCTTCTTCCTCTTCTGTCATGGGTTTTTCGAAGGCTGCCGCCAGTCGAGCTGACTGACTTCGGGTCCTTCTGTGGTGGATGTCGGCGTCTTCGTCGGACGGATCCGATTGATCGCTGATATCCAGATTGATTCTTTCGACGTCGTCTCCTTCGTTTTCCCTTGCGGGAGGTGGGAGGTTATCCGTCGTTTTCTTCTGCCCCGCCGGAGTGGTATCGTCAGGGATGAGTTCCGGGGATTTTCTCGGGGCATCTTTTTCTTGGTCTCCGGCAGTTCCGAAGTCGAGCCTCCTGACACGCCTCACCTTGGTGGATCCGTGCGGGAGTTTGCTTTTCGCTGTTAAGGTATTGACCTGTTTAGCGAGTGAAGCCATTAGTTTCTCTTGTTCTTCCGACCGTTTCTGGGCGGTGGCGAACAGTTCCTTCACCTGGTCCAGCATCGCGGTGTTTGCTTCGGCAGTGACCGTCGATACGTTTCCGGCAGGAGTCTTCTCAGCGTTGGCATCGGCGGCTGGTCCGTCGTGCGTTTGCTTGTCTTTTTCCGCGTTAGCAGACATGCTTAACTGGGCGTGCGTAGTTGCGAGAAAGATAAATCCGTGTATCCCCCTCCTTCTAGCGCCAAACTGTGGGAACCGAAATTTGCACTGTCGATTTTAGTTAAGTTTAAACGTAGGAAAACTAAGTTGACCTAGTTTTCCCCGAGGATCCCAGCTATCTGCTGGGCCACGCACGACGAAGTTAATACGAGTTTAGTTTGGGAATAAATACGTAAAATAAAGAGAGCAAAAGAAAGAATCTTATTTCCGAATTCGCGGAGAGCGTTTGAACAACAGGTCGAGATCTCGGCCGCAAGAGCTGTCGATCGTCGCTAGTCTCAAAACCTAGATCTAACCTAGTTGAGTCGCAGCTCGCTAAAAAGGAAATACAAGCCTAAGTTCTAAGTTGCGCTAGAGTGGTTTCTTTCTTCTGATTTCGGATCCCCCTTCCTCTGCTCCTAGCCTTTTATATACTCCATATGACGGTCTATTCTTGATGGGCTGAGTCTGTCGCGAGCTGGGCTTTTTTCCATTTTCGTCGGCCTTCGTGTTTATCAGGAAAGTTGACATTTATCCTTTCGGAAATTTGACATTTATCCTTCCGGAAGTTTAACATTTATGTGAAGATAATTGTAAACCGTCGTATCTATCTTTTAGAAAATTGTAAATGGGCCGTCCGATCGGGTTTGGTCCCTTTCGGGCCGTCTTCCGGACTTCCGTTGTTTTCTACGATTTCTTTGAAAGAATGCTCCTACTTGGATGTCGAGTCTTTCGGAAGATCTTCGATCCATTGCTGAGGCGAATGGTGTTTTAAGATAACCATCACCGTTTTATACGAAGTCTTTCTGTCCGTTGATGTCTTACGGGTTCTCCTAAATCTTGGAGCAGGAAAATGAGTTTTGTTTGCGAGATCTCGGAAAGTCGCAAAACACGGATTTCTGGCGACCCGGGGGCCTAGAACTTACGCACGAAGACTAGCCGCCCGACGACCCGAGCCAGCACGGGGCTAGCCGCCCGGCGACCACGGCCGACACGGGCGCTGATAAACCCAAAATCAGGAAGGATGGCTTTGGCCGGATGTTGGATATGAACCGAGAAGTCGAAGGAACTTCTGGAACTGGGATGTATTGAACGGATCGTCAAGAGGTGCGGAATAACTCTTGATATACCAACGATCTAAGGCTAACCACCAAAGAACGGATGAATGTGTTGGCTAACCACCAAATAACACACACAGATGATTGGCTGACCACCAAATCAACAAGCCGGTTCAAACCGATGAACTAGCTAAAGAACTCTCTCTCACTCAGAGAAGAAGAACAAAAATAAACAACCAAATTGATCTGATTTTATTCTTGAAAATGACTACATATTTGTACTAGATGTAGTCAAAGAGAAACATAAATAAAGTGCGGAAAAAAATATCTAGAAAATACAACATTTGACTAAATAATTATTAGAGAGTCAAAGTTGTAGAAATTGATGTAGTCTTGGTCAAGGTTGCGGAAAATGATGAAGTCTGGTCAAGATTGTGGATTCTGATGTTGACTGGTCAAGATTCGTCCAAGCGTCCAGGTTCATCCATGATGATCGGGTCCATCGCGTAAGGACAAGGACGCACGCGGGCTGGTCGGGCTGGTTGGTCGGGTGATCTTCATGAACTGATGGTGAAACCTCGGTTTGGTCGAGCTGGTTGACAAGATCGCCATTTTGGTTCTATCATACTCTCCCTCTTCAAAAAGATTTGTCCTCAAATCTGGAACATTAAAAGGAAAAGGATTATAAGCAAAAGAATTATAATCAGCACAATGCTCACCTTGAGTTTGGTCCGGCTCTTGAATGGACGAAGATCCTTCTTGATGACCACGGTTTTGCTCTCCACCTGACCCTTCCTTCGGTTCATGTTTATAGTCATCGAAAATTGGCAAAAGATCTTCCTTTTCTGGCTCGGTTTCAACTTTCTCCAAAGTCACCAACGATTTCTGTTTTTGGCACTTGTTGGCATAATGACCGACCCTATGGCATTTGAAACACCTGGTAGAAAGAGCTTTGCTTGTGGGTTTCACAGCTTTGTTTTTATCAGAAGACAACACATTAGTTTTCAAATCTGAATTTGAAAGAGAAGAAAGATTACTTTGCTGTTTTGGTGCAGGAGAAGTGTTGGTGTTTCCCTTCTTTTTGAGTTGTCGGACAGCATGAATTGCCTTATGCAACATCTTCTCCAAGCTGGCATAAGTCTGAAGCTCTTTCTGATCAAGCATATCACAGCTGCTTCTCTTGGCTTTGGTGAAGGGACGATCACCATCTCTGACCCTCTTTTCAACATTATTGGACATGTTTCGTCTCTTCCTTTGTTTCTGCACAAAAGCAAACTCATTAGAAGCAAACTGTTTCTTATGAAAAATCAATTGCTCCTTTTCAAAAACAGTTTTAAAAGGAAAGTAGACGTCTTGTTGTGGTTTTGATTTCTTGAGAAGTCCAAACATCCTAAAAACACTTAACAACCGAGTTAGCAAATAAAAATCCTCACACTCTCAAAGTGTTTAGCTCTCGATGTTTAGGTGATCACTCAGAGTTCTTTCCACTGGTTCAAAGGATGATAGGCAGTCAAAATTCAGCAATCAAAACCAAAACAACTTTTATGGGTAAAAGAAAAGAGAAAGAAAAATGAAGAGATTTTTGTATGGATCCGCCTTAACTGTCCTAAGGCCGGATTTCTCCTCGGCCAGCAGGCTTTCTCTTCCACCACTCCCCCTGGATTTCTCTTCAGTAGTGACTCAAGCCAAAAACTTTTTACTTTTTTTTTCTATTTTTTTCGATTTTTTTTTTTTTTTTTTTTTTAAAAATGGCGATCACAAGGGAGTAAAGGAACAACCCGGATCCAAAAATAAATAAGAAAAGAAAATGATGAAGAGATGAGAAGGTGAAAAGAAGATAGAAAACAAACCAACCAAAGTGGCTCTGATACGAAATGATAAACCCAAAATCGGGAAGGATGGCTTTGGCCGGATGTTGGATATGAACCGAGAAGTCGAAGGAACTTCTGGAACTGGGATGGATTGAACGGATCGTCAAGAGGTGCGGAATAAATCTTGATATACAAGCGATCTAAGGCTAACCACCAAAGAACGGATGAATGTGTTGGCTAACCACCAAATAACACACAGATGATTGGCTGACCACCAAATCAACAAGCCGGTTCAAACTGATGAACTAGCTAAAGAACTCTCTCTCACTCAGAGAAGAAGAACAAAAATAAACAACCAAATTGATCTGATTTTATTCTTGAAAATGACTACATATTTATACTAGATGTAGTCAAAGAGAAACATAAATAAAGTGCGGAAAAAAATGTCTAGAAAATACAACATGTGACTAAATAATTATTAGAGAGTCAAAGTTGTAAAAATTGATGTAGTCTTGGTCAAGGTTGCGGAAAATGATGAAGTCTGGTCAAGATTGTGGATTCTGATGTAGACTGGTCGAGATTCGTCCAAGCGTCCAGGTTCATCCATGATGATCGGGTCCATCGCGTAAGGACAAGGACGCACGCGGTCTGGTCGGGCTGGTTGGTCGGGTGATCTTCATGAACTGATGGTGAAACCTCGGTTTGGTCGAGCTGGTTGACAAGATCGCCATTTTGGTTCTATCAGGCGCTAGCCGCCGGCGGCTACGGCCAGCACGGGGGCTAGCCGCCCGGCGGCCAAAGCCAGCACGGGCGCTAGCCGCCGGCGGCTACGGCCAGCACGGGGGCTAGCCGCCCGGCGGCCACGGCCGCGACCGGAGTCGGCTGCTCGGTTCCTTCGGCTTGTGCGTGTTTTTGCGTTCTTTTTAGTTTTCCGTAAGGCTTTCCTCGTGTAGAAAACGTTTCTAGCCGTTGATTTCGAGATGATTAATCTCGAACTTAATATTTTTCCAAGGTTTCTTGATTAACAATTAGTCTCTCGAGGTTGCTCTAACATCTTTCATGTTTTTCCGAGACTTTCGGACATTGATTTCGTCTTGACCGATTTTGACCCCAACAATAATTTTGAAAAACATTTTAATAAAAACCAAAATAAAAACTCATATTAGTAAACTCCCCCCCAGACTTAAATTACACTGTCCCAGTGTAACATCCGGTGGTGAGGTAAATAAAATAAAACATAATTAATAAATATAACAAGTGAGAATGAATAAACCTGATCGAAAAGATGTCGATCGATTCGTAGTGGTATACGTCGATCGTTAGTAATGGTCGTGTGGTGTCGAGCGATATGAATGCTGAATGTCGGTCGATGGAATTATCATTCTACTTGGATCTAATAAAAACTGCATAATAAATTCGAAAAAGAAAAATAAAAGCAAAAAGAAAAATAAAATAAAATAAAGAAAAAGAAAACCTAATAGTGGGTTGCCTCCCACTCAGCGCTTGGTTATAGTCATTTAGCTTGACTGTGGTAGGTGAGTGACTCATGGGGTGCAATGAGGGTTTTTGTTTGCTGGTGGGCAAACACTTCCCTCATCTTTGGACTCAGCAGCAGTGAAGCTTCTTGTGGCATCACCTGATCTTGTCCATCTAGGAGATATCTTTGCTAAATCGGCTTTGATGACTTGCAACCTTCTGACCAAATCTTCTGTGTCTAACTGATGCTGATAGAAGTTAAATCTAGAAAGCACAGGTAGATCTGCATGTTGGTCTTTGGTGTGCTGGTCCTGAATCTGTTGATCCTGATTTGCCAAATCTGTGGTATCGATCGATGCTACAATTGGTATGTCGGTCGCTTCGCTGGGATCACTATCGATCGACTCCGTGTCAGCTTTGTCGATCGATTCTAAACGTTGGCCTTGGTACTCAAGATTTCCCTGCATACTACGTATCTCATTCTTCAAGAGACCAGTAGCTCTGCAAAGGTTGGTCACTCTTTCATTGAGAGTCTCCTCAATGTTATCACTTCTTTCTATGAGTCTCTCCTCCATAGAATTCATGGCTACGTACAGCTTATGTTTGATCTCATCAACTTCTGCTGTGGTGCATGCTCTCTTCGCCGGTAGTGGCTTGGTGTCGATCGATGTTGGTCGAGGCCTGTCGATCGATGCTTCATTGCCATCACGTAGATCAATATAAGCTTTAACTATGCTCATATCTCTTTCTAGCTTGTCCAGCTGTCGTGACAGTGTATCCAGGTATCGCATGATAGGTGAACTTAAAAGATCATGCTTCTCTTCGTACGATTTCATCCTATCTTCCAGTGCTGCGAACCTCGTGTCGATCGACGACGAAGGATGTGTGTCGATCGATGGCGAAGTAGCATTCTGAGCTTGGTCATTCTGGCGAATTGTGTACAACTCTTTCTGTAGAAGATCGATCTTCTTGCTTAACCATTCGACATTGTTGTTGAGAGGGCTGTAGATGTCTCCAATCCGTGTATTGATGTAAGCAACCTCCCATTCATCTTTCTTAGGTGATGAACATTCTGGTCGGTCCATGGATGTAGTATTGCCGATGTCGATCGATGGTACAGGTACTCTGTCGGTCGATACTCGTGGCGTAGCCTCTTTCTCAAGCATGGTCAATATGTTGCCAAGCTCCACTCTTATCTCAGCCATATCATTCTGGAAGTCCTTGTAACTGACATCCAAAGGCTGGAAAGTGTCTTCCACAAATGTGTGCATGTTTGCCTCAAGGTGCGCCTGAGCTCTCCCTAAATCAGTCACCATATTATCCACCTCCTCTCTACTGTAGGGCACTGGTGGTGGTGTGTATGCAAGGTAAGGGCGTGTGTGTATTGGAAGTTGTAAACAACCTCTGTGAAAAAGGGATGCTTTATCCAAAAGTCTCTTTACTTGCTCCTTGGTAACATGAATGATCTCACCATCAACTCCTCTAGCATAGCCAAACTCATCTTTGTAGACACCATATTCATCCTTAGCTTCCCACTTGAATCTCCTGGACCCATCAGTATTGAAGGCACGTCGTCCAAACTCCAATCGTCTGTCGGGCGATCGGACTCTTGGTCTGTCGATCGATCCAGGATATCCGCCGTCGATCGACGGTGTTGAAACGATGTCGATCGATTGTGAATGTCGAGGTTGACCGAAGTGTTGAGGAACTGTATCCTCCCTTGTGTTGGTGTTGTGGTTGTCCTGGACGTGTTTTAGGATGTCTGGATGGCTACGTTGCTGTGTGAACAGGTTTTCTGGTCCATTGGCAACTTGGAGGATGTCTGTTATATCTTCTCTGGTTATGTGCAGAACTCTTCCATCCATAGCTCTTGCATAGCCATCTGTGTCCTTGAAAATTCCAAATTCATCAGGTGTTAGTGAAACGTTCCTGATATCATAAGGTTCATGAGATCTCGGTTGAGCTCTGTTGAAGGTGTCGATCGATGGGTGTGTGGTGCTGGCGATCGATGGTGCACGTCTAGCTGCACGGTTGGATCGATTGATCATGTTGTTGCAGTCTTCCATTGATGAATCTCTGAATGCTGGAAGCTGCTGGGTAGAAGGTGAAAAGTTTTGAATTTTCGTGGCTTGAGTTGTCAACCTTTTATACCCATGTGTTGTCCTAATCGGTGAAATTCTGATTTTGTCCTTTAAGTCGTCCGGGTTAATATCGATCGATATTATACTGGCAATGTCGATCGATGGACGATGTCGTTTTGCTGGATGAAGTAGATAATCGATCGATGGTGGGCGTTTGATGTCGATCGATTGAGTTGCAAATCTGTCATTCTCCAAGTAATTTTCCCAAGCTCTCTCTTCCCAGTAGTCTTCATCATATTCTTCACTGTGGTCTCCACTGTGGGAAGAAGTGGCTATGTCTACTGCAAAACTCTCATGAAATCCGCTATCTGCCCAACTCCTTACTGAGTAATCATCTTCCTTTCGGTTGGTTGGGATGGCGAAATTCGGGTAGCAATGATCTGGTAGATCGAGTTCATCATCCGGTGGGTCTCTGTCGATCGATGATCCATTGTTGTTGTCGATCTCCTCTGACTTGAATGTGTCGATCGATGACGTCAAAGTACTGTCGATCGATCCCGAGTATTCTGTCTCGTACTCGACTTCACAATGACAAACTGCGATGATACCAGTATCATCTTCCTTTACCACTAATTTGGCTGGTGGTTTGCCAAGCTTGACAGGGTCGTAGTGGATATCTGGATCTATCATATTCAAGCACATCCTGTTGGTGTTCATGTCACATATGGCTCCTACTGTAGCCATAAATGCTCTTCCAAGTAAGAGGGAAGAGTTCCAATTTAGCTTGATGTCTAGGACATGAAAATCCACAGGGACGATAGCATCACCAATGTGTACCTCTAGGTCTTTGATGAAGCCTCCAGAGTTTCTCTTAGAGTAATCCACGAAAGTAAAAATCTGTGGTGAAGGTTCTACTTGCAGGCCCAGATGGTCTGCCATGACCTTTGGTAAGATGCTGACTGATGAACCAGTGTCACATAGTGCATGAGGAAATTCAATACCTTGTACCACACAGGGTATTGCAAACTTCCCAGGATCACTCTTCTTTAGCAAAGTAATCCTTTTCCTCATCTCTTCTCTGTCGTTGTCAAACCTTCTCCTAATGTCAGTTTCAGTCTCCCTTGTTTCTCTGAAGAACATCCACAATCTCTTTGTGAAATAAACCTCCTCAAAAGGTTTCTCTGGTGGGATTCCGATAACTCTCTTAGTGAAACCATCAATCTCCTTTTCATTAGCTTCCCTCTTAAGGTTCTTAGGAATCTTCTCCTTCCGACTCCTTAACCTTCTTTCTTCAGTTTCCTCTGATGCAGGTGTAGTGTCTGAAAGGTTACTAGTTATTTCGGTAGGGGTAGCTTGTGGTTTTGGTGTGGGTCTGAGTGCATTGATTCGGTTGCTGTCTATCGATGGTAGTTGCACTCGGTATATGAGAGGTGCGTGTCGATCGATAGGTGGAGAAAAGGGTCGATCGATACGGTTCTCTTCGTTGTGTCGATCGATGAGTGGCTCGTCTCGTCGGTCAATATCTTCGTAGGTGTGGGTGGGTGGGTATGGATGAGAAGCCGTGAATTCAGCATGTGTCAATATCCTAACCGCGTTGCAGTCTGTAAGCGTATCCGGAAAAGACATCGTCGATGTCGATCGATGTGGACTAATTGGTGTCGATCGACACCATTGCGATCCACCGAGACTTAGCGAACTTTCTACTTCAAAGTCTTCTTCTTGTAGCTTCTCCTGTTTCACCACTTGCCAGAAATCATCTATGATAGCATTGACGTGGTGTTTCCTATTTCCTTCCCCTACTTCCTTAGAAGTTCCAATCCTCTTGATAGAGTCTTCAGACTGGACAATCTGTGTCTCAAGTTTCTTAACTTGAGTGGAGATGGTGTCTATCCTAGTGGTCAGATTGTTGAAGACAGAATCAATCTTCCCATTGAAGTCTACTGTAAGCTTCTGCTGACCTTCCAGATCTCTATCAATCATGGCATCAAACTTACTTTCCTGGGTGGGTAGCGGTGGGTTTTGGTAAGCTGAGTTGCCGTAGTTCCTTGTGTTGGTGAAGGGTTTCTGATACTGTGAACTCTGGTTGTAGTTACTCTTCTGACCACTGCCAAAAAAGTTTATGTTTCCACTCTGGTTTCCATATCTCTGAAATCCAGTACCTCCAATGTAGTTCACATCTTCCTCTGTATCATCCTCTCTAGCCCCTCCTTCTTCAGCTGAGCATACTGGTTGCCCCAGAAATGCATGTAAAGCATCTATCTTGGCTCTGACTTCATTCATCTGGTCTTCCCCGATGGCTGCAACCGATTTCTTCTTGTCAGAATCAGTGTTTTTGGTGCTGCTGCTGTTGGCTAGGTTCTCAATAAGTCTCACAGCCTCTATTGGATTCCTAGTGTTGAAGTTCCCCTCACTAGCAGTATCAATAGCCATCTGATACCTTAAGGCGATACCTCTGTAGAAAGTGCTTAACTGCTGCACTTCATTGAATCCATGGTGTGGACAGTCTCGCTGGAAGAACTTGAATCTGATCCACGCGTCTTTAAAAGTCTCACTAGGCTTCTGCGCGAAAGTGGCGATTTTGCTTCTTAAGTCTTCAGCGCGTGCCTCATCAAAGAAATTACGCATGAAGGCGTTTTTGATGTCGGCCCAGAATGTCAGTGATCCTGTAGGTAGCTGCTTGAGCCAGTGCGAAGCTTCTCCAATCAGTGAGTATTTGAAGAGCTTGCAGAGTAGGTAGTCCTCGGGGACTCCATCCATACGAATAGCAGCGATAAAATCCTCGAACCTCTCCAGATGGTCCATAGGATGCTCGTGTGATTGCCCAGAATAAGGTATCTGAGACACGAGAGAGTAGTACTAAGGCTTGAGATCGAAGTTCAGCTTCTGAATCTCTGGAAGTCGAATAGCTGATCTGTTGGTGTAGTACTCGTCTGGACGGTTATAGTCTGCCAACGATCGTGTTACAGCTCTAGTACTTAGGGATCGAATCACGAGGAGCTAGGGAACCAATTAAATAAAATCTACTAATCAATCCTAGGCAAGGTTAGTTTATATGATAGAAAATAAAATAACAATTCCTAAAATGAGCAAGGCAGTTGCTCTAACTAACAATACGATGGGTTGTTTAAATGTGATAAAGAGTGCTAGACATAGAGCTTTTATTCAGGAATGGAGATTATAATTTCTATAAATGCTTTAACAAGTTGCTTGCATGATACTATAGATCTCAGCCGCTTAACTCAAGTGAAGTATCACTGGTTAAATAATCTAGATCTCTGGCCTCAGCTGTCGAATGTTGACACAGAAAAAGAGTCGATCGATATCCTTTAGAGATATTGACCGATACACCTTTCGCTCGGCGATCGATTCACCTGTCGGGATATCGATCGACGGCTTCTAGATATGCCTAGGCGCGAGCCGATAATGAACACTAGGTCTCAAGAGTGCTAGACATAGGGTTTCTATTCAGGAATGAAGATTATAATCTCTATAAATGCTTTAACAAGTTGCTTCCATGGTACTATAGATCTCAGCCGCTTAACATATGTGAATGAATCACTGGTTAAAATATCTAGATCTCTGGCCACACCTTTCGCATGATGACACAGAAAAAGAGTCGGTCGATATCCTTTTGAGATATCGAGCGATACACCTTTCGCGGCGCCGATCGATTTACCAGTAGGGTTATCGATCGACGGCTTCTAGATCTCCCTAGGCGCGAACCGAATATGACCACAAGGTCTCAAGGAGGAACTGTCGTTCTTCTCAACGGGAAACATGCATCGCTCAAATGGATAATTCAAGATAATCTAAGATCCTAGTGATCTATGTTCTAGTTAGCTACTCTAAAACAAGCATAGGGTACAATCCATTTGATGAGTATCACAACTTAGCAATTATAGTTTGGGGCTAATCCCACAAACCTATTTAAACCCTAGATCTAACAAGTAGACTACTCAGACATAGCTAGACAATTCATAACAATAGATAGATGAAAGAATTGCATAGATAGAATAAAGTAGAAATACAAAAGGAGATGAGAAATCTCTCCAATCTCTCTCAAACAAATAAAACTCTAGTCTCTCTCTCACACTCTCTGCCTTGGTTGTAAAAAGCTTCAAGCTTCAAAGGGTTTCAAGACTTGCCGTCAAAAATACTTGGCAGGAGAATTTAAGCATTTCCATTAGGTTAAAAACTCGTCATGGACAATCTCGTAATTTGGTGAAGTCTTGGTGAAGTAGTCGGCTAAACCATTTCGTCCTCGATATCGATCGACAACACTGAATGTGTATCGATCGATTATAATCTTCTAGTACGCGGATCTTCTCAGCTACATCGATCGACAACTCAGGATGAGTATCGATCGATTATAATCGCAATGTTGACTTTCGACTTAGTCTTGAATGGTCAACTCGGGTGTATCATCTCTTGTACTCCAAAATGCTCCAAAAACATCACTTTCTCACAAAATGCTCCTGAACCTGAAAACATACCTAACAGGCTAGAAAACAGATTAAATATATAGTAAAATACTAGTATACCATGGTTAAAAACGGGTAAAATCCATGGTATATCAAAGGGGCGCAGGCGTGGGACTGGTCCTAACTTCCCCCATGGGGGAATCAGCCTCAAGGGCCGTACGTTGCAACTTCAAAGCAACAAACAACGAAGCTGAGTATGAAGCTCTAATAGCAGGGCTGACACTCGCCAAACAGATGGGGGTGGAAGATATCTAGGTCTTCAGCGATTCACAACTGATCACAAGCCAAGTCCAAGAAGACTATCAGGCGAAAGATCCGAGTATGATCAGATACCTATCTGTGGCTAAGCGACTACTCGACAGGTTCCAACATTGTAAGCATACCTCAATCCCCATCATGCTAAGATACTTAAGATCATGTTCTTCCATTGATTGGAACAAACATCATGAGTTTCCTCATTATTTCCTTGGACGGATTAAGATTGGAATGGGTTCATTCCATCCAACTCGATATAAGGGAACCTATCTTGACTTATACGAGTCATATCTGATCCATCTGACCAAAACTCCACTTGTGTAGTCATGTAGTGTATCCCTTAAATCAGCTTTAACATCGCATATGCTTACTCGTTATGAATGGCCAGCAAAGGATAACATTTAACATCAGTAGAGTGCTGCACGTTTATTTGAACCTAAGCCACTCTCTGGTCCATGTTACTCCCCTTGTCCAGGTCATCCATAAACAAGTCTTGCATTGCTTCCATCCCTCCAATCCATATTTTACTTCTAAATAACTAGATCGACCAACCTTTCTGTATTTAGGATCTTGCCCTCGGAGAGTCATCTTGGCTAAGCTGGCTCATCTTGGAACTTCTCTGTTCACAAGAATGATACACCTTACCTCAGCTCTCTCTTGGCTCACCCCAACTAAGGTTTCTTAGTCATCATAGTTTTCAGAAATAATTTTTGGTTTGGAACTCAACATCTTTGAGCGCTGTCCTAAACAGGATCAAGCATGCTCAGATACCAACTTGTAAGACCCGATCCGGGCCGACTAGGCCGCGGTCGACGCCTCACGTCGCTCGGTCCACTTCCTGGCCGAACCTCTTATTTTTCGCCCTTTATTTATAATATCGCCTAAAGGCGAGGGCTAACTTAGAACTTACCTAAAGACTTCATTTGTCATTCATAGCTTAGATCATTTCAACAGATACGCAGCGGAATATTCTCTAACTTACCATTGGTCTAAAACCAATCTAACCCTTGTCTGGTCGAATTACCTTAGCCTTGGTTAGTTTACTCAACTACTAATCAGCTTAAAGGTCAATCCTAAACCAAGTCATACGATTTTGAGGTTCCATTCCCCTAAACCATTCTATCTAGATCTATGTAAACATAGCTAGATCATACCTTTGCCCCATCTACGGAGCTGGTTAGCTCATCGGACCACCATTGACTTGAACTACACTTGCTTGTGTACTGGACCACGATCACTCAATGATCTTACTTAAGGTCCTTATAATGATCCCTACATTAAACAGCTCCCCTAGGTACTTAGTCATTCAACCAACCATCCCCACATACATAAGTAACCTTTGAGAAGTCTTCGAACGGATAAGAGATATGCATCTGGCCCTTTTTGGCTCATGCACACTCCCTTGCCTTATAGGCAATAGTACCAAGTCCTTCTTTTGGACTAACAAAGCCCATCATAATCCTAAGTTAATCAACCAACCATCCTCACATGACTTTGGATTCGATGAGTCATCATCTGGCCTGACCGGCCTTGGGACTTAACCCAGACAAAGATATGACATGTTCATACCAATCGATGTATTCGTTAATCAGGTTAGTTTCGACACCTTGTTCCATTATCTATGGTCATGTCTTCCATACTCAACCATGATCAATCCTTACACGGCATTCCTTGAACAGTCACACTTAGGCTTAGTACTTATGGTCAACGACACATAATACTGGCCATTCACTTCGTCATGACTCTTAGCCAATCTCGAAGTTATTAACCCTGAGGTTGACATCTTGGATAATAACATCAATGCTCATACTCCAGCAACGTGACTATCTATACTAGTACTCGGCCATCGATCCACCGTCATGGAACATGAACCGACCCTTAGTCATGATAAGCCATCGTCTACTTAGCATGTACTGACATAACCGGCCTTCCATTGCCATCATGTGGATCTACGTCCTACATAAGGAATATGGCGCCCATCCTACTCACCAACCAGAAGTTGATCGTAAGATATCCCACTTAGCCTTTGCGGCTAGAACCATCCATCCATTAACCATGGATCATGGTTCAGACATCAATCATGACGTATGGATTGCACTGGTGCACTAGCCATTAAGGCCTTCGCTATTTCCTTACACTCATGTATTGACCTAACTGACAACTCATTGCCATCGTGTGAGTCCATGCCCAACACAATGCAAATGGTGTCCTTATATCTATCGAATCACTCGTACCCTTTTTGGTCTCGTTTCGTTCGTACCCTTTCGGTCCCGACCCGTTCGTATCCTTTCGGTCACGACCCGTACACATCCCATGGATCATGATACGTTCATACCTTTTGGATCACGACACGTTCGTACCTCTTGGATCACGACACGTTTGTACCTCTTGGATCACGACATGATCGCAGATCTTGGATCACAGTACATTCCCTTTTGGATCACGATGCACCCTTTGGTCATTGGTACCGTTTGGTCCTCGTACCCTTGATACTTGCAACCCTTGGTATCTCGTACCTTTTGGTTACTTGCATCCTTTGGTATCTCACAACCTTTGGTAACTCATGACACTTGGCAACACGCAACCTTTGGTGACTAGTACCCCTTGATCCAACCTATTGGCTATGGTTAGCGATCAACGTAACCGACCATGACACCAGGGTCTATGACATGGTAATATGGATAACTACCACGTTCTCTATATGTATATATATCATATAGACATAATAATATAGAGATACAGAGATAGAACCACTTACAGCCGCTATAGCCCTTGCCGATTGGTCTGCTCGTCTTTCGGCTAACCGCCCTTGGACCCTTGGTCCATTACGCCTAATTCCCTTCAGGAATAGGTCTTCCTATTGGCCTTAGTGGCTTTTATAAGCCACGGCCTCATATGGTTCAAGCCATACTATCCATGAACCGAACAGTCCCGCATAACCGACCCATGGTCTAGTTAGCGGTTAGGGTGTGACCGGCCCAAGTCTAAGGATGAACCTTGGACTCAACCTTCACAACCTGACGTGTATAACCAGAAAGAAGAGAAGAAGATAGACTAGAAACAGATAAGGAGAAACGGTTGGGACTAATGAACCGACCAGATCCTCGGTTCGACCACAAGGGCTAACCGTAAGGTCTGATGGGACCAAAGCCCATACCATACCTTCTGAACCACGACTGGGTTATCCAGGTTCTTCTCTCTATTCTGATCTTCCATATTGACCAGAGGTTGTTTCACAAACGATCAGAGTCGCCGGAAAACTAACCACCACTCAAACAGCCTCGGTATTGACCGAAAACTCTCTCTTTCTCTCTCTCTCTTTCTCTACGACTTTCTCTGAGTATTTTACTCTGGAACTGGATGAGAAAAGTGAATGGGACGAGGCCCTATTTATAGGAAATGAGGGGGTAAGTCTTGCCCCACGAACATGCACGACTTGTACCGAAAAGGCATGACTTGGAAAACAGGTTGCACCCTTTTGTTCCCTTGCACCCCAACGCCTATCAGGCCATTATATTGGGTCAGGCTTAAGCCCAAACCATCCCCCAGGCCCCCTAGACACAGCCCACGGCCTTGCCCAAGAGCCCACCGGTCCATGGACCACATGGCTGGACCACCCAGCCCGCCACCGGCCCGGACCCGGACCATCGACCCGAAACCCGAACAGTCCGTCTAGCTGAGATGAGCTGACTCCTAGCTGACCCAGCTGAGTGAGCTAGTAGTCCAGCTAGTGGAGCTGACTTAGTAGTGATGGAGCTGGAGTATACTCTACTGAGCTTCTCTGAGCTGGTCGAGCTACTCGTACACTTTATCCAGCTACAGTTTAACTCTTTCTAGCTGTCTATTTCTTTCTCAGCTTATTTTGTTAAGTCTTTTCATACTTAACCTTTGTATTTGGACTATGGAACGCTTTCCTTTGATCACAAGGATCGGCTGGTTCGTTTCCTCGAACCATAGTCCGTCCAGACAATCCTTCTCAGGATTGGGGTCGTGACAAGTCTCCCCCCCTTAGGGTGGATTCGTCCTCGAATCCTGATCCATTTGTTTCCTCGGAAACAAATTGTTCAAACCACTCTAGGTACTCGGCTTTCATTTTAGCCTCTGTTTCCCAAGTGATTATCTCTTAACCAACCATAGCCTTTTCCGGCTTGGCCACATTGCGATCTTAGTCCCTACCAGACTAAAAACGCTTCAGACTTGACTTCTATCCATCACTGGACTTTGTCATAATTCGATCCTCGTCCATCTACGGACTTGATCATATTCTGGTCCTGGTCTACTCTGGGACTCGACCATTACACCCCGACCATAGGTCCAACTCCGAATAGGTCGTGGCCTGATCCTCATCCATTACTGGACTTGATCATTCTCATCTCAACCTTAGGTCAAACTCCGACTTGGTTGTACTGCGACCCGGATCCTCTCTGGGACGTGGTCGACTTCGGCTCGGCCATTTTGGCAGGAACCATCAGATACAGACTTTTGGATAACAGAATATCCAAAACAGAATCAAGAGTTACCATCCTTCTTTTTTATAAAGAGGACTGGTTAACTCTCATCAGATACGGACTCTTGGACAGTAGAGCTGTCCATGGTTCTAGTTCAATCATAAATGGTTTCGGCCTAACAGTATCAGGGTAACTCCCTGTAGCGCCTGAAACACATCTCGGAACTCAGACACCAACGAATCCTCTGCAGGGTCTTTCAGACAAACAGAACAGTCGGGCTCCGTAGTGGTGATTGTGGCCAAAATGGACTCGCAACCCTGTTTCAGCATCCGTACTGCTCGGACTGCTGATACCACTACTTTTCCTCGAGCCGGACTCAGACCTTGGTACTGAATCGGGTGAAGTCGATTCTTCAATTGCACACGACCCCTATGGCAATCGAGAGTGGCCCGATACCTTCCCAATCAGTCCATACCTAGGATCACCTCGTGATTCTTTAGGCGGACACAAACAGATTCACAGGGAAATCTCTTCCCTGAATTGACACTGGGATATTTGACATATTGCCCAGTGAATGCATTACTTGCCCTCCGGCTGCATTCACTATCACCGAAGTATCCCCAGCGTCCAGACAGAACAGACCCTTTCCGACCAGTTCCGGACTCACAAAACTATGTGTAGCCCCTGTGTCGAAAAGTACGTGTGTTTCCACACCACAGATCATAAAGGTTTCCAGATGAGTAGGATCTCGGTTTGATTACACATTTGGAAAATGTCCCATACCATTCTCCAACGCGTCTTACTTTTGCGAATGCTCACACCATTCACAAGAGCAATGTCAATATACCTCAATCCCCATCATGCTAAGATACTTAAGATCATGTTCTTCCATTGATTGGAACAAACATCATGAGTTTCCTCATTATTTCCTTGGACGGATTAAGATTGGAATGGGTTCATTCCATCCAACTCGATATAAGGGAACCTATCTTGACTTATACGAGTCATATCTGATCCATCTGACCAAAACTCCACTTGTGTAGTCATGTAGTGTATCCCTTAAATCAGCTTTAACATCGCATATGCTTACTCGTTATGAATGGCCAGCAAAGGATAACATTTAACATCAGTAGAGTGCTGCACGTTTATTTGAACCTAAGCCACTCTCTGGTCCATGTTACTCCCCTTGTCCAGGTCATCCATAAACAAGTCTTGCATTGCTTCCATCCCTCCAATCCATATTTTACTTCTAAATAACTAGATCGACCAACCTTTCTGTTTTTAGGATCTTGCCCTCGGAGAGTCATCTTGGCTAAGCTGGCTCATCTTGGAACTTCTCTGTTCACAAGAATGATACACCTTACCTCAGCTCTCTCTTGGCTCACCCAAACTAAGGTTTCTTAGTCATCATAGTTTTCAGAAATAATTTTTGGTTTGGAACTCAACATCTTTGAGCGCTGTCCTAAACAGGATCAAGCATGCTCTGATACCAACTTGTAAGACCCGATCCGGGCCGACTAGGCCGCGGTCGACGCCTCACGTCGCTCGGTCCACTTCCTGGCCGAACCTCTTAATTTTTCGCCCTTTATTTATAATATCGCCTAAAGGCGAGGGCTAACTTAGAACTTACCTAAAGACTTCATTTGTCATTCATAGCTTAGATCATTTCAACAGATACGCAGCGGAATATTCTCTAACTTACCATTGGTCTAAAACCAATCTAACCCTTGTCTGGTCGAATTACCTTAGCCTTGGTTAGTTTACTCAACTACCAATCAGCTTAAAGGTCAATCCTAAACCGAAACCAAGTCATACGATTTTGAGGTTCCATTCCCCTAAACCATTCTATCTAGATCTATGTAAACATAGCTAGATCATACCTTTGCCCCATCTACGGAGCTGGTTAGCTCATCGGACCACCATTGACTTGAACTACACTTGCTTGTGTACTGGACCACGATCACTCAATGATCTTACTTAAGGTCCTTATAATGATTCCTGCATTAAACAGCTCCCCTAGGTACTTAGTCATTCAACCAACCATCCCCACATACATAAGTAACCTTTGAGAAGTCTTCGAACGGATAAGAGATATGCATCTGGCCCTTTTTGGCTCATGCACACTCCCTTGCCTTATAGGCAATAGTACCAAGTCCTTCTTTTGGACTAACAAAGCCCATCATAATCCTAATTCAATCAACCAACCATCCTCACATGACTTTGGATTCGATGAGTCTACATCTGGCCTGACCGGCCTTGGGACTTAACCCAGACAAAGATATGACATGTTCATACCAACCGATGTATTCGTTAATCAGGTTAGTTTCGACACCTTGTTCCATTATCTATGGTCAGGTCGTCCATACTCAACCATGATCAATCCTTACACGGCATTCCTTGAACAGTCACACTTAGGCTTAGTACTTATGGTCAACGACACATAATACTGGCCATCGATCCACCGCCATGGAACATGAACCGACCCTTAATCATGATAAGCCATCGTCTACTTAGCATGTACTGACATAACCGGCCTTCCATTGCCATCATGTGGATCTTCGTCCTACATAAGGAATATGGCGCCCATCCTACTCACCAACCATAAGTTGATCGTAAGATATCCCACTTAGCCTTTGCGGCTAGAACCATCCATCCATTAACCATGGATCATGGTTCATACATCAATCATGACGTATGGATTGCACTGATGAACTAGCCATTAAGGCCTTCGTTATTTCCTTACACTCATGTATTGACCTAACTGACAACTCATTGCCATCGTGTGAGTCCATGCCCAACACAATGCAAATGGTGTCCTTATATCAATCGAATCACTCGTACCCTTTTTGGTCTCGTTTCGTTCGTACCCTTTCGGTCCCGACCCGTTCGTATCCTTTCGGTCACGACCCGTACACATCCCATGGATCATGATACGTTCATACCTTTTGGATCACGACACCTTCGTACCTCTTGGATCAAGACACGTTCGTACCTCTTGGATCACGACATGATCGCAGATCTTGGATCACAGTACATTCGCTTTTGGATTACGATGCACCCTTTGGTCATTGGTACTGTTTGGTCCTCGTACCCTTGATACTTGCAACCCTTAGTATCTCGTACCTTTTGGTTACTTCCATCCTTTGGTATCTCACAACCTTTGGTAACTCATGACTCTTGGCAACACGCAACCTTTGGCGACTAGTACCCCTTGATCCAACCTATTGGCTATGGTTAGCGATCAACGTAACCGACCATGACACCAGGGTCTATGACATGGTAATATGGATAACTACCACGTTCTCTATATGTAAATATATCATATAGACATAATAATATAGAGATACAGAGATAGAACCACTTACAGCCGCTATAGCCCTTGCCGATTGGTCTGCTCGTCTTTCGGCTAACCGCCCTTGGACCCTTGGTCCATTACGCCTAATTCCCTTCAGGAATAGGTCTTCCTATTGGCCTTAGTGACTTTTATAAGCCACGGCCTCATATGGTTCAAGCCATACTATCCATGAACCGAACAGTCCCGCATAACCGACCCATGGTCTAGTTAGCGGTTAGGGTGTGACCGGCCCAAGTCTAAGGATGAACCTTGGACTCAACCTTCACAACCTGACGTGTATAACCAGAAAGAAGAGAAGAAGATAGACTAGAAACAGATAAGGAGAAACGGTTGGGACTAATGAACCAACCAGATCCTCGGTTCGACCACAAGGGCTAACCGTAAGGTCTGATGGGACCAAAGCCCATACCATACCTTCTGAACCACGACTGGATTCTCCAGGTTCTTCTCTTTATTCTGATCTTCCATATTGACCAGAGGTTGTTTCAGAAACGATCAGAGTCGCCGGAAAACTAACCACCACTCAAACAGCCTCGGTATTGACCGGAAACTCTCTCTTTCTCTACGACTTTCTCTGAGTATTTTACTCTGGAACTGGATGAGGAAAGTGAATGGGACGAGGCCCTATTTATAGGAAATGAGGGGGTAAGTCTTGCCCCACGAACAGGCACGACTTGTACCGAAAAGGCATGACTTAGAAAACAGGTTGCACCCTTTTGTTCCCTTGCACCCCAACGCCTATCAGGCCATTATATTGGGCCAGGCTTAAGCCCAAACCATCCCCCAGGCCCCCTAGACACAGCCCACGGCCTTGCCCAAGAGCCCACCAGTCCATGGACCACATGGCTGGACCACCCAGCCCGCCACCGGCCCGGACCCGGACCATCGACCCGAAACCCGAACAGTCCGTCTAGCTGAGATGAGCTGACTCCTAGCTGACCCAGCTGAGTGAGCTAGTAGTCCAGCTAGTGGAGCTGACTTAGTAGTGATGGAGCTGGAGTATACTCTACTGAGCTTCTCTGAGCTGGTCGAGCTACTCGTACACTTTATCCAGCTACAGTTTAACTCTTTCTAGCTGTCTATTTCTTTCTCAGCTTATTTTGTTAAGTCTTTTCATACTTAACCTTTGTATTTGGACTATGGAACGCTTGCCTTTGATCACAAGGATCGGCTGGTTCGTTTCCTCGAACCATAGTCCGTCCAGACAATCCTTCTCAGGATTTGGGGCGTGACAACGCCCATCACCAACTATCTAAGGTACGACACCTTGCCTGAAGATCGAGACGAAAGTCGGTAGATAAGGCGCCAAGCTGCAAGTGATATACCATGGACTTTACCCATTTTTAACCATGGTATACTAGTATTTTATTATATATTTAATCTGTTTTCTAGCATGTTAGGTATGTTTTCAGGTTCAGGAGCATTTCGTGAGAAAGTGATGTTTTGGAGCATTTTGGAGTACAAGAGATGATATACCCGAGTTGACCATTCAAGACTAAGTCGGAAGTCAACATTGCGATTATAATCGATCGATACTCATCCTGAGTCGTCGATCGATGTAGCTGAGAAGATCCGCGTACTAAAAGATTATAATCGATCGATACACATTCAGTGTTGTCGATCGATATCGAGGACGAAAAGGTTTAGCCGACTACTTCACCAAGACTTCACCAAATTACGAGATTGCCCCTGACGAGTTTTTAACCTAATGGAAATGCTTAAATATTCCTGCGAAGTGTTTTTGACGGCAACCTTGAGCCTTCGAAAGAAGCAAGCTTTTAACAACCCTCAAAGCAGAGAGTGTGAGAGAGAGACTAGAGTTTTATTTGTGTTTGAGAGATTGGAGAGATTTCTCATCTCCTTTTGTATTTCTACTTTATTCTATCTATGCAATTCTTTCATCTATCTATTGTTATGAATTGTTTAGCTATGTCTGAGTAGTCTACTTGTTAGATCTAGGGTTCAAATAGGTTTGTGGGATTAGCCCCAAACTATAATTGCTAAGTTGTGATACTCATCAAATGGATTGCACCCTATGCTTGTTTTAGATTAGCTAACTAGAACATAGATCACTAGGATCTTAGATTATCTTGAATTATCCATTTGAGCTTGCCTGTTTCCCGTTGAGAAGAACGACAGTTCCTCCTTGAGACTTTGTGGTCTTATTCGGCTCGCGCCTAGGCAGATCTAGAAGCCGTCGATCGATATCCCGACAGGTGAATCGATCGGCGCTGCGAAAGGTGTATCGCTCGATATCTCAAAAGGATATCGATCGACTCTTTTTCTGTGTCATCATGCGAAAGGTGTGGCCAGAGATCTAGATATTTTTACCAGTGATACATCACATATGTTAAGCGGCTGAGATCTATAGTATCATGCAAGCAACTTGTTAAAGCATTTATAGAGATTATAAACAGCCCATCATATTGTTAGTTAGAGCAACTACCTTGCTCATTTTAGGAATTGTTACTTTTATTTCCACCATATAAACCAACCTTGCCTAGGATTGATTAGTAGATTTTATTTAATTGGTTCCCTAGCTCCTCGTGATTCGATCCCTAAGTACTACAGCTGTACCTCTTATTTGAGAGAGTAAGCTCTACTGGGTAATTTGAGCACTATCAAATTTTGCACCGTTGCCGGGGACCTTTGATCGCCATTAGATTTAATCGTATTAATCTTAGGTTTTTCTTTTTACCCCCTTTCTAATTAATTTTTTTTTTGTCTTTTCAGGTACATGCCCAGCAGTACCAGAAGCAACAGGGGAAATCAACTATTATTCTCAGAAGATCCTGCACACTTGGAACGTTCAATCCGCAAAGACCTACGCTCCGCATCGATCGACAGAAACTCAACACTGTCGACTGATACTCACGTTCAACAGTGGACCGACACTCAGACAGAACCGTCGACCGATACCGTTCATCGGTTCACATCGTTCGATACTCCTAATCGTATATCGATCGACACTACTCCGCGAAGCATGGTCGCGATTGTTATTCTCACGCAGGGCGAGAATGGAAACCTGTATGACCAAGATGGTCATCTGCGTAATGCACAGGTCAGAAGCTAGATGCACAGGGAAACATAATCCTTGAGCCTGAAGCTGAGGCTACAGGAGAAGCTCAAAGACGATCGTTGGCAGACTATAACCATCCAGACGAGTACTACACCAACAGATCAGCTATTCGACTTCCAGAAATTCAGAAGCCAAACTTCGAGCTCAAGCCTCAGTACTACTCTCTCGTGTCTCAGATACCTTATTATGGGCTATCACACGAGCATCCTATGGAACATCTGGAGAGGTTCGAGGATCTTATCGCTGCTATTCGTATGGATGGAGTCCCTGAGGACTACCTACTATGCAAGCTCTTCAAATACTCACTGATTGGAGAAGCTTCGCACTGGCTCAAGCAGCTACCTACAGGATCACTGACATCCTGGGCCGACATCAAAAACGCCTTCCTGCGTAATTTCTTTGATGAGGCACGCGCTGACGATTTAAGGAGCAAAATCGCCACTTTCGCGCAAAAGCCTAGAGAGACTTTTAAAGACGCATGGATCTGATTTAAGTTCTTCCAGCGAGACTGTCCACATCATGGATTCAATGAAGTGCAGCTGCTAAGCACTTTCTACAGAGGTATTGATATACCATGGATTTTACCTGTTTTTAACCATGGTATACTAGTATTTTACCTTATATTTAATCTGTTTTCTAGCCTGTTAGGTATGTTTTCAGGTTCAGGAGCATTTTGTGAGAAAGTGATTTTTTGGAGCATTTTGGAGTATAAGAGATGATACACCCGAGTTGACCATTCAAGACTAAGTCGGAAGTCAACATTGCGATTATAATCGATCGATACTCATCCTGAGTTGTCGATCGATGTAGCTGAGAAGATCCGCGTACTAGAAGATTATAATCGATCGATACACATTCAGTGTTGTTGATCGATATCGAGGATGAAATGGTTTAGCCGACTACTTCACCAAGACTTCACCAAATTACGAGATTGCCCCTGGCGAGTTTTTAACCTAATGGAAATGCTTAAATACTCCTGCTAAGTATTTTTGACAGCAAGTTTTGAAACACTTTGAAGCTTGAAGCTTTTTACAACCAAAGCAGAGAGTGTGAGAGAGAGACTAGAGTTTTATTTGTTTGAGAGAGATTGGAGAGATTTCTCATCTCCTTTTGTATTTCTACTTTATTCTATCTATGCAATTCTTTCATCTATCTATTGTTATGAATTGTCTAGCTATGTCTGAGTAGTCTACTTGTTAGATCTAGGGTTCAGATAGGTTTGTGGGATTAGCCCCAAACTATAATTGCTAAGTTGTGATACTCATCAAATGGATTGTACCCTATGCTTGTTTTAGAGTAGCTAACTAGAACATAGATCACTAGGATCTTAGATTATCTTGAATTATCCATTTGAGCGATGCCTGTTTCCCGTTGAGAAGAACGACAGTTCCTCCTTGAGACCTTGCGGTCATATTCGGTTCGCGCCTAGGCAGATCTAGAAGTCGTCGATCGATAACCCTACTGGTAAATCGATCGGAGCCGCGAAAGGTGTATCTCTCGATATCTCAAAAGGATATCGACCGACTCTTTTTCTGTGTCATCATGCGAAAGGTGTGGCCAGAGATCTAGATATTTTAACCAGTGATTCATTCACATATGTTAAGCGGCTGAGATCTATAGTATCATGCAAGCAACTTGTTAAAGCATTTATAGAGATTATAATCTCCATTCCTGAATAGAAACCCTATGTCTAGCACTCTTTATCTCATTTAAACAACCCTTCATATTGTTAGTTAGAGCAACTGCCTTGCTCATTTTAGGAATTGTTATTTTTATTTCTATCATATAAACCAACATTGCCTAGGATTGATTAGTAGATTTTATTTAATTGGTTCCCTAGCTCCTCGTGATTCGATCCCTAAGTACTACAGCTATACCTCTTATTTGATTGAGTAAGCTCTACTGGGTAATTTGAGCACTATCAAATTTGGCGCCGTTGTCGGGGAGCTTTGATCGCCATTATATTTAATCTTATTAATCTTAGGTTTTTCTTTTACCCCCCCCCCCCCTTTTCTTATTTAAATTTTTCTTGTCTTTTCAGGTACATGCCCAGCAGTACCAGAAACAACAAGGGAAATCAACTATTATTCTCAGAGGATCCTGCACACTTGGAACGCTCAATCCGCAAAGACCTACGCTCCGCATCGATCGACAGAACCGTATTACCGTCGACTGATACTCACGTTCAACAGTCGACCGACACTCAGACAGCACCGTCGACCGATACCGTTAAGGTATCAGATGGCTCTTGATACTGCTAGTGAGAGGAACTTCAACACTAGGAATCCAATAGAGGCTGTGAGACTTATTGAGAACCTAGCCAACAGCAGCAGCACCAAGAACACTGACTCTGACAAGAAGAAATCGGTTGCAGCCATCGGGGAAGACCAGATGAATGAAGTCAGAGCCAAGATAGATGCTTTACATGCATTTCTGGGGCAGCCAGTCTGCTCAGCTGAAGAAAGAGAGGCTAGAGAGGATGATACAGAGGAAGATGTGAACTACATTGGAGGTACTGGATTTCAGAGATATGGAAACCAGAGTGGAAACAGAAACTTTTTTGGCAGTGGTCAGAAGAGTAACTACAACCAGAGTTCACAGTATCAGAAACCCTTCACCAACACAAGGAACTACGGCAACTCAGCTTACCAAAACCCACCGCCACCCACCCAGGAGAGTAAGTTTGATGCCATGATTGATAAAGTTCTGGAAGGTCAGCAGAAGCTTACAGTAGACTTCAATGGGAAGATTGATTCTGTCTTCAACAATCTGACCACGAGGATAGACACCATCTGCACTCAAGTTAAGAAACTTAAGACACAGATTGTCCAGACTGAAGACTCTATCAGGAGGATTGGAACTTCTAAGGAAGTAGGGGAAGGAAATAGGAAACACCACGTCAATGCTATCATAGATGATGATTTCTGGCAAGTGGTGAAACAGGAGAAGCTACAAGAAGGAGACTTTGAAGTAGAAAGTTCGCTAAGTCTCGGTGGATCGCAATGGTGTCGATCGACACCAACTAGTCCACATCGATCGACATCGACGATGTCTTTTCCGGATACGCTTACGGACTGCAACGCGGTTAGGATATTGACACATGCTGAATTCACGGCTTCTCATCCATACCCACCCACCCACACCTACGTAGATATCGACCGACGAGACGAGCCACTCATCGATCGACAAAACGAAGAGAACCGTATCGATCGACCCTATTCTCCACCTATCGATCGACACGCACCTCTCATATACCGAGTGCAACTACCATCGATAGACAGCAACCGAATCAATGCACTCAGACCCACACCAAAACCACAAGCTACCCCTACCAAAATAACTGGTAACCTTTCAGACACTACACCTGCATCAGAGGAAACTGAAGGAAGATGGTTAAGGAGTCGGAAGGAGAAGATTCCTAAGAACTTTAAGAGGGAAGCTAATGAAAAGGAGATTGATGGTTTCACTAAGAGAGTTATCGGAATCCCACCAGAGAAACCTTTTGAGGAGGTTTATTTCACAAAGAGATTGTGGATGTTCTTCAGAGAAACAAGGGAGACTGAAACTGACATTAGGAGAAGGTTTGACAACGTCAGAGAAGAGATGAGGAAAATGATTACTTTGCTAAAGAAGAGTGATCCTGGGAAGTTTGCAATACCCTGTGTGGTACAAGGTATTGAATTTCCTCATGCACTATGTGACACTGGTTCATCAGTCAGCATCTTACCAAAGGTCATGGGAGACCATCTGGGCCTGCAAGTAGAGCCTTCACCACAGATTTTTACTTTCGTGGATTACTCTCTGAGAAACTCTGGAGGCTTCATCAAAGACCTAGAGGTACAAATTGGTGATGCTATCGTCCCTGTGGATTTTCATGTCCTAGACATCAAGCTAAATTGGAACTCTTCCCTCTTACTTGGAAGAGCATTTATGGCTACAGTAGGAGCCATATGTGACATGAACACCAATAGGATGACCTTGACTATGATAGATCCAGATATCCACTACGACCCTGTCAAGCTTGGCAAACCACCAGCCAAATTAGTGGTAAAGGAAGATGATACTGGTATCATCGCAGTTTGTCATTGTGAAGTCGAGTACGAGACAGAGTACTCGGGATCGATCGACAGTACTTTGACGTCATCGATCGACACATTCAAGTCAGAGGAGATCGACAACAACAATGGATCGTCGATCGACAGAGACCCACCGGATGATGAACTCGATCTACCAGATCATTGCTACCCGAATTTCGCCATCCCACCCAACCGAAAGGAAGATGATTACTCAGTAAGGAGTTGGGCAGATAGCGGATTTCATGAGAGTTTTGCAGTAGACATAGCCACCTCTTCCCACAGTGGAGACCACATTGAAGAATATGATGAAGACTATTGGGAAGAGAGAGCTTGGGAAAATTACTTGGAGAATGACAGATTTGCACCACAATCGATCGACATCAAACGCCCACCATCGATCGATTATCTACTTCATCCAGCAAAACGACATCGTCCATCGATCGACATTGCCAGTATAATATCGATCGATATTAACCCGAACGACTTAAAGGACAAAGTCGGAACTTCACCGATTAGGGCAACACATGGGTATAAAAGGTTGACAACTCAAGACACGAAAATTTCAAAACTTTTCACCTTTTACCCAGCAGCTTCCAGCATTCAGAGATTCATCAATGGAAGACTGCAACAACATGATCAATCGATCCAACCGTGCAGCTAGACGTGCACCATCGATCGCCACCACCACACACCCATCGATCGACACCTTCAACAGAGCTCAACCAAGATCTCATGAACCTTATGATATCAGGAACGTTTCACTAACACCTGATGAATTTGGAATTTTCAGGGACACAGATGGCTATGCAAGAGTTATGGATGGAAGAGTTCTGCATATAACCAGAGAGGACATAGCAGACATCCTCCAAGTTGCCAATGGACCAGAAAACCTGTTCACACAACAACGTAGCCATCCAGACATCCTAAAACACGTCCAGGACAACCACAACACCAACACAAGGGAGGATACAGTTCCTCAACACTTCGGTCAACCTCGACATTCACAATTGATCGACATCGTTTCAACACCGTCGATCGACAGACCAAGAGTCCGATCGCCTGACAGACGATTGGAGTTTGGACGACGTGCCTTCAATAATGATGGATCCAGGAGATTCAAGTGGGAAGCTAAGGATGAATATGGTGTCTACAGAGATGAGTTTGGCTATGCTAGAGGAGTTGATGGTGAGATCATCCATGTTACCAAGGAGCAAGTAAAAAGACTTTTGGATAGAGCATCCCTTTTTCACAGAGGTTGCTTACAACTTCCAATACACACACGCCCTTACCTTGCATACACACCACCACCAGTGCCCTACAGTAGAGAGGAGGTGGATGATATGGTGACTGATGTATGGAGAGCTCAGGCGCACCTTGAGGCAAACATGCGCACATTGGTGGAAGACACTTTCCAACCTTTGGATGTCAGTTACAAGGACTTCCAGAATGATATGACTGAGATAAGAGTGGAGCTTGGAAACATATTGACCATGCTTGAGAAAGAGGCTACGCCACCAGTATCGACGGACAGAGTACCTGTACCATCGATCGACATCGGCAAGACTACATCCATGGACCGACCAGAATGTTCATCACCTAAGAAAGATGAATGGGAGGTTGCTTACATCAATACACGGATTGGAGACGTCTACAGCCCTCTCAACAACAATTTCGAATGGTTAAGCAAGAGGATCGATCTTCTACAGAAAGAGTTGGACACAATTCGCCATAATGACCAAGTTCAGAATGCTACTTTTCCATCGATCGACACACATATTTCATCGTCGATCGACACGAGGTTCGCAGAACTGGAGGATAAGATGAAATCGTACGTAAGGAAACATGAACTCTTCAGTTCACCTATCCTGCGATTTAGGCCACAATGTCACAGCAGCTGAACGAACTACAAAGAGACATGAGCATCGTTCAAGATCATCTTGGCCTTCGTGACAACACCGTAACATCAATCGACAGGCCTCGACCAACATCGATCGACAGCGAATCACCACCAGTGAAGAAAGCATGCACCACAGCAGAAGTTGATGAACTTAAACATGAGCTTTACAAGGCTATGGATTCTATGGAAAGGAGACTCAACGGGACCTGTGATACCATTGACTACACTGTTAACGAAAGAGTTAACAGCCTCTGCAGAACTACTCGCCAGATGAAGGGCAATATACGTACTCTGCAGCACCAAGGACAGTGTTCACAGTCGATCGACACAGTGGATTCCGAGTCGACCGACAGACCCCTCATCGAAATGACCGACGCGCATCTCGTAGCATCGATCGACACCGAGTCTTTAGCAGACCGAGATCAGTTTATTTTGGACAGGATCGATGCATTACAGAGTAAGCTGACATTATTGTCCGTACACACCTACCAGACCATCGACAGGAAAGTTGACAAAATCGAATACATCGAGAATTCTGTGAGGAAACTTCAAGATACAGTCCTCCAGATAGATAAGAAGCAACTACAAGCGGATGATGCCTACCAGAAGCTTCGTCGCCACATGGTTCAATAGTAGGAGACACAAGATTGATGATTGCTGTCCGGTAATCAGCAGTTTCTGCACCCCATGCGTCACTCACCTACCACAGTCAAGCTAAATGACTATAACCAAGCGCTGAGTGGGAGGCAACCCACTATTAGGTTTTCTTTTTCTTTATTTTATTTTATTTTTCTTTTTGCTTTTATTTTTCTTTTTCTTTTTCGAATTTATTTTGCAGTTTTTATTAGATCCAAGTAGAATGATAATTCCATCGACCGACATTCACCATTCATATCGCTCGACACCACACGACCATTACTAACGATCGACGTATACCACTACGAATCGATCGACATCTTGTCGATCGGGTTTATTCATTCTCACTTGTTATATTTATTAATTATGTTTTATTTTATTTACCTCACCACCGGATGTTACACTGGGACAGTGTAATTTAAGTCTGGGGGGGGAAGTTTACTAATATGTGTTTTTATTTTTGGTTTTTATTAAAATGTTTTTCAAAATTATTTTTCGAATAAGTATTAAATAGGAACATTGATATGGATTTATATTTGATTGTCTGACCACTCTTTAGCACCATTCTAGATTACTGATTGCAGACAGTACTAAAGATGCTAAAGTGGATCAACTTGCTATCTATATTCACTAGCTAAGATTGTTTGAAGGAACCAAAGCTGACCTCCAACACTAATTCTGACTTATTTGCTTGTCTTTGGGCTTGGATATCACTGGATCGGAATCCTCTTACAAGTCTGGAAGGTAAAAAGTCTGTGTGTTTCTAGTTCCCTTCCTTCTCTCTCTTCGGCACCTTGAGATCTAAGTTTATGTTATAAAAGATTGAAATGATTTCTTGAGAGGCAGAGGGATAGGAGTGTCTCCTGCGACCCCAGTATTCTAAATCTCAAGGATGATCATACATTGTGGAAACGAGGGGTAGGAGTGATTCCTGCGACCCCATTATTCACTACACTTTGTCAAAAATGTATGAGTTACAATGCAAATGTCAATGATATGGACTAGATGACCTATGTGGCATCGAAACCTGTTGAAATTGAAACTAATAAGAGATTCAGTGAAGAGAGAAGAGGGAAGAAAGGGATCAGAGAAGACTACATGTGTTCAGATACTTGTTTGAGTTGAATCCATGTGTTCTTTGATCGATACTCCCAAGGTAAAGCCTGCACTTTATTTTATGTTAAGAAATGAGGTTAGTAGAGGGGAATGTCAGATGGGAATTGCTATGTTGTTGACTAGATGAGTTTGGTTTCTAAGCTAGGATAAGGCATGATGAACTTCTGTGATTAGGATGTTTATACATGAATTGCAAACCCATAGAGTGATGACTTCAATATATTGAATCTTTGAGTTCCTGCTATTTCCAAACATCTTCCAAAGACTACTGTTTTTGCTTGAGGACAAGCAAAGGAGTAAGTCTGGGGGAGTTGATATACCATGGATTTTACCCGTTTTTAACCACGGTATACTAGTATTTTACTATATATTTAATCTGTTTTCTAGCCTGTTAGGTATGTTTTCAGGTTCAGGAGCATTTTGTGAGAAAGTGATGTTTTTGGAGCATTTTGGAGTATAAGAGATGATACACCCGAGTTGACCATTCAAGACTAAGTCGGAAGTCAACATTGCGATTATAATCGATCGATACTCATCCTGAGTTGTCGATCGATGTAGCTGAGAAGATCCGCGTACTAGAAGATTATAATCGATCGATACACATTCAGTGTTGTCGATCGATATCGAGGATGAAATGGTTTAGCCGACTACTTCACCAAGACTTCACCAAATTACGAGATTGCCCCTGACGAGTTTTTAACCTAATGGAAATGCTTAAATACTTCTGCTAAGTATTTTTGACGGCAAGTTTTGAAACCTTTTGAAGCTTGAAGCTTTTTACAACCAAAGCAGAGAGTGTGAGAGAGAGACTAGAGTTTTATTTGTTTGAGAGAGATTGGAGAGATTTCTCATCTCCTTTTGTATTTCTACTTTATTCTATCTATGCAATTCTTTCATCTATCTATTGTTATGAATTGTCTAGGTATGTCTGAGTAGTCTACTTGTTAGATCTAGGGTTCATATAGGTTTGTGGGATTAGCCCCAAACTATAATTGCTAAGTTGTGATACTCATCAAATGGATTGTACCCTATGCTTGTTTTAGAATAGCTAACTAGAACATAGATCACTAGGATCTTAGATTATCTTGAATTATCCATTTGAGCGATGCATGTTTCCCGTTGAGAAGAACGACAGTTCCTCCTTGAGACCTTGCGGTCATATTCGGTTCGCGCCTAGGCAGATCTAGAAGCCGTCGATCGATAACCCTACTGGTAAATCGATCGGCGCCGCGAAAGGTGTATCGCTCGATATCTCAAAAGGATATCGACCGACTCTTTTTCTGTGTCATCATGCGAAAGGTGTGGCCAGAGATCTAGATATTTTAACCAGTGATTCATTCACATATGTTAGGCGGCTGAGATCAATAGTATCATGCAAGCAACTTGTTAAAGCATTTATAGAGATTATAATCTCCATTCCTGAATAGAAACCCTATGTCTAGCACTCTTTATCCCATTTAAACAACCCTTCATTTTGTTAGTTAGAGCAACTGCCTTGCTCATTTTAGGAATTGTTATTTTCATTTCTATCATATAAACCAACCTTGCCTAGGATTGATTAGTAGATTTTATTTAATTGGTTCCATAGCTCCTCGTGATTCGATCCCTAAGTACTACAGCTGTACCTCTTATTTGAGAGAGTAAGCTCTACTGGGTAATTTGAGCACTATCAGGTATCGCCTTGAGGTATCAGATGGCTCTTGATACTGCTAGCGAGGAGAACTTCAACACTAGGAATCCAATAGAGGCTGTGAGACTTATTGAGAACCTAGCCAACAGCAGCAGCACCAAGAACACTGACTCTAACCAGAAGAAATCGGTTGCAGCCATCGGGGAATACCAGATGAATGAAGTCAGAGCCAAGATAGATGCTTTACATGCATTTCTGGGGCAGCCAGTCTGCTCAGCTGAAGAAGGAGAGGCTAGAGAAGATGATACAGAGGAAGATGTGAACTACATCGGAGGTACTGGATTTCAGAGATATGGAAACCAGAGTGGAAACATAAACTTTTTTGGCAGTGGTCAGAAGAGTAACTACAACCAGAGTTCACAGTATCAGAAACCCTTCACCAACACAAGGAACTACGGCAACTCAGCTTACCAAAATCCACCGCCACCCACCCAGGAGAGTAAGTTTGATGCCATGATTGATAGAGTTCTGGAAGGACAGCAGAAGCTTACAGTAGACTTCAATGGGAATATTGATTCTGTCTTCAACAATCTGACCACGAGGATAGTCACCATCTGCACTCAAGTTAAGAAACTTGAGACACAGATTGTCCAGACTGAAGATTCTATCAGGAGGATTGGAACTTCTAAGGAAGTAGGGAACGGAAATAGGAAACACCACGTCAATGCTATCATAGATGATGATTTTTGGCAAGTGGTGAAACAGGAGAAGCTACAAGAAGGAGACTTTGAAGTGGAAAGTTTACTAAGTCTCGATGGATCACAATGGTGTCGATCAACACGAACTAGTCCACATCGATCGACATCGACGATGTCTTTTCCGGATACGACTGCAGATTGTAACGCGGTTAGGATATTGACACATGCTGAATTCAGAGCTTCTCATCCATACCCACCCACCCACACCTACGAAGATATCGATCGACGAGACGAGCCACTTATCGATCGACACAAAGAAGAGAGACGTATCGATCGACCCTACTCTCCACCTATCGATCGACACGCACCTCTCACTTACCGAGTGCAACTACCATCGATAGACAGCAACCGAATCAATGCACTCAGACCCACACCGAAACCACAAGCTAACCCTACAGAAATCACTGGTAACCCTTCAGACACTACACCTACATCAGAGGGAACTGAAGGAAGAAGGTTAAGGAGTAGGATGGAGAAGATTCCTAAGAACCTTAAGAGGGAAGCTAATGAAAAGGAGATTGATGGTTTCACTAAGAGAGTTATCGGAATCCCACCAGAGAAACCTTTTGAGGAGGTTTATTTCACAAAAAGATTGTGGATGTTCTTCAGAGAAACAAAGGAGACTGAAACTGACATTAGAAAAAGGTTTGACAATGTCAGAGAAGATATGAGGAAAAGGATTACTTTGCCAAAAAAGAGTGATCCTGGGAAGTTTGCAATACCCTGTGTAGTAAAAGGGATTGAATTTCCTCATGCACTATATGACACTGGTTCATCAGTCGAAATCCTACCAAAAGTCATGGCAGACTATCTGGGCCTGCAAGTAGAGCCTTCACCAGAGATCTTTACATTCGTGGATTACACTCAGAAAAACTCTGGAGGCTTCCGCAGAGACCTAGAGGTACATATTGGTGATGCTATCGTCCCTGTGGATTTTCATGTCCTAGATATCAAGCTAAATTGGAACTATTCCCTCTTACTTGGAAGAGCATTTATGGCTACAATAGGAGCCATATGTGACATGAACACCAACAGGATGTGCTTGACTATGAGAGATCCAGGGATCCACTACAACCCTGTCAAGCTTGGCAAACCACCAGCCAAATCAGTGGTAAAGGAAGATGATACTGGTATCATCGCAGTTTGTCATTGTGAAATCGAGTACGAGACAGAGTACTCGGGATCGATCGACAGTACTTTAACATCATCGATCGACACTTGCAAGTCAGAGGAGATCGACAACAACTATGGATCATCGATCGACAGAGACCCACCAGATGATGAACTCGATCTACCAGATCATTGCTACCCGAATTTCGCCATCCCACCCAGCCGAAAGGAAGATGATTACTCAGTAAGGAGTTGGGCAGATAGCGGATTTCATGAGAGTTTTGCAGTAGACATATCCACCTCTTCCCACAATGGAGACCACAGTCAATAACATGATGCAGACTATTGGGAAGAGAGAGCTTGGGAAAATTACTTGGAGAATGACAGATTTGCAATACGATTCCCACCATCGATCGACATCATACGCCCACCATCGATCGATTATCTACTTCATCCAGCAAAACGACATCGTCCATCGATCGACATCGCCAGTATTACATCGATCGATATTCTCCCGGACGACTTGAAGGACAAAATCGGAATTTTACCGATTAGGACAACACATGGGTATAAAAGGTTGACAACTCAAGCCACGAAAATTCAAACCTTTTCACCTTCTACCCAACAGCTTCCAGCATTAAGAAACTCATCAATGGAAGACTGCAACTACATGTACAATCGATCCCACCGTGCAGCTAGCCGTGCACCATCGATCGCCACCACCATAGCACCTTCGATCGACGCCTTCAACAGAGCTCAACCTTGATCTCATGAACCTTAAGATATCAGGAACGTTTCACTAACACCTGATGAATTTGGAATTTTAAGGGACACAGATGGCTATGCAAGAGCTATGGATGGAAGAGTTCTGCATATAACCAGAAAAGACGTAGCAGACATCCTCCAAATTGCTAATGGACCAGAAAACCTGTTCACACAGCAACGTAGCCATCCAGACATCCTAACTCACGTCCAGGACAACCACAACACCAACACAAGGGAGGATACAGTTCCTCAACAATTTGGTCAACCTAGGAATTCCCCATCGATCGACATCGTTTCAACACCATCGATCGACGGCGGATATCCCGGATCGATCGATAGACCAAGAGTCATATCGCCCGACCGACGATTGGAGTTTGGACGACGCGCCTTCAATACTAATGGATCCAGGAGATTCAAATGGGAAGCAAAGGATGAATATGGTGTCTACAGAGATGAGTTTGGCTATGCTAGAGGAGTTGATGGTGAGATCATCCAAGTTACCAAGGAGCAAGTAAAGAGAATTCTGGATAGAGCATCCCTTTTTCACAAAGGTTGCTTACGCCTTCCAGAATACACACGCCCCTACCATGCATACATACCACCAACAGTACCCTACAATAGAGAGGAGATAGATGGTATGGTGACTGATGTATGGAGAGCTCAGGCAGACTTTGAGGCGAACTTGCACACATTGGTGGAAGACACTTTCCAGCCTTTGGATGTCAGTTACAAGGATTTCCAGAATGATATGGCTAAGATAAGAGTGGAGCTTGGAAACATATTGACCATGCTTGAGAAAGAGGCTACGCCACCAGTATCGACCGACAGAGTACCTGTACTATCGATCGACATCGGCAAGACTACACCCATGGACCAACCAGAATGTTCATCCCCAAAGAGAGATGAATGGGAGGTTGCTTATATCAATACACAGATTGGAGACGTCTACAGCCCTCTCAACAACATTGTCGAATGGTTAAGCAAGAGGATCGATCTTCTACAGAGCGAGCTAGCATCAATTCGCAAGAAAGATCAAGCTCAGAATGCTACTTTTCCATCGATCGACACACTGAACTCATCGTCGATCGACACAAGGTTCGCAGAACTGGAAGATAGGATGAAAGCATACGAAGAGAAGCATGATCTTTTAAGTTCACCTATCATGCGATACCTGGATACACTGTCACGACAGCTGGACAAGCTAGAAAGAGATATGTGCATAGTTCAAGCTTATATTGATCTTCGTGACAGCAACGAAGCATCGATCGACAGGCCTAGACCAACATCGATCGACACCGAACCACCACCAGCGAAGAGAGCATACACCACAGCAGAAGTTGATCAGATCAAACATAAGATGTACGTAGCCATGAATTCTATGGAGGAGAGACTCATAGAAAGAAGTGATGACATTGGAGACACTCTCAATGAAAGAGTGACCAACCTTTGCAGAGCTACTGGTCTCTTGAAGAATGAGATACGCAGTATGCAGGGAAATCTTGAGTACCAAGGCCAACGTTCAGAATCGATCGACACAGTTGATATGGAGTCGATCGACATCGATCCTAGCGAAACGACCGACGTACCAATTGTAGCATCGATCGATACCGAATCCTTGGCGGTCCAAAATCAACAGATTCAGGACCAGCACGAAAAAGACCAACATGCAGAACTACCTGAGCATTCTAGATTTGATTTCTATCAGCATCAGTTAGACACAGAGGATTTGGTCAGAAGGTTGCAAGTCATCAAAGCAGATTTAGCAAAGATATCTCCTAGATGGACAAGATCAGGTGATGCCACAAGAAGCTTCACTGCTGCTGAGTCCAAAGATGAGGGAAGTGTTTGCCCACCAGCAAACAACAGCCCCCACTGCACCCCATGAGTCACTCACCTACCACAGTCAAGCTAAATGACTATAACAAAGCGCTGAGTGGGAGGCAACCCACTATTAGGTTTTCTTTTATTTTTCTTTATTTTATTTATTTTTCATTTTTGCTTTTATTTTTCGGATTTATTTTGCAGTTTTTATTAGATCCAAGTAGAATGATGATTCCATCGACCGACATTCACCATTTATATCGCTCGACACCACACGACCATTACTAACGATCGATGTATACCACTACGAATCGGTCGACACCTTGTCGATCAGGTTTATTCATTCTACCTTGTTATACTTATTATCTATGATTTATTTTACCTCACCACCGGCTGTGTTACACTGGGACAGTATAATTTAAGTCTGGGGGGGGGAGTTTACTAATATGTGTCTTTATTTTGGTTTTTTATTATTTAAATTGTTTTTCAAAATTATTTTTGGCATAAGTATTAAATAAGGAACATTGATATAGATTTATATTTGATTGTCTGACCACTCTTTAGCACCATTCTAGATTACTGATTGCAGATAGTACTAAAGATGCTAAAGTGGATCAACCTGCCATCTATATTCACTAGCTAAGATTGTTTGAAGGAACCAAAGCTGACCTCCAACACTAGAACTGACTTATTTTCTTGTCTTGGGGCTTGGAAACCACTGGATCGGAGTCCTCTTACAAGTCTGGAAGGTAAAAAGTCCGTGTGTTTCTGGTTCCCTTCCTTCTCTCTCTTCAGCGTCTCGAGATCTAAGTTTATGTTAGAAAAGATTGAAATGATTTCTTGAGAGGCAGAGGGGTAGGAGTGTCTCCCGCGACCCCAATATTCTAAATCTCAAGGATGATCACACATTGTGGAAACGAGGGATAGGTTGAATACCGAACCCCATTATTCGCTACACTTTGCCAAAATGTATGAGTTACAATGCAAATGTCAATGAGATGGACTAGATGACCTATGTGGCATCGAAACCTATTGAAATTGAAACTAATAAGAGATTCAGAGATGAGGGGAGAAAGGGATCAGAGAAGACTACCTGTGTGTTCAGATACTTGTTTGAGTTGATTCCATGTGTCCTTTGATCGATACTCCCAAGGTAGAGCCTGCACTTTTATTTTATGTTAAGAAATGAGGTTAGTAGAGGGGAATGTCAGATGAGATTTGCTAAGTTGTTTACTAGATGAGTTTGGTTGCTAAGCTAGGATAAAGCATAATGAACTTCTGTGATTAGGATGTTTAGACATGAATTGCAAACCCATAGAGTGATGACTTCAATATTTTTAATCCTTGAGTTCCTGCTATTTTTCAAACCTTTTCCAAAGACTACTGTTTTTGCTTGAGGACAAGCAAAGGAGTAAGTCTGGGAGAGTTGATATACCATGGATTTTACCCGTTTTTAACCATGGTGTACTAGTATTTTATTATATATTTAATCTGTTTTCTAGCACATTAGGTATGTTTTCAGGTTCAGGAGCATTTTGTGAGAAAGTGATGTTTTGGAGCATTTTGGAGTACAAAAGATGATATACCCGAGTTGACCATTCAAGACTAAGTCGGAAGTCAACATTGCGATTATAATCGATCGATACTCATCCTGAGTCGTCGATCGATGTAGCTGAGAAGATCCGCGTACTAAAAGATTATAATCGATCGATACACATTCAGTGTTGTCGATCGATATCGAGGACGAAATGGTTTAGCCGACTACTTCACCAAGACTTCACCAAATTACGAGATTGCCCCTGACGAGTTTCAACCTAATGGAAATGCTTAAATATTCCTGCAAAGTGTTTTTGACGGCAACCTTGAGCCTTCGAAAGAAGCAAGCTTTTAACAACCCTCAAAGCAGAGAGTGTGAGAGAGACTAGAGTTTTATTTGTGTTTGAGAGATTGGAGAGATTTCTCTTCTCCTTTTGTATTTCTACTTTATTCTATCTATGCAATTCTTTCATCTATCTATTGTTATGAATTGTTTAGCTATGTCTGAGTAGTCTACTTGTTAGATCTAAGGTTCAAATAGGTTTGTGGGATTAGCCACAAACTATAATTGCTAAGTTGTGATACTCATCAAATGGATTGCACCCTATGCTTGTTTTAGATTAGCTAACTAGAACATAGATCACTAGGATCTTAGATTATCTTGAATTATCCATTTGAGCTTGCCTGTTTCCCGTTGAGAAGAACGACAGTTCCTCCTTGAGACCTTGTGGTCATATTCGGCTCGTGCCTAGACAGATCTAGAAGCCGTCGATCGATATCCCGACAGGTGAATCGATCGGCGATGCGAAAGGTGTATCGCTCGATATCTCAAAAGGATATCGATCGACTCTTCTTCTGTGTCATCATGCGAAAGGTGTGGCCAGAGATCTAGATATTTTAACCAGTGATACATCACATATGTTAAGCCGCTGAGATCTATAGTATCATGCAAGCAACTTGTTAAAGCATTTATAGAGATTATACTCTCCATTCCTGAATAGAAATCATATGTCTAGCACTCTTTATCACATTTAAACAACCCATATTATTGTTAGTTAGAGCAACTACCTTGCTCATTTTAGGAATTGTTATTTTCATTTACATCATATAAACCAACCTTGCCTAGGATTGATTAGTAGATTTTATTTAATTGGTTCCCTAGCTCCTCGTGATTCGATCCCTAAGTACTGCAGCTGTACCTCTTATTTGAGAGAGTAAGCTCTACTGGGTAATTTGAGCACTATCAGCAAGGTATTGCTTTTCTGAGGGGAAACTATACCGAAGATCCTTTTCAGGACCCTATCTACGATGTCTTACCCCTAGAGAAGCCGCCAGGATATTAGAAGAGCTGCATGAAGGAGAATGTGGTTCCCACTTTAGTGGTCGGAGCCTGGTACTCAGAGCCAGAAGGGCTGGATACTACTGGCCAACCATGGCGAGGGACTCCCTCAAACAAGCCAAGCTCTGTAGTCAATGCCAGAAGCACACAAAAATCTCCAACCTTCCACCAGAAAACCTCAGATCGTTAAGTTCTCCTTGGCCCTTCCGAAAGTGGGGCATGGACATCGTAGGGAAACTTCCAATGGCACCGGGGCAAAAGATCTTTCTCCTAGTCGTGACAGACTATTTCACAAAGTGGGTGGAAGCTGAAGCACTAGCCAAGAAAACGGATCTCCAAATCAGGAAATTCCTATGGACTAACGTGATCACACGCTTTGGAACTCCCCGTGAGATCGTCACAGACAACGGACCCCAATTCACAAGCTACAACTTACGAAAATTCTGCAAGGACTGGAACATCAAGAAGCGCCTAGAAGACGCCCACGGGCGATGGGCAGAAGAGCTACACGGAGTACTCTTGGCCTATCGGACAACCCCGAAGACGGCTACCCAGGAGACTCCCTTCTCCCTTGTCTATGGTGCTGATGCAGTGATACCTACAGAGGTGCACGTAAGGACCACGGTCTCTGAATTCCTCTCCCAGGAGGAAAATAACGAGCTAATGTCCCTGAGTCTAGACCTACTCGATGAAAAGAGGGAGGCGGCCCGCCTTAGAATGCGTCCTACCAGTTGAAAGTAGCCAAAACGTACAACAAAAAGGTCAGATCCAGAACCTTCCAGAAAGGGGATTGGGTCCTAAGGCGAGTCTATGACCACACAAGGGATAAATCAGCCGAAAGCTTGCTCCTGGGTGGGAAGGTCCCTATAAGGTAATAAAGGTGCAAGGGGCAGGAGCCTATAGGCTGGAAGACAGCGACGGCAAGGTCCAACCCAACTGCTGGAATGCCTTGCACCTCAAATTCTATCACTTCTAAAGTAAGATCCCCGGATCAAGCTTTATATACTACTATTATTATTATAATATATTTAAGTACACTGGTTTTCTACTCCTATGTATGCGATAACGTCTCCGGACTAAGCTTATAAAATACATTATTAGTTACGGCTAAAGGGGTTATAGGAACTCCAATGTACTTAAAGGGGCATACTAGCTAGGTCAGGTCTTAAGGGATCTTAGACCTCAGCAAACCCTATATACACTAGTGAGATTACTCACATGGGTGTACGACATATAAGGAACGGGTCTGATCAACCCTATTACATTGTCTGCACCTCGGGCCCTGCGTAAAGGCTATAAGTCCAAAAGTTACGTGGGGACCACAGTACTAGTGCTACCCAAACCCTTTGTTAAAGACACTACGAGCTAAATACACGCAGGGGGCATGACGTACACTGCAAAGTACTGTAAACATATGCTGACGGCTGATATGCAGGGAGCAAATGTGCGAAAATACCGGTTAGCACCAAAATTTAATACTTATCCAGACGTGGAAAGTAGTGTGTCTGGTGTGAAGTCGCTCCGCGGGGCAGGCCCACGCCAGACCACAGTAAGTCTGAGCGTGACCTTTTCTGCAGAAAGGTAGAGTGCAGCATTGAGATTCACGAGAGTGGCATATACCTCTGGGTGGCAGAGTGCGGTTTCTCAATAACAGATCGGTAGTGGTTCCCCAATGGGGAGCAGAATACGATCACAAACCTCGCATAACGCATACGGCCTCAGTGTCTATGACGAACCTCAGAGTTCAGTACAGCCTCAGGGTCTATATAGTAACCTTCGGGTTTAGTACAGCCTCCACGTCTATAAAAGAACCTGAGGGTTCAATGCAGCCTCCGGGTCTGTAAGGAATCTACGGATTCTAGATCACCTAAGGGTCGATCAAGGGCCTTCGAGTCTAACTGATCTTCGGATCTAGTAAGAACCTCAGGGTTCAAGGATCTTCGAATCCTAAATACCAACCTTCGGGTTTGCCAAGAACCTCAAGGTTCAAAAGCATCAACCTCCAGGTTTGAGGTATCCATAGGGTTTAATTACGGTCCCCGGATCTAGAGATTAAACCCCAACACTCAGAAACCTCAGGGTTCAATGAGCAAACCTTCGGGTTCAATAAAATGGCCTTCGGGCCTAGGTAAGGGACCTCAGGGTTCAAGACCTTAAGAACTTCCGGGTTCTAGAGCTCAAGAACCTCAGGGTTCAAACCAAGCTAGAACTCTAGGGTTCCAGGGTAGGATCTTTCATTTCAAATCTAAAACTCAGGTTTTTAATAATGGATTACAAGGTCTAACGTTTTCCTAATCGTTTCAGGATCCAGTTCCTAGACATTGATATCCATTCAAGGGATCAACCCTTACAAGGGTCCGACCCTCATGAGGAGTCAATTCCTTTCAAGGGTCCTTCCCTCTCAAGGTTTCGTCCCTTTCAAGGGTCCATCCCTCTCAAGGTTTCGTCCCTTTCAAGGGTCCGTTCCTTTCCACGAATCTGCGCGTCTACCTAGGGCTCAAGCCCTGATTCCTCTAAAGTCCTAGGTGGTGTGATCCCCAGGGTGGAACTGTCATTGGTTCCTAAGATCTCGCCCAATCTGATTAGGGTTATGGTCGGCCTTCGGCCCATAACCTCTAAGAAGGAATTCCTCAATCCTCGAAACATAAACGAGGCAATTTCTTTCGGAAAACGACTCTATGCTATTCAAAGATAAAAACAGAAGCATAAATAGATTAAAGTCAAGATCCTCGAGGGTCGGTACTTAAAAAGTCTTAAGGCACGAAGGCCTGAGGTTTAAAAAATCAAAACCCCGAAGGGCTTAAAAGATCAAGAGTTCAAGAGATAGGGAGTTCAGGCAGTTGGAGAAGCACCTGCGCCCTCAGATGGAGTAGGGGAAGTCTCCTTGGCGGCATCGGCTTCGGGAAGAGGTGGCTGGTCATCAAACGAAGAAGGAGGCAGCCCCTGTAGCTTAGCCACGGCCTCCTTCACCAGCTTGTATCGCTGGAACTCCACAGCCAACTCCCATTTGTCGGTCTGCTCCTTAAGCCATTCCCTCATCAGCTCCCAGCGAGCAGTCACCTTGGCTCCACTCACCGCCATCATCCTTTCGTCCTCAAAGGACTCCTTCTCCAGCTTCAGCCCACAGAGCTCCTCCTGGTCTCCTCCAACTGACGCGTCAGAGCGGTGTTCTCCGCAACAGTAGCAGCCTCAGCCTCCTTCGAGTTCTTCATCTTGAGCTGAAAGGATTTGATCTCCTTTCCCTGAGCCAGTTTCTTGTTCTTTTCTTCCTTAAGCTGAGCATTCACGCTCTCCAGCTCCTTCTTGGATGACTGCTCGTTCACCATGTCCTCAAGATGGTGAATCTGAGACATAACCTGCAAATCAAATCACAATGATCACTAATTCATAAAACGAAGGAAGAAGAAGAGAAAATGCGAAGTCTTACCTGGAGGAGATCAAACTGAACACCCTCAAAGGCCTTTGGGAGGTCCCCAGAAGGAAGAAAGAAGGCACTCCCTGGAAACGTGGAGGAAGGGAGATCAGCTACCACCTTGGCTAGGTCCACGCAAGGATTAAGAGAAGGCTCTGGGGTCGAGGACTTCGGAGTCGATCCCGAGGCCTGAGTTCTTCTCCTTGAGGCAGAGGGGGCTGAGCTAGTAGGTCACTTGCGCTTGGTACTCTTGATGATTTGGACATCATCATCACCCGAGGTAGTGGCCTTAGCAGCATGCTTCTTGGCTGAGAGCTTCCCCGCGGCCTGCATGAACGCCTCCATAGCTTTTTCTCCTGTGGATCCCAACATATTACCTGCAAAGGATCAAAGCGGTCAATGAACCAGCTCGCAAGAAAAGGCATGACCTGAAAAACTTACCCCATATGCTACACTGCCTTAAGACTTCTTTTCTGGTAAGAAAGGTGGTTTGACGACTTGACGGAGGAAAATCAAGGACCTGATCAGCAACTTCCTTCCCTTCAGGCACGGGCTTACGAGACACCTCTGCAACAAAAAATAAGGACGAATCAGTATCGCGATCAAAAGCCATTTGAAAAGAATAATAACCTACCCACTACATGCCAAATAGGAGAAAATACGGGGAGGGTTACGAAGGCAAATCTCTCTGCCCATCTACTGCTAAAGACTGGATGACACTTCCTTGCACCTTTCTCAATCTCTCGAACCAAAGCTTGGCTACTACGAGTATGGAGGTAATATTTCCCCTTTGATCCGGGCAGATCAACAACATAGTACGGGTAGAGCACCTCGTTCACTCCTATCACCAAGCGCTCCAAGTCGCCGAGGTTCTGTATCGCGATCAAGGTTCTCCAGGCTGGAGGAGTTAGCTGACCTGGAGAGACTTCCAAATGCTCCGAGAGCTTTGCGATCAGAGAAGGAACGCGATCCCGAAAGCCTGCTTCGAAATACACTTCATAGACCGGGACCTCATCGACTTCCGAAATCCGAAATCCTTTTGGAAGGACCCGGAATCCGAATCTCCAGATCCTGGGGAAGATCGTACTTCCTCATCCACTCTTCGACATCTCTCTTTCCGATTCTGGAAACCGGACCCACCAACAAAGACTCTTCGGCTTCATCGCCGGAAGGGATATATTCCGTGACATCGAGACAAGGACCCTCCGCATCCGCTATGGGTTCGGGGGATTGAGAAGAAGAGTTCACCGAGCCTAGGGTTTCGGATCTATCTCTACTGGCTACAGGGGATTCTAGGGTTTTGTTAGGGGAACCTTCGAACATTATCGATCTAGTATAAGAGAAGAAAATAGAGAAGGGGAGAAGACGGCTACCTGAACGAGAGGAAATCTTCAAGAAAGGGAGCTGCCGAGAGAGAGAATCTTGAGGAGAGTAGAGAAGAAATGAGAAGAAAAAAGGCTTTGGTCTCGATCAAATGAAAGAAAGAAGGAGAAAACCCTAGGGTGGCGAACACGCGCCTCGTTCAAATCGCCACGCGACCAAATGGGCGCCAAACGGAGGAACTCAACCGTCTTTGGGCCTATTCGTGAAGCCCACTTCATTCGATCAGACTCAGAAAGAAAGTTTTGTACCCCTTGATTCTTCAAAAAGGGAACATTTCATCTCATCTCTTCGTTAGAGAACAAGTTAAGACACGGATCTAAACGCTCTAAGAAAATACGACTTTAGAAGCCTCGTAAAATCAGTATCTCGTTCCGGACTGACCCACTGCAAGAAGACAAGGTACCCAAGAGAAAACTATCAAGGCTCAAGAAGCACATGTTATCCCTTGATTTCCACGAGTAAATAAAGGAATAAGGGGCAAACTGTTGAGGAAAAATATCCAGACATAAGTTTTCTCCAGCTTCCGGATAGGTCATCAACTTCCGGACCCTTGCTCAAGAAGATACCAGGAACCAACCCCTGTCTTCGGTCCGACCCCTAGATCGGACCGACCCCTTGGAGCAAAATAGAAGTTTTCTACCTAAGGGGAAACTTCCATTTTCCGATTATGGAAGAGTTCTATTACTTGAAGCCGACATCTACAACTATAAAAGGGGAGCCCAAACCCTAGAATGAGGGATCGACAATTCGAGACTTAGAGATTAGAGTTTAGGCGACTAGAACTAGGGTTTATAAACCATCAAACGTTGTAGTCCCAATCAATAACTCAATAACATCTCTTTGCTCTCGATTTACAACTCTTATAAAGAAATTTTCTAGTGTTCCGTAGCACTTAAACGATCCTACACAAAAATACCCTAACACTCCTGCCGGTGCTGGTGAGAAGGTCTTGCCGCTGCTGGGTCACTAGCGGACGTGCTCGCTCTGCTCAAACAACGACATCTCGAAACTCGCGACCAGATGGCCTGAAGAGCGTCCACAACTACCCACTGAAAAGCTTTGTGATCCTCGGTGGGAATCTCTGGGATCTCCGGAAAGGAAGGGAGTCGGCTCGCCGGTGTGCCCTGAGTGGTGCTGGTGCTGGGAGGTCGAGCTCTACGAGATGGCCGTGCAGGAGGAGGTGGAGTCGGAGGTAAGAATCAGAGTCTCTCTATGTCGCCATCAAAGTCCGTGACAGCGCTGTTTGGCAGCTGGAACTGGCGTGGTCCTGTAAGCCCAGACGCGGTTCCTTTCCATCCACAAACTGCTCCGAAGATGAGCCTCGTCTATATAGACGTGAGAAGTGTTCGCGTCGGCTATGTCCAAGCGGATTTCAAGGAAGAAGAAGATCGGTGTCAGCAGGCTCCATATGGTCTCCTTCTTCGCGGAAGTGCCCTTGAAGGGTTTCGTCTTGTGGCTAACCAGGTGCTCGGCGAGCACGGCTCCAAGGTTCAGCGTCTGCAGGTCTCCCCCCTCGTCCAGGTGTGTCAACGGAACCAAACCATCCAGTGCATGGAAGAGGAGTGTGAGCTCATGGATCCTCACCCTGTTGGGCTCCATCTTGCACGTCAAAGTGCTAGAAAGGATCCTCATGAAGTACCTCACGGCGGGATGACGTATGTCGAGCTGGACGGCTCTGGCGGAATCCCAAGAACCTGTGCCAATGATGCTCCAGAGATCTGGGTAAGAAGGGAAAGCCAAAGTGTCGGCTGCCCTAGCGATCGGGTACTGGAAACCATAGATCTCACAGAGGTCGGAGACGAAGACGGAGTAACGGATGCCTCTGGCGAAGAACTAGAGAGTGCCCTCGTAAGCAACCGAAGTAGGCGTGGTCGTGTTCTCGAAACGGACCGTGGCCATGAACTGTCTAAAGAAGGAGGGGTAGAGGTCCTGTGGATTTGAGGCGATGTTGCCGAGCCCGAGCTGCTCCATCATCTCTTCCACGTCCTTGTCGATCCCTAGACGTCTCAATGTGGCGGGGTCGATGAAACGGGTAGGAGCGATCTCAACTCCCAACCACGCATTGTAAAAGAAGCTGTCGTAGACGTCCCATTCGTCTGAGATTGGCCGGTTAAGGACTGCGGAGCTCTTGGCTGTCCTGGCCGGATTGTCAAAGTTGCGATGAATTGTCATTGGCTTGTCGTCCCTGCGAGGCCAAGGGTCACGCTCATCCTCCCTTGCGGGTGAGGAGGAGGAGCTAGAGGGGGTAGGGTTCCTCCTTGAGGTCCCACCGTGGTCGAGCCTTTGCTTGGTTCTCCTCTCACGACGTACATCCGAGAAATCCATCTGCAAACAAGCAAGGAGAGCATTAGCATATGTTTGTTATCTATATATATATCGATATTTTCTGAATATATCGATCGATTCTGTTTCTGTGGAGCTGATCGATACGACGATATCGATCGATATCTGCGATGTAGTATCGATCGATATCGAGAGCTCCGAGACCTGATTAACGAGGATAACAGTTCTAAACCTCTAATCTATCAGTTCCAACACATCTAATCGGCCAAAAACAACCTAAACTGCTTGTCATAGCTCGAATTGGGTTTTAACCCTAACACTTGCTAAAGATAGAGAATTTCGAGCTCATACCTTGTAGATTTGCTAAATGAACGACTAGACAAGCAGGGAGTTGGATTTCAAGCAGATTGATACAAAAAACGGAAGGATTCCGTGAAGAATCGAGAGAAAAAGAGAGTTTTCTGTTTTCGGGGGCGAGGTGCGAAGTGGGGGGGATACGGCGCATATCGACTTAATAAAAGGGGTTCACCCTCGATAAGTCCGTATCGACCGATACGCAAGGTACTATCGATCGATATCATACCAAAAAAATGATGCAAGTTTGTTTTTTTTTTATGAAAACTAAATGCAGTAGTGGGTTGCCTCCCCTGAAGCGCTTATTTTTAGTCATTAGCTTGACTTAAAAATCTTTTTAATTATATTTGGGAATGCCAAACCGTAAAGGTTTGACATTTGGCAGTTTAGCCCAGTAATGCTTCACTCGTTACCCGTTCACTGTAAATTCTTCTTCTTCATCGTTCATAAGAGTGATGGCTCCGTCTAGTCTGACTACCGTAACTGTGAAAGGTCCTGACCAGCGAGAACAGAGTTTTCCGGGAAACAAAGTGAGTCGAGAATTATATAATAGAACTTGATCGTTGGCAGCAAAAAGCCGGGAGACGATCTTTTTGTCATGGTAGGCTTTCGTCCGCTCTTTATATAACTTTGAACTCTCATAAGCTAAATGTCTGATTTCATCTAGCTCATTGAGTTGTATGAGTCTCCTTTCGGCAGCATTCTTGAAGTCGAAATTTAGCAATTTTGTTGCCCATTCTGCTTTGTGCTCTAATTCAACGGGTAAGTGACAAGCTTTTCCGTAGAGTAGATGGAAAGGAGTTGTTCCTAGTGGAGTATTAAATGCAGTTCTGTAAGCCCAAAGTGCATTATCTAACTTTCGTGACCAATCTTTTCTGGTGATCCCAACGGTTTTCTCCAAAATTTATTTGATTTGTCTGTTAGAGACCTCTACCTGTCCACTTGTCTGCGGATGGTAAGGTGTAGCCACTCTGTGGTGAACTCCATTTTTCCTGAGTAGATTTTCGAAAACTTTGTTGATGAAATGGGTACCACCATCGCTTATAACTACTCGAGGAACTCCAAATCTAGAGAAAATAATGCTCTTGAAGAGTTTGACAACCACAGAAGCATCATTTGTAGTTGAGGCTATAGCTTCAACCCATTTGGAAACATAATTGACAGCATCTAAAATGTATTTATTCACATATGAGGAAGGGAAAAGACCCATAAAATCTATCCCCCAGCAGTCAAAGACTTCGATTTCCAGAATGAACTTCTGTTCCATTTCATGTCTTTTGCTGATTTTTCCTCTTCGTTGACACCTATCACATTTTACGATATAGGCGTGAACATCACGGAACATGGTAGGCCACCAAAATCCGGCCTGAAGGATTTTAGATACTGTTTTTAAAGTTGCGCAATGTCCGGCGTAAGAAGATCCATGGCAGTGAAATATGATATCCGGCACTTCAGCGTCAGCACGTCTGTAAATCCCATCAGCACATCACTTATAGAGATATGTGATGATAGCATTTTCAAGGGTCCAATCAAATGTTATAGTATATAAAATTGTCGAACCAATCCTAGGTCATTCTAAAGCAAAGGGAATGCAAGTTCATGCTTAAGCTAAATGCAACCATGATGAGAGGATGATTATGAACTAACACAATACTAGAAATGCAATAAAAGAGTGAACTTTCTTTCCAAAATGAGGCAAGGCGATTCTTGGGACAAGGGAATTGACCTTGGGTGATCAAGCTTCAATCAAAGATGGCAGCAACAATCAATCTATCAACCTTAAGCCTAGACACAATCCTAAGCAAGCTCTATGGTCAAGAAGAATGCTCATTCACTAAAATATCTCAAGCATTAAATGGTCATTGGTTGAATAATATGCAAGCAATCATTAAGAGTAAGTCTACTAGCAATCCTAGCTCCTTTAACATCAAATGTCTTTGGCAAAGATAAGCTAAAAGCATTGAAGAGTTGGTTCAGGCATTTCATCATACACCTTGTGGGCATGAAATACCTATAGACCTATTTTGAAATGGTGTAGACCAAAATGGCATTAAGAACACTCATCAAGCAAGGATCAAGAAGGATTTAAACTAAAACATCTTAGATCTACACCTAATCACCCTTAGTCTCCCAAGGCCATGAATCCTAGATAGATCTACTCACTAATATCCATGGAAAACCTCAAAACCAATGATGATTCAAGACTAAACATGTTTAGAGATGTAGATAATCTAATAAACACAAAGAAATGAGATGAAAAGGATCAAAGATCTAAGCTTTCTTCAAGATCTTATTATGTTTTTGAGAGAAAAGAAGTTAGATCTCCAAAAGAGATTACAAGAGTATTTATACAAGGCTTGAAAGCCCTTAGAAACATAATTAAAAATTACTAAAATGCCCTTGAGGTCATTAAGTCTCAGCCAATGGGAAAACAAGCATGAATTTCGGTCAGGGGTTAGCCAAATGAACCATCCCGATCCTTACATCCCGGACAGTCCATGTTCTGGCCGTCGTCCAGTCCGACCGGCTGCGCCAAGCCGGACGGCCCACCCCGGTCTTGCTCGTCCATCTCTTGCTTCAGTCCGGCCGGGTGCGGCATCCCGGTCGATCCATCCCGGCCATCCGGACGTGTCTCGTCCGTCTCTCTCCCGACCGAAGTCATCAACCCGGATGGCCCATCCCAGTCCTGCCTCGTCCATCTCGAGCTTCAGTCCGGCCGGGTGCATCAAACCGGTCCGTTCGTCCCTGTCCTGCCTCTTCCACGTCTTGATCATCCTTCCCCGCCGGGTGTCCCTTCCCCGCCGGGTGTCCCTTCCCGGCCTGCTCATCCCGGTCAGCTTCATGTGCTTCTAGTAAACTGATCATAACTCCTCCAATATAGCTCCAAACGATTTGAAACCACTTCCATATGAAAGCTAACTCAATTTTCTGTTTTTCCACAAAATCTTAGCAACAGAAGATATCCCTAAAGCCTCCGTCCATACTCATCTTTTTCTGGACCAGATCATGGATTGACTTCTCTTTTCATTGCCAAACTTGATTCTTCACCTCTTTTTGGGCCATAAGACTCTCATTCTCAAACACCTCAAATCACACCAAAGAATGCTCCAACACCTGATAAGGACAAATGAATGTAAATTGGACCTAAAGATGTCTAAAGCTTAACTTATATGATCAAAAGGCATAAGATATGAATGCTAAAAACATGTAAATATGCAAGACATCAATATGGTTCATCCCAGTGGTATCGCCTAACTTCTCTGAAGAACTTCTTTCTATCATAATTTTTCAGTCCCTCTGGTTCGATGTCGGCCGCTAAATAGTTTACTATGTCAGCATACCACGGTCTGTCTCTGAATTTTCTTTCAACAGCATGGACTTCCTGATTGGTGTTTTCGCATCTATGAGGAGTGTGCGGATCAGTGGTTATACCGTCGGCTACGGTGATAGTTACATCGAAAGATATCTTAAACGAAACTTCTCTTAAGTCAAAGCCGTTTTCACAGTTTGCTGGTGCGTTTGTCCAATTACCGATCGTTCGCCTGGTCGATTCATCGAACGACATATCATCAGTCGTATCGATCGATTTATTATTTGATTCATCGGCCGACACAGATTCAGAAGCAAGATTTATCTGGCCAATGAATGTTGATTCTGCCAGGTACACACCTTCGGCTGGCAGGAAATCATTGATAGAGACATCGTCGTCGACTTTTATCTGAGAAAGGTGATCAGCCACGCTGTTATCTACTCCTCTTTTATCTTTGATTTCCATGTCAAATTCTTGGAGTAGAAGGATCCATCGGATAAGTCGTGGTTTTGCGTCCTTTTCTGCATGAGGTACTTTATACCTGTGTGATCGGTGTGAACAATAACCTTTGAACCAACAAGGTAGTTTTGGAATTTCTCGAATGCATACACGGCAGCAAGTAATTCCTTTTCCGTTGTGCCATAATTTCTCTGAGCATCGTCCAGAGTTCGGCTAGCATAGTAAATAACATGAAGTTTTTTGTTTTTACGCTGTCCTAACACTGCTCCTACTGCAAAACCACTTGCATCACACATAATTTCGAAAGGAAGACTCCAATCAGGTGCTTGCACGACGGGTGCAGTTACAAGCGCCTTTTTGATTTAATCAAAAGCTTGCTGACATTCTGGAGTGAATTCGAATTTAACATCCTTGCAGAGGAGTGTTGTTAGAGGTCTGGCGATTTTGCTGAAATCTTCTATAAATCTTCGATAAAATCCAGCATGCCCAAGAAAACTCCTTATGTCTTTTATGTTAGTTGGTGGTGGTAGACCAGTCATTACTTCTATATTCGCTCGATCTACCTCAATTCCAGCAGCAGATACCTTGTTTCCGAGATCAATTCCATCGTTAACCATAAAATGGCATTTTTTCCAGTTTAGAACAAGATTCTTTTCTTTGCATCTGGCTAGAACCTTACAGAGGTTAATGACACAACTTTTGAAGTCAGATCCATAGACTGAGAAATCATCCATATCAGTGAAGATAGACTTCATGCAACGTTGGAAGGTAGCGGGGGCGTTACACAGGCCAAATGGCATCTGACGGTAGGCTAATTTTCCATAAGGGCATGTGAAGGTTGTCTTTTCTTGATCATCCGGATGGATTGGAATTTGGAAAAATCTGGAATATCCATCAAGAAAGCAATAATATTGATGATTGCTAATCTTTCCAACATTTGATCTATGAAAGGTAAAGGAAAATGGTCTTTCCCCATTGCGGAGTTCAGTTTCCTGTAGTCGATGCACATACGGTGTCCAGTTACAGTTCTCATTGGAATAAGTTCGTCTTTATCGTTCTTGACCACAGTAATGCCTCCTTTCTTAGGCACCACGTGAACTGGGCTTACCCAATTGCTATCTGAGATTGAGTAGATTACATTGTCATTGAGAAGTTTGATAATTTTCTTTTTAACAACTTCTTTTAGATTAGGGTTGAGTCGTCTTTGATGTTCTATTGATGACTTTGATTCATCTTCGAGATGAATTCGATGCATACACAGGTCGGGGGAAATGCCCGGGATATCCTTAAGAGAGTATTCGAGTGCTTTCATGTGCTTTCGAAGTTTATTCAATAATAAAGCGAGCTCATCGTTTGTAAGATTTGCATTTACGATAACGGGATAAGTTTTGTCAAAAAGGTAAGCATATTCTAGTCCAGCAGGAAGTGGTTTCAATTCAACCTTAGGTGCATTTTCCTTGCTCAGATTGCCTATTGAAAATGGTTGTCGATCGACGGCGTTTTGCATATATCGATCGATATTTATCTCGGAATCATCTTCATCATTTGTTGTATCATCGTTTCTTGCATCCATCAACTGCGCATAATCATCCGTACGGTTACCTGTGACGAATACTTCTCCCTGAGCAACCATGAGCACATCCTCGAGGTGGCTTTCAGAGAATGAATGTTCAAAAGATTTTTGGGCAAGTCCATCGACATCATAAACATAGGAGGATGGTCTATCTATCAAAGGGCGCGTCATTACCTTTTCCATGTCGAACCTCATTGGAATGTTTCCAATGTTTAGGCAGATGCGTCCTTCTTTGACGTTAATTATCGCATTTCCGGTTGCAAGAAATGGTCTTCCCAAGATAATTGGGTCTCTGGGTTCATTCTTGTAGTGAAGTACAACAAAGTCCGTTGGTACGGGGCTTTCGTTGATAATAACAGGCACATCCTCAAGCACTCCTTCCAGAATTCGAACAGATCGATCAACGAGAACTAGCTAGATATTTGCTGGAGTGAACTCCGCATACCGAAGGGATATTGCAACAGAGTGCGGCATTAAATTCACACTAGATCCGAGATCGCAGAAAGCTCTTGGAAATTGTTTTTATTGGAAGGTGCAACTAAGAACGAACTACCAGGGTCGGGTTGCTTGATCGGAATTTCGCCTTGAATTATAGCATTGACTTCTTCGGAAATCATCATGATACTACTTTCTCCGACTGGAACACTGTTAGTTACCATATCTTTGACATACTTTTTTAGCATTGGCAAAATTTTTACAGCATCACTTAGTGGCACCTCAACTCTGATCCTTTCGATTGCTATCTTACAGATTTCTCTGTCCAATTCACGCTTAGGGTCAGACTTTCTTGGAGGAAAAGGGGGAATCGGGTTATAAACCCTCTCGATAGTCGGTCCAGCTGGCGCTGAATCGTTTTTCGGCTCAGGGGTCTTCTGTCGATCGATATTGTTTTCTTCATATCGGTCGATATTAGCTTCATCCTCCGAATCTTCATCGTCGTCTGGAATCACAACTTCCTCGGTGCCTTGGTTACTTTTTCCTTTGCCCTTATTTGGTGAAGGTTCCGCTCTACTGGCATGGAATAGGACAGGATTGGGGATGGGTTTGATTTCTTCTCCAGAATTTTCTGTTAAAGAAGGTTTTTTCTTAACTTTCGGGTCAAGTTGCTTCCCACTTCTCAAGAGTACAGCACTAACTTGATGTCCTGGGTTCATATCAGTTCACCCAAGAAGACGTCCTGCTTCCCTCTTGATCGCGATTGCGTTTTTGGCGACATCACCTTCTAATCGTTTAACTTGTTCACTTAGAGCATCCAATTTCTTAAATAGCTCATCATGAATAACGTTTAGTTTTGTATCCATGTCGCTTTCTATTTTCTGATTTCCCGTGAAAGCTTGGTTTATCTTGGAGACAGTTTTTTTTATAGGATTTGATTAGGGCATCATAGTTTCGAGTGAAACTATCTTCGTCCGGGTTGTAAATTTAAGACTTACTCTTTTCGACAGAAAATAGCTGTCTTTCAGAACAACAATCCTTATCAGGAAGAATTTGTTCAAATCTCTTTTCCTTCATGATTGAGTGCAGTGAGTCTAAAGATTGCCTGATTTCAGCTAATTGGAGCGTGTTCCTGGACGTAGCTATGTTTTCCCTATCACTGATCTCATAGGATTTTCCCAAAGTTATGTTTTTGATCAAACGCTTTGCCTCCGTAGGATTCCTGGTGCTAAAGTTTCCTTCACTTGCGGTATCCAGCGTGATTTGATAACGAAGGCTGATGCCTCCGTAAAAGAAATTTAAGAGCTGCGGTTCTGAGTAACCATGGTGGACACAGTCAAGTTGATAGCTTTCAAATCTGATCCAAGCGTTTTAAACGATTTGCGTGGACTCTGAGAAAAGTAAGATAACTTTTCTCGTATATCCCAATAGCGGGCGTCATCGAAAAATTGATTTATGAAGGCGTTTCGGATTTCTTCCCAGCAAGTAAGAGAACATACTTGTATCTGATTCAACCACTTTCTGGCTTTTTCCTCAAGGGAAAGAGGAAAAATTTGCAGCGGTTGTAATCATCAGATACCAGATCTTCTAGATATTCGATGTGCTCGAAGGGGGTGCTCCAAAGCAGATCCACGTAAAGGCTTATTTCGCACAAGAAGAATAAAATCAAGGTAGAGTTTTGATTTTCTGGTATCATCTTCTGGTACTTTAATGGCAGACCTATTGGAATAGGTCTTTATGGGGTCTAAGTAGTCTTGCAAAAAAAATCTGGTCCCTCACTTTCAGAGGTAGATGAATGAATTTGAACAGGGATCTCAGTTCCTTGTTCATTAACAAATTCATAAATTGTGTTGCTTATATTATTATTTGTTTCGCCTAGGACTACTTCCTCATTAGCATGATCGGTAAGCAAAGACTTACCTGCTTCCGGCTGGTTGGTATCGATCGATGTTCGGGGCGCTATGTCGGTCGATTCTTCGCTCGACGTATCGCTCGATGTTATTGAATTCGTATCGGTCGATGGGCTGCCGAAATTCATCTTTTCCATTCTTAGGTACCGGTAAGAGCACAATAAGAGGAAAATATTTTAGTAAACACGAAAATAAAGTCTAGACTATATTCTAAACTAAATCTAATGGTAATAAGAAAGAGTCTCCGGCAACGTCGCCTAATTTGATATCACTCAAATGTTTAACCATAAGAAGTGACTTTACTCTCTCAAATAAGAGGTTCAGTTGTAGCACTTAGGGATCGAATCCACAGAGACTCTAAGATTACACAATAGATTGTTTAGTTTTTGAAATAAAGCTAGACAAGCAAGTTTAAAGCAGTGAATAAAGGTTAAGCAAGTAATTGCTTAGTTGATTGGTTTGGGTTTTAAGCAAGAGGAAGAATAGCTAGATTTAGGCTATATCTCAGGTGTAACTAGTGTGAGGGATTAAACTCACACCTAGATTTTAGATCAGGTTTAAGGTTTAGGAAAGGTTAGGGAAAGATAACGCGGGCTGAATCCCGTAATAACTTGTTGAATGAACTTTGATTTGTATTGATAATATGGTAAAAGAATGGTTACAAAAGATGTTTCTCTTGATGATTACAAAGATAACAAAATGTTCAAAAGATGATGTGAATAATCGTGAAAATGAATAAGCGTTGGATTGAATAGATCTCTTTCTTGGCTTGCTTTCTCTTTAAATAGCCTCAGGTCCCGCTTGATCGTCACCAAATGGCTCCCGAGATCTTCTCCGTTTATTGTGGAATCCGCAACAGCTTCCCTTTGACCGGGTCCTGCGCTTCTTTTGTTACGACGTGAGCTTCCTCTTCGTCGTGATCTCTTTGGTAAAAGTCCTTAGCTCTCAGCCTTCGGCTCCAGCTTAGCTCCTTTTAGATATCGAGCTCGTGATGGGCCTGTCGCGGCCTGTTATCGTCTTTTATTATTCATCAGTCAGCTACCGGGCCATATTCGGGCCCAAAAGTTGCCCCCAGCTCTCGAGATTAGGTATCGTTATTCTCGGGAGCTAGACCTAGCCGCCCAAGCTAGATTCTTTTGTTGAGATCATGATTACTAGCTATCTCAACCATATTTATTTTTATCTGATCGAATGGCTGTAAATTCCCTTCGCTTAAATCGATGGTTTGGATTAATAAGAGTTTGAAATGTAGTTTCCGATTTTCGAGACATGATGGGATATAAAGCTGCAAGTATTAACTACATGTCTCTCCACTTCCTCCACGCCTTCGACGGTTTCCAAGGTAACTTCTCCCTCTTCTTTTATTTTTACGGCACGTTTTTCTTTTTTTTTTATCTCTGTTTCGAACTCGATTTTCATCCTTAAGCTCTTTAGAAAGAGTGTTCATTCTTGCTCATCTCGACCCGATCCTTCCTTTTTCTCCTCTCTTCTCTTTTCCCTTTACTTACAATGAGTAAGAAAGAAAGCTCCGGCGCAATTCAAATCTCCACTTCCGGTGCTCGTCTTATGAAGGTCAAACAAGAAACCGGGGAGAAGATGAAAAATACCGGGAAGAAGAAAGTTAAAGACTCGATCGGGGCAAGAGTCAAAAGGATGAAGAAGAAAGGTGGCAAGAGCGCCTCCTCTGGACCTCACTTTCCGTCGCTCTTAAGGAGCCAAGACGTTGCCAACCTTATTGTTCAAGCCCATGGCAAGAGTGACCTATCTAGGGCTTGTAATGAGGACGAAACCCCTGAATCCGTTCCGGAGGGGTTGTTCTGTGTACATGAGAAGTACATCGCTAAGTGTCATCTTAGGTTCCCTCTCCCCACCCTCTTGCTAGACCTCCTAGATCACTATCAACTGGCCCTTTCCCAACTTTGTCCCTCGGTTATCCGAGTGATAAACGGATTCATCACTAGGGCCAAGGAGGAAGGAGTTCTTGTGGGTTTGACCGAGTTGATGAGTCTCTTTTCAATAAAGGAGAGTACTTCCAAGGATAGTGGAAGCGGTACCAACTACCTCCCTGGTCGCCCAGGACTAGGCGTCTTCAAGTTCATGGGCAGTGATGATGATTGGCGGAAGAAGTATTTTTATGTCAAGATTGATCCTTTGACGGTTCCTGTAGGTCGAGACCTCAGGAACTCTTGGTCTGACATTTCTGGTTAGGATTTTAGGGACATTTGCGTATTTGTTTTTGCTTATTGTGATGTCCTAACTGCTTTTGATTCTTTTGCAGAGATTGAGGATCCTGTCAAGTTGTCCGGTAAACTTACCAGAGCTCTCCATAGAAAGCTGCAGCACAGTCCCAATAACTGGGCAGCTTACACTACCACAAGAGTCGGATCGGCCAGGTTCCCTGATCGATACAATTCATCTTTTCCTGATTCGGTATCGGTTGCTGGTTTAGAAGGTAACCTTCTACTCTTAATTCATGATTTTTATTGTTCGAATCTGTCTCATGTGATTAATGAATCCTTTTCATGATTTAGTTTCTGAAGGTGATTCTGTTTTCGAAGTTTCGTCCGGAGCAAGTACTTCCGAGAAGACCCAGTCCCAGAAGATGCCTATTCAGCCTTCCTTCCGTTCCAGGGGTAGATCGACCAAGGCTGCCAGCTCCTCTAGAGGAAGCGACAAGAACCAAGGAGGATCCTTCCTTGACTCTGTGAAGGAAGCTCTTGACGAGGGAGGCTCTGTTCCTGCTAAAGGTGTTGGTTCTTCGGAGCCTAAAGTTCAGGAAGTTGGCCTTCCCTCCGAGGTTCCGATGACTGAAGCTAATCCTCAAATGGTGAGGGTTCCTCCAGAATTTGAGCCCCCGAGGAGCAAGAGGTCCCGAACTGACCAGGTTGACAGACCTTCGAGGTCTTCCTCCTCCTCTTCTAGAGGGGGAACCGTTTGCTGGAACTTTGCTCATTCGAAGCCCGGATCGGTTTTGGATGATTCGTGGGGTTTGGCTACTTTTATGAGGCATATGAAGAGTACCGGGTGTTCCCTCCCCTCGATCTCCAATCTCACGAACAAGGATGAGTACGTTGATATTGCCCATCACATGGGTCAGGTATGAAGTCTATTTCAACTTTTAGCTTTATCTTTGGGAGATTTTCACTAAACCGCTTTGATTTTTTTTTTTAGCTGGCTGGCGCTATTAACAGGGCTCAGTTCAAGTTTGAAGACGCCGTACACAATGCCCCCAGTGCTGAGGAATTAGCTCAAGTCACTGAACTGGTCAAGGCCAACAAGACTGAGCTCAATCAGACTCGGGCTCTGATCTCGGATCTCCAAGCTGAAGTAAAGAGACTTGGCTCCAAATGTGATGCTCAGCAAGGGACGATCGAGAGCCAGTTGATTGACCTCCAGGTGAAAAATAGGAAGATTGGGGATTTGGATGCTGCTCGAAAGATAGCCGAGTATCAAGTCAAGGAGCTGATTGCTTCATCCCAGAGCAGCCAGAAGAACAAGGAAACTGAGGTCAGGCTAGCCGTCCGGAGAGGAAAGAAGGAGGTAGCTGATGCCTACAACAAAGTTCTGGTTGTTGTCAAGGGGAAGTTCTCCAAGAAGAAGGACGAAGTTGATCTCCTGGTTCATGCTCAAGAGATTCAAGCCAACACCGAGCTCCTGAAAGACATGCTGGATGGCGAGATTAAGAGTACTCAAGACGAGTATGATCGCTTGGTGGCAATGATGCCAGAGGCCGTTGCGGCATACGAGAAGGCTCAGGTCTCGGATTTCTCGATCGGCAAGCTCCCTCTTCCCCAACTCTCTGAGAGCTCAGGTACTTTTGAGGTTAATATGTTTAATCTCTCCTTTTCTGGAGAGTTCGGTTCTAATTTGGGATTGATGGGTTCTTACTCAGCCCCAGTCGAAGCCGCCCCTGGAGGTGGCGACAAGGAGATGGAGGAAGAGGTTCCTGAGGAGGAAGATCCGGTTGGCAAGGGAGCTGAGAAGAGCTCGGATGACAAGGAAGTTTAAGAGCTGAGGCTCTTTCATGTGTTTCTAGGATTTCCGCCAAATGGGCTTTGGTTTCTTTTATTTCTAAGACTTATAACCTGAGGAGGCTTTTAAACCTTTGTTTCTGTTAAGGTCTTTTGAACCTTCGTCGGCCTGAGGAGGCCTTTAAACCTTTTATCTATCAAGACTTGGTTTTCAGTTTCATTTTAAGTTTTTCGATTTGACTTAATCATTTTCTTGAATGAACTCGAACTTGGTTAAGAGTTTCGATAAAAATGTGCTTTGGTTACTAATTAAGAGGTTTAGTGGATCCTCCGAATTAGATCCCTGATTTTCGTGATAAGTCTTGGAGACTTGGATCGTTTTTAGCCCCTTAAGAGGGGTTTCTTGAAGTATCGAGGTCAGCTTAGGGTTTTTAGGAGCCTGAGCTTAACTCGAGTACTTTAGGTAAGGGTTCTTGGGAACCTGAATTTGTTTGTGGGATTTTAAGACCCATTGAGACTTGCTTAGGATTTTAAGACCTTTCGAGGTTTGACAAGGATTTTAAGACCTTTGAGATTTGGTAAGGATTTTAAGACCCATTGAGATTTGATAAGGATTTCAAGACCTTTGAGATTTGATAAGGATTTTAAGACCTTTAAGATTTGATAAGGATTTCAAGACCTTAGGTTAGTTTATCAAATTTTGACTTCGTTTGAAAGATTTCAAGACCTTCAAGATTATTAAGGGTTTTAAGACCTTAGGTTCAGGTTCATGGAGACCTGAGCTGATCCGGAGGGTTTTAGGACCCTAGGTCCGTGTTTGTCGGGACCTATGTTGTTAACGAATTGAGACATCGAGAATAATTGCTTTATTGACAATTGGATACATGGTATCACAGTAATCATACAATTGCTGTATTATAATGATCATACATTTGCTGCTTGGGCTATGTGATTTTAATCAGACATATGCCCCCTTTGGTTGTGATGAACGGAGTGTTGGAATGAGGTTGGGGCTGCACTCATGACGGAGTTGCCTACGTACCCAGTCAAGGGATCAAGCCTAACGTAGTTCAGGAATTTTAGGTACCTAATGATAGTATCTCTTGAGATTCGTGGCGTTCCACGATCTGATTTCAGGTACCCCGGTTCGCACCTTTCGGAGTTTGTAAACGCCAGGTCCTACCACATGGATGATCTGATAGGGACCTTCCCAGTTGGTTCCTAACTTTCCAGCATCTGGTTCCTTGGTTCCTTCGAAAACTTTCCTAAGTACTAGGTCACCTACAGCAAACTGTCGGAGCCTGACTTTGGAGTTGTACTGTCGTGCCATTGCTTGCTGATAGTTTTGAATGCGAATCAGGGCCCGGTCCCGTCTTTCCTCAATTAGGTCGAGGCTGTCCGTTAGGAGCTGATCGTTAGCTGCGGAATCGGATGTACAGAGTTCTCGGCGGAGGCTACCAGCAATGGTTTCAGCTGGGACGACAGCTTCCATCCCATATGCTAAGGAGAAAGGGGTTTCTTCTGTAGCTTTTCGTGGGGTGGTTCGACATGCCCAAAGTACTTCAAGTAATTTTTCTGACAAGAGTTCCTTCTGGGTTCCGAGGCGTTTCTTGAGGTTTGCTAATACTGATTTATTATCAGCCTCCGCCTGTCCGTTTCCTTGAGGTCGGCGAGGTGATGAGAAGGTCAGGCGAATATTCCACTTGTCACAAAATATTTTGAAATCGTGGGATATGAATTGTCCTCCATTGTCAGCTACGATTTTGTATGGGACGCCATGTCTACACACGATTTCTTTCCACACAAATCGTTCGACCTCGACTCTGGTTACCTGTTGGAAAGCTTCAGCCTCTATCCATTTCGTGAAGTAGTCTGTTAGGACTAAGAGGAAGCGTAGCTTCTTCTTTCCACTTCCTGATGCTACTAGTGGTCCTACGATGTCTATGGACCATCTCATAAATGGATAAGGGGCGGATATGTTGGACAGTTTTTCCGCAGGTTGGTGTATAATTGGTGCATGCCTCTGGCACTTGTCGCATGAAGTGGAATAGTCCTCGCAGTATGCAATAATGGTAGGCCAGAAATATCCCTGTCTTTTGATTCTGATGGCTAGAGCTCTTCCTCCAGAGTGGTTCCCGCAGGAGCCGTCGTGCATTTCCTTCATGAGTCTCATAGCAACGAGGCCATGGACGCATTTTAGGTAAGGTCCGGAAACGCTTCGTTTGTGGAGGACAGACTCGATTACGCAGTATCTCGGACTTAATGCTTTGAGCTTCCGAGCCTCCCATTTATTGGGTGGAGTCTTTCCTTCCAGGATGTATTGCGTGATTGGAATTCTCCAATCCTCTCTCCCTACAACTTTGTTATGAAGAGACGAGGGAGGTTCCTGTTCGGGACCTGGTGTCGTGGTGCCCCCGGAGGTATTTGTAGGATTGGGCTCCAGGGAGTCTGAATTCCGAGGAATACCTCCAATTCCTTCATTATTCTCCGGGGTCTGGATGGTGCCCCCAGATGAATTTTGGAGAGCTGAACGGCTTCTGGTTTTAACTCTGCAGACGAGTGGGTCTGAGTTGGTGCCCCCGGGGGTATTCGTGAGATATGGCTCCAAGGAGTCTGAATTTCGAGGAATACCTTCCGTGTTTTGGATTGTGTTCCCGGAGGTATGCTTTTTAGAGCTACGTATTCTGGTTTTTGGGAACCAAAATGTTGTGAGAACTTGGGTAGCTACCGTTTCAGGGCAGGTACCTTCGGGTTGCTCTGTTAGATTGCTGTCTATCCCAGCTTTAGTAGCTATGTCGATGCTTGGTTTTTCGATTCCTTCTACGGGTATGATCCGTTTTACGAGGGGGTCTGACGTGGAGGCTAAAGCAGCCAACGCATCTGCTGAGGAGTTCTCTCCTCGTGGGATCCTTGTTAGCTCGAATTTGTCGAACTGCCTAGTGAGGTTCTGGACGACTTCGAGATATGCCCCCATTCTTTCGTCCCTCATTTCATATTCTCCGTGAAACTGGCTACCTACTAGCTGTGAATCACTATAAGCGTTTAGCTCTCGAATTCCGAGACTTAGGGCGAGTTTCAACCCTGCGATTAGTGCTTCATATTCAGCTTCGTTGTTTGAGGCGCTGAATCCGAGCCTATATGACTGCTCAATGGTTTCTCCTGCTGAAGAAGTTAGCCTTAGACCGACACCGGAGCCCTGTTTTGATGAGGCTCCGTCGACATACAGGCTCCACTTCGGAGATTCCATTTCGGAGTCTAATTGCTCGGATGCTAGTTCAATGAAAAAGTCGGCAAGGACCTGAGCTTTCGCTGCTGCTCGAGGTCTATACTCAATATCATATTCACTGAGCTCTATGGCCCATTTAGCCAATCGCCCTGACTGGCTAGGGCTGTGCAATATCATTCGTAATGGTTGTGAGGTCATTACGACGATTGAGTGCGATTGGAAGTAAGGTCGCAATTTTCTGGCAGCTGTTACGACTGCTAGAGCTAATTTCTCCATTGCAGGGTACCTTGTTTCGGCGTCTATCAAACTCTTACTGGTGTAATAGACAGGTCTTTGTTCGTTTTGTTCCTCTCGTACCAGCACGCCGCTAACTGCAGCAGTCGATACAGCGAGGTACATGTATAGTGGCTCTCCTACTACAGGTTTGGATAGGATCGGAGGTTCGGAGAGGTAAGCTTTCAATTGTTTGAAGGCTTCCTCACATTTCTCGTCCCATAAGAACTTCTTATTATTTCTCAGAAGCTTGTAGAATGGGAGGCACTTATCGGTGGACTTGGATATGAATCGATTTAATGCTGCGATTCGTCCGGTCAATCTCTGTACCTCTCTGGTTGTCTTAGGTGACGGCATTTCTAGGAAGGTTGCTATCTGCTGCGGTTTGGCTTCAATGCCTCTTTCGGTTACGAGATAGCCTAGGAACTCGCCTGAGGGTACCCCGAAAGTACATTTAGTGGGATTGAGCTTCATATCGTACTTGTTAAGGATATCGAAGCATTCCCTTAAGTGGAAGATATGGTCTTCTCCAGCTGAGGATTTGACTAGCATATCGTCAATATAGACCTCCATGGTTTTCCCAAGTTGCCCAGCAAACATCTTATTTACTAGCCTCTGATAGGTAGCTCCTGCGTTCTTTAACCCGAATGGCATAACCTTGTAACAATAGGTTCCTCGTTCGGTTATGAATGCAGTTTTCTCCTGGTCGTCAGGATCCATCATGATTTGGTTGTACCCTGAGAAGGCATCCATAAAGGATAGGAGTCGATGGCCAGCTGTTGCTTCAACCAGGCGGTCGATGTGAGGTAACGGGAAGCTGTCTTTAGGACAAGCTTTGTTCAGGTCTGTGAAGTCTACACAGATTCTCCATTTCCCGTTTTTCTTCTTTACCACTACTGGGTTAGCTAACCAGTCGGGGTAGTGTACCTCTCGAATGGACCCAGCTTTCGTAAGTCGGTCAACTTCGTCGTTAACAGCTTGAGCCTTTTCGAGGCCTAGCTTGCGACGCTTTTGTTTGATCGGTTTGAAAGTAGGGTCTACTTTTAGCTTATGGGTGGTGACGTTCGGATCTATGCCTTTCATGTCGCTGGTGGACCATGCAAAGGTTTTGACATTGCTTTTCAGGAAATCAATGAGCTCCTTTTTTGTCTCAGGAGGTAGCTCGGATCCGATGCTCACCTGTCTTTCAGGATCTGAGTCGTCGATGCAAAATTTTTCGGTGAGGTTCTTGGGGGGACCTCGAATATTTTGTTGCATTTCGCGACCCTCCTGGATTTGTAATTGCTATTGGGGGATTTTTTGAGGATTTCGAATCCTCCCAAATAGCAGATCCTGGATATCTTCTGGCTACCGTGAACGGTAGCTATCCCTTCGGGTGTTGGGAATTTCACACATTGATGATACGTCGAGGCTACTGCCTTCATTTTGTGAATCCAGGGTCTTCCCAGGATCGCATGGAACGGGGAAGGTCTGTCGATGACTACTAAGTTGGTCATTTTCATTATTCCGCCAGCTATGACTGGGAGCTTGATAGTCCCCAATGAGGTAGCTGTTTCTCCGGAGAAGCCTACGAGATTAGCTTTCTGGCTAATAATTTCTTAGTCGTCTATTTCCATCCCTTTTAGGGTGTTGTAGAAAATAAGGTCGACAGAGCTTCCTGTGTCTATCATGAGTTTAGGGACCTCGTATCCTGCGATGTTCAGGGTGACAATCAACGCATCATCGTGAGGTCTGTCAAGGTTTGAGGTCTCGCTCTCCCATAAAGAAATCTTAGTATTGGACTCGGGGTTGGGAGGCTTAGGTCCAGTGTTAGACACAGCCTTCCGCACGTGATCCTTAATGGAGTTGACGGAGTCTTGACACATATCTGATCCTCCAAGGATACAGTCCACCCTCGAGTCGGGGCTCGATTGAGGGGACGGTTTGCTCAAGAGAGCTTCGACTTGTAAGATTTTTCCTTGGGGGAATTTTCCAAGAATCAACTCGACTCTTTTCTTGGGAGCTGGAGGTGGCGAATCGGTCTCCTTCTCAGGTGACCTCTCGCGCTTTGGAGAGGTGTCTCTGGGACCTCTTTTCTGATAAGGAGGTGGCTTTTTAAGGTCCACTCCCTTTATTTCTCCGGCTGCGAATTTAGCTGCCAGTTGTCGTTGGAGGTCCCAATATTCCTCAGTTGAGTGCCCTTCTCGATCATGATAAGAGCAATGTTTGTTTTTATCAAAGCCTTTTGACCAGGGATTTTTGTTTGCTGCGGCGACAGGTTTCTCTTCCTTGTCTTCCTCGATTGCGTAGGAATGTTCTCCCTGAGTTTGGTTGTTTCGGGGGTTCCCCCTTTTATGAGGTCCTTTTGCCTGAGAGGATTCACCCTTTGAGTGATTCTGAGGCTTCTTGTGGAGTTTATCCAATGCGGCTGTCTCTTCCTCCAAAGTAATGTATCTGGTGGCTTTGTGAAGAGCATCATCGATAGTTGGAGGAGTATTGAGTGTTAGCTCTGACCAGAATTTCGATTTATAGAGCAGACCTCTCCTAAGAGCCTCGATGGCGACTAGGTCGTTAGGATTCGAGAGCTTAGTTCTTATTGCCCTGAATTTCTCGATGTAGACTCGTAGTGAGTCCCCCATTCCTTGTCTGACCTTCCAAAGGTCGGCCTCAGAGGCTTGCTTCAGGATATGGGTCGAGTACTGCTTCATGAAGGCGTTAGTTAACTGATCGAAACTATCTATCGAGGCTGGTTCGAGACCAGAGAACCACTCAAGGGCTGTTCCGACCAAGTTTTCGGCGAATGTCCTGCAGTAACCTGCTTCACATTCTTCCTGTGTAAAATGGGCTTTAAAGATTGCCAATCGGAAAGCTCTCAAATAGGCCTTTGGGTCGGAGGTCCCATCATACTCGGGAATTCTGATTTTTCGGGTATCTCTTATGTAGGAGCTGGCAATTCTGTCAGTGAATGGAGTTCCACGGGTTTCTTCGATCAAGCTATCGATTTCGGGAGCTGAGCTCGTAGCTTTATGGACTTGAGCTCCCAATTTTTGGAGAGCTGCATGAGTTCGTTCCATATATCTACGGATAGCTTCAGGTCCTTCCATGGGAAGGACATTTGGGTCGTTATTAGGTACCCGACGGGCAGGTTCCTGACGGAATCGTGTGGGCTCATCCTCCCATGCAGCTGGTGGGCTAAATCGCTCACCAGCTCTTGGGTTATCGGAATCTATCCGTTGATACCCGTCCCCATTCGGGGTTGAGCCTCTGGACCTAAGATCAGGTGGCGGAGGAGGTGGGCGAGAGCTCCGATCAGCGACCTGACTAGGTGTGGAACTGGTTGTTGCCACGTTGCTTCCCATAGTACTAGTGATAGGCGGGTTGAACATGGGAGCTGTCCCAGTATGAGGTGTCTGGAAAGCAGATCCGCGTCCTTCCGGAACAGTGCTATCAGGGGAAAAGTCTAAACGTCCTCGGGGGAACGAGGGATCAGTCAATTGATCTCGGAAAGTGACCCCCGGAGCTTGACGTTGCGGTGGTTGGGTTGTTGCGTTTAGAGATCTAGTTATCTCTTCAAATCGTTGCTGACGAGCAGCTAGCTGATGCATTGTACGCTCACTTTCCTGAGCTTTGTCTACTAATTGCATCATCATCTGGCGAATCTCAGAGAGCTGAGCCTCCGTTTGATTCGGGGTGGCTTGCTGCTGAGGATTCTCGGTGGTTGGGAGCCCGGAGGCGGTTCCACTTGATGATCTCGGGTTAGTAGCCCCGGTTGTAGTCTGGCTCGTTCGAGTGCTAGCCGGAAGCTGTTGCCCAGATCGGTGGTCGCCACGTCGAGGCTCCGTGGTTACGAGACTAGAGCCTCCGTCGTTCGGTGAGCCATCGCTCTGAATCGGGAGGTTAAGGTCAGACAGATTTGTTGTCTGATCGATAAGATTCATCCTCAAGTTAGAGTAAGGGATTCGACTGATTCTTCCCCACAGACGGCGCCAATTGTGAAGGATTAAACTCACACCTAGATTTTAGATCAGGTTTAAGGTTTAGGAAAGGTTAGGGAAAGATAACGCGGGCTGAATCCCGTAATAACTTGTTGAATGAACTTTGATTTGTATTGATAATATGGTAAAAGAATGGTTACAAAAGATGTTTCTCTTGATGATTACAAAGAAAACAAAATGTTCAAAAGATGATGTGAATAATCGTGAAAATGAATAAGCGTTGGGTTGAATAAATCTCTTTCTTGGCTTGCTTTCTCTTTAAATAGCCTCAGGTCCCGCTTGATCGTCACCAACTGGTTCCCGAGATCTTCTCCGTTTATTGTGGAATCCGCAACAGCTTCCCTTTGACCGGGTCCTGCGCTTCTTTTGTTACGACGTGAGCTTCCTCTTCGTCGTGATCTCTTTGGTAAAAGTCCTTAGCTCTCAGCCTTCGGCTCCAGCTTAGCTCCTTTTAGATACCGACCTCGTGATGGGCCTGTCGCGGCCTGTTATCGTCTTTTATTATTCATCAGTCAGCTACCGGGCCATATTCGGGCCCAACAACAAGCATGCAGGTTGGCTAGGGTTTTTAATATTCATAGTTCTGAACTCAAAACTTTAAGTTAAATCAATGATTGATTATCTTCAACTAGATCTTAAATCATCAACTGTCGTTCGATGAGTATAAGAAAGTGTCGATCGATTATTCTATATGAATATCGATCGATACACCTTTCGCAATATCGCTCGACAAACGGATTGTTTATCGATCGATTATGTTTCTAGCGAGCTTTAAGATCGGCTTTGAAATGGTTCTCCAATCTTACTAAGAGGCCACTTTCGTGCACTCTAGGTGAGGTTGGAACATACCAGCTTTGGTTTTCAGGGAATTGCTAAGCTCTCGCTTATCCAAATTAATCCTATGATCTAAGCCAAGGGTGATCAATCCTATACTCAGATTTAAGAACAACTAGATGAGGAACTATATTTTAAACACCCTAGCATCAAATCATTTGCAATGCATAGTCAACCTTAATGAGAAACCTAAATCTAGCAAGAGAAACTATTCAAACATATTCATAAGAGACAAAATCATGATGGTTTGAATAACACTTTTAAATAGAGTAATAGAGAAACAGTAAAAGAGTAGAGAAAATAAGGGAGTTCAAGATCTTCTCTGTATGCAGTTCAGATCTATCTCTCCAATCCTAAGCCCTCTTTCCAAGGTAGCAAGATGCTTCTCTCCAATATTAGGTCTAAAAGTTCTCTAGGCAAGTCTGCCTCTAAAATAATACAAAACCCTCTTAATATAGCCTAACAGGCGGCCATTGACTCATTTGGTAGAGATAAAACCCTAATGAAATGATTAGCTCATTTAAATTGTCATTAACTCTCGGAGGTCTTTTATATCGATCGATGTCACTGGCTTCAATCGGTCGATGGATGTAGTGCCTCATCGGTCGATGTATCATGGTGAGTGAGCATCGGTCGATAGCTCAAATCATCGTTCCATTAAAATCCTCCTTAAAGTATCTTTTTCTGCTCCAAAATGGTCACATTTCACCCAAGAGTACCTGAACCTGTAAAAGCTTATAAAAGACACTAGAAGTGTCCTTTTGTTTCCAAAAACATATGAAAATCATGGTTGAAAGTGGGTAAAATCCATGATTTATCAGTTGCATAGCTGCGAATCTTACAACAGGTTCGAAGATCAACCCTTAGGCCACGCATAAATTTACGAACCAAGGATCTCTCCGCTTCAGCCTCACGACCAGCATACTTCTTGAGGCTGTTAAACTCAGCTTCATATACCCTCACAAACATGGATCCTTGCTCCAATCTGAGGAAAAAAACCTTCCAGCTAATCAAAGGTTCCTGCGGGAAGTACTTCTCATGGAATTCTTCCTTGAAGGTGGCCCAGGTGCACTGATTAACACCAATGCGGGCAACCAAAACCTTGCCACCAAAGGTGCGCGTCATCATCCAGGTAGTGAACAGCAATGTCCTTCTGGTAAGCCAAAGGACAAGGGATCAAAAGAAAGTTCCGCTTAATCCACTGGTCTGCGTCAACAGGTTTGCAGCCACCCAAGAAGAACTTGGTTCCCAGCTTCTGGATGTGTTCCATCACTTTGAGATAAGACGGAACTCTTACAGCGGGTGCATTTTCCCCATCATGCACCACTTCCTCCACAACCGGTGGCACCAATGTTTGTACAGTGGCTCCAAGAAGTCTTTTCAAGACTTGAGCCAACATAGCCAGGACGGCTTCCAATCCAACCGGAGCCCCAGCAGCTCCAGTAGCAGCTGTAGCTGAAGCATTAATCATGTCCGTAACATTCTGAGCAGCATTGCTCCTAGATCCTTCTCCGGTCTCATTCCCAGTTCCTCTTGTGTTACGGTTGTTTCTCGTCATCTGCATTCAGAACACAGGAAAGTTAATCAAAATTAACTTGATTTCAGAAATCAGAACACAGAGTTTACTGCGAGACGTCAGGGTTGAAAGGATGGGTTTTCCCAATACGTACTATACTCGACTCTCCTTGAACCGTTTCCGCTCTGATTCCACTTGAAGGGACCCGACCCATTTTTTCGTACCGTCAGTACGAGTCCGGGTCGACTTCGTCGACCGAACTTAGGCCGTTTTCCAAGTTTTCTATACTTAGAATTATTTTCGCATTTTTAGTTCATTTTCAGACAAGTCAGCAAGCATAATACAATTTGAATAGATAAATTGTCTGAATCGGACCAAACTTGTCTGAATTAGACTATTACTACTGAATCAGCTCAAATCAGCTAAGTCGACATACTCAGCCGTCTTGTTTGATTTCCGACCATCGCTACCCAATCGTTCAGCTCAACCAATCTATCCAAATCCGACAATGCTTGTCCGGATCTGATCATAGTCTTACTGAAAATTCTTCTTTGTCTGAATTTTCCTCGAGTTGTCCGAACACTCCTGAGTTTTTGCTGAATGATTGACTAATCGATAACCCGGGCGTAATACCGACTGATAGAGCTTTATCTGGCTCAATAACAAATCCGTTCCTAGCCTTATTCGGGTACATGGGTCGCTCTATCCGCTACAGGCTCAGACATTGATCCAAGTTTACCCATTCACACATGGAAAGTCCTTCAAACCATGGCCAGCTCTTTCTAGCACTATCGAACCCATTCAGTTCAGTCTGACAGACCAACCAGTCAGTCCTTAGATCATCGTAGCTTCGATCCTCGAAACACGGTCGCTACACAAAGCCCACCTCCAACACTGTCTCAATGTGTAAACAAAAGACATAATGTATTATCCCTTGTGGTTATCAACTCTTAGAGCATGATTATCGCAGTTGCTTAGCTGGGTTTTTTATGTATTAAGAATTAAAAATAAATCAAAATTAGTTGTTATTAGAATAAACGTTTCTTAATTAAGGATAATAAGAAACGTTTCTTAAGACACGTGTCGCATCTTAAAGGTCTTCCTGTTGGGGAAAATAATCTATGAGGAGATTTCTCCGGCTTTCGGCCTCCAGGTACCTGCCCCTGCTCCAGGTTCCTGTCCTTACTTCTTGGTTTCGGGTTAGATAATTCCTCTGCCTCCGAGTAAAGAGGAACACTTCATGATAAATGTAAACATTCACATTTATCATAATATGGTCGAATCTCCTTAAATCCAAGAGAAGAAAGAGAAAGTATCCAATACATATGGCCGCCTTTAAGTAAATTTGAAATATTCTATTATCTAATGATATAGTGAATATTTCCAAATCCTAAAGAGGAGGCACGACTTCTACTATAAATAAATGGTTCATAAAACCTAAGAGAGGAGGTCAAGACGTTCATTCTCAGAGCTCATCATCTCTACAGCCGCCAAGTCAAGATTTCATACCTAGAAAGCCATCTACATCGATATGCTTACAACCGTCGAATACCTGCCGTTACTTTCAACCAACCTAAGTTATTGGCTTGCTACAGTACGTCTGCAACTCAACCTATGGACTCATGTCATGATCTCCCTCCCATCAGCAAGAACACATCATGTTCCCGAAGTCTATCGAATCTCCATGCTTACTGCAGCATACCTCGACGAATATACCATCTGTTCCGACTACGCGCCCTCAAGGATAGACGACTCTTATCATCTACAGAGCCACGTGCTTCCAAGGCTACGTGCCTTCATCTAGGCTACACGCCTCCAATACATGAACTACGAACGACTTGATCCCCTTTCGAGGGGTATGTGGGCAATCCCCTTTCGAGGGGTACGTGGGCAATCCCCTTTCGAGGGGTACGTGGGCAAACACCTTCCATGGTTCCATCGACTATACGGCATGAAGACCTTGTGGCCTTCAATATAGATCCTGCCGTCTTCACTATAGGCCTTAGGGCCTTCATTACATACCGGAAGCTCTTGCCTAATGATCAACATCTCCTGGTATTTCTAAGGCACTGACGATATATACTAGCCCATACGCCTATGGCAGTATCCTAGAAGCAGGATCTTCTAGTTTATCAACAATCGAAGCAAGGGAATATACTACCACGACATGTCTTCTTCTTCCTATCATTCCGTAGGCTGAGCACGAATCGTTTGTACTAAAAAATACCCTAACAGTTTGGCGCTAGAAGGAGGGGCAGTCCAAAACTATGTGACGATGTGATAGACGGAAGGGATATTACATTTATTCCTGCAAAATCTCTCTACCCCAGCCACCTGGGGGCAAGAAAAGACTTCTTCTCATCAGATCCATGCCCCACACTTCTGGAAACACCACTCGAAGGAAGGATAACACCATGCTAACATCAGTAGCAAGATTCAATGCAAGAATTACCTCTGAGTTCCTGCTATTCCATGATGGTTCCTAGGTCTTAACCTCAAATAAGACCTCTACAGTCTTTGGTCCCTGCCGGTTCCAGGTCTAAACCTCAAATCAGACCTCTACAGTCTTTGGTTCTTGTTGATACCAGGTCTAGACCACGGGTCAGACATCTACAATTTCTGGCACCTGGTTGTTCCAGGTCCCATCCAGGAATCGCACCCCTACAACCTTTGGTCCTTGCTAGTTCCAGGTTCAACGGCAAAGCAGGCCTCTACAAACTTGGATTTAACGATCTTGACAAGGAGCAGTCATCACCAGCATCAAATATCGTCGCCCAACCTACTAGCAACAATCTAGCAGGACCTAGACACCCGGAATGCGTCTAGTATCACAACTCCGCCACATATAACAAGGGGAAAGGTTTTCAAGAAGGACACAACGTCTTCCAGCCAGGTTTACAACTTTGACGAATTCCAAGGGTACTGGAGTCATCGTGGCAGTACTGCAAGCATACCAGGCGACCATTAAGAGGTAACTAAGGAACCACCTTTCTTTCTAGGTTCTAGCATCTAGGTGGTAGAATAGCTAGAGAACGCCTTTTGGATATTTAGACTACTAAACTTCTGAGGGAAAATACTCAATGGAGTTCATGTGGAAAAGCTACGAACCAACAAAATTATGAGGAACCCTGCCCAAACGCCAGGCAAACCGCCGCTTTTCCTCCTGCCAAGGAGCAAGAGAAAATGCTAATTCTACATCAAGGCTTGATGGCGGTCATATCCTCTACTCATTCAGAACCAGATAAAAGAAGAGGGAGAACTCCCATTCCCGCTACTACTCACCCAAAAGAGAAAGACAAACTTCCAGGTTCCAGATTTCAGCTTTCGGGCTCTGGACTCAGGTTCTAGACCAGGTTCCGGGTCTACAGCACCAATCACCTTACTACCGCTTTTCATGGCAACATAACCTGGTGTACTTCTAAAGGATGCTAAAGCCACGTGCCTCTCAAGATTGACAAAGACCACATATCTTCTTGAACCTCTAAAGGAAGACACGACCACGATGAAAACAGGGGCAAATTAGCTGAGCGATTAACCCAAGGTCCAACATGCATGATATACCATGAATTTTACCCGTTTTTAACCATGGTATACTAGTATTTTTTTATATATTTAATCTGTTTTCTAGCCTGTTAGGTATGTTTTCAGGTTCAGGAGCATTTCGTGAGAAAGTAATGTTTTTGGAGCATTTTGGAGTACAAGAGATGATACACCGAGTTGACCATTCAAGACCAAGTCGGAAGTCAACATTGCGATTATAATCGATCGATACTCATCCAGCGTTGTCGATCGATGTAGCTGAGAAGATCTGCGTACTAGAAGATTATAATCGATCGATACACATCCTGTGTTGTCGAAAGATATCGAGGACGAAATGATTTAGCCGACTACTTCACCAAGACTTCACCAAATTACGAGATTGCCCCTGATGAGTTTTTAACCTAATGGAAATGCTTAAATATTCCTGCCAGGTGTTTTTTTACGGCAAGCTTTGAACAACTTAGAGAAAAGCAAGTCTTGAGAGGCTAAGCAGAGAGTGTGAGAGAGAGACTAGAGTTTTATTTGTTTTGAGAGATTGGAGAGATTTCTCATCTCCTTTTGTATTTCTACTTATTTCTATCTATGCAATTATTTCATCTATCCATTGTCATGAATTGCTTAGCTATGTCTGAGTAGTCTACTTGTTAGATGTAGGGTTTAAATAGGTTTGTGGGATTAGCCTCAAACTATAATTGGTAAGTTGTGGTACTCAACAAATGGATTGCACCTTATGCTTGTTCTAGATTAGCTAACTAGAATATAGATCACTAGGATCTTTGATTATCTTGAATTATCCATTTGAGCTAGCTTGTCTCCTGTTGAGAAGAGCGACAGCCCTCCTCGAGACCTAGTGTTCATTATCGGCTCGCGCCTAGGCATATCTAGAAGCCGTCGATCGATATCCCGACAAGTGAATCGGTCACCGAGCAAAAGGTGTATCGATCGATACCTCAAAAGGATGTCGATCGACTCTTTTTCTGGGCCAACATACGACAGTTGAGGCCAGAGATCTAGATTATTCAACCAGTGAGATATCACTTGAGTTAAGCGGCTGAGATCTATAGTATCATGCAAGCAACTTGTTAAAGCATTTATAGAAATTATAATCTCCATTCATGAATAAAAGCCCTATGTCTAGCACTCTTTATCACATTTAAACAACCCATCATATTGTTAGTTAGAGCAACTACCTTGCTCATTTTAGGAATTGTTATTTTTATTTCCATCATATAAACCAACTTCACCTAGGATTGATTAGTAGATTTTATTTAATTGGTTCCCTAGCTCCACGTGATTCGATCCCTAAGTACTACAGTTGTACCTCTTATTTGAGAGAGTAAGCTCTACTGGGTAATTTGAGCACTATCAAATTTGGCGCTGTTGCCGGGGAGCTTTGATCGCCATTAGATTTAATCTTATTAATCTTAGGTTTTTCTTTTACCCCCTTTTTGATTAAAATTTTTCTTGTCTTTTCAGGTACATGCCCATCAGTACCAGAAGCAACATGTGAAATCAACTATTATTCTCAGAGGATCATGCACACTTGGAACGCTCAATCCGCAAAGACCTACGCTCTGCATCGATCGACAGAACCGCAGTACCGTCGACTGATACTCACGATCAATCGTCGACCGACACTCAGACAGCACCGTCGACCGATACCGTTTGCTGATCCACATCGTTCGATACTACTCACCGTACATAGATCAACACTATTCCACGAAGCATGGTCGCGATTGTTATCCTCACGCAGGGCGAGAATGGAAACCTGTATGACCAAGATGGTCATCTGCGTAATGCAACAGGTCAGAAGCTAGATGCACAGGGAAACATAATCCCTGAGCCTGAAGCTGAGGCTACAGGAGAAGCTCAAACACGATCGTTGGCAGACTACAATCTTCCAGACGAGTACTACACCAACAGATCAGCTATTCGACTTCCAGAGATTCAGAAGCCGAACTTCGAGCTCAAGCCTCAGTACTACTCTCTCGTGTCTCAGATACCTTATTATGGGCTATCACACGAGCATCTTATGGACCATCAGGAGAGGTTCGAGGATCTTGTCGCTGCTATTCGTATGGATGGAGTAGCTTCGCACTGGCTCAAGCAGCTACCTACAGGATCACTGACATCCTGGGCCGATGATATACCATGGATTTTACCCATTTTTACCCATGGTATATAAGTGTTATAGATACTATTTACTATGTATTGGAGTCTATTTAGAGTATTTACAGGTTCAAGAACGATTTGGAGATATATGGTGATTTTGGTGCCTTTTGGAGTCTTTCGCAGTGCAGAACTGCACAGACATTGATGTTTAGCTATCGATGGAGACCTTTCCACCGTTGGTTTTAGCCCATCTTTTTACACAAGATAGAGCTTTGAGTTAGATTTCCAATGCCACCGGTCTGAGGTCAATCCGAATCCTGTAGCAGAAGTTATGCCCGTTTTACTGAAGAATGATCAATCTGCCTCGCGAGAGGAAGCTGTCGAGAATAGGATTGTATGTCGATCGATGCAGCACACTGCATGTCGATCGACAGGGACATCAGAATGTTGGCTGAGTATATTTCATGATCTACTGAAGCCCAGGAGTCACCACAAAGTTACCAAAATACCCTTGACGACCAGAAACCCTATTTATGTTATTTCTAAGCCACTGTTGACGGCTAGGCTTTTCTACGCTTTCTTTTGATTCATTGTTCTTAGTTTAGGAGAGAAGAGAGGAACTCCTTCAGAGTCCTCTTGGAACTTTTGGTTTTTATATCTATTATATTGCAATTTTATCTACTCATCTATGATTTCTGTGACAACTATCATGTCTGAGTAGATCCACCTGTTAGGTTTTGGGTTCAGATAGATTATAAGGGATTAGCCCCAAATATAGAATTGCTAAGTTGTGGTATTAATCATTGAGACTGTTCTTAATGCTTGTTCTTGAGTAATTAATCTGAACTTGATCATAGAATCATTAGGCACAAGCGAGAGCTTGGTCTCTTATCTGACTTATCTTCTCTGATCTAGGATTGCTAGATAACAACAAGAGCTGGTTTAGAAACCCTAGTGAACATATATTCAACCCGCGCATTAAGCTTTCTAGAAGCGCGTCGATCGTTATTCCTATTGAATAATCGATCGACGGAGCGAAAAGGGTATCGATCAATACTCCTATAGATTCATCGATCGACACTTTCTAATTGATCATCCCGACAGGTGAGATCATTGGATCTAGTAATAGATAACCTATACAACGAGAGTTGATATGTTATTCTTATAGTTGAGTTCTATAATATCATAATTAGTATCTATATCATTATAATTCCAGCCTGAATAGAAACCCTAAGTCTAGCTACCATCCTTCAATCAAACAACTCTTGGTTACATAAGAACAACTGCCTTGTTCACTTTGCTTTCATTACATTCATATTTACTGCTTTATAATTGTTTGCCTAGTTAAATCTTAATATTCATAGTTTAGTGTGTGCTCTATCTCTCTATGGATTTGATCCCTAAGTATTACAATCGAACCTTTTATTTTAGAGAGTAAGATCACTTGTTAGGGTAATTTGAGTGATATCAAATTTGGCGCCGTTGCCGGGGAGCAAGGATTCGCCATTAGACTTGATTAATAGGTTTATTCTAGGTTTTATTTACTGTTTTAAGTTACTTACGAAATTTTTTTTTCTTGTTTTTCAGGTACATGCCAAATAGTACCGGAAGCGGCAAGGGAGAATTGCTTTTCTTCTCAGATCCAGCACGTTTGGAATGCTCGATCCGCAAAGAGAAACTCGCAGCATCGATCGATACCACTTATACATCATCGATCGATACTTGTGAAAGAGAATCGATCGACACATCATCTGCAACATCGGTCGATACCAATCTGCGAGCAACCATGAGCAAGATACTTGTTCTACAAAGGGATGAGAATGGGGACCTGCATGACCATGATGGTCATCTGCGTAATACAGCAGGTCAGAGACTTGATGCTCAAGGGACTGTAATTCCTGACTCCGATACTGATGCTACAGGAGCTGCTATACATGTAGATGGGGCTGCTCGACAAAGGACACTGGCTGACTACAACCGTCCAGAGGAATACTATGTCAACAGATCAGCCATTCGTCTACCAGATATCCAGACACAGAATTTCGAGCTGAATCCAAAGTACTACACGCTCGTGGCACATATACCTTACTCTGGATTATCTCACGAGCATCCTATGGACCATCTGGAAAGGTTTGAGGATCTTATTGCTCTTATCTGTATGGATGAAGTCCCTGAGGACTACTTGCTTTGCAAGCTCTTCAAATACTCACTTGTTGGAAAAGCTTCGCTTTGGCTTAACAGCTACCACCAGGATCTCTTATATCCTGGACAGACATCCAAAATGCATTCCTGAGTAAATTCTTTGATGAAGCACGGACTGAAGAAATAAAAGATAAAATTTGGACATTCTCTCAGGGACCTACAGAAAGTTTCAGAAGCTCTTGGGAGAGGTTCAGGAGCTACCAAAGGGACTGCCCACATCATGGTTTTACGGAGGTTCAGTTGTTGATGAAGTTCTGCAATGGTATTGATGTGCAATATCATGTAATGTTAGACACTGCAAGCGAGGGGAACTTTAGAACAAGGATCCCAGAGGAAGCTAGGAAACTGATTGAGAGCTTGGCGTCCAGCACCAGTGCCAAAAATCTAGATATGCACAGGATAAAATCAGCTGTAAAGGATGACAACAAGATCATTGAGGCTCAGACTGGTTCTGTACATGAAGTCTCATTTGTGGAGCATGCTATATACCAGGATGAGGATCAGTACAATTTAGAAGAGATAGAATTTATGCTAGATGAGCGCTTGAAAGAACAGTAGGAGATCACTGAAGAGCTTAATCTGCATTTGGATTCTCTCTGCAAAGAGGTGAATGGAATGATAGACATCATCGATACCCGTTTCAAGATGTTGTGCACCCAAGTTTCTCAGATTGTAAAAACTGTGAAAAATGAAAATTTTCTTCAAAGGAACGACACTGTTCATGCCGGTACTGTTCACGCCGGTACTATTCACATGGGTACTGTTCATCTGGTTACTATTCATCCGAAGAACTGTTCATGCGGGTACTGTTCATCGAGGTACTGTTCATCCCGCATCGATCGACACTGTTCATCCGATATCGATCGATACTGTTCATCCCGTATCAGTCGACACTGTTCATCACGGCACTGTTCACTGAAATACTGTTCATCGCGACACTGTTCATCGCGGTACTGTTCATCGCGGTACTGCTCATCGTGACACTGTTCATCAAAACACTGTTCATCATGACACTGTTCACCCAGAAACTGTTCATCGGGATACTGTTCATCGTGACACTATTCATCCTGACTTGGAAGAGCAGCAGGTCGATTCCAGATGGGATAACTACTTTGGGGAAGTAATCAAACATGAGAAGTTGGAAGAAGAAGTCTTTTTAGTCGAAAGTTGCATGTCCATTGGTAGCTCGTACTTGTGTCGATCTACACCATCAGCTGAACATCGATCGACACCACTTTTAGGGTCATGCAGTACTGTTCAAATTCAGAGCCACTCAGATTTCGCTGCTCGACACCCACATCCTCCCATCCCGTACCATGCTAAAACAGATGACGTCGAGCAACACAAAAAAACGGCATCGATCGACCTCCACGGGAAAGCATCGATTGACAACGGCTCACTACAAATCTAGTTTGTTTACCAGACCCTTATGCCCACGGTTTGAATGTAACTCGCAAGCCATCTCAGACGCCAGTTTGCTTAAAGACAATGGAGAAGACCAGACAGCAACCTGCAGATGCACCAGACCAAAAGCAATTGACTCTAGTTGAAACTTCTTTCGTTGAGAGTGTCGATCGACGACATCCACCTGGTATCGATCGACACCAAATGAACGGACATGAACCTTTCATAGAACGAAAGGCAACAAAAGAAGTGATTCAGATTGGGATGAGGTCGAAAGCTAAGAAACTCTATGTTCCCAAACACCTGAGGAGAGAAGCTAACAAAGCTGAACTTGATGGATTTCACAAGAAGGTGAAGAGAGTTCCTAAGGGTATGACTTTTGAGGAAGCCTATTATAAGTACAAACTTGGTAATTTCTTCAGAGAGAGCAGAGAGACAGAAAAGGACATGGAGATATTATTCAACAAGGTCTGCCGTAAGCCTAAGAAGACTCTAAAGAAGGAACAAGATCCTGGAAAGTTTCTGATTCCATGCTCTATAAATAACCACGATTTGCCAAACGCCCTCTGCGATACTGGATCTGCAGTCAGCATCATGGCTATAGACACTGCTGAAGTATTAGGATTAAAGACGGAACCTTCAAAAGATAGTTTCGCTTTTGTTGATAATTCCAAAGCAAACTCAGCAGGCATGATCAGGAATGTTAAAGTGGAGATATGAGAATGCACTATTCCTGTGGATTTTCATGTCGTGGAGCTCAAATCAGGCAAGACATCTTCCCTTCTTTTTGGAAGAGCCTCCATGGCTACAGTGGGAGCAATTTGTGATCTTAAGAAGAATATGATGTGCCTAACTAATGTTGATGAAAATGTCTTCTATGATCCTGTGGAGAAGAAGAAAAGTGAAGATTTGATTTCATACATAGAGATGTTTGAAGATCCAGCACCTCTAACATATGCAGATCACGAGCTTGCAAAATCAGGATCAACATCGATCGACATTCAACTTTCAAGATCGGTCGACAATGAGCCTTACGAATCGACCGACACAGAGCCTTTAGAATCGGTCGACAGCATCCAAATTTCAGAACGGAACGAGACTGAAAAGTCTAAGTCTGGGGGAAGACCTAGAAAGAGGAAGAAGAAAATGAAAAGGAATATAGATGCATATTCTTTACCACTGGTCCCTTCTCAGTGTCAGGAGGAAAGTCTTGAGTGTAGAGTGCGCCGCAGAGGAGGTCCAGCTTCTTTTGCTAAGGTTAGAGTGCTATCTGATCCAAAACTGAGAGACAAAAGAAAAGCGTCTGCAAGAGCTTTCATCAACTGCATCAACCAAATGAGGAAGAGAGACACAAAAACTTGTTTTGGAGCAAGTTCACGTCCTCATCCAGATTAAATCAGACCTCCAAAGATCAAGCTAATGACTAAAAATAAGCGCTGAGTGGGAGGCAACCCACTGTTAGGTTTGTTTTAATTTTGGTTTTATTTTCATATTCTACTGATTTTTGTTTATAACTATTGCAGTTTATTAAAAAAAAAAAGATGAACAGTACGCACAACACTGTAGCAACAATGCCGAGCGACACTGTAGCGAGGAGATTGATCGATACTGTAGCAGTCCGCCGAGCGACAATGTAGCAAGCAAATCGATCGACACTGTAGCAGAATCACTGTAGCGACGCTACTGTAGCAGAGTCACTGTTCATCCAAAAAAAATTATTGGTTTTACGTTTATCTATTAATTACTTTTAGTGTTTTATTTTAGTATTTTATGTTAGGTAAAAATATAGGGGATATAATCAAGGACGATGAGTTTCCATAAGAATCGACCATGGCTGGCCAGCATTGGTCGACAGAGCATCACTAGCATCGATCGACCGCCACTTAATTGTGTTGATCGATAGAGCATCAAGAGTATCGATCGCCACTTAACTGTGTTGGTTAATATTCACATCAAAGTTAGGTATACTATTTTTCCTTGTTAATTATTCTCCTTATGCTTTATTCTTCCACCAATCTTAGACTGTATAACACTGGTAACAGTGTTGTTTAAGTGTAGGGGAGGTCGTACTAATATTATTATTTAGATTCGCTATTCAGAATAGGGACCCGAGTAAACGATTGCCATAATATTCGACCGACGAGAAGAAGTCGATATCAATCTGCCACGAACGATGACAACACATTTACATCAATCAACATCTATTCTAGTCAGGTATTTCGTTCTAACTTGTTAAATTGAGTACTTATGGTTTATTTCTCACAAATCTCCGACTTGATAACACCATTATAGTGTTATTTTAGTCTAGGGGAGGTTCTACTGATACTGCGTTTTAGTTAGTAAAAAAAAGAAAAAAAAAGATCCAGGTAAACGATTGCTCAACACTTCGCCTGATGAGACCAGCTCGATATCGATCGCCATCACTTCATATCACACGATCGATTGTCTGTTCATTGTGTCAAACGATCTCTAGCCATCGACTGATGAGACCATATCGATATCGTTCGACAGCGCTTCATCTTCAACGATCGATTGATACTTCATTGTGTCGATCAACACAGACATCAGCGAGCTGGTATATCGTTCTTACTTGTTAATTTTGTGATATTGCTTTATGATTTTCACCTTACCACCGACTGTGTTACACTGGGACAGTTTAATTTAAGTCTGGAGGGATTACTAATGGTTATTTACTTTATGTGTCTTATTTAAAGTGCTTTCAAAAAGTTTTTATTGAGTCAGGAAGGGGATATAATCTTAATCGATTTATTACTTTTCATCTAACCACTCTTTAGACCATCTTAGACTTACTGATTGCAGAAGTACTAGAGATGCTAAAGTGGATCAACCTGTCAACTATGTTTGCACTTGCTGAAATTGTTTGAAGAAACTAAAGCTGACCTCCAACACTAATACTGACTTTATTTGCTTGTCTTGGGGCTTGATATACAAGGGATCGGAATCCTCCTACAAGTGTGGAAGGTAAAAAGTCGGTGTGTTTCTGGTTCCCTTCTTTCTCTCTCTTCGGCATCTCAAAGATCTAAGTTTAAGTTATGAAAGATTGATATGATTTCTTGAGAGGCAGAGGGATAGGTAAATTACCTGTGAATCACACATTGTGGAAACGAGGGATAGGTAAATTACATGTGACCCCATTATTCGCTACACTTTGTCAAATGTATGAGTTACAAATGCAAATGTCAATGAGATAGACTAGATGACCTTTGTGGCATCGAAACCTGTTGAAATTGAAACTAATAAGAGATTCAGAGAAGAGAGAAGAGGGGAGAAATGGATCAGGAAAGACTGCCTGTGTGTTCGGAAACTTGTTTGAGTTGAATCCATGTGTCCTTTGATCGATACTCCCAAGGTAAAACCTACACTTTTATTTTTATGCAAGAAATGAGGTTAGTAGAGGGGATTGTCAGCCATGATCTGTTAGGTTGTGGAACTAGTGGAATTTGGTTGCCATACTAGGATATTGTATAATGTGCTTCTAAGGTTAGGATGTTTAATGATTTGGTTTGCACTACTAGAGAGATGATGAACTGAGTTTTTAAAATCCTTCGAGTCCCTGCTGTTTTCAAACCTCTTTCAGAGAGACTGTCTGTTGGTTTTGCTTGAGGACAAGCAAAATGATAAGTCTGGGGGAGTTGATATACCAAGGATTTTACCCATTTTTACCCATGATATATAAGTGTTATAGATACTATTTACTATGTATTGGAGTCTATTTAGAGTATTTACAGGTTCAGGGACGATTTGGAGATATATGGTGATTTTGGTGTCTTTTGGAGTCTTTCGCAGTTTTCGCAATGCAGAACTGCACAGACGTTTCAGATGTTTAGCTATCGATGGAGACCTTCCCACCGTTGGATTTAGCCCATCTTTTGATACAAGATAGAGATTTTAGTTAGCTTTCCAATGCCACCGGTCTGAGGTCAATCCGCATCCTGTAGCAGAAGTTATGCATGTTTTACTGAAGAATGATCAGTCTGCCTCGCGAGAGGAAGCTGTCGAGAATAGGATTGTATGTCGATCGATGCAGCACACTGCATGTCGATCGACAGGGACATCAGAATGTGGGCTGAGTATATTTCATGATCTACTGAAGCCCAGGAGTTACCACAAAGTTACCAAAATACCCTTGACGACCAGAAACCCTATTTATTTTATTTCTAAGCCACTGTTGACGGTTAGGCTTTTCTACGCTTTCTTTTGATTCATTGTTCTTAGTTTAGGAGAGAAGAGAGGAACTCCTTCAGAGTCCTCTTGGAACTCCTTTGGTTTTTATATCTATTCTATTGCAATTTTATCTACTCATCTATGATTTCTGTGACAACTATCATGTCTGAGTAGATCCACCTGTTAGGTTTTGGGTTCAGATAGGTTATAAGGGATTAGCCCCAAATATAGAGTTGCTAAGTTGTGGTATTAATCATTGAGACTGTTCTTAATGCTTGTTCTTGAGTAATTAATTTGAACTTGATCATAGAATCATTAGGCACAAGCGAGAGTTTGGTCTCTTATCTGACTTGTCTTCTCTGATCTAGGATTGCTAGATAACAGCGACAGCTGGTTTAGAAACCCTAGTGAACATATATTTAACCCGCACATTAAGCTTACTAGAAGCGCGTCGATCGTTATTCCTATTGAATAATCGATCGACGGAGCGAAAGGTGTATCGATCAATACTCCTATAGAGTCATCGATCGACACTTTCTAATTGATCATCCCGACAGGTGAGATCATTGGATCTAGTAATAGATAACCTATACAACGAGAGTTGATATGTTATTCTTATAGTTGAGTTCTATAATATCATAATTAGTATCTATATCATTATAATTCCAGCCTAAATAGAAACCCTAAGTCTAGCTACCATCCTTCCATCAAACAACTCTTGGTTACATAAGAACAACTGCCTTGTTCACTTTGCTTTCATTACATTCATATTTACTGCTTTATAATTGTTTGCCTAGTTAAATCTTAATATTCATAGTTTAGTGTGTGCCCTAGCTCTCTGTGGATTCGATCCCTAATTACTACAATCGAACCTCTTATTTGAGAGAGTAAGATCACTTGTTAGGGTAATTTGAGTGATATCAGCCGACATCAAAAACGCCTTCCTGCGTAATTTCTTTGATGAGGCACGCGCTGCAGACTTAAGGAGCAAAATCGCCACTTTCGCGCAAAAGCCTAGTGAGACTTTTAAAGACGCGTGGATCAGATTTAAGTTCTTCCAGCGAGACTGTCCACACCATGTATTCAATGAAGTGCAGCTGCTAAGAACTTTCTACAGAGGTATCGCCTTGAGGTATCAGATGGCACGTGATACTGCTAGCGAGGGGGACTTCAACACTAGGAATCCAATAGAGGCTGTGAAACTTATTGAGAACCTAGCCAACAGCAGCAGCACCAAGAACACTAACTCTGACAAGAAGAAATCGGTTGCAGCCATCGGAGAAGACCAGATGAATGAGGTCAGAGCCAAGATAGATGCTTTACATGCATTTCTGGGGCAGCCAGTCTGCTCAGCTGAAGAAGGAGAGGTTAAAGAAGATGATACAGAGGAAGATGTGAACTATATTGGAGGTACTGGATTTCAGAGATATGGAAACCAGAGTGGAAACAAAAACTTTTTTGGCAGTGGTCAGAAAAGTAACTACAACCAGAGTTCACAGTATCAGAAACCCTTCACCAACACAAGGAACTACGGCAACTCAGCTTACCAAAACCCACCACCACCCACCCAGGAGAGTAAGTTTGATGCCATGATTGATAGAGTTCTAGAAGGTCAGCAGAAGCTTACAGTAGACTTCAATGGGAAGATTGACTATGTCTTCAACAATCTGACCACAAGGATATACACCATTTGCACTCAAATTAAGAAACTTGAGACACATATTGTCCAGACTGAAGACTCTATCAGGAGAATTGGAACTTCTAAGGAAGTAGGGGAAGGAAATAGGAAACACCACGTGAATGCCATTATAGATGATGATTTCTGGCAAGTGGTGAAACAGGAGAAGCTACAAAAAGGAGACTTTGAAGTGGAAAGTTCACTAAGTTTCAGTGGATTACAATGGTGTCGATCGACACCAACTAGTCCACATCGATCGACATCAACGATGCCATTTCCGGATACGACTGCAGATTGCAACGTGGTTAGGATATTGACACATGCTGAATTCACAGCTTCTCATCCATACCCACCCACCCACACCTACGAAGATATCGACCGACGAGACGAACCACTCATCGATCGACACAAAGATGAGAAACGTATCGATCGACCCTTTTCTCCACCTATCGATCGACACGCACCTCTCACATACCAAGTGCAACTACCATCGATAGACAGCAACCGAATCAATGCACTCAGACCCACACCGAAACCACAAGCTAACCTTACAGAAACCACTGGTAACCCTTCAGAGACGACACTACACCTACATCAGAGGGAACTGAAGGAAGAAGGTTAAGGAGTAGGAAGGAGAAGATTCCTAAGAACCTTAAGAGGGAAGCTAATGAAAAGGAGATTGATGGTTTCACTAAGAGAACTATCAGAATCCCACCAGAGAAACCTTTTGAAGAGGTTTACTGATATATGGTGTTTTTCACATCATTGTATATATGTTTTCATTTGTTTCAAGTCACTAATTCGTGTCAGTCTAGTCATTTTTGACCTTTTACAGGTCTGGAGTTAGTAGAAGAAAGAACAGAAGGTGCCTGATCAAAAGAAGTCCTTTTGGAGCATTCCTGCGGAGAACACTCAAGAGAACAGTCCCGAGACTATTCCGAGACTGTTCTCTCTCAAGCAGAACAAGCAGACGGAGTGATCCGGAGATTGTTCCAGACAAATATGGAAACTCCTATTTCGGGAATTAAAGCCCTGTTGCCCTAATCTCTTTTCTTCTAATTGGCGCCTCCATATAAAAACGCCATCTATCTATTTTCTATTTTCTTACGCTAGTTTTTGGAAGACAAGTTTCATACTTTTGGATCCAAGCTTTTTGTAAGGGCGACGGCTCACATCTTCATTCGAAGAACAACCTGAACCCTAGTTTATTTCTTCTTAATCTGATCATGAGTATTTCAGTTTCATCTGTTGTTCTTCTCTGCATCATGATTGAGTAGTCGACTGTTGATCTAGGGTGATAGAGTGCATTCGCGACTGAGCATAGATAGGTTATCATTTAGTAAATCTTCATTCATTCATTGTTTCATGCCTGCGTTAAACTGATCATCTAGCGTTTGATCCCAAGTAAATCTGTGCATCAAAAGTGTAATAGGTTGCTAGATCCTGTATGAATGAGCACTGCATCCTTAGCCACACGAAAGTAGATGTTAAAGTGCATTGTGAACTGATCTGACCTGTTCTCTAAAGCTTGCAATCGATCCTCATCCCAACGACAGTTAGGTGGTGAGATCGATCTGCAAAGTGATCACTGCCACGACAGCGGAGTGTTCCAGCTGAGTGATCCGAGTTCTAGATAGAACTGCATCGAACCTGAATAGTTGCTCGGTCGTGATTGAGATCACTCGCATTCATCCTAGATTAACTCCTTTTAACTTGAATTCATCGCTTGTGCTTTTTACTTAGTCTCTACGTCACTTTTTAAACCAAATCATTATCTTCTTCTTAGCTTGATTTCGAAACTCATAGAACTAGAGTGTAGGCTGGTCCTCTGGATTTGAATCTCAAATACTACAATTGCAGCTGTTAACTTGGCAGTAGCAAGGATTCATTTTTAGTGTATCAAGTTTTGGCGCCGTTGCGACGGGGACCAGATTTTTTACCTCTAATTTTCGGTTTCATATCTAGTTTAAGATATCTAACTCGTGTTATTTTCTTTGTTGCAGCTGATGATCCAGGTGCATGACCAGTAGACATACTCGGAGCAACGCACAAGGACCATTGCATCAGCTTACCAACGAGGAACTAGCGAGATTGGAACGACAGAACCGTCAACAGCCGAGATCAACGAACACCAGCATGGGTGATCATCCAGATGATCTCACTGCTGCGTTTGCACTCATGCAACGGCAGATGCTGCAGATGTAGCAGACGATCCAAGCGCAGCAAGCTGCTGCCGAGCAAGCTGCTGCCGAGCAAGCTGCTCTGAATGCTGCGAACCAGCAGAACCAACAGGAGGAAGTGGTCCAGATCGACCAGAGAAACTTACTGCGTAATCTGCCTACTACGCGATCTGCCATAACCCCTCCACCGTGCACTAGGCAAGACTTCGAGATCAAGCCAGCCTTGATAAGTCTAGTGCAAAGGAAGATCTTCAATGGGCTTCCTGCTGAGATACCGATGGACCACATCGAGCACTTTGAGAAGATGTGTGGTTTCACTAAAGCGAATGGAGTACCACCGGATTACATCAAGTGTACTCTGTTCCCTTTCTCTCTTGATGGGAAAGCTGCTCGTTGGCTTGATTCACTACCCACGGGATCACTCACCACTTGGGAACAAGTCCGAGAGGCCTTCTTAAGACACTTCTACACGAAATCGAAGACGGCAGCTCTGAGACAGAAGATCGTGACCTTCAAACAATTGGTGGACGAGCCGTTCTGTGATGCTTGGGAGCGATTCAATGTCTACCGCAGAGAGTGCCCACATCACGGTTTTGAGGAAGACTATCTGCTGGGAGTGTTCTACGATGGAGTAGGCTGGGAGTACAGGAACGCTTTGAACTCAGCCAGTAAGGGAGACTTCATGACTCAGTCCACTCAAGGTGCATTCGAGTTGATTGAGAACATGGCCTCAAGCTCAGCTGACAATAACCGCGAGACTGATCGCACTCAGAAGGTGAAGAGCATCGACAACAACAAGATTGATGAGCTCTCTGCCAAAGTCGATCAGCTGATCAAGAGTAACCAGAACCAGGTCTTCATCATGGAAGAATCCCCACAGGATAAAGCTACCGCGGAAGGCACATCAGAGGCGGATCAGTCGGCTGAGGATCAGCATGAAGTGAGTTATGTGAATGGGCAAGGATGGCAGTTCAAGAACTATCACCCGAACCCTAACGTGAGGAACAATCCCCACCTGTTCAATGCCCCTAAACCAGACGATAAAGCTCAAGGGAACCAGGGTCAAAACAGTGGATACCAAAGACCTTATGGCAATCAGGGAAGAACCTTTGTCCTTAACCCAGCTCAGAATGCCCAATTCCACAGCCAGAAACAGCCGGTTAATCAGCAAGCTGCACAACCGACTCAGACTGCTCCGCATGATGACATGAAGAGCCTCGCCAATATGATGAGCCAATTGCTCCAAGGACAGCAGATCCAGGGGAAAGCACTGAACCAGGTCACAAACGACATCAACACCAGGATGAATCGTATGTTCAGTGACCTGAGTGTAAAGTATGATAATGTCTCAAGCCATATGAGACAGATGGATATTCAGATTGCTCAGACTGCTGAGAATGTGAAGAGACAGCAAGGAACTCTCCCTGGAAAAACAGACAAGAACCCCAAGGAGTGCAATGCAGTAGGTTTGAGGAGTGGAAAGCAACTACCTGATCTAGACCCCAGGAGATTCACATCGGCTGAGAAAGGGAAGCAGAAGGAGTCATATCAGCCACCTAAGGCTGTACCCACAAATGAGGAAGATGCAGAACAACCTGCTGATACTGTTCCGACTGAAGCAGAGCGACCCGCTGGGGTTGTTCCACCGACTGCAGCACCTTCTCCTGCTCGTCAGTATGTACCGAAAGTGCCCTACCCTGTTCCAGCTAAGGCTACACGTAAGGATAAGGAAGAGATGAAGTGCAGGAAGATGCTGGAAGACCTAACTGTCAAGCTCCCTTTGATGAGTGCGATCCAGATGATACCATCCATGCGTAGCTTTGTCAAAGGATTGATCTCTGGGAAGATATCTGATGACAGCGAATTCATGATTGTCTCTAAGGAGTGCAGCGCGGTGCTCCAGAACAGAAGGATCAAGAAGTTGGGTGATCCGGGAAAATTTGTTCTCTCGGTTCAGATTGGGAGAACACTTTTCTCATGCTCACTGGTCGATTTAGGGTCGAGCATAAACCTCATGCCATATACTGTGGCTAAGAGCCTTGGATACTCGGACTTCAAGCCTACCAGGATGTCCCTAGTGTTTGCTGATTGATCTGTGAAGTCTCCAGTTGGAATCCTAGAAGATCTTCAAGTTCTGGTTGGAAACACAATTGTTCCTGCCGATTTCGTTGTTCTGGAAGTTGAGGAAGATTCCAATGATCCCCTGATCCTAGGCAGACCATTCCTCTGCACTGTTGGAGCTATCATTGATGTCCGACAAGGGAAGATTGATCTCCACCTTGGGGATATTGTGATAAAGTTCGAGATGGATCAGATGCTCAAGAAACCGATGCTGGATGGACAAACTTTCACTGTCCAAGAAGATGGTGATCCATTAGAGCCGCATGAGGGAATGATAGAGGAGATTCTCACCGAGGACCCGCTTGAACTCGCCTTAGTCAGAGCTGAAGCCGAGCAGAGCTTAGAGAGTGTTGATGCTGATGCCTATGCCAAATTCCTGGATTCAGCCAGGAGTATTGAGAGAATGGTGGCGAATCTAAGTCTGGGAGAGAACAGTGAGTCCAGCACAGCGACTGGAACAACCGCGTCCCAGAACCCGTCTGTTCCGGCAGCTCAGACCGATGACTCATGGAGTGAGCTGAAAGCTCCAAAGGTAGAGCTCAAATCCCTTCCCAAGGGACTCAGGTATGCATTTCTTGGACCTAATTCCACATATCCTGTCATTGTGAATGCTGACATGAACAATGCAGAGACTGCTCTGCTCTTGTGTGAGCTGAGAAAATATCGTAAGGCTTTAGGTTATTCTCTAGCTGACATACCTGGCATTTCACATGATCTGTGCATGCATAGAATACACCTGGAAGATGAATCGATGACTTCTGTGGAACATCAGAGGAGGTTAAACCCGAATCTAAAAGATGGTGTAAAGAAAGAGATAATGAAACTTCTAGAAGCAGGTGTGATCTATGTGATCTCTGATAGTAAGTGGGTTAGCCCTGTGCATGTAGTACCTAAGAAAGGTGGGATCACTGTGATAACCAATGAAAAGAATGAATTGATCCCCACTAGAACAGTTACTGGTCATCGCATGTGCATTGATTTTCGTAAGTTGAATGCTGCGACTCGTAAGGATCACTTCCCACTTCCTTTTATTGATCAAATGCTTGAGAGATTGGCTAACCACCCTTACTATTGCTTTTTAAATGGTTATTCATGTTTCTTTCAGATTCCCATCCACCCAGATGATCAGGAGAAGACGACGTTCACATGCCCTTATGGAACATATGCATACAGGAGGATGCCCTTCGGCTTGTGCAATGCTCCGGCGACCTTCCAGCGATGCATGATGTCGATTTTTTCTGATCTGATCGAAGACATAATGGAGGTTTTCATGGACGATTTCAGCGTCTATGGAAGCTCCTTTCATGTCTGTTTGTCAAATTTGTGCAGGGTGCTGAAGCGATGCGAGGAGAAGCATCTGATGCTAAACTGGGAGAAATGCCACTTCATGGTCAGGGATGGGATTGTTCTGGGACACAAGATATCAGAGAAAGGCATTGAGGTGGACAAGGCCAAGATCGAGGTCATGATGAGTCTGCAACCACCAACTTCAGTGAAGGGAATTAGGGGTTTCTTGGGACACGCTGGTTTCTATAGGAGGTTCATCCAGGACTTCTCTAAGATCGCGAGACCACTCACTCGGTTGCTCTGCAAGGAAGCTCAGTTTTCCTTTGACAGCGACTGCTTAGCCGCATTCCACACGATCAAGGGAGCCCTAGTCAGTGCACCAATTGTCCAACCTCCAGACTGGGATCTTCCTTTTGAGATCATGACAGATGCAAGTGATTTTTCAGTAGGAGCAGTCCTTGGACAGCGTAAGGACAAGAAGCTTCATGTGATCTACTATGCAAGCAGAAACCTTAGACGAAGCTCAGTGCCGATACGCAACCACAGAGAAGGAGCTCCTTGCCATCGTGTTCGCTTTTGAGAAGTTCAGATCCTATCTGGTTGGATCAAAGGTGATTGTGCACACAGACCATGCAGCTCTCAAGTACCTACTCACGAAGAAGGATGCTAAACCGCGGCTCTTAAGGTGGATTCTTTTGCTCCAAGAGTTTGATCTGGAGATAAGAGACAAGAAGGGGGTTGATAATGGAGTAGCAGATCATCTCTCCAGGATGAAAGTGTCAGATGAGACAGTTCTTGATGTGGAACAACCGATGGAGTACGTCAATGCGATTGGTCTGCGCAACATGGAACAGTCGTCACCTGCCATCAAGAACTGTTCCCGCGTAGAAGGAGCATTCGTTGCAGTGATCCAGAAGGAGTACCCGAACCTTCCATGGTTTGCTGAGATTGCCAACTTCTTGGCAGCTGAGAAAGAGCCTTTGAGGTTCACTGGGAATGAGAAGAGGAAATTTCTAAGGGAGGCGAGGCACTACTTCTGGGATGAGCCGTATCTCTATCGGCAAGGCAAGGATGGGATCTTCAGGAGATGTGTTCCAGAGGCTGATATTCCAGGGATCCTTCACCACTGCCATGGTTCCTCTTATGCTGGTCACTTTGCCACCTTCAAGACTGTTTCCAAGATCCTCCAAGCCGGTTTCTGGTGGCCCACTATGTTAAGAGATGCTCACGCCTTCATATCTCGATGCAACTCATGCCAAAGGATGGGGAGTATAAGCAAGAGAAACGAGATGCCTCAGAACTACATCTTGGAAGTTGAAGTGTTCGATTGCTGGGGGATTGATTTCATGGGACATTTCCAAGTCTCTCACAAGAATGAGTACATCCTAGTTGCTGTAGACTATGTCTCCAAGTGGGTAGAAGCGATTGCTAGTCTAACTAATGATGCGCGGGTTGTAACCAAGATGTTCACCTCCATCATCTTTCCAAGATTTGGAGTGCCTAGAGTGGTTATAAGCGATGGTGGAACTCACTTTATCAACAAGTTGTTCCAAGGATTGCTGAGCAAGAATGGTGTGAAACACAAGGTTGCAACCGCCTATCATCCTCAAACAAGTGGTCAAGTGGAAGTTTCCAACAGAGAGATCAAGAACATCCTCCAGAAGACTGTCAACATTACCCGCAAGGATTGGTCCCTTAAGCTTGACGATGCTCTCTGGGAGTACAGAACAGCCTACAAGACCCCTTTTGGGACCACTCCATATCATCTGGTCTACGGCAAGGCGTGCCACCTACCTGTTGAGCTAGAGTACAAGGCGGCTTGGGCTGTCAAACTACTCAACTTCGACATCAAACCTGCTAAGGAGAGGCGAACCATTCAGATCCACGAGTTGGAGGAGATCAGGCATCTGTGTGAGGGATTAAACTCACTACCTGGATTTTAGATCAGGTTTAAGGTTTAGGATAGGTTAGGGAAAGATAACGCGGGCTGAATCCCGTAATAACTTGTTGAATGAACTTTGATTTGTATTGATGATTTTGATAAAGAGTGATTACAAAGAGTGATCCTTTATGATTACAAAGATAATAAGAATGTGATGTGAATGAGAATGTTTTCAGGGTATCGAGTGAAATATGGATCGAATATATCTTCTTTCTTGACTTGCTTTCTCTTTAAATAGCCTCAGGTCCCGTCGGTTGCTACCAACAGGTTCCCGAGATCCTCTCCGTGATTTGAGGGATTTGTAACAGCTTCCCTTTGACCGGGTCCTGCGTCTATTTACTTGTCCACGAGCTACCTCTTTGACCGGATCCTGCGCCTGTTTACTTGTCAACGAGCTGCCTCTTTTCCTTGACCTCTCTGATGAACATCTCCAGCTCACAGCCTCCGGATCTGACTTAGCTGTTTTTGAAGATTGAATTCATGATGGGCCTTTCGCGGCCTATTATCATTTCTTACTAGCTAGGGGGTCATATTTGGGCCCAACAGTTGCCCCCAGCTTTCGAGATAAGATTCCATATCTCGGAAGCTAGACCTAGCCGCCGAACATCAATCTTTTTGTTGAGATCTCGAGCAACAGTTATCTTTATTGAAGATTTCCTTTGCTTAATCTGATGGCTACGATTGCGTATGAAAAGGCGCAAGTATCCGACTTCTCGGCCAGCAAGCTTCCCATTCCTCAATTCTCAGAGAGTTCAGGTACTTTCGAGATTAACATGTTTAATCTATCCTTTTACGGAAAGTATGGTTCTAACTTAGGTTTGGTGGGCCCTGATTCAGCTCCAGTCGAGACGTCCCAGATGGGCGATGACAAGGAGACAGATGAGGGAGATCCAGCCAAAGAAAGTGATCCAGTCGAGGGAGACAAGGATGTCGGGATGAGCTTCCGTGATAATGATGTCTAAGAGCTGCGGCTCTTTTTGAATTGTAATGCTGCTTTTCATGAATTTTGCCCAATGGGCTTTGTTTACGTTTCAGACTTATAGCCTGAGGAGGCTTTTAAACCCTTTTATTCAAATTCCGGTTTTGTTTTTCGTATTAAGTCATTTGACTTGGTTTGATCGTTTCTTGGATGAGATTGAATTTTGTCAAGTGGAAGTTTCGGTTAGGACACGTATCGTGATTATTATATACAATGTCCAATGACTTATCAGGTCTCAAAGATTTCGAGTACATTCGATTACGAGGATCCTTAGAAGGAGTTCCTGAAACATTGAGATTAGCTCCGGGGTTTTAGGAACCTGAGCTACTCTGAAGACCTTAGGAGGGGGTTCATGGGAACCTGAATTCGTGTGTGGGATTTTAAGACCCATTGAAGTTTGCTTAGGATTTTAAGACCTTTTGAGATTTGATAAGGATTTTAAGACCTTTTGAGATTTGATGAGGATTTTAAGACCTTGGAGATTTGATAAGGATTTTAAGACCTTGGAGACTTGATAAGGATTTTAAGACCTTGGAGATTTGATAAGGATTTTAAGACCTTGGAGATTTGGTAAGGATTTTAAGACCTTAGGTCCAGGTTCGTCGAGACCTGATATTGCTTGAAGGATTTTAAGACCTTCGAGGTTACTAAGGATTTTAAGACCTTAGGTCCAGGTTCGTGGAGACCTGAGTTTGTTGGAAGGATTTTAAGACCTTCGAGGTTACTAAGGATTTTAGGACCTTAGGTCCAGGTTCGTGGAGACCTGAGTTTGTTGGAAGGATTTTAAGACCTTCGAAATTACTAAGGATTTTAAGACCTTAGGTTCAGGTTGACGGAGACCTGAATTTGTTCGAAGGGTTTTAAGACCTTAGGTTCAGGTTCACGAAGACCTGAATTTGTTAAAAAGTCAAGGTATCGAAGATAATTGCTTTATTGATAATAGGATACATGGTATCACAATAATCATACAATCGATGTTTGGGCTATATGTTCTCAAACATATGCCCCCTTTCGCCATGGTGTAAATAGTGTTGAAATGAGATTGGGGTTGCACTCATAACACAATTGCCTACGTACCCAGTCAAGGGGTCAAGCCTAACGTAATTCGAGGAATTTAAGTACCTAATGATAGTATTTCTTATGATTTGTGGCATTCCACGATCTGATTTCGGGTACTCCGGTTCGTACCTTCAGGAGCTTATAGACGCCAGGTCGTACCACGTGGATAATCCGGTAAGGACCTTCCCAATTGGTCCCTAGTTTCCCAGCATCTGGTTTCTTGGTTCCTTCGAAAACTTTCCTAAGTACTAGGTCACCTACGGCGAACTGTCGGAGCCTGACTTTGGAGTTGTACTGTCGTGTCATTGCTTGCTGATAGTTTTGAATGCGAATCAGGGCTCGGTCCCGTCTTTCCTCGATTAGGTCGAGGCTGTCCGTTAGGAGCTGATTGTTAGCTGCGGGATCAGACGTACAGAGCTCTCGACGGAGGCTCTCAGTGGAGGTTTCCGCCGGAACGACAGCTTCCGTTTCGTAGGCTAAAGAGAAAGGGGTTTCCTCTGTAGCCTTTCTAGGGGTGGTTCATCATGCCCAAAGTACTTCAGGTATCTTTTCAAACCAGGTTTTCTTGTTGGTTCCGAAGCGTTTCTTGAGGTTCGCTAATATTGACTTATTAGCAGCCTCCGCCTGACCGTTGTCTTGAGGTCGTCGAGGTGTTGAGAAGGTAGGGCGGATATTCCACTTGTCGCAAAATATTTTGAAATCGTGGGATATGAATTGTCCTCCATTATCAGTTACAATTTCGTACGGGACGCCGTGTCTACACACGATATCTTTCCATACAAATTGCTCGACCTCGAATCTGGTTACCTGCTGGAAAGCTTCGGCCTCTATCCATTTCGTGAAGTAGTCCGTTAAGACTAAGAGGAAGCGTAGCTTCTTCTTTCCACTTCCTGATGGTACTAGTGGTCCCACGATATCCATGGACCATCTCATAAATGGGTAAGGGGCGGATATGTTGGACAGCTTCTCCGCAGGTTGGTGTATAATCGGTGCATGCCTCTGGCATTTGTCGCATGAGGAAGAATAGGCCTCACAATCTGCAATAATGGTAGGCCAGAAATATCCTTGCCTTTTGATTCTGATGGCTAGAGCTCTCCCTCCCGAGTGGTTCCCGCAGGAACCGTCGTGCATTTCCTTCATGAGTCTCATAGCAACGGAGCCATGGACGCATTTTAGGTAAGGTCCGGAAATGCTTCGTTTGAGGAGGACAGATTCGGTTACGCAATATCTTGCGCTTAAAGCTTTGAGTTTTCGAGCCTCCCATTTATTGGGTGGAGTCTTTCCCTCCAGGATGTATTGCGTGATTGGAATTCTCCAATCCTCTCTTCCTACAACTTTGTTATGGAGAGCCGAGGGAGGTTCCTGCTCGGGACCTGGTGTCATGGTGCCCCCGGAGGTATTGGTAGGATTGGGTTCCAGAGAGTCCGAATTTCGAGCAATACCTCCAGATGAATTTTTGAGAGCTGTACGGCTTCTGGTCTTAACTCTGCAGATGATTGGGTCTGAGTCGGTGCCCCCGGGGGTATTCTCGAGATTAGGCTCTAAAGAGTCTGAATTTCGAGGAATATCTTCCGTGATTTGGATCGTGTTCTCGGAGGTATGCTTTTTTGGTTTGCATATTCTGGTTTTAGGAAACCAAAAGGTTGTGAGAACCTGGGTAGCTACCGTTTCAGGGCAGGTACCTTCGAATTGCGTTGTAAGCTTGCTCTCTTTCTCAGCTTTAGTAGCTATGTCGATGCTTGGTTTCTCGATTCCTTCTACGGGTATAATTCGTTTTACGAGAGGGTCTGACGTGGAAGCTAAAGCAGCCAACGCGTCTGCTGAGGAGTTCTCTCCTCGTGGGATTCTCGTTAGCTTGAATTTGTCGAACTGCCTAGTGAGGTTCTGGACGACTTCGAGATATGCCCCCATTCTTTCGTCCCTCGTTTCATATTCTCCGTGAAACTGGCTAGCTACTAGCTGTGAATCACTATAGGCATTTAGCTCTCGGATTCCGAGGCTTAGGGCGAGCTTCAACCCTGCGATTAGTGCTTCATATTCAGCTTCGTTGTTCGAGGCGCTGAATCCGAGCCTATATGACTGTTCGATGGTTTCTCCTGCTGAAGAAGTTAGCCTTAGACCGATGCCGGAGCCCTGTTTTGACGAGGCTCCGTCGACATATAGGCTCCACTTCGGAGATTCCGTTTCGGAGTCTAACTGCTCGGATGCTAGCTCAATGATAAAGTCGGCAAGGACCTGAGCTTTTGCTGCTGCTCGAGGTCTGTACTCAATATCATATTCACTGAGCTCTATGGCCCATTTAGCCAATCGCCCTGACTGGCTGGGGCTGTGCAAGATCATTCGTAATGGTTGTGAGGTCATTACGACGATCGAATGCGATTGGAAGTAAGGTCGCAATTTTCTGGCAGCTGTTACGACTGCTAGAGCTAGTTTTTCCATCGCAGGGTACCTGGTTTCGGCATCTATCAAACTTTTACTGGTGTAATAGACAGGTCTTTGTTCGTTTTGTTCCTCTCGTACTAGAACGCCGCTGACTGCAGCAGTTGATACAGCGAGATACAGGTACAATGGCTCTCCTACTACTGGTTTAGATAGGATTGGAGGTTCGGAGAGGTAGGCTTTCAATTGCTTGAAGGCTTCCTCACATTTCTCATCCCATAAGAACTTCTTATTATTTCTTAGAAGCTTATAAAATGGGAGACATTTATCGGTGGATTTGGATATGAATCGATTCAATGCCGCGATTCGTCCAGTCAATCTCTGTACCTCCCTGGTTGTCTTAGGTGACGGCATTTCCAGGAAGGTCGCTATCTGCTGCGGGTTGGCTTCAATGCCTCTTTCTGTTACGAGATAGCCTAGGAACTCGCCTGAGGGTACCCCGAAAGTGCATTTAGTGGGATTGAGCTTCATATCGTACTTGTTCAGGATATCGAAGCATTCCCTTAAGTGGGAGATATGATCCTCCCCAGCTGAGGATTTGACTAGCATGTCGTCGATATAGACCTCCATGGTTTTTCCAAGTTGTCCAGCAAACATCTTATTTACTAGCCTCTGATAGGTGGCTCCCGCGTTTTTTAATCCGAAAGGCATAACCTTATAACAATAGGTTCCTCGTTCGGTTATGAACGCAGTTTTCTCCTGATCCTCAGGATCCATCATGATTTGGTTATATCCTGAGAAGGCATCCATGAAGGATAGGAGTCGATGGCCAGCTGTCGCTTCAACCAGGCGGTCGATGTGAGGTAACGGGAAGCTGTCTTTAGGACAAGCTTTGTTTAGGTCGGTGAAATCTACGCAGATTCTCCATTTCCCGTTCTTCTTTTTTACAACTACTGGATTAGCTAGCCAGTCTGGGTAATGTACCTCCCGAATGGATCCAGCTTTCGTAAGTCGGTCGACTTCGTCGTTAACGGCTTGAGCCTTTTCGAGACCTAGCTTACGACGCTTCTGCTTGATCGGTTTGAAAGTAGGGTCAACTTTTAGTTTATGGGTGGTGACGTTCGGATCTATTCCTTTCATGTCATTGGTGGACCATGCAAAGGTTTTGACATTGCTTTTCAAGAAATCGATGAGCTCCTTTTTTGTCTCAAGAGGTAGCTCGGATCCGATGCTCACCTGTTTTTCAGGATCTGAGTCGTCGATGCAAACTTTTTCGGTTAGGTTCCTGGGGGGACCTCGAATATTTTGTTGCATTTCGCGACCTTCCTGGATCTGTAATTGCTATTGGGGGGACTTTTTGAGGATTTCGAATCCTCCCAAATAGCAGATCCTAGATATCTTCTGGCTACCATGTATGGTAGCTATTCCTTCGGGTGTTGGAAATTTTACGCATTGATGGTACGTTGAGGCTACTGCCTTCATTTTATGGATCCAAGGTCTTCCCAAAATCGCGTGGAACGGGGAAGGTCTATCGATGACTACTAAGTTCGTCATTTTCATTATTCCGCCAGCTATGACTGGGAGCTTGATAGTTCCCAATGAGGTAGCTGTTTCTCCGGAGAAACCTACGAGATTAGCTTTTTGGCCAATAATTTCGTAGTCGTCTATTTCCATCCCTTTTAGGGTATTATAGAAAATGAGGTCGACAGAGCTTCCAGTGTCTATCATGAGTTTAGGAACCTCATATCCTGCGATGTTCAAGGTGACGATCAACGCATCATCGTGAGGTCTATCAAGACTTGAGGTCTCGCTCTCCCAGAAAGAAATCTTAGTGTTGGATTCAGGGTTAGGAGGCTTAGGTCCAGTACTGGATACAGCCTTCCGCACGTGATTCTTAATGGAATTGACGGAGTCTTGACATATGTCTGATCCTCCAAGGATACAGTCCACCCGCGAGTCGGGGCTCGACTGGGGGGACGGTTTGCTCAAGAGAGCTTCGACTTGTAAACTTTTTCCTTGGGGGAATTTCCCGAGAATCATTTCGACTCTTTTCTTGGGAGCTGGAGGTGGCGAATCGGTCTCCTTCTCAGGTGACCTTTCACGTTTAGGAGAGGTGTCTCTGGGACCTCTTTTCTGATAAGGTGGTGGCTTTTTAAGGTCCACGCCCTTTATTTCTCCAGCTGCGAATTTAGCTGCCAGCTGACGTTGGAGGTCCCAACACTCTTCGGTTGAGTGTCCTTCACGATCGTGATAAGAGCAACGTTTGCCTTTATCGAAGCCTTTTGACCAGGGAGTTTTGTTCGCTGCTGCAACAGGTTTCTCTTCCTTATCCTCCTCGATCGCGTAGGAATGTTCTCCCTGAGTCTGACTATTTCGAGGGTTGCCCCTCTTATGAGGTCCCCTAGTCTCAGAGGAGTCGCCTTTCGGATGATTCTGAGATCTCTTGTGGAGCTTATCCAGTGCAACTGTCTCCTCCTCCAAGGTGATATATTTGGTGGCTCTATGAAGAGCGTCATCGATAGTTGGAGGAGCATTGAGTGTTAGTTCCGACCAGAATTTCGATTTATAGATCAGACCTCTCCTAAGGGCCTCGATGGCGATTTGGTCGTTAGGATTCGAGAGCTTGGTTCTTATTGCTCTGAATTTCTCAATGTAGACTCGTAGTGAGTCTCCCATTCCTTGACTGACCTTCCAAAGGTCGGCCTCGGAAGCTTGCTTCCGGATATGGGTTGAATATTGCTTCATAAAGGCGTTGGTTAATTGATCAAAATTGTCTATTGAGGCTGGCTCAAGACCGGAGAACCACTCGAGAGCTGTCCCAACCAAGTTTTCGGCGAATGTCCTACAGTAACCTGCTTCACATTCTTCTTGTGTGAAATGGGCTTTAACAATTGCCAATCGGAAAGCTCTTAGATAGGCTTTCGGGTCGGAGGTCCCGTCATACTCAGGAATTCGTATTTTCCGGGTATCTCTTATGTGATAGCTGGCAATTCTGTCTGTGAATGGAGTTCCACGGGTTTCCTCGAGTAAGCTATCGATTTCGGGAGCTGAACTCGTAGCTTTATGGACTTGAGCTCCCAATTTCTGGAGGGCTGCATGAGTTCGCTCCATATATCTACGGATAGCTTCAGGTCCTTCAAATGGAAGGACGTTTGGATCGTTCGCAGGCACCCGACGGGTAGGTTCCTGACGTGGTCGAGTTGGCTCACTCTCCCATGCGGTTGATGGGCTAAATCGCTCGGCATTTCTTGGGTTATCGGAATCTATCCTTTGATAACCATCCCCATTCGGGATCGAGTTTCTAGTTTGGTAAACCGAAGCTGACGTTCTGCCCCCAGATGGGAGGGATATTCCTGCTCCGGACCTAAGATCAGGCGGCGGAGGAGGTAAGCGAGTACTCCTGTCAGCGACCTGACTGGGTGTGGAGCTAGTTGTCGTCATGTTACTTCCCATAACACTGGCGTTAGGTGGATTGAACACGGGAGCTGTTCCAGTATGAGGTGTCTGGAAAGCAGATTCGTGTCCTTCCGGGGAAAAGTTTAAACGTGCTCGGGGGAATGAGGGATCGGTTAATCGATCATGAAAAATGACCCCCGGAGCTTGACGTTGCGGTGGTTGGGTTGTTGCGTTTAGAGATCTGGTTATCTCTTCAAATCGTTGCTGACGTATAGTCAACTGATGTATCGTGCGCTCACTTTCCTGAGCTTTGTCCACTAATTGTATCATCATTTGGCGGATCTCAGAGAGCTGAGCCTCCGTTTGATTCGGAATGGCTTGCTGCTGAGGATTCTCCGATGATCTCGGGTTAATAACTCCGGTTGTAGTTTGGCTCGTTCGAGCATCAACCGGAAGCTGTTGGTGGTCGCCACGTTGAGGCTCAGTGATTACGAGGCTAGAGCCTCCGTTGTTCGGCGAGCCATCGCTCTGGTTCGGGGGATTAAGGTCAGACGGGGTTGTTGTCTGATCGGTAGGATTCATCCTCAAGTTAGAGTAAGGGATTCGATTGTTTCTTCCCCACAGACGGCGCCAATTGTGAGGGATTAAACTCACTACCTGGATTTTAGATCAGGTTTAAGGTTTAGGATAGGTTAGGGAAAGATAACGCGGGCTGAATCCCGTAATAACTTGTTGAATGAACTTTGATTTGTATTGATGATTTTGATAAAGAGTGATTACAAAGAGTGATCCTTTATGATTACAAAGATAATAAGAATGTGATGTGAATGAGAATGTTTTCAGGGTATCGAGTGAAATATGGATCGAATATATCTTCTTTCTTGACTTGCTTTCTCTTTAAATAGCCTCAGGTCCCGTCGGTTGCTACCAACAGGTTCCCGAGATCCTCTCCGTGATTTGAGGGATTTGTAACAGCTTCCCTTTGACCGGGTCCTGCGTCTATTTACTTGTCCACGAGCTACCTCTTTGACCGGATCCTGCGCCTGTTTACTTGTCAACGAGCTGCCTCTTTTCCTTGACCTCTCTGATGAACATCTCCAGCTCACAGCCTCCGGATCTGACTTAGCTGTTTTTGAAGATTGAATTCATGATGGGCCTTTCGCGGCCTATTATCATTTCTTACTAGCTAGGGGGTCATATTTGGGCCCAACAATCTGGCCTATGAGAGTTCTAAGATCTACAAGGAAAAGACCAAGGCGTTCCACGACAAGCGGATCCTCAGCAGAAATTTTGCTCCGAACAATCAGGTCTTACTCTTCAATTCACGGGTTAAGCTGTTCCCTGGAAAGCTTAAATCAAGATGGTCTGGACCTTTCACCATTAAGGAGGTTCGCCCTTATGGAGCTGTTGTGTTGCTGGACACAAGAGGAGGAGAATTTGTTGTCAATGGTCAGCGTCTTAAACCATATCTTGCTGACACAACAATCGCTGAAGGTGTAGAGATACCCTTAAGCGATCCCCCTCAAGCCTAATCGGCTCATTGAAGTCAAGCTAGTGACAGAAAACAAGCGCTTGGTGGGAGGCAACCCACTGGTGAGTGTAAATATTGTTTTCTTTTTGTCTTTATCTTTCTAGGAACTAACTTGCAGGTTGAAAAATCAAGAAAATTCGAGATCACTCCAGGAGAGCACTCCAGCGGTTGTTCCGCCGATTGTTCCCAGGTAAGTTCTCGAACAAAAAAAAAAATAAAATAAAAAATAAAAACCAAAAATAACAAAAAAAGGGGAAGGGGAAGCGGTTTTGATTGGCTTTTAAAAGCCCAAACATTCCACTCCCCCACTATCTCTCTCTCTCTCTCTCGCCGCAAATCAACCCACCCCTCTCAAGAACCCTAAATCGCAAACTCTCCCCCTTTTGATTCAATCTTCACGATTTTTGGTTCTCACCTCTTGGGTTCTCTAGAGATTGGTTTGTTTTGCAGGAATCACCTCTCCACTCAAGGTAATCGGACGAGAACTCTCCCCCTTTTTGCGCATGCAAATCGCGATTTGGGAGTGATTTCTTGTACATCACTTTTTACCTCCTTGCTCGTCACCCCAACATTTTGTATTTCAGTAAAAAAAAAAAAAATTTCAGTTTTTGCTTTGATTTAATGGTGACGAGAAGGGGAAGAATCTATGATGCATGCCACTGGGGAAGTTGAGAAGGTAATGGTGGTTTCAGTGAAGTATTCTGAAGGGGAAGTTGAAACACGCAGAGCAGTCCTATGATCGATCTATCGGAGAGCAGTCCGATTAGCAGAGATGAGTAAGGACTGTGGACCTCAATGGAGCCGTCCTCTCACGACCATTTTGTGCGATATCCTGCACCCGCTCTTGGTAAACCCTAAACACTCTTGAACTCCACCATAAAAGTTAGCATGTTCTATATCTAGCCCGTTCTCTCTGAGTAGAGCCTGTGACAAGAAGCTCACGCTGATCTTAATTGAACATAAGGAGTTTTGTCTCGAAAGTGTTGCCTTTTCAGGTTGAGATGTAGAGTAAGGAGGCGATCTTCGAACAGCGTTCAGGGGGTTCTCAGTAAGTGTGTGTGGTCCTAATCTACAGCTTGTATGGTTCAGAGATTTGTGGTAAGAGTATGGTTGCTGAGAATAAGCGAGTTCCCACGCTTTCAAACCTTTCTCCCTGTTCTTGGTACTTGCCTTGTTCGAGGACAAACAAGGATCTAAGTCTAGGGGAATTGATATATGGTGTTTTTCACATCATTGTATATATGTTTTCATTTGTTTCAAGTCACTAATTCGTGTCAGTCTAGTCCTTTTTGACCTTTTACAGGTCTGGAGTTAGTAGAAGAAAGAAGAGAAGGTGCCTGATCAAAAGAAGTCCTTTTGGAGCATTCCTGCGGAGAACACTCAAGAGAACAGTCCCGAGACTGTTCTCTCTCAAGCGGAACAAGCAGACGGAGTGATCCGGAGATTGTTCCAGATGAATATGGAAACTCCTATTTCGGGAATTAAAACCCTGTTGCCCTAATCTCTTTTCTTCTAATTGGCGCCTCCATATAAAAACGCCATCTATCTATTTTCTATTTATCAGACGCTAGTTTTTGGCAAGACAAGTTTCATACTTTTGGATTCAAGCTTTTTGTAAGGGCGACGGCTCACATCTTCATTCGAAGAACAACCTGAACCCTAGTTTATTTCTTCTTAATCTGATCATGAGTATTTCAGTTTCATCTGTTGTTCTTCTCTGCATCATGATTGAGTAGTCGACTGTTGATCTAGGGTGATAGAGTGCATTCGCGACTGAGCATAGATAGGTTATCATTTAGTAAATCTTCATTCATTCATTGTTTCATGCCTGCGTTAAACTGATCATCTAGCGTTTGATCCCAAGTAAATCTGTGCATCAAAAGTGTAATAGGTTGCTAGATCCTGTATGAATGAGCACTGCATCCTTAGCCACACGAAATTAGATGTTAAGGTGCATTGTGAACTGATCTGACCTGTTCTCTAAAGCTTGCAATCGATCCTCATCCCAACGACAGTTAGGTGGTGAGATCGATCTGCAAAGTGATCACTGCCACGACAGTGGAGTGTTCCAGCTGAGTGATCCGAGTTCTAGATAGAACTGCATCGAACCTGAATAGTTGCTCGGTCGTGATTGGGATCACTCGCATTCATCCTAGATTAACTCCTTTTAACTTGAATTCATCGCTTGTGCTTTTTACTTGTTCTCTACGTCACTTTTTAAACCAAATCATTATCTTCTTCTTAGCTTGATTTCGAAACTCATAGAACTAGAGTGTAGGCTGGTCCTCTGGATTTGAATCTCAAATACTACAATTGCAGCTGTTAACTTGGCAGTAGCAAGGATTCATTTTTAGTGTATCATTTACTTCACAAGCAGATTGTGGATGTTCTTCAGATAAACAAGGGAGACTGAAAACAACATTAGAAGAAGGTTTGACAATGTCAGAGAAGATATGAGGAAAAAGATTACTTTGAAGAAGAAGAATGATCCTGGGAAGTTTGCAATACACTGTGTAGTACAAGGGATTGAATTTCCTCATGCACTATGTGACACTGGTTCATCAGTCAGCATCTTACCAAAGGTCATGGCAGACCATCTGGGCCTGCAAGTAGAGCCTTCACCAGAGATCTTTACATTTGTGGATTACACTCAGAAAAACTCTGGAGGCTTGATTAGAGACCTGGAAGTACATATTGGTACTGCTATCATCCCTGTGGATTTTCATGTCCTAGACATCAAGCTAAATTGGAACTCTTCCCTCTTACTTGGAAGAGCATTTATGGCTACAGTAGGAGCCATATGTGACATGAACACCAACATGATGTGCTTGACTCTGTTAGATCCAGATATCCACTACGACCCTGTCAAGCTTGGCAAACCACAAGCCAAATCAGTGGTAAAAGAAGATGATCCTGGTATCATTGCAGTTTGTCATTGTCAAGTCGAGTACGAGACAGAGTACTTGGGATCGATCGGCAGCACCTTAACTTCATTGATCGACACCAGCAAGCCAGAGGAGATCGACAACAAACACAGATCATCGATCGACAGAGACCCACCAGATGATGAACTCGATCTACAAGATCATTGCTACCCGAATTTCGCCATCCCACCTAGCCGAAAGGAAGATGATTACTCAGTAAGGAGTTGGGCAGATAGCGGATTTCATGAGAGTTTTGCAGTAGACATAGCCACCTCTTCCCACAGTGGAGACCACAGTGAAGAACATGATGCAGACTACTGGGAAGAGACAGCTTGGGAAAATTACTTGGAGAATGACAGATTTGCATATCGATTCCCACAATCGATCGACATCAAATGCCCACCATCGATCGATTATCTACTTCATCCAGCAAAACGACATCGTCCATCGATCGACATAGCCAATATCACATCGATCGATATTAACCCGGACGACTTGAAGGAGAAAATCAGAATTTCACCGATTAGGACAACACATGGGTATAAAAGGTTGACAACTACAGACAAAAAATTCAAACCTCTACACCTTCTACCCAGCAGCTTCCAGCATTCAGAAACTTATCAATGGAGGACTGCAACACCATGAACAATCGATCCAACCATGCAGCTAGACGTGCACCATCGATCACCACCACCACATCACCATCGATCGACGCCATCAACAGAGCTCAATCTCGATTTCATGAACCTTATGATATCAGGAACCTTTCACTAACACCTGATGAATTTGGAATTTTCAGGGACACAGATAGCTATGCAAGAGTAATGGATGGAAGAGTTCTGCACATAACCAGAGAAGACATAGCAGACATCCTCCAAGTTGCCAATGGACCAGAAAACCTGTTCACACAGCAACGTGGCCATTCAGACATCCTAGCTCACGTCCAGGACAACCACCACGTCACCACAAGGGAGGATACAGTTCCTCATACCTTCGGTCAACCCAAGAGTTCACCATCGATCGACATCGTTTCATCACCATCGATCAACGACGGCTATCCCGGATCGATACCAAGAGTCAGATCGCCCGACAGACTATTGGAGTTTGGACGATGTGCCTTCAGTACTGATGGATCCAGGAGATTCAAATGGGAAGCAAATGATGAATATGGTGTCTACAGAGATGAGTTTGGCTATGCTAGAGGAGTTGATGGTGAAATCATCCATGTTACCAAGGAGCAAATAAGGAGAATTTTGGAGAGAGCATCACTTTTTCACAGAAGTTGCTTACGCCTTCCAGTACACACACGCCCTTACCATGCATACAGACCACCACCAGTACCCTACAGTAGATAGGAGATAGATGATATGGTGACTGATGTATGGAGAGCTCATGCACACCTTGAGGCAAACATGCACACATTGGTGGAAAACACTTTCCAGCCCTTGGATATCAGCTACAAGGATTTCCAGAGTGATATGGCCAAGATAAGAGTGGAGCTTGGAAACATATTAACCATGATTGAGAAGGAAGCTACGCCACCAATATCAACCGACAGAGTACCTGTACCATCGATCGACATCGGCAAGACTACATCCAAGGACCGACCAGAATGTTCATCACCTAAGAGAGATGAATGGGAGATTGCTTATATCAATACACGGATTGGAGACGTCTACAACCCTCTCAACAACAATGTCGAATGGTTAAGCAAGAGGATCGATCGTCTACAGAAAGAGCTAGCATCAATTCGCAAGAAAGATCAAGCTAAGAATGCTACTTTTCCATCGATCGACACACAATCTTCACCAACGATCGACACAAGGTTCGCAGCACTGGAAGATAGGATGAAAAAATACGAGAAGAAGCATGAAAATTTCAGTTCACCTATCCTGCGATACCAGGACACACTGTCACAGCAGCTGAACGAGCTACAACAAGAGATGGGAATAGTTCAAGATCATCTTGGTCTTCGTGACAGAAACGCAACATCGATCGACAGGCCTAGACCAATATCGATCGACATCGAGCCACCACCAGCGAAGAGAGCATGCACTACAGCAGAAGTTGATGAGATTAAACATGAGCTGTACGAGGCTATGGATGCTATGGAAAGGAGACTCAACGGGACCTGTGATACCATTGACGACACTGATCACGAAAGAGTAAACAGCCTATGCAGAACCACTCGCCAAATGAAGGGCGATATACATGCTTTGCAGTACCAAGGACAACGCTCAGAATCGATCGACACAGTTGATACTGAGTCGACCGACAGAATTCTCAGCGAAACGACCGACGCGCATCTAGTAGCGTCGATCGACACCGAGTCCTTAGCAGACCGAGATCAGTTTATTCATGACAAGATCGATGCATTACAGAGTGAGCTGAAGGAATTGTTCGTATATACCTACCAGACCATCGACATGAAGGTTGGCAACATCGAATACATTGAAAATTATGTGAGGAAGCTTCAAGATACAGTCCTCAAGATACATAAGAAACAACTAAGGTCAGATGATGCCACAAGAAGCTTCGCTGCCACATGGTTCAACAGTAGGAGACACAAGATTGATGATTGATGTCTAGTAATCAGCAGTTTCTGCATCCCATGAGTCACACACCTACCACAGTCAAGCTAAATGACTATAACAAAGCGCTGAGTGGGAGGCAACCCACTATTAGGTTTTCTTTTATTTTCCTTTATATTATTATTTTTCATTTTTGCTTTTATTTTTCAGATTTATTTTGCTGTTTTTATTAGATCCAAGTAGAATGATAATTCCGTCGACCGACATTTACCATCCATATCGCTCGACACCAGAGGACCATTACTAACGATCGACGTACACCACTACGAATCGATCGACACATTGTCGATCAGGTTTAATCATTCTAACTTGTTATATTTATTAATTATGATTTATTTTATTTACCTCACTACCGGTTGTGTTACACTGGGAAAGTGTAATTTAAGTCTGGGGGGAGTTTACTAATATGTGTTTTTATTTTGGTTTTCATTTAAAATGTTTTTCAAAATTATTTTTCGCATAAGTATTAAATAGGAACATTGATATATATTTATATTTTATTGTCTGACAACTCTTTAGCACCATTCTAGATTACTGATTGCAGATAGTACTAAAGATGCTAAAGTGGATCAACCTGTCATCTATATTCACTAGCTAAGATTGTTTGAAGAAACCAAAGCTGACCTCCAACACTAATACTGACTTATTTGCTTGTCTTGAGGCTTGGAAATCACTGGATCGGAATCCTCTTACAAGTCTGGAAGGTAAAAAGTCTGTGTGTTTCTGGTTCCCTTCCTTCTCTCTCTTCAGCGTCTCAAGATCTAAGTTTATGTTATAAAAGATTGAAATGATTTCTTGAGAGGCAGAGGGGTAGGAGTGTCTTCTGCGACCCCAGTATTCTAAATCTCAAGGATGATCACACATTGTGGAAACGAGGGATAGGTAAATTACCAAATACTCCATTATTCGCTACACTTTGTCAAAAATGTATGAGTTACAATGCAAATGTCAATGAGATGGACTAGATGACCTTTGTGGCATCGAGACTTGTTGAAATTGAAACTAATAAGAGATTCAGAGAAGAGAGATGAGGGGAGAAAGGGATCAGAGAAGACTACATGTGTGTTCAGATACTTGTTTGAGTTGAATCCATGTGTCCTTTGATCGATACTCCCAAGTGTTGTAATCTGTGTGAAATGTGGAGAGTGAATTGTGAGGAATGTTGTGTGTATTTCTCATTAGCCAACACCACATTATATAGTGGTTTGTACAAGGGTTTACAAATGCTTTACAAGGAAGTAAATCTACACATTAACTACTCTTGACTACATTGATGTCATACATGAAGACTTGGTCAAGGTGATGATAACGAGTTTGACTGAGTCTTCTAATCTCGAACCGGTTTGTAGATGAACCGATGTAGACCGGATGTAAACCTCCTTGCACTTCCTCTTGAACTTGTTGGACTTGTCTAGTACTTGGTTAAGTACTTGGTTATGGGCCATCCACACAATGGATATTATAACACTCCCCCTTGGATGCCATAACCATATGAGTTCATAATATGCTAAATGTTGCCTCATTAAAACTTTACTAGGAAAACCCATTGGGATAAAACCATAGTTAAGGAAAAAGAGTACAACACATACTACTCCCCCTGATTTGAACATTACTTGCTGAATAGATGTTCATGGATTCTTACTTGAACAATCTTGTATTGTTCGGACATATCATGTCTCTTAGAATCCTGATGATACTTTAGGAAATGTACCACTTTGATATCAACCACTTTAGTACTTTAGATAAAATGTACTATTTTATACTCTGGTCGTTTGATTATGGTCCTTGACCAAATCACTGTTATATGCCTTTCCATAATATTGGTTGGCTAGTACTTTAGATCCTTTAAATAATATGGATCATCATTATATCAAGTATGAGTTACTTAGCTCTTTAGGACTTATGGACATGCCTTAGCTTTATGAGTATAATATTATTTGCCATAGACAACTTTATACATAAGTCATGTCGGTTAGATCATGATCCTTATTTACATATGTCCATAGATGATCTATGATTGATCTGAGACATTGGCAATCTTAGTGTGCCGGCAATTCGTACATATATATATATGGACGATTGGACTGATCTAGGCCGGACACGGTCATGACATAGAATTGATCTAATTGATCCTCAAATTTATGTCTAATGACATCCATGATCTACAGCTTTATCATGGACCAAATCTTATAATATGGTCGGACCCGTTTGGTCGCATATGGACGCATAATGCGGTCCTACACCTTTTTGTTCAAAGATGACCTTTTATCTTATAGCTTATCTTTATAATAGCTTATTCATTCATACCACAGCTTGGTTGGTTCATGCTGAGAATTTTGACCAACCATAAGTATTACCAAAATTTGGCTAATTTGTGGTGATGGTCTATAACCTTTCTAAGGTTTCATGAATAACCTTTTAACCTATCTTAGGCTGGTTAGTATAACACAAGGAATTTATAATTCCTCTATAGACTGATTTGAAATGTTCTTATAGAACTTTTCATTTGCTTATATGTAGCAATTTAATTCAGTCCATGGACAGCTTTAGAAAAATGTTGTTCATGAGAACTTCTTTTCTCATCTTATGATTCTGAGCTCAGTATATTTTGGTAAACCTTTAGGTACCAATAATATTATCATCATCCAGTGAGTCATATATAGTATACTACATCTTTTGAATTTCTTCCAGACATTATATGTAGTGACATATGTAGTATTATCCACCACTTTGGATTATATAGACCTCCCTTGGTCTGTCTCACGATTTTATCCTTCTTTCAGGATTTATCTATTTACTGGGCATCATATGGCGTTTATATATTCATGGCCAATTCAATACGCTTTTATCTGTCACTTTTAGAAACCCCACGTTTCTTTCTTTTATTCATTATTATGAGTACTCTTGCGTGGTTTCATGATCCTCGATTCATTATTCATGTGCTACATTCTTGCGCTTTTTCTATTAATGTATGTGTCGACACATTTATATATATATGATTTCCTTCCAGACATCAAATAATTAATTGAGATCTCATTATCAATGTCTATGTCTTCAGTACCAAGAGGCTCAGCATCCCGAACCCCATTAGTAGGTGCCTTAGGCATAGCCATTCCGGCCTTGTCTGGAAAAATCTATGACCTCGGTTTCCTTTTGCACCTTTCTTTAATTTCCGAGGTTCCTTTTGGAACATATATTCGGTCTTATATTAGACTCTGTAGCAACTTGGTTGTGTCTTTAAGACATCAAAACCGTGTGGTGCTAAGCTGGGATGACATAGTCATTATTTCTCGGGTCAATGTATCTGGCATTTTATTTTGCTATCATTTTTAGCATATGGACGTCTATAAACCTTTTCTAGTCTGAGGATCTTTGCCAAGACAATGATGGTTGATACCATTCTTTACCAGCTTATTACTTTTCTCCTTTCAATGTTGGATATTGGGATTCATAAACTTTATGTAATCCTTGTTCCTTGGCCTCTGATTAAATCACCCATTTTGGCTCAAGGTTTCTTTTAATCTTATGGAGAAAGTATATTCATAATATATATCCAACATATATATTCCCAATCCTCCTTATGAGATTCTAAGATCATATGATCTTTAGATGGCACATATATTTGTGGTGGATTCATTCATAATATCTTAATTCATAATATCTTAATATGATATATGTCTGGACTCATGACCCGTATTAGTATGAGGTGAGAATATTTATTATCACTTATATGGCCTGATATAATATCTATGGCCTGATGCAAGTTAATCTTTTATAACTCATGATGTCCCCAAGCATATGGACTTTTAGATTTTGAACCTTATAGGTAATGGTCATAATGTCATAAATTTAACCAATATTTAATATGGTTGTGGACCATGTTTCACGGATTTTAGTATGGTCATGTATCATGGGATTTGTCCTCACTCCCCCTCATGAACATACTATAATTCGTGGTGCTTGGGACAATAAATTCCCTTGTGCATAGATATATATTGCACAAACGTGAGATCTTATGGGATAGCTTTTGTGCCCTTTTAAATCTTTGCATCATAATCCAGATGGCTAAGTATGGTAATGCCATCTAAGTGATAAGTTTCGTGGGTCAATCAAACATGATTAACCTGGCTATTTGCCTAATATCATATTGATCTCTAGATCAATAGAGAATGTAGTCTCGACCACTTAGGCGATTTTAATTTGGGTACTCTTATTTCTTTTTGCCCATTGTTGGAAACCATATTTTCTTCTTAATTCAATGGGTCTTACAGGGTGAATATAATGCCTTGGTCATACTTCTTTTCCTTTCTTTCAAGGAATGTCCAAATGAGTTTAAGAGTATTTTATGCATCATAATAGAGCCTGGATGGCCGAGCATGTCGTGCCATATGTTAAAGGCTTCTCTGAACTCTTTGGAAAGTGATTTGGGGTACTTAACCCACAATCATATTTATCTTGGCTTAATGAAGGCCTATAGATATACTAGGTATAGTCTCTAGGACTTTCCTTTGGCCTTGGGCATTTCCATAAATCATAAGGAATCCTTTCTTTCCTTTGCCCATAGTTTCAATAAATAGACCATTCATATGAATGCCTTTGAAACTTTGATAAATTCCACTTTGATTTATGGGGAATGTAATGCATCAGAGATTTTCAGATGTGTGCCTTTAGGCATCATGAGGTTGGACTAGCCACGATCTTGAATAAAATATCTTTTGTCTCAAATATCTTTTGTCTCTTAATGTAATGTGGCTTGGTCCACTATAGAGAACAAAGACAAAGTAAAATGATGTCGAAATCTAATTGGCCTCTTTAAGGCAATATGAAGTCTCGTATTCAAGTTGATCATCATTCTCATGGTCGAAATTATTCGCACCATCTAGATGGAACCAATGGGTCATAGGGTTTTATCCCTTTATGCTCTCCTGGTAGAGTTCAATAAAGTGTTTGGGAGTTCTACATCGGTTGGCCCAATGATTATTCATCCCACACTGATGGCAAGCAGATTTGGACGTGGCATGGGTATTAAAATCGGACTTATACCCACGGCTAGGTTGATAACCTTGGCCTCGGCCTCGACTATGGAGTGACTGTGGGTGATATCCACGCACACCCTTGCCATCTTCCATGGCCTTACACATGGCCATGGTTTGACTCTTTCATATGGCTATGTGGCCGTATATGCCTTAGAGCATCTCCAATGTATTACTCCATTTTTTACTCCAAAATGGTGTAACTCCAAAATAGAGTTGTGTTTTACTCCAATGTATCACTCCATTTTTTTACTCCAAAAGAGAATATTCATAAATGATTCTCTTTTTATCTAGTTAATAATTGCTAGTAGTGCCTTAAACTTATAAAGATTTAACAATCAACCCAATTATTTTATATTAATTTACAAAACTTCCATAAAATATATTTTATTTAAACTAAAAATTTATTATTAAAAATAAAATTAGATATTTTGTTCCAATTTTAGTAGGTGCAATTTTTTTCATTTGAAATTTAACTATTTCAAAAAAAATTATGCATTAAACAACATGAAGAAAAACACATTTTTTTAATTTGAATTACATACTAAATCCAAATATTTATGCATATATTAAGCTTAATATATATAAATTTTATTAATCAGAATTTCGACTCACATGGTAAAAAAACTCATCTTTTCGGTTTGAACAATAATTCGTCGATTTTGGTAGTTCCGAAACAAATCACATAAATTAAATTATTTATTTATATTACATTATATTTATTTCATATTATTTATGCTTAGTTTTGAATTTTATTAGTTTCTGGTTATTTTATGAAAAAATATTAATAATATTTTCTGGAGTGTTATATTTATTTTCATGTTAACATATCATTTTAAATATTATTTAAGAATGAAATAAAAACTTTCAAGATTAAAAGGACCATTTTATAAATTAAAAAAGTTCAACTCCAAAATGGAGTAATGGGTAAGATTACTCCATAAATGGAGTAATCCTAGCTATTACTCCATTTTGGAGTTGAATATGGAGTGAGGTTGGAGAAGATTTTACTCTAAAATGAAGTTTGGAGTCAAAAATGGAGTAGGGTTGGAGATGCCCTTAGGCAATGCCTTAAAATCCAGGAGGCCTCATCTCACTATTCCTCATGAGTAACTTTTTGCTTAGCAAGCAACAAACAAGAGATTATATTTGCATATGTGGAGGAACCCTTTTCTCGGTAATATTGCTGAAGCAAAACATTGCTTGTGGAATGTAGAGAATTTCTTCTCTAATATGTCAGCATATGTGATAGTCTCTCCACACAGTTTCAACTTTGAGACTATCATGAATAGAGCCGAGTTATACTCATCCACAGACTTATAGTCTTGGGTCTTTAGGTCCCTCAAATCATATAGGGCCTTTGGTAATAGCACCGTACAATGGTGATCATATCTGGATTTCAGTTCTATCCAAAGGTCCAGAGGATTCTCAAAAGTGAGATATTGATCTATGAGACTTTCAGTAAGGTGATGGCGTATGATTAAGAAAATCGCCTTGTATCTATCTCAAAACTGAGAAATTTAGATACAATCACCAAGATTTAGATTTCAAGATGATTTTCAACATCTGAATATTTAACATTGCTTTCAAGCATCAAGCCATAATTTACATGATTTAATTTATATGATTTAATAATGATTTAATAAGGCTTCCCCCAAATCATATAAGATAATTGCTTTAAGAAAATCTAGTATGACAATGATCAATTGATCATTGCATCTAGTGATCCTTTTAATCATAATTTAAATCTGGATTGATTATATATATATAGGGTATTAAGGCCCTTTAGGATTTGAATAAGGATCAATCATCAAAATGGGATCAAGCAGGATCGCAATGGTCGAATGATAAATGCATGGATCAAGAACTAATCGGATGTATGTTCTGTCCTAAGCATTGGACCAAAATAATATAAATGTGATTCTTAATGCAAGATGATACTTGATTTTCAAAGATCATAAAATGAAACTAAAACCGAAGGATATTTGGTTTTCAAAGATCATAAAATAATAACCGATCCCATCCCCCTTTAACAGGGTAAACCAAGACAAGAATATGTCTAAACCAATTTCAATTAGATTTTCTATTCATTGGTTTCAAGGCTGCTTATATTTTAATAAAAGCAAGCATGCTTAGTTCTTAATAAAACTATATGACAAGAAGACATGGAAATAATCAGTTCATGATATGTGAATGATCTAACAATTTACTTATCCATGTTTGATCGGTTTAAACAGGTTTATAAATTTCAATCAAAGCAAACATGCTAAGTTTAAATGAAAACCGATTTGGTCTAATTATATGCAAGCAGTGTGAATCATTTAGATGCAAGCAATATGAACCAATTTAATTTATATGAACTATTATCAGGATTGTCAATGATATGCAAACATAAAATCAGCTTAGCAATATGACAATTATGCATGGTCAGATTTTAAACAATATGACAATTGCATTCAAAGTTGGTTCAAGATGATTCAAGATGATTCAAATTTTTACTAAACTGATGCTATCAAGTATGCAACAAGATTACTATATAATTTAATCATCAATTTCAAGCATGGTAAAAGATCAAGATTAACTATCAACTTATGTGATCAATATTCAGTATGATATGAAATCTATTCAAGGTTGGTTCAATTGTTTAGCTATCAACCTATATGATCAAATGATTTCATGCATATTTATTCTATCTTATGACATATCAATTTAAAATCAAGACTATATGTTATAAAACTTTTATAAACATTTTCAGTCAAAGATATGCAATTAATAAAATCAAGCAAACATTTATAAAATCGATTTTCAGTTTATAAAATCTGATTTTGCATTTAGAAAAGTTTTAAAACTCTTGACAGATACAAAATAAATATGATTGGTCAATGATATGCAATGAATGATTTTAATTTCGATTTTATGGATGGGTTGACTGAATTTGGGAGATCTGGCCGAAAGTGGCACAGAAAAGGATTCATGGATTTTGTTTTGGCCAGATTATACATTCATGTTTATCACATCTGGTAAATTGGCCAAAGCATCCATAGGTTTAATCTATCTCTAATAGTTTATGGTTCATAAGTTTTTATGAACAAGATTCATATAGATCTTTAGGTATTTTAATCTGTTTTGAGATACTTAGAACCTTTAGAAAATTATAACTTTTATGGATTCAAAATAATTCAGAATCAAGTTTCTTATGGATCAATGGATCATAGAAACAAGATTAATATTATGGATTCATATAGATCCTTAGATTTCTTTTCAGATATAATGGTGTTCTTAGATTTTATGGATATATTAGTTTACCATTTTACACCACAAGAATCTGAATGGACCACCATGAGAGAGAGCTGATCCACGGATGAGCTAGTTGAGAGAGAGGTGGAGGAGCTGGCCGGAAAAACCATGAGTCGGCGGTGCGGATTGTTTATACGATTGACGACGCATCAGAGATCGGATCGACAAGCCGTCTTCGGCAACGGATTCATCTCGTCTTGGGCGTCAGATTGATAGGTGGATCGTCGTCTGGCTCCACAGGGTTTGAGAGATACGGCGGTTAAAAGTTGCGCCTGGATTTAGAATTTTGTGGTCGGAAAAGAGAGCTCAGGTGGAGAGAGACTTCTCAGGTGGAGAGCACATTCGTGCTGATAACGTGTTGTAATCTGTGCGAAATGTGGAGAGTGAATTGTGAGGAATGTTGTGTGTATTTCTCATTAGCCAACACCACATTATATAGTGGTTTGTACAAGGGTTTACAAATGCTTTACAAGGAAGTAAATCTACACATTAACTACTCTTGACTACATTGATGTCATACATGAAGACTTGGTCAAGGTGATGATAACGAGGTTGACTGAGTCTTCTAATCTCGAACCGGTTTGTAGATGAACCGATGTAGACCGGATGTAAACCTCCTTGCACTTCCTCTTGAACTTGTTGGACTTGTCTAGTACTTGGTTAAGTACTTGGTTATGGTCCGGCTCGTCGGGATAGGGGTAAAAGAAAAAGAGATCCATCCACACAATGGATATTATAACACTCCCCCTTGGATGCCATAACCATATGAGTTCATAATATGCTAAATGTTGCCTCATTAAAACCTTACTAGGAAAACCCATTGGGATAAAACCATAGTTAAGGAAAAAGAGTACAACACATACTACTCCCCCTGATTTGAACATTACTTGTTTGAGTTGAATCCATGTGTCCTTTGATCGATACTCCCAAGTGTTGTAATCTGTTTGAAATGTGGAGAGTGAATTGTGAGGAATGTTGTGTGTATTTCTCATTAGCCAACACCACATTATATAGTGGTTTGTACAAGGGTTTACAAATGCTTTACAAGGAAGTAAATCTACACATTAACTACTCTTGACTACATGATGTCATACATGAAGACTTGGTCAAGGTGATAATAACGAGGTTGACTGAGTCTTCTAATCTCGAACCGGTTTGTAGATGAACCGATGTAGACCGGATGTAAACCTCCTTGCACTTCCTCTTGAACTTGTTGGACTTGTCTAGTACTTGGTTAAGTACTTGGTTATGGTCCATCCACACAATGGATATTATAACACCAAGGTAAAGCCTTCACTTTTATTTTATGTTAAGAAATGAGGTTAGTATAGGGGAATGTCAGATGAGATTTGTTAAGTTGTTGACTAGATGAGTTTGGTTGCTAAGCTAGGATAAGGCATAATGAACTTCTGTGATTAGGATGTTTAGATATGGATTGCAAACCCATAGAGTGATTGTAGCATCCCTATCCCCCGGGGATCGACTGGGGTTATCGAAAGGGAGCTATAGACACGCGTATATCCTTATAGGCAATCCGCCGTGTCAGTTACTGGTCCCAAGAGTCGACGATCGCATTGCTTTCTTTGAAATTCCGATCCACCCGTATTTATACACTTCTACTTACAGTCCTGCGCACAGGGAAAAGGAAAGGGAGGGTCTGAGTATTGGATTACTCAGTGAAGTGACTCTAGACCAGCCTGCCCGCAAGACACTCTACATTACTCTATGCGGGAGCCAGGACTGACTAGCCACTACAACCAACAATGCAAAATAAAACATTTCAAAACAACATCATTTCTAGCAACCTAGCTGTCAATCAATAAAACGAACTCAGTCACATCTACAAATCCATCCACAATAGATAAGACCGACTCGACAAACACAACCGACTCAACTTCAAGAAAAGGACCCTATGACCGTTTACGGATGTCCCTACGCGTTCCGGTCTATCCTGGGCGGCGCCTCTTCCGAGCATCCGTCCCGCCCAGCTTCCTAGAGGCTACCCGGATTGCAGCACGTTGGCCCACTGGCTCTGTCTGCCCCCCCCCCCCCCCCCCCCCCGGCCATTCATAGCCTTTCGCAGCCACTTCTCTGCTTGACTCGATCCTATGGCGCCACTACACTTGCTTATTTATATCCCGCCCTCGCGCGGTTCCTTTCACATCTCAACACATCACACCCTAGACTCTAGACGCCCACCCGTTCTCGGTGGTCCAAGCAGGACTACAAACAAGATTAATTGACACTTCTTCCACATTCTCGTTCTCATTCACATTCACTTACTCATACTTACACTTCCTCTTTCACTTACTCAATCACTTACACTTAGACTCATAGTCATACTCATACTCAAGACGCCACCCGTTCTCAGTGTCTCACACAATAAACTTCACAGAGTGTTGATACCAAAAGACATCTCAATAACATACATGTATCCATCACTTATCACAAGAGTAACATGAACAACCATTAAACAAGTTGCTAAGAGAAATCTAAATCATCACATGGGACCAAACAAACACATAAGCAATCATCATCTAATAGCCACATCAACACAAGGCAGTCCATTAATGTCCCTTTTAAACAGAGTGGAGGTTCTTATGCAACATGGTACATGCATCTAACAGCCTAGATCCATCATGAACTAACACCCTAACTTTCACACAAGAGCTAATCAATCCTAGATCCAACATGATTAATATAGAGGACTTGAGAGAAAACTGGGTTCGGATCACCTCACCTTAACCTAGATCTGGATCTGAAACAAGAGGCAAAGGGGGGGGGGGAAACGAGATCTGATCCGGTCACTACCACACTACCACACCACACGGCGATCACCACCAAAACCACCACCAATCCGCCGCCGACAAAGAGAGAGAGAGCTCGGACGCCGAGGAGAGAGAGAAGAAGAAGAGAGACGCGCGGGAGAGAGGAGAGAAGAGAGAAGAGAAAAGAAAGAGAAAGACGGCGGCGCAGGGAAGAGAGCTTGACGGCTAGGGTTTCCAGTTCTCCGGGAATCTCTGCAGGGCTCCGCTTCAATTTTGTGAATAGGACAAAAAGGAGGTGGCTGCAATCCTTTTTATAAGGATGAGGTGGGGAGACTTAGGGTTTCTGGTCCATCGGGCCGTAGAGAAGCCCGTTCCCATTAAAAAATTATTGGGTCCGGGATAGGGATGTTACAGTGATGACTTCAATATTTTGAATCTTTGAGTTCCTGCTGTTTTCAAACATTTTCCAAAGACTATTGTTTTTGCTTGAGGACAAGCAAAAGAGTAAGTCTGGGGGAGTTGATATACCATGGATTTTACCCGTTTTTAACCATTGTATACTAGTATTTTATTATATATTTAATCTGTTTTCTAGCCTGTTAGGTATGTTTTCAGGTTCAGGAGCATTTCGTGAGAAAGTGATGTTTTTGGTGCATTTTTGAGTACAAGAGATGATACACCCGAGTTGACCATTCAAGACCAAGCCGGAAGTCAACATTGCGATTATAATCGATCGATACTCATCCAGAGTTGTCAATCGATGTAGCTGAGAAGATCCGCGTACTAGAAGATTATAATTGATCGATACACATCCTGTGTTGTCGATCGATATCGAGGACGAAATGGTTTAGCCGACTACTTCACCAAGACTTCACCAAAATACGAGATTGCCCCTAACGAGTTTTTAACCTAATGGAAATGCTTAAATATTCATGCTAAGTGTTTTTGACGGCAAGCTTTGAACAACTTAGAGAAAAGCAAGTCTTGAGAGGCAAAGCGGAGAGTGTGAGAGAGAGACTAGAGTTTTATTTGTTTTGAGAGATTGGAGAGATTTCTCATCTCCTTTTGTATTTCTACTTATTTCTATCTATGCAATTCTTTCATCTATCCATTGTCATGAATTGCTTAGCTATGTCTGAGTAGTCTACTTGTTAGATCTAGGGTTTAAATAGGTTTGTGGGATTAGCCCCAAAATGTAATTGCTAAGTTGTGGTACTCATCAAATGGATTGCAGCCTATGCTTGTTCTAGATTAGCTAACTAGAATATAGATCACTAGGATCTTTGATTATCTTGATTTATCCATTTGAGCTAGCTTGTCTCCTGTTGAGAAGAGCGACAACCCTCCTTGAGACCTAGTGTTCATTATCAGCTCGCGCCTAGGCATATCTAGAAGCCGTCGATCGATATCCCGACAGGTGAATCGATCACCGAGCGAAAGGTGTATCGATCGATATCTCAAAAGGATGTCGATCGACTCTTTTTCTTTGTCCAGATACGACAGTTGAGGCCAGAGATCTAGATTATTTAACCAGTGAGATATCACTTGAGTTAAGCGGCTGAGATCTATAGTATCATGCAAGCAACTTGTTAAAGCATTTATAGAAAATATAATCTCCATTCCTGAATAAAAGCTCTATGTCTAGCACTCTTTATCACATTTAAACAACCCATCATATTGTTGGTTAGAGCAACTACCTCGCTCAATTTAGGAATTGTTATTTTTATTTCCATCATATAAACCAACTTCACCTAGGATTGATTAGTAGATTTTATTTAATTGGTTCCCTAGTTACTCGTGATTCGATCCCTAAGTACTACAGCTGTACCTCTTATTTGAGAGAGTAAGCTCTACTGGGTAATTTGAGCACTATCAATGCATCAACAAATCTCGTTGGCTTGCCCACAACAAGGAGGAGATACAATGAATAGGAATGAAGCAATATGTATAGAAGGCCAACAGCAGGAATGGATTAACCACGTCCTAGTCTGCAGTAGAAGACGCTAATCCATGCGAAGAAGCATTCTTAGCTAGGTAAACCCCTGCTATCCAAACAACAGGATCAGCTCCTAAACCGGTCCATTCCCGCCTCTGGGTCAATGATTAACCCGGGCCGTTTAAAATTGTGTCAGCCCCTGCTATCCAAACCTAACGACGAAGGAGTACCGGTGCTCCACATGTAACCTCAAGGTTCTTAAAGAGAATATCTACAAACCCCATGTGTCAGAGCACTAGCTCCTAGGAACCTTCAGGTTCCCAAGAGTAAATCTACGGGTCCTACAAGATCAGAACGTGAAGCCATTCAAAGTCTCCGATTCCAGAAAAGGATCAACAGGAACTCCGAGTTCCCACATGACGTACTTCGATACCTCAGGATGATACGACAAAGAATTAGTTTCTACGCCTCAACAAAGGATCTCGTTCTTCCTGAAAAATAATCTTCCGCAAATTATTACCTAGTACAGAACTTCTCCTGCCTAGAATCAGGATACATCCCCAAAAGACTAAGAGAGAAGAAAATGAAGACGAGCAGCATAATACTGCTTCAACATGGGGTGGCTTTTCGGAAGATCATTCTCCTGCCGATATATAATCATGGGGCGCATAAGCAAGAAGAACGACTTACTCAACGAAGTAAATCAACAATTTGCTTGCTTGGCCCGACCATACGCCATTCGGATCTGGCAAACACGTGGTTATATGCAACCAGGGCCTTGCGCTAAAAAGACGGATCCTGCTTATCACTGTAATGTGAATCTGGGATCAAGAATTCCCGCTTCCGAGAGGGGCAGCAGCTCACCTACATCAGATTCCAACATATACAAGTGGTCTCCGCCAGCCAAACAACGATACTATTAGAAGACCACGTCCCCTCAAGGCTGATATCACTCAAATGTTTATCCCTAAGAAGTGACTTTACTCTCTCAAATAAGAGGTTCAGTTGTAGCACTTAGGGGTCGGATCCACAAAGAGCTAGTGTACAAATAAGAAGCAATCTTAGTGAATATGCTACGTTGAAAATGGTTTAAAGTAAAGTGCAAGTTTTTGAGTAATGGTAAGATTACTCAGTTGAAAGGTTTTGGTTTAAGACAATAAAGAAAAGTAGTTAGATTCAGGGTAGGTATTCATGAATTCAGGATTATAAATACTATAAATGCTAACAAGTTGCTTGCACGATATGTCAGAGCTCAACACTATTAGACGAATACATCAGCTCTCGCAATATTTAGACCATCTATTACTTAAATGCTAAATGGTGTTTGCGGTCAGCTATATTGCTGACGGTATCGATCGATTATTCGATAGGAATATCGATCGATACACCTCTAGCTACGTCGATCGATTACTCTATAGGAGTATCGATCGATACGGCTCTAAGCAGAACTTATGCGCGAGTTGATACAGTGCTCACCATGATCTTAGCTCAGCTTCCGCTTGTCTCAAGAGGGTCATAGCATGTATAGGATGTTATCAGGAATTATATTCAATAAATAATGCAATCCAAGTTCATGTTCTAGTTAGCTAATCTAGAAAAAGCATTAGTGAACAATCCTAACAATAAATATCACAACTATAAGATACAGGTTGGGGGTAATCCCTCATATTCTATTTAAACCCTAAATCTAACAAGTGAATCTACTCAGACATGGCTAAGTGATTCATAGCAACAAGGTAATAATAGGAGTTCATAGATATATTAGAGAAATGAACACTTAAGTTCCAGTCACAAATTTCTTTGGGTCTTTCCTCTAGATCTAGAATCCTATAACCTTTGTTAAGAAGAACAAGTAAAGAATTAAGAACTGAATAGAACTTTATTGAGAACTTGCAAAGTAATGAAACTATGGTAAAAGGAATTTGTAAAAAAAGGGTGGTGGTAAAAGTTTTTTTGGTGCCAAAACACTTAGGCACGTATAAATATGAGTTCATTAGGTTAAAAACTCATCAGGGGCAATCTTGTAAAAATGTGATCTCCTGGGCTTCAAGTTCGGCCAAGTCCAACTTGTCTTCTTCCGCAGCTCGATATCGATCGATAGTACTGGATGTACATCGATCGATTATGATCTCGATGTATCGTCCCTCGGCAAATGTGTGTCGATTGATAGCACGGAATGTGCATCAATCGATGTATAGCTCCGGATGTCGACCTCTGGTCTGATCTCGGGTGAACTCTTCTTTAAGTTCCAAAAAGTCACCTAAAACATCACTTTTCTCCAAAATGCTCCTGAGCCTGAAAACATACCTAATAGACTACAAAACATAGATAATAGTAATAAAAACACTTATATACCATGGGTTAAAACGGGTAAAATCCATGGTATATCAACTCCCCCAGACTTAACCTTTTTTGCTTGTCCTCATGCAAACACACATGCAGTCTTTATGAAAGAGGTTTTAAAAAGCAGGGACTCAATCAAATTCAAACTTTAGAATCACAACCTCTACTTTGTTGCAAGCCACATCTAAGAATCTGTCAATCACAGAAGTACATTATGCAATATCCTAGTTAAACAACCTTGATCATCTAGCCAACAACTTAGCAATCCTGTTTGACTAACCCTCTACTGATTTCATTTATGTACATAAAAATAAAAGTGCAGGCTTTACCTTGGGAGTATCGATCACATGATGCAAGGTTGCTCAAACAAGTATCTGGACCTCCAGGTAAAAAATAGTTCATATCCTCTCTCTCTCTCTCTCTACTGTTTCTCTCCTAGTCAAGTCTGCTTTTATTTGCAAGACATTGACCAAGATTGGACAGACTTCCATGAATCAAGTCTTAATGGTTGTAGCCACCAAGTCCTGTTCACTTCTTTTTGACCTATATCTTAGGATTCATTGCGAAGAAAGTCTTGAAGGAGGTAACCACCAAGCCCTGTTCAAATCATTTACCTATAGAATTCTTATGAATCAAGTCTTGAGGGGGGTAACCGCCAAGCCCTGTTCGAATTCCTTCCTAAGTAATAACTAACTAGTCCTAGAACATATATTTAAGCTTATTTTAATTTTTTTTAATTGAATACGAAAATTAAATCTAAATTAAAAAATGAGAGAGAGAGGGTGGTAAAACTATCTACACAAGGCTTTACCTTCCAGACTTGTTTTTAGCATCTGATCCCATGTATACCTAGCCCCAAAACAATCAGAGAATGTCAGGTTAGGTTGGAAATCAGCTTTGGTTCCTCCAGACAATCAATGAAAGCATTGTCATAGCTGATAGGTGATCAACTTTAGCATCTATAGTACATTCTGCATCAACAAATCTATGAATGGTGCCTATAAGATTGGTTAGATAAAAAGTGAAATTTTTTAGAAATATTATTATCTCTTTCTTGACTCAATAAAAACCATTTTGAAAACATTTTAGATGAAGTCAAAAGGTAAACAGCATCCAGACTTAAATCATACACTGTCCTCAGTGTATAACCAGTCCGGTGAAGGCGTAGGCAAAAATAAAATATACTGATATCGAAAAAGTAGAACGAAATACCTGACCGTGATCCGTATCGATCGATGTTGAGTCGCCTTCATCGATCGTTATTGTTTGGTATATGTCGATCGATATCGACATTTTCATGTCGGTCGATTTCAGTGGTAATCGTCTAGTCGTAACTACAAAGAAAAACAAATACGAAAAATAAAATCCTAAAGATAAAAACTAAATGAAAAATTACCTGACAGTTGGTTTCCTCCCACTCAGCGCTTTGATTATAGTCATCTAGCTTGACTTTGGATGGAATGAGCTACTGAGGTGAAGTCCAGGTACTTGTTGGGAAACAAGTATCCTCTGTATCCTTCTTCTCACCGAACCATGAGTCAAATAAGCTTCTTGTGGCTTCATATTCTCTGGTTTGTTTCTCCTTTATCTCAATTACCTCATCATTGATCCTTTGAATCCTTTCTGCGTGACCTTCAATTCTGAGCTCGTGCCATCCTAATTTCTCATAGGCATGTTCTGAAAGATCACTGAGCTCCGCTTGCATTGAATCAAGGCGTTGGATCATTTTGTAGTGGATAGAGCTGGTATCGATCGATTCCTTTGTTGAATTGTCGGTCGATGGCTGTTGAGGTCCGTGGAGCGATGCGCTGGGTTTTTTGTCGATCGATGCTAAGGGTGCAGGTCTGCTCGCAAGCTACCTCTGAATGGCTCTGATTCCTTTTTGCATCCCTTCTATTCTAGATTCCAATCCGCCAACTATGTTGTTTAGCAGAAAATACATCTGATCTAGACGTCTGTCTTGCGAATCATCCAAGCTCGCAATTTCCGTGTAGACTTCATCAGCTAACTCATCCAAATCAGCTATGGTGCAGATTTTTGAAGTCTGTATATCGATCGATGCAACATGTTGTTCATCGGTCGATGGGTGCTTCTGCAGATTCTCGTGAAGCTTCTCGGCAAAGAGCTTCATCTGTCCGTCGATTTAGTCATTCGCCTATCGATCGATGTGAGGTTGTACTCATCGATCGATGCAAATGAAGCAGCCTGAAAATCGAGTTGGCGTTGGAACTTCTCAGCCTCCTGCTGCATAGTGTCCATGCGTAGTGCGAGCTCCTCCACTTCTTTGTCTACTAAGAAGTGTATGTCAGCAAGTTTCCTCTCAACTGCTTCTAGACGAGTCAATCCTCCAAAAGGATTGCAAGGTGCCGTGGGGTTCATATCTGCATGCGCCTCATTGATAAGTCGGATAGATCTCTTCATCTCTTCGGTGCAGATACTTAGATCCCCTAGGTTGTGGAAGATAGGTTCACAGGTTTTGGTGAGTTGGCTGCTGAAACAATCTTCTGCTTTCCTCAGCTCCTTCAAGATATCTCCGAGAGACTCATCGACCTCACGTTTTGAGTAGGTGGTCGATGGTGCAGGTTTCATATCGATAGATGTGGATGTTACTCCGTCGATCGATATTGAACTTGTCTGGCCGTGGTTCTGGGTGTTGCGAAGATCTTCAAGTTCCAGCTCAAGACGTTTAACCTTTTTGCTTAATGCCTGGTCTACACTGAACATCCAGTTCATCTCGCTGCGAAGCTTGTCTGTAGCGTCCTCTAAACTCTTTTCCATGGAGAGTTTTTCCCACTTATGTTCTCCAAGTAGACCAGTGAACATCTCGTTGATTTCATCTTTGGTGTAGATTTCTTGCACCAAATCTCTTCTTGTAAACGAACTGGCTTGCTCGGTAGACAGATGTAAGAGTGCTCGTCCATTGAAGTCCTTTGAAGAAGTTTCTTGATGTCGTCTTTAGAAACTCTGATGACGTCTCCATCTACTCCTCTAGCAAACCCTTTCTCGTCCCTGTAGACCCCATACTCATCTCTCTGCTCCCAAAAGAATTTTCGAACTCGGAAAAATGATTGCTGGCTACGTGAAGTATTGGCCATCACATGGCTAACCATGCAAAGTATACTAATGTATACCTAGCTACACGAAGTATATGTTATGCATGACAACATCCCTCAATTTAATGATGTTATGTAGCTAACATCACAAGTTTAATTTTACTCATCGAAAAATTAATGTAAATGTCAGAGACCGTTTTAATATCTCGTTTCATTAATTGAAATATGACCAATACGACAATAATTTAACTAAAATTAGATTTTAACCCAATGTATTAAAAGCGTAAGAATTTTTTTTATACATATCCAATTTAGAAAATCAATACGTTTTAACATTTTTGATATGTAGTGTTTTAACATTTTTATTTTAGTGTATTTGAAAACTATATATTTATATTATTTTATTTATATAAGATATGAAAGTAATATAAGATATTGTGTAATTTTGTTTTTTTAGTTATCTTAATATTTTTTATGAAATTTTAATAATTTTCTAAAGTTTGCTTGATGAATTGTATGATATATACTTATTTGATAAATTTTAAATAAAAAACTTATTTGACGTCAATTCATTGACTCTAACATTTTATTTGTTTAAAACTTATTTGATGTCATTTAAACCAAAAATAATCTCTCATGTATAATTATTAATTATTTAATTTTAAGAATAATAATATAAGAATATAATATGGTTTAGTAAGTTAAATGAATGCAATTTTTATGAAAATATAAATAAAATAATTCATTAGTTTAAGTAATTTAATTATTTTTATATTATACAAATAAGATATTAGAGTTAGTAAATCGACATCAAATAACCTTTATAATAAAAATAGATCAAATATATATATATATATATATATATATATATATATATATATATATATATATATATATATATACACAATTAATCAAAAGAATTACATATTTTTATTGAAATTTAACAACAAAACAGACTAAACTAATTAAAAACAAAATTAAATAATATCTTATATAACTTTCATAATTACTATAAATAAAATGATATAATTGTATAATTTTCAAATACACTAAAATAAAAAATGTCAAAACACTACTTAACAAAATTTTATAAAACATATTGATTTTATAAACTATATTTTGTTAAAAATATTTTAACGTTTTTAAAACGCGGATCAAAATCTGAATTTTGTTAAATTACCGTTAAAACACCATATTTAAATTGATGAAACGGTAGATTTAAACTGTTTCTGACATCTATATAACTTTTTGAATTAATGAAATTAAACTCGTGATGTTAATTACATCACATCATTAAGTTGAGGGATGTAGTCATGCATAACATATACTTCGTGTACCTAGGTATTCATTAGTATACTCTGCATGGTTAGCCATATGATGGCTAATACTTCACGTAGCCAGCAATCATTTTTCAAACGAACTCCATATCGAAAAGCTGTCACTCGGAATTCAGGATGCCTATCGGTCGATGTCATGTGCTCCCTATCGATCGATGTCCGTTGAAAATCTGGGTCCTCCGTGTTGAGATGGTTATCCTCAGCTTCATTTGGCTCGGTTGTTGTGTCTGCCTCCTGGTGCTGATGATGGTGGTCTGGTCCGTAGCGTTGCTGCTGGAATAGGTTTTGGGATCCGTTGGCAACCTGTAGGACGTCTGCAATGTCCACTCTGGATATGTGGAGTGTTCCTCCATCCATTGAGCGTGCAAAGCCTTTTGAATCCCTGAAAATACCAAACTCATCCGGGGTTAAATAACCGAAATCAGGTACAGTTGAATTCGTTACCTGGGATGGTTTGATGGTTGTATCGGTCGATGGCACATGTTCGGGATCGGTCGATGGTTGTTCAGGCCTATCGGTCGATTGTGTTGGTGCCATGTCGATCGATGAGACTTCCTCGGGTTGAGTGTTGTATTTTGGCGTTGTAGTCTCGACCGCGAAGCTCTCGTGCTGGTAGTCGCTTGCCCAGCTCCCGATTGAGTAGTCTCTGTCTCGCTTGTAGTTGACCGTGTTGTCGAACGATGCTACGCAAGTAGTATCGATCGATGGGGAGAAGGTCATATCGATCGATGTGTTGATTCTGAAGTTGTGGTGGAGAAGTCTATCTTCATCTTCTGGAAGGTTGTGATACTCTATCGCTCTCTCCTCCTCGTAATCATCAGTATACTCCTCAATATGAGCAGTATCTACAGCATGTGGTGGGATGTAGTAGTCATTCTCCCACTCGTTTACCTTGAAGTCACCGTCTGGAAACTCCTCCTCGATCTGGTTGAATCGCGAATCGATCGATGACCATGTATGTCTGTCAATCGATGTCGATTCACGAGTATCAATCGATGCCACAGTGACACAATCGATCGATTCATCGTACTCCGTCTCGTATGCCTCTTGTTAATCGTATTCATCTCCACAATAGCAAACAGCTACGAGGTCTGGGCCGTCTTGGATCTTCTTAGGAACCTTGATGACTCGTACCGGATCATAGTAGACCGTAGGATTGATCAGGGTTAGGCACAGCTTGTTCGTCTGAAGGTTGCAGACAGCTCCAACTGTGGCTAAGCAGGCTCTTCCAAGTAGAAAAGAAGTAGGTAGGGTTACCTTGACGTCCAAGACATGGAACTAAACTGGAACTAGGGTTTCTCCTATGTTGACCTCCAGATTTCTGATGATTCCTCCAGAGTTTTGCTGAGAACAATCTACGAAGATGAATGATTCATCCATGGGTTCTATCTTCATACCTAGATGGTCTGCCATCACCTTGGGTAGGATGCTGACTCCAGATCCTGTGTCACATAGGGCACTTGGGAAATTGATCCCATGGACTGAGCAAGGAACAACGAACTTCCCTGGATCACCCTTCTTCTCTAGTTTGATCCTCCTGATCATGGTTTCTCTGACCTGATTGAACATCCTTCTGATATCTTCTTCTGTCTCCTTTGTCTCTCTGAAAATCCTCCACAATCTGTGTGTGAAGTATGCTTCTTCGAACGGTTTCTCCTTAGGTATTCTTAGAACTCTCTTTCTGAAGCTTTCTAATTCCTTCTCGTTGACTCCCGTTTTAAGGTGCTTAGGAATCTTCTCTTTCCTTTTTCTGAGAATATGGCCCTCGGTTTCTTGTTGTAACTCCATGGGCTCTAGGGTATCCGTGGGTTTCTTCAAGATAACTTCTAATGGGCTTTTGGAGTGATTAGATTGCTCCCTGAGTGCATTAAGTCGTGCAACATCTATCTTGGGAAGTTGCACTCGGCGTGTGATAACTAAATATCGATCGAAGGTTCTGGATTATGTCGATCGATTACATTATCCGTCTGTCGATCGATGGAACATCCATTATGTCGATCGATTTCGTATGGGCTGGGCGGATGTGGGTGCTTTGCTGCGAACTCCTTGTGAGTAAGTATCTTTACGGTGTTGCACTCGTGAGTAGATTCTTCAAGGTCCATCGGTCGATGCTCATCTGAGTCTATTGATTGATTTGAGTTGGCGTACATCGATCGATAGTCATGTCCTGACATCGGTCGATACCAATGGTTTCCACCAATACTCATGGAACTTTCGATCTGGAAGTCTCCCGCTTGCAGCTTCTCATGCTTCACCACTCTCCAAAAATCATCTTCTACGATAGCATTGACGTTGTGGCCTGTTGTTTCTTCTCCAGTCCCTTTTCCTAAAGCTTCATGCTTCTTAACAGCTTTTCCTATATGAATCACCTGAGTATCCAGCTTCTTCACATGAGTGCTCAAAGAATCAAGCTTTGTGTTCAAGGTGGTGTAGACAGCGTCAATCTTTCCATTGAAGTTCACCTCTAACTGCTGCTGGCTTTCAAGAACTTTGCTGAGCATGTCTTCTAGCTTTCCATTTGGGGTTGGTGTGGGTGGCTTCATGTAAGATGAGTTTCCATAACTCCTGTTGTTGTTGGGGTTGCTGCTGTTGAAGTTGCCTCTTTGTCCTAAGAAGTTTCTGTTTCCTTGGTTTCCAGATCTCTGAAATCTAGTTCCATTGATCCAGTTGACTTCTGCTTCTTCATAGTCATCTTCTTCATCAGCTTCTGCATCCTCCACTGAGCAGATTTGCTTGTTTAGCAGCTTCTGAATATTGTCAAGTGTAGCATGCACCTCATTTATTTGTTCCTTTCCAAGGAATGCTGCAGATCTTGCTTTTACAATGTTCTTCGTGCTGTTGTTGGATGCTAAGTTGTCTATTAGCTTCACAGCATCTTCAGGATTCCTTGTGGTGAAGTTGCCTTCACTCGCAGTATCCAGAGCCATCTGATATTTCAGCGCGATGCCTCTGAAGAAAGTGCAGAGCAGTTGCACCTTGTTGAATCCATGGTGTGGACAATCTCGCTGGTAAGACTTGAATCCAGTTCCTAGTTTCTTCTTGAGCAAGGGTTCGGAAGTCCAGGACCTAGCCAGAGGCCGGAGAAAACTCATGTCTGGATATTTTTCCCCAACAGTTTGTCCCTTATTCCTTGATTTGCTCGTGGAGATCAAGGGATAACATGTTTTTCCCGAGCCTTAGTAGTTTTCTCTTGGGTACCTTATCTTCTTGCAATGGGTCAGGCCGGGAACCTTATTGATGAAATGAGACACTGATTTCACGAGGCTCTGGAATAATCTTGCGGAGTTCGATCCATGCCATAGTGTGGATACCCTATCGTGAAAAAGGAAACAAGGAGAACCCTAGCCGCTATGCCGATAGCCGTTGACGGTGAGATCTCCTTGACATGGTTTTGGAAATTTTCCGGAAGAGGAATATAGCAGATTTTCCGATTTTTCCCCTCCCTTCCTTCTTCTATTTTTTTTTGCCGATTTTCCTTCCCCCTTTGGTGATTAAATGGAAAATCCTTCCAGGTATAAATATGAATATTCCGGCACCTTCCAATGACATAGATCCGAGTTAGAACCATCACACTTACTCGAGAAGAATGTCGAACGATCAGATCCCCTTTGGAGCGATTCCGGCTTCCCATGTCGGTGGTCATGCTAGGCCCCGGTACCTGTTCGGCGATCCTTTCGCCTCACCTATTCTGACCCCAGGAACGGCTTTGAGAGTGGGCAGTGAAGATGTTCCCATGGCTCCCTTGCGACAGTGTCGCTTCTGCTCTTTCGGTGATGGGGGCGAGGAAGATCTGATATCAGACATCAGGCAGGGAGATATGATGGGGATCCGTAGGAAGTACTCTCTTCCTGACTCGGTGGAACTACGATGCGCAGGTGAATTCGAGCACGCTCGTGATGGAGGTACCGACGAGATAGCCATCTTTGAGGCATACCTAGAAGCAGGCTTCAGGGGGGACATCCCTTCCTTGGTCGTGGAAGTATGTCTTACTTTGGGGTCTCTCCTTCGCAGTTCATGCCGGCAACATGGCGTATCCTGATGGCGATTCAAGTGTTGGGTGAATTTAACAGTATCCCCTTCGGACTACCTGAAATTTTGTACTCCTACTCCTTCCTTCCCTTATCGAACAAGAAGGATTTTTATCAGATTTGGTCTCGCGATGGTGAACCTTTGGTAGATGAACCTCCCAGGGGAGTCCGGGGAAGTTTCCCTTCAAACAACTTCTGGAATAGGAGATATGTGTTCATGATAGTTAATGGTGCTCCACGCTATCCTCTCTTTTGGCGATCAGTTGGTATGCCCCCTTTAATATTTTTAATATATCTTTGTGTCGTTCTTCCACCTCACGTAGTGTCTTTTGCAGAGACATTCCGACCGGTGTTCCCTGCTGTTGAGGTTGTGGTGAAATTGGCAAGGGACATTCCCAGGCGATACCGTTGGATTTTATTTCTGATGAGCCGGATGTCTTTACGCCATAGTCGTATTTGGGGTAAAACAGTTCTTTTTTCTTTCAAGCAATCTCTTGATTAATTCTGACTCTTTGATCTGCTGGTTTTTAGGTGGGACTCCTGGAGCTTCAATATCATCGGTATATAACGAGTATTGTAGGGCCAATCCTCATAGGAGATGATCTTACGTATCGCCTTCCTTTGTCCCTCCAACTGCGACTTCCTCGATCCTGAGAAACGTAGGCAATAATAGATTTTTTGGTCCTCGTCGGCGCGTTTCTCTGCACGAGGAAACGTAGGCAATCCTCTCTCTTCGTACTCAGCTTCGAGAGGTACTATCCCATCAAGCCTTGACTGTGCAGAGAGCTCGTGAGCAAGCTCGTTGGGAGTTAGTGAAGGAGTTGTCGGAGAGGAATATCAACCGCTGGGGACCTGTTGGAGGACCCATCCAAGCTCCGGCGTCGCATCATTCGAAGCCTTTAAGCGTTTTTAGCTTATACTTTATTCTATACTATGATTTCTTTCCCCGGGCTTTTGATGATTTTGTAACCGAATAAAGACTTCTGATAGCATAATAATACTTATCGTTTTCGCCTTCTTTTGCTGTATTCGCTTCTTAGATTTTTTGTTGAATAATACCCTTTGCTTTTGTTCAGAATGGTTCGTAAGACCTTTGAGCGCGGTTTCCTGGGTGAAGTTTTTAGGGTCTAGGATAGGGATCCTTTTGTGGCGCCGATAACTCAGGGGTGTAGTCCTTGCCGAACACATCTCGTACCTAGGTAGGCTTGTAGACGTGTTGTAAGGAATGGATCCTTGTAGGGGTTGACCCCTCGAATGGATATCAACGTCTAGGACCTGGATCCTGTTAGTATATTGATTGAATCCTGAAATGATCAGAAAAACGTTAGACCTTGTAATCTATTATTAAAAACCTTAGTTTTAGATTTGGAATGAAATATCCTTGCTTGGAACCCTAGAGTTCTAGCTTGGTTTGAACCCTGAGGTTCTTGAGCTTTAGAACCCGGAAGTTCTTAAGGTTTTGAACCCTGAGGCTCCTTACCTAGGCCTGAAGGCCGTTTTATTGAACCCGAAGGTTTGCTCATTGAACCCTGAGGTTTCCTAAGTGTTGGGGTTTAATCTTTAGACCCGGGGACCATGATTAAACCCTATGGATACCTCGAACCCGGAGGTTGATGCTTTTGAACCGTGAGGTTCTTAGCAAACCCAAAGGTTGGTATTTAGGATTCGAAGATCCTTGAACCCTAGGGTTCTTACTAGATCCGAGGACCAGTTAGACCCGAAGGCCCTTGATCGACCCTGAGGTGATCTAGAATCCGGAGATTATTTACAGACCCGGAGGCTGCATTGAACCCTGAGGTTCTTTTATAGACCCGGAGGCCGTACTAAACCCGGAGGTTATTATATAGACCTGAGGCCGTATTGAACCCTTAGGTTCGTCATAGACACTGAGGCCGTATGCGTTATGGAAGGTTTGTGATCGTATTCTGCTCCCCATGGGGGAACCACTACCGATCTGTTATTGAGAAACCGCACTCTGCCACCTGGAAGTATAGGCCACTCTCGTGAATCTCAATGCTGCACTCTACCTTTCTGCAGAAAAGGTCACACTCAGACTTACTGTGGTCTGGCGTGGGCCTGCCCCGTGGAGCGACTTCACACCAGACACACTACTTTCCACATCTGGATAAGTATTAAATTTTGTGCTAACCGGTATTTTCGCACATTTGCTCCCTGCATATCAGCCGTCAACATCTGATTACAGTACTTTGCAGTGTACGTCATGCCCCCTGCGTGTATTTAGCTTGTAGCGTTTTTAACGCAGGGTTTGGGTAGCACTAGTACGGTGGTCCCCACATAATTCCTGGACTTATACCCTTTACACAGGGCCCGAGGTGCAGATAATGTAATAGGGTTGATCAGACCCGTTCCTTATATGTCGTACACCCATGTGAGTAGTCTCACTAGTGTATATAGGGTTTGCTGAGATCTAAGATCCCTTAAGACCTGACCTAGCTAGCATGCCCTTTTAAGTACATTGGAGTTCCTATAACCCCTTTAGCCGTAACTAATAATGTATTTTATAAGATTAGTCCGGAGACGTTATCGCATACATAGGAGTAGGAAACCAGTGTACTTAAATATATCATAATAATAGTACTAGTATATAAAGCTTGATCTGGGGATCTTACTCTAGAAGTGATAGAATTTGAGGTGCAAGGCGTTCCAGCAGTTAGGTTGGACATTGCCGTCGCTGTCTTCCAGCTTATAGGCTCCTGCCCCTTACACCTCTATTACCTTATAAGGACCTTCCCATCCAGGAGCGAGTTTTCCGGCTGATTTATCCCTTGTGTGGTCACAGACTCGCCTTAGGACCCAGTTCCCTTTCTAGAAGGTTCTGGATCTGACCTTTTTGTTGTAGCTCTTGGCGACTTTCAACTGGTACGATGCATTTCTAAGGCGGGCCGCCTCCCTCTTTTCGTCGAGTAGGTCTAGACTTAGGGACATTAGCTCGTTGTTCTCCTCCTGGGAGATGAATTCAGAGACCGTGGTCCTTACGTGCACCTCTGTGGGTATCACCGCATCAGCACCATAGACAAGGGAGAAGGGAGTCTCCTGGGTAGCCGTCTTCGGGATTGTCCGATAGGCCCAGAGTACTTCGTGTAGCTCTTCTGCCCATCGCCCATGGGCGTCTTCTAGGCGCTTCTTGAGCATGTTCACCACTGTCTTGTTAGTGGATTCTGTTTGGCCGTTGGATTGAGGGTGTCGTGGTGCTGAATAGGAGAGCTTGATGTTCCAATCCTTGCAGAACTTTCGGAAGTTGTAGCTTGTAAACTGGGGTCCGTTGTCTGTGACGATCTCATGGGGAGTTCCGAAGCGTGTGATCACGTTATGTTGTGAACAGCCGTTGTTTAGGTTAGAAGAAGAATAGAGAAGAAAAACGTATTGAGGCAAATACCCGTTTAGGGTTTCTTATTAATGATGTGATAATAATTTACAAACCCTTAGACCCATATTTATACAGCCTCAAAAAACCCGATTTCCTTTTCCCAATAGAAATAGTAACTTTCCTAAAACCGAAAAGGCATACCGTACCGCGGGGGCCTGCGGGCCCCGCACCCCCCAGATGTCAACCTTGATAACGAGTGTCGCCCGCACGAGTGCTGGGCATTTTACTGGTACAATAGAGATTTAAGACACACAGATGCAACAAACACCACCTTGACGAAAAATCTCTACAAAACTCCTTATCCCGTCTATCTTCTGGGGGAACCTCCATTGCTTCTTAGCATTGGCAAACACGGAGCAGATTCAAGCAATGCTTGAACTTCTCCGTTGTAACAGGCTTGGTCAACATGTCAGCTGGATTCTCCGACGTATGCACCTTCTCCAATAAGACGTAGTCCGACCCACGAGTGCTGGGCATTTTACTGGTACAATAGAGATTTAAGACACACAGATGCAACACGTTAGTCCATAGGAATTTCCTAATTTGGAGATCCGTTATCTTGGCTAATGCTTCAGCCTCCACCCATTTGGTGAAATAGTCTGTCACGACTAGGAGGAAAATCTTTTGCCCCGGTGCCATAGGGAACTTTCCTACGATGTCCATGCCCCATTTTCGGAAGGGCCAAGGAGAACTTAGGGATTTGAGGTTCTCTGGTGGAAGGTTGGAGATTGGCGCGTGCTTCTGGCATTTACTGCAGAGCTTTGCTTGTTTGAGGGAGTTCCTCGCCATAGTTGGCCAATAGTATCCTGCTCTTCTAGCTCTGAGTACCAGGCTCCGACCACTAGAGTGGGAACCAAATTCTCCTTCATGCAGCTCTTCTAATATCCTGGCGGCTTCTCTAGGGGTAAGACATCGTAGATAGGGTCCTGAGAAGGATCTTCGGTATAGTTTCCCCTCGGAAAAGCAATACCTTGCAGCTTGGCGCCTTATCTTCCGACTTTCGTCTCGATCTTCGGACAAGGTGTCATACCTTAGGTAATTGGCGATGGGCGTCATCCAGGTCTCTCCTTCGTCTACCACGAATATTTCTTCAGGTTCCGTCTCCTTTTCGGTCGCGGGCCATTGGAGTACCAGCAATGGGATGCTCATATGACTTGTAGTTTCTACAGCGGACCCTAGGTTAGCTAGAGCGTCAGCCTGAGAGTTATGCTCCCTAGGAATCTGGGTGAGCTTACAATGTCGGAACCTGTCGAGTAGTCGCTTAGCCACGGATAGGTATCTGACCATGCTCGGGTCTTTCGCCTGATAGTCTCCTTGGACTTGTCTTATGATCAATTGTGAATCGCTGAAGACCTGGATATCTTCCACCCCCATCTGTTTGGCGAGTGTTAGCCCTGCTATTAGAGCTTCATACTCGGCTTCGTTGTTCGTTGCTTTGAAGTTGCAACGCACGGCCCTTGAGGCTGATTCCCCTGTGGGGGAAGTTAGGACCAATCCCACGCCTGCGCCCCTTACGTTACTGGACCCATCAACGTATAGTGTCCATTCGCCTTTCTCCCCTTCGCTATCACGAAGATTTACCTCTTGTTCCAGGGCTGGAAGCATGGCAAGAGAGAATTCAGCTACGAAATCTGCCAGGACTTGGATTTTATGGCTGTCGCGGGCCGAAAGATCACATCGTATTCCCCCAGCTCTATAGCCCATTTTGCTAGACGTCCAAACACTTCTGGCTTACGCAGAACTGCCTTGATAGGGAAGGAGGTGACTACCACGATTTGATGAGCCTGGAAGTAGGGACGCAGCTTTCGGGCTGCGTTGACTAGAGCAAGGGCCAGCTTCTCGAGGTGACTATAGCGGGTCTCCACGTCTAATAAAGATTTGCTCACGTAGTAGATAGGATGTTGTTTTCTTCCTTCTTCCCTTACTAGGACCGCACTGACCGCGTGTTCCGATACCGCCAGATAGAGCAACAGGACCTCTCCTTCCAAGGGTTTTGAGAGGAGAGGTGGAGTAGTGAGATAGGCCTTGAGATCGGACAGGTCTTGCTCACATTTCTCGGTCCATTGGAAGTCCTTGGGATCCTTCAGGGTTTCGAAGAAGGTGTGCGACTTGTCGGATAGCCTAGAGATGAATCTGCTCAAGGCGGCCATCCTTCCTGTCAATCTTTTTACCTCCTTAACGTTGCGAGGGGAAGGTATCACCTGGATCGTTCTCACCTGCTCTGGGTTTGCTTCAATGCCCATGTGGGTGACTATGTACCCTAGTAACTTTCCAGAGCTTACTCCGAACGAGCACTTTGAGGGATTTAGCTTCATGTTGTACCTCCTGAGAGTGGTGAAGGCTTGTTGAAGGTGTGAGATATGGTCTTCGGCGTCTAGGGACTTCACCAACATGTCATCAATGTAGACTTCCATGGTCTGCCCTATCTGATCGGCAAACATCATGTTGACAAGCCTTTGGTAGGTCGAGCCGGCGTTCTTCAATCCGAAAGGCATAACCTTGTAACAGTAGATACCCCTTGAGGTCATGAATGAGGTCTTCTCTTGATCCTCGGGATGCATTAGGATCTGATTATATCCAGAGAACGCATCCATGAAGCACATCAGTTCGTGACCAGCCGTTGCGTCGACTAGCTTGTCGATGTGAGGCAGAGGGAAAGGATCTTTAAGACAGGACTTATTAAGGTCCGTGAAATCGATACAGACTCTCCACTTCCCATTTATCTTCTTTACGACCACCACATTGGCTAGCCATTCCGGGTATTGCACCTCTCGTACGAATCCAGCATCTAGTAGGTTCTTGACCTCTTTGTTGATTATCTCATCCCTTTCAGGAGCGAATTTTATCCTCTTCTGTCTGACAGGAGGATGCATTGGATCCACCTTGAGTTGATGCATGATAACATCAGGATCAATTCCAGGCATGTCTTCATGAGACCAGGCGAAGCAATCGGAGTTGGATCTTAAGAAATCGATCAGTCTCCTTCTCAAGCTTTCCAGAAACTTGGAGCCTATCTTTATGTTTTGACTCGAGTTCCCTTCCGCGAGCGGGGACCTCATCCATTTCTTCAACTTCCGGCTCTTCGGTATGTGGGGCCGGAAGCTTCTTCTGTAATTGCTATAAGACTTGAGTCTTTCCCCTAAGGGCAGTCTGATAGCAAGACCTAGCATTCTCTTGATCCCTTTTGACCGCTCTGATGCCCCAAGGGGTCGGGAACTTAACCAGTTGGTGCAAAGTCGAAGGTACGGCTCCCATGTCGTGGATCCAAGGCCTCCCCAATATCACGTTGTATGATGAGGGGCAATCGACGACCAGAAACTTCGTGGCTTGGTTCACCCCTTCGTCATACACAGGAAGTAGGACCTCTCCCAAGGTTTGTTGACTTCTCCGCTGAAGCCCACGAGGGGAGTTGCCTTCCTGGTTAGAGCTGCAGGTTCCAAACCCAGGTCGGCGAAGGCCGAATAGAAGATTATGTTGCTGGAGCTCCCGTTATCAACTAGTATCCGCTTGACCAAGCAATTTGCTATGGTAAGTGAAATGACGAGAGCGTCATGATGAGGGGCGAGGACCTTCTCCTGCTCCCTTGCGGTGAAGCTGATCTAATCTGTTCCAAGGAGCAAGCATTGCGAGTACTTTTCTTGGCTGCGGCACTGCTAATTCCGCTCACCTCTGATCTGCCGGTGATGATGTGGATCATCCGGTCTTGCTGTGGTGGCAATGCAGGAGCTGCCTCGGTAAGGAGACCGGGACCTTCTTTATTTAAAAGGTTCTTGGCTTTATCCGAGAGGAACTCCCGTAGGTAGCCTTTCTTGAGGAGCTCGGCGACTTCCATCTTTAGGGCTATGCAATCCTCCGTAGTATGGCCATGATCACTATGGAACTCGCACCATCGCTTGGGATTTCGATTAGCCTCCGCGGCCTTCATCTTAGGAGGCCACTTAACTTGAGGACCCATTTGTCGTAAGACACCGAACAGCTCCGGTTTGGTTATCGTGAGATGGGAGATATCAGGCCAAGTAGACACCATCATCCCTTCGGATCTAGGCAAAGGTCGATGCTGATACCTGCCCCTATTCGGGTTGCTAGTCTCCCTGGCGGACTTAGAGTGAGATGACTCGTCGCGGTCACTCCTTGTAGGTTTTGATGGCTTCTGATCGTACTTTGGACCGGCTTTAGCCCTACTAGCGACATCTTCTTCCCATCTCAGTTGAGCCCAAGCACGGGAGAGCACGTCTTCCATAATCCTTCACTTATATTTGGTCAGCTCCTTGTAAAGGTCTCCCTCTGGAAGTAGACCCCTCTTGAAGGCTGAGATGGCCGTATCAGCGTTGCACTCAGGAATAGCCTCATTCGCCTGATTGAAGCGAGCTATGTAAGAACGAAGGGGCTCATTCCTATGCTGGAGGATCTCGTAGAGATCATCCGAATTCTTCTCTAGGTCACGGCTGCTAGCGAACTGTTCCACGAACTTATCGCTAAGGGCCGCAAAGGAGTTGATGGATTTGATGGGCAGGTTGATATACCACTGAAGAGCGGGGCAGGTCAAGGTTGATCTGAATCCTTTGCACATGGTAGCTTCCCGTGCATCCCGAGGGATTGCTACTGCTAGCATGCGTTGCTTGTACTGAGCAATGTGATTGTCGGGATCCCCAGTACCTTCGTACATCTTTATGCTTGGGAAAGAGAACTTTCGCGGCATCTCCACCGAAGCAATCTCTTCCACGAAAGGTGTATTGGAGTAGGACCCATGATTGCTTCTTCGAATAGGAGTTGCTGCCCCTGGGAGCCTTTCTACCATAGATTGAATGGTGCCGAACCTTTCGGAGACCACTCTTTCTAAATAGGCTGCTAGGGCTGGATCTGAGATCTCGGGATCGTCGGGTGAATACTCCTCGTCCTCCATATCGGAATCTCTGTCTACTTGTACTCGGGTCCTATCGTTCGCGGCTCCTCGGCTCTCGGGTTCGTCTTCGGTTGAGGCGGGTCGACGAGGTACCTCTTCACTGTCTCGCGGCGTGTAGAGTGAAGCCATGGGTCGTACCTTAGTCAGGAACCGCTTTCGCTTGTTGTTAGCTTCACCGAGGGTATGGTTCTCTTGTCGGAGGACAAGATTCTCCGCCTCTATGGCGTCTAGCTTCTCGGCGCTTTGCTGTAGTTGCTTGGAGTGCTCTCCAAGTTGGTCTTTTAAGGTTTGAACTTCGAGGAGAAGTTCGGGACCTCCGGGTGTTGTCTCCCGAGCTTTGTGAAGATCGGTGACCTGACTCTGAAGAGACTCAAGCTTGTTGAGGAGCTCAATCTCTCTTGGAGTCATCTCCGTCTGGTTAGCGTCGTCCTCTAATGCCATCGTCACGTAGTTGGATCACTCCCCTCCTTCTAGCGCCAAACTGTTAGGGTATTTTTGTGTAGGATCGTTTTAGTACTACGGAACACTAGAGAACTTGTATGAAAGAGTTGTAAATCGAGAGTAAAGAGATGTTATTGAGTTATTGATCGGGACTACAACGTTTTGTGGTGTATGAACCCTAGTTCTAGCCGCCTAAACTCTAATCTCTATGTCTCGAAGTGTCGATCCCTTATTCTAGGGTTTGGGCTCCCCTTTTAGAGTTGTAGATGTCGGCTTCAAGTAATAGAACTCTTCCATAATCAGAAAAATGGAAGTTTCCCCTTAGGTAGAAAACTTCTATTTTGCTCCAAGGGGTCGGTCCGATCTAGGGGTCGGACCCAAAGCAGGGGTCAGTTCCTGGTTTCCTCTTGAGCAAGGGTCCGGAAGTCGAGGACCTAGCCAGAGGCTGGAGAAAACTCATGTCTGGATATTTTTCCCCAACACCAGGTATCCTTGAGTGACTCTCCAGGCTAGTGGTTGAATGTGGCAATTTTCCTCCTTAAGTCTTCAGCGCGCGCATCATCAAAGAAGTTACGCAGAAATGCGTTTTTTATGTCGCTCCAGGATGTAAGAGATGCTGGTGGTAGGCTGCTTAAGCCACTGTAAAGCTTCTCAAGAGTACTTCAAGAGCTTACAGAGAAGGTAGTCCACAGGGACTCCATTGGCTTTGATAGCAGATATGAGATCCTCGAACCTCTCTAGATGGTCCATGGGATGGTCATTGGACAGCCCACAGTAAGGTGTCTGTCCCACAAGGGTGTAGTACTGCGGCTTGAGCTCGAAATCGCATCTCTGAATAGCAGGGGGACGAATGGCTGATCTGTTGGTGTAGAACTGATCTGGACGGTTGTAGTCAGATAGTGTTCGAGCAGCCTCTCCTACAGGTTGATAGCTCTTGTATGTGCAAATTCTAGCTCAGGGATTACTTCATTCTGAGCATTGAGCTTCTGACCTGCTTCATTACGAAGGTGACCTTCTCGGTCACGCAAGCCTCCATTCTCATCTTGCGTGAGAATAATCGGCGCAACCATGACTCGCGGAAAAGTATCGATCGATATACGGTTAGGGGTATCGATCGATGTCGGATGAAGAGTGTCGATTGACGGTGAAGTAGTGTCGGTCGACAGGAAGGTGCGAGTATCGGTCGACGAAGACAGTGTCTCGGTCGACAGTGGTGCGTAGGTATCGGTTGACAGACAGTTGTTGATGTCGGTCGATGCGGAACGGATTTCCTTGCAGATTGAACGTTCCAAGCTAGCAGGGTCTTCTGAGAAAAAAAGTTGAGATGCCTTGTTGCTTCTAGTACTGCTGGGCATGTACCTGAAAAGACAAGGAAAAAAAAATTTGTGTCAGAAAATAGTTTAAAGTAAATATAACCTAGACCTAATCAGATTAAATCTAATTGTATCAAAGCTCCCCGGCAACGCCGCCTAATTTGATATCACTCAAATGTTTATCCCTAAGAAGTGACTTTACTCTCTCAAATAAGAGGTTCAGTTGTAGCACTTAGGGGTCGAATCCACAGATAGCTAGTGTACAAATAAGATGCAATCTTAGTGACTATGCTAGGTTGAAATGGTTTAAAGTAAAGTGCAGGTTTTTGAGTAATGGTAAGATTACTCAGTTGAAAGGTTTTGGTTTAAGACAATAAAGAAAATAGTTAGATTCAGGGCAGGTATTCAGGATTTCAGGATTATAAATACTATAAATGCTAACAAGTTGCTTGCACGATATGTTAGAGCTCATCACTATTAAATGAATCCACCAGCTCTCGCAATATTTAGACCATATATTACTTAGATGCTAAATGGTGTTTGCGGTCAGCTATATCGCAGACAGTATCGATCGATTATTCGATAGGAATATCGACCGATACACCTCTAGCTACGTCGATCAGTTACTCTATAGGAGTATCGATCGATACGGGTCTAAGCAGAACTTATGCGCGAGTTGATACAGTGCTCACCATGATCTTAGATCAGCTTCCGCGTTCTCAAGAGGGTCATAGCATGTATAGGATGTTATCAGGAATTATATTAAATAAATAATGCAATCCAAGTTCATGTTCTAGTTAGTTAATCTAGAAAAAGCATTAGTGAACAATCCTAACAATAAATATCACAACTATAGCAGATATAGGTTGGGGCTAATCCCTCATATCCTATTTAAACCTTAAATCTAACAAGTGAATATACTCAAACATGGCTAAGTGATTCATAGCAACAAGGTAGTAATAGGAGTTCATAGATATATTAGAGAAATGAATACTTAATTTCCAATAACAAATCTCTTTGGATCTTTCTTCTAGATCTAGAATCCTATAACCTTTGTTAAGAAGAACAAGTAAAGAATTAAGAACTGAATAGAACTTTAATGAGAACTTGCAAAGTAATGAAACTACGGTAAAAGGATTGTGTAAAAAAGGGTGTTGGTAAAAGCTTTTTTTGGTGCCAAAACACTTAGGCACATATAAATATGAGTTCATTAAGTTAAAAACTCGTCAGGGACAATCTTGTAAAAATGTGATGTCGTGGGCTTCAAGTTCGGCCAAGTCCAACTTGTCTTCTTTCGCCGCTCGATATCGATCGATAGTACTGGATGTACATCGATCGATAGCACCGAATGTGCATCGATCGATGTATAGCTCCGGATGTCGACCTCTGGTCTGATCTCGGGTGAACTCTTCTTTAAGCTCCAAAACGGCACCTAAAACATCAGTTTTCTCCAAAATGCTCATGAGCCTGAAAACATACCTAATAGACTCCAAAACATAGATAAGAGTACTAAAAACACTTATATACCATGGGTAAAAACGGGTAAAATCCATGGTATATCAAAGGCCTTACACCAATAAACGAACTCGTCATCCCCGGAAATAAGAGAATAATATCTCCATTCTAGCTGTCCGAAGAACGAGCATCCACATTCCCATCCACTTGTGTTTTGGGTTTTTCAAATGAAAGATATGTTTGAACTGTGGGTGGTTGTAAAACCAGTCCAACTCTGACTGATTCAACTTATTCTTTAAAAACGCTATCGTCTCAGCGATGTAACACTTTGATGAAATCTTTATTACTTTAGCATACTTAGTTTTTGGAAAGTACATCTTTACCGGTTGAACGGCTTCTGTGGCATCCTCCAAAACCTGTGTTTAATAGCAAAATCGTAGAAACTAAATTAAATTAAAAACAAAATCGTAAGGTTTTAAGTTGTTCATATTTATACAAACAATTTAAGTTTCACTCAGTTTTACCAAGTTAGACATTTCAGCATTCAGAATTTCACCTTTTACTAAGTTCTACAGACTTTTACCATTTCAGCTTATCGTACATGTTATAAAGCTTCGCCTAGTTATTCAACTTGAACTATCTCCTACTACTTCATTTACGCACCATTGCATTCAAGTTAGCGTGTCCTGTTCAGGAGTAGCCTCCGATTCTTCTGAATCCTTAGAGTCTTCGCCTTCTGCTTCCTCTTCTTCTTTTTCCTCCTTTTCTTCTTTTTCCTCATCTTCTTCTTGTTCTTCTACATCTGCTTTTGCATCTTCTTCTATTCTTCCTTCTCCTTCTTCAATTGTTGGGCTCGCATTATCTTCATGGATGTTACTCTTCCTTGTCCATCTTTAGTTGCTGGGTTCGCATTGATTTCGCCAATCTCCATGGATGTTACGACAGCTGGGTTAGGGTTTACTTCATCTGGAATCGAGTTCGGATCCTTTGAAGCCTTCTCTGAACGGGTTTTTCGACAAACAGCTGTTTTCGATGGCTCCATGTTCGAAGGATCCGACGAAATGAAATTGAAAATGAAGAAAGGAAACGTCAAACCTAATGAGGAAGTAATTCGGGTTGGACTAAAAATCTGACATACTCTTCATTTAATTGATACGCCTTTTAATGTGGTTAAAGTCCGCTCTACCCTTATTTAATATTGTAATATTGTGTGTTGTATAATATATTAAAAGTATGTTTTGTATGTATTTATGAAATTTTATCATTATTAGTAACTTTGTTAATTTAAAGAACTATAATGTAAATAAATAAAATTTTAAGTATTTTCTTTGAGGATTTATGGTTAGAGTAATCAACCCTCAAATCCTCATTTTGAGGTTTTGTTAAATTAAGGTTTTGGGTTAGATTTATTTTGACCTTTTTTCTGTGTCCAAATGAAAGGAAACAAGTTTCTGTTTATAGAGTATATGAAAATGATATATTTTGATATAAAACAACATTACAAAATTAAAACTAAATAAACATAGATTGAAGTGAAAAACATAAACATAAAATGCTAGTGAAAAACAATCCCATGTAATTTGCATTTTGTTGTAATTTCTGATTTTGAAATAAAATGTTATTTTTATTTAATAAAATATTTTAAAATTTAGTAAATAGATTTTAGTTATAAAATAATTTATATCTATCATATTATTAAAATATACACAATTGATTTAATAATATTATATAAAAATACATTTTTGGTGTAAGATTTGGTGTAGTGGGTTGGAGACATCAAAATATTTGGTGTGAAAATTGCACCAAAATGGTGTAGTTTTAACACAAATAATCAGTTTATTTGTCTTCATCCATCTTGGAATTTAAATCTGAGAGACAAACATAATATTTCGGTCCAATCAATATTTGTCACGTCATATAAGAAAGACCAATGTTTGTTTATCAACGGTGTTGAAGACCGTCTCCAACCACAATTCTTTTTTTTAACACTTTTTTTTTTGGGTCATTTGTTGATATGCCTTATTCTTAAAAGACAATATCAGAATGGTACCCTTTCAAAGGAAAATTGTTAAAAGGGTCCATCATTTTTGGCAAATTACCATTTAATCCTTTCTTAACAATAAAGTCACTATTGATTTAAAAAATTATAAAAAAAAAAATACAACATTTTACCATTAACGGCTTTCTTAGGTATCAAATCTAATAAGTTGATGTTCATATTGTTAATGGCTCTCTCACTTTGCAATATACATTATTTCTTTGCTGAATTGTCACATATGATTGCTATTGTATTGCCGCAAACCTGCTGTTTGCTTTTGTCTTACCTTGCCATTATATTGCTTTTGTCTTGCCATTATATTTCTTTTGCCTTGCCATCTTGGCCAACGTTTGCTTTTGCCTTGTCATTATATTGCTTTTGCCTTGCATTAACCATGCAGCCCGTTTGCGATGCATCGGCCTTGCCATTATATTGTTTTTGCCTTGCCATTATATTGCTATTGCCTTACCGCAAACCTGCTGTTTGGTTTTGTCTTGCCTTGCCATTATATTGCTTTTGCCTTGTCATTTTGGCCAACGTTTGCTTTTGCCTTGCCATTATATTACTTTTGCCTTGCATGAACCACGCAGCCCGTTTGTGATGCATCGGCCTTGCCATTATATTGCTTTTGCCTTGCCATTATATTGGCTTTTTTAGCCATTGATTGATTTAGATCAAAGGTCCAAAATCACTCTTCTATCTATCCTCACCCTTTCTTTTTATTGGTTGATTTGTTTATGCCATGGATCCCACTAAATCAATGGCTCACAACCACTCATTAATCTCATCCAGTGGACACAATTAAACAGATTATTATTATTTTAATTATTTTCTTCTTATTTCTTTCATCGTGTTCTTCTTTCCACATATCTCTATCTTTTCCTTTCCTCACATATCTATTTTTCTCTACTCACAGAAACACATCACCGCCTCTACTCACATGTCCATCGTTACTCTCTCCCATCTCCGGAGACAAAACGTCGTCACCTGTCTCTATCTCCACCTTGTTTCAGTTGGAATCTCGTCTCTCTCTCTCTCTCTCTCTCTCTCTCTCTCTCTCTCTCTCTCTCTCTCTCTCTCTCTCTCTCTCTCTCTCTCTCTCTCTCTCTCTCTCTCTCTCTCTCTCTCTCTCTCTCTCTCTCTCTCTCTCTCTCTCTCTCTCTCTCTCTCTCTCTCTCTCTCTCTCTCTCTCTCTCTCTCTCTCTCTCTCTCTCTCTCTCTCTCTCTCTCTCTCTCTCTCTCTCTCTCTCTCTCTCTCTCTCTCTCTCTCTCTCTCTCTCTCTCTCTCTCTCTCTCTCTCTCTCTCTCTCTCTCTCTCTCTCTCTCTCTCTCTCTCTTTTTTTTAATTCTGGTTTTATTACTGTTTTTGGTATAGAAAGTTTGAATCTTTTTGTGTCTGTGTTTTGAAATCTGGGTTTCAGGTATAAAAAGAAGATGAAGAACATCAGGATACAGAGAGAAGAGGCGAAGTCGGAGCTCTGTAGTTATGGAGATGGGGCTATGACGACCATGAAAGGAGAAGAGAGCAGAGGCTTAAAGTTAGGTTTTTGGAAACTGGGTTTCATAGATGGAGGTTGTACGGCGGAGGAGGCAGAGCGGGGGAGGCAGTACGGAGGAGGCGGTGCGAAGGAGTTAGGGTTTTTTAGATTTTGTTTTAAAATCTGGTTTGTATGTAAACCGAAAATATTTGTAATCTGGTTTGGTTTATAAACCAAAATCAGTTGTAAACCGAATTTTTAATATAAACCAAAATCATTTATAAACCAGTTTAATTTATGTATTGAAATCAGTTGTAAACCAATTTTTAATATTATACCAAATTAAATCTCAAAATTAATAATAATAACCAATTTTAAATTTTATTTCATTTTTATCAGTAATCAATATAAATTTTAATTTAATATTCATAGCATTGTAATCTCGTTCCAAAAATATTTGTAATCTGGTTTAATTTTAATCTTATATTTGCCTTTAGTTTGCCATTAACTTGCCAATTATGAAGGGTAGCGCTGGTATTTTTGAGAAAATAGGACTAGTTACAGAAATTTCTTTTTAGGGGGTACCAACTCCACAATGTATTTTGTAAGTGTGGCATATTCATGCATTTTCTCTTTTTTTGAACACATCTTCAACCACACCTCATTTTTCACTTTTTGCTTCATTTTGAAGTAGGTTTTGCTCAAACCCCACTTCACACGCAAGTTTAAACTTGCATCATTAACTCGGTAATACCAACACCTACTCAAACTTTAACTGATTGATTGATGTATTACTTTGACCAACTTTCTCCTTTTCAAAAGAATCTATTTAGCTATTTCCTATGATTTCTAACTAATCAAAATTCAGTAAACTCAATTAATGTTTTCGAAGTTACAAGTTTATTTTATTACATACATTGAAAATCATTTACTCAAGGACATTCAGTTGTCACTTCAACAGTTCACACGCAACCAGTTCAAACTTGCCTCATTAACTCGGTCATACCAACACAGACTAAAATTTTAACTGATTGATTGATGTAATACTTTGACCAACTTCCTCCGTTTCAAAATAATGTATTTAGCTATTTCTTAATATTTCTAACCAATCAAAATCCCGTAAACTCAACTAGTGTTTTTGAAGTTACAAGTTTATTTTATTACATGCATTGAAAATTCAAAATATTAAACATATCAAAATTCAGTAATAAATGTATTATTTTCAACACTTATTACGAAAACACGTAAAACAGTGAACGTTAAGGCAAATTCAAACAACTTGATGCCACGTAGATTAACCAAATTTATCAACACCTTCAGTCCCGCACTAAACTCAGTTCATTAGTGAATTTATAATTATTTCTGTTATAAAGGAATTTACCACTTCAAACAACTTGGTACAAAACGGTACAACCATGTAAACGTTAGGCAACTTTGAACAACTTAGACAACCAAAATGGTAAGAAAGTATAAAAAGCTGTGGATTAGACCTCTGCCGTTGTATGGAAGAAGATATAAATGAAATAGAAGTAAAAGAACTCATCTTGCATCTGCAACTCGTGGCTTCTCTCTGCTTCTTATCCAGCGTTAGCTTACAACTTACGAAGTATAGATTTTTTAAAAAAATATTTTCATTTACGATAGCTTTATTTTTTATTTACAGTATTTGTTTAACAATAATTACAAGAAAAACATTTATGTTACATTTGTATAATAGTATTTCATATTTAAATTAATAATATTTTAATTTTCTTAATTTTAAAATTAAAAACTAAAATAACACTTACATTCAGTAGGTAATAATTTTAGTTGGACAAGAGGACCATTAAACTCAAGGGTCTATAACCCTCTCCAATTAAGTTTCACTAACTTAATCAAAGATACGATTCAAATTCAATATTATCTCTTCGCGACTATTGATGTGAATACTTGTGTCTTTCCAATGCATCCATCAAATCACAATTAAATATATGAGTTACTTCTAGTTGGGTTAGTGGAACTTTGCGATCATTATCAAGGGATATATCACTTTCTCCAAATAAATAAACCTTGTAGAGAATATCTCTTCAACTGATAACCATCACTACAGTTTAGGTGGATTCATGGCGAACTTAAACCTCGCTTCTCTCCCTCCTCCCATGCTTCTTAAGATTCTCTCCAAGGTAGCAACAAACAATCTCCGGGACTTTGGTAGTGCAAGAGTTGCTTTTACCGGGTTCAATGAAATTGGCAGAGAATATTACTTTTACAGATATGCATACCTCATGTACTTGAATGACTGGATAGATGAGGTCCATGCTATTAAAATATTCAGGCTTATGTGCTACCATTTCGGTAATCCAGAGGCTATCTATTTGCGAGGTATGTATGAGTTCTTCATCCTCCATTTACTTGATGAAGGAAGGAAAAAAAATCATCTTGCTGGTGAGATAGGACTCTCGTTGGCCAAGTATGTAGATGGTATGATGAACTTAGTATTTAGCGTTGATGATAGAGGATTTGTTCACAACTATCCTAGTTTTACTCGTAAATATGTTGATCGGGTGCATCAAATGATCACTAGTTGGGCATTCAATTGATAACGGGTCAACGATAAACCTGAGATGTTTATGTCTCTGTTGGAAATAATAGATCCCAATGTGTCATCTGATTGCTGGTGCTCCACAATAATAGAAGCAGTGTTTGAAGTCTCAATAGATGGATCAAGAACAAGGTGGAGAAGCGATTTTTGTTTCTGGCAACGTGAAGCTTGGGACTTCTGCAATGTCATTCATTTGACCGTTCGTCACTGGCCAATTGGAGAATAGTTGTGTGTGATGACATGTAATGTCTATGTACATTTACTAAGTTTGTAAAATATATTTGGCGTTATGCAATGTCTCTTGTTTGATCTATTAACTAATCTTTATTATTTTAACTTCATGGAATACATAAATAACAACAATGTATCGGAAAAGTAGTTGAAACTGACAGCGGTTACAGTTTGTGATTCCGCAAGTAGGTGAAAGTTTTCCAAAGTTTCACCCTGTTATTGTACACATCTGTAAGACTTGGTAAAATTTGTGGTTCGTGATAGTGCAAGTAGGCGAAACATTTACAAAGCTCCGCGTTGTCTTTGTACAACTTCATAATACTTCGTGAAACTTTGATAGAACGACTTGAAGAACATATATTGAAGGTCGGAGAATTCAGGAGGATTCGAATTCAGGTAGTTGAGGTACAAGTCTTTAACAGACAAAATGAAGAGTAGCAATCTCTGCAGCCATCTCCTCCACACGCTTAATTAACTTTTCGACCTCTTGCTGGACACCGAACACCCATGGTTGACGAAAATGGAGGGCATCATTCTGCACATACAGACGGATCGTATCAAAATCTAGGACATTAACCCCGACATTATCCATTGATTAACTCATATTTTATGCAAGTGAAGTATCTTCTCTCTGGAAAAGTATCAAAATAGCGGGATACTTTTTTAACGATTTTCGTTTTCGAAGTTTCAAAATAGCTGACATATTGATCTGTTGGGGGTTGATGAGAGTGAATGTTGTTGAGAGAAAGATGGGGAAGAGAGAGAATAGGGAAGACAGAGTATTGGGGGAAAGAAAAAAGGGGGTTTTAGTAATTGGCTTCGACGATTTTGGGGGTCTTTGCAAAGTTATCAATTTTGGAGGGATAATTCAAACAGCTGGGCGGGAAAATCTGTCAAGTGATTTTCGTGGTCGAAGTTTCCCCGAGTTTGAAGTTCACAGAAAACCTAGAGGTTTTACTTTTTATTTTTTGCACTTATTTTAGTTTTACTCTATTTGAATGTCTGGTTTTATGGTTATACATGTCTTATTATGTTTTCTACATTCATTTTTCATGTTATTTTGTAAATATATATTTGATCTCATAAGAAATATATACATTTTGTAATGTAACAAGGTAAATGTTGATGAATAAACTACAAAAACACAATGTGGTTCCTATATGAATACTGGTTAGGAGACGACAATTTAAATAATTTTTTATTATATCATAAGCAACACAAGACCTGTATTAAACCCATTATTTTGGTTTTCCCAAAACTCTCAACCACACCTCTATCTAGTGTTTAACTATATGTTCTAAACTTATATTTTGTGACGTTTATTTCACTTAGTTATTAAGTTTTACCAGTAGTATATTATGATGCAATGTTTTACTATGTCTACTCAGATCAATAGCATATGAATAAGTATCGTGATGCAATTTTTTACTATGTTTTACTTAATTACATATGAATAACGCATCATTATCTCATATGATATTTTTTAAGTCATACGAAACTTCACTATGTTTGCCTTACAATCGAAACAGTACAGCCGAAAGTTTGAGACAAATAGGCACTACTGTGTTAATTAAGTGAAACATACAGCGTAATCAATATACTATATGTCAGGTCCTGAGCATATACTAACCAAGTTCAATGTAAAATGTTTGGTAAGACTTTGTGTTGGTTTCAATTAATCAACTGTCCAGCTTCGTAAAAATTAGTCAAACCTCTTTTGTTCAGTCTCACTTTTGTTCTTCAAAGTGTCCAGTTTCACTTTTGTTCTTCAAAGGAGGGCAATCCAACAAATGACCCAACCTTTTTAATAGATCAAACTTCGTAATCGTCCAACTAGGAGAATTTTAGGATAAACTAGTAAACAAGAACAAGAAAGTTTAACTATGTCATTAACTTTAGGAATTACTTGACCATCCAAATTCCCAGAACTACACCGATATTAAGAATAAAACAGCCTCCTAAAATCATTATCTTAGTCCTTATTTTGGGACCTTCAGTACTTAGTGTTGGTTTGATAAATTGAACTTCTTCTTCTAGCATTCGAATTTTGTACTCCAGTTGTTGTATCTCAGCAGTGAAAGCTTCATCCACCCATCTGAAGACGTGAATGTCGTTCTCGAGCCACAATATTTTTGTTCAGAAAATTTAAACATACAGTAACGAGACTGAGATGACTAATGCTAAATGGATGTACCTTCCTCTTTTCCGCATAATAACATCGATAGTACCGGCGATATGAGTTTTGATTGGATTTGGAGATGAGCTCGGTCATGCTCTCGCTGCACCAACACTTACTTGGGATACCCGGATTTCTCACTCGTGTCCGACCTCTGGTCGTCGTAGAGTAAGCTGACATATTGATCTTTTGGGGGTTTGATGAGAGTGAATGTTGTTGAGAGAAAGATGGGGAAAAGAGAGAATATGGAAGACAGAGAATTGGGGGAAACAAAAAAGGGTTTTAGTAATTGGCTTCGAAGATTTTGGGAGTCTGTGAAAATTTATCAATTTTGGAGGGATAATTCGAACAGCTGGGCGGGAAATTCTGTCGAGTGATTTTCGTGGTCGAGGTTTCCCCGAGTTTGAAGTTCTACAGAAAACCTGGAGGTTTTACTTTTTTATTTTTTGCACTTATTTTAGTTTTACTCTATTTGAATGTCTTGTTTTATGGTTATACAGGTCTTATTATGTTTTCTACATTCATTTTTCATGTTATGTTGTAAATATATATTTGATCTCATAAGAAATATATAGATTTTGTAATGTAACAAGGTAAATGTTGGTGAATAAGATATAAGAACACAGTGTGGGTCCTATATGAATACTAGTCAGGAGACGAAAATTTAAATAATTTTTTATTATATCATAAGCAACACAAGACCTATATTAAACCCATTATTTTGGTTTTCCCAAAACTTTCAACCACACCTCTATCTAGTGTTTAACTCTCTGTTCTAAACTTATATTTTGTGACGTTTATTTCGCTTAGTTCTTAAGTTTTACCAGTAGTACATTTTCAAAGAAGAAGAAACATCAGAGTTAGTTACACATCAACCAACAACAAGCAACATTAGTCTAAACAAAAAACAACAAAAAGATAGTAATAGCAATACGAAGACTATTCACCATAGTTTCATCAACCTAAAAAAAACAAGTTTACAAATATCTCATTTTTGTTTCTTAGACTTAGTCACAGTCCTGCTTAGGTTGTCATCCATCGTGTGCACTGTCCTTTTAACACCCTTTCTCTCATTCTCCCCTCTCTTCACATCCCCACGCGAGTCTTCACTTACTTTCTCGACATAAGCTTCCAATGCAGCGAGTCTGATGTCTAACTCCTCCATCTTGGTCACGTCCTTATCTTTTTCCAATGCAGCGACTCTCATGTCCAACGCTGCCATCTTGTTCACGTCTGGGTCTTCTTCCAATGCAGTGACTTTCATGTCTAACGCGTCTATCTTGTTCACGTCTGATTTTTCTTCCAATGCAGCCACTCTAATGTCTAACGCCAACGCCTCCATCTTGTTCACGTCTGTGTCTTCTTCCAAAGCCGCGATTCTCTTGTCTAACGCCCCCATTTGCGCCGTCCATTCTCCCATCAAATTAACGAGCTCTTCCAAATCATTTATCGAGATATATAACCTATTGAGTGGAGGATTGAAATCCTGCAACATTGATTTAGTGGGAACAATGTATACATCAGACTTGTTTTAGTCCAACTTCCAACTAAACATCATCCATTAGCATTTCTTCTAATCAAAATCGATAGCAGTCATCCAACTATACAAATATCTTTCACAAACCAGGATAGTGACATAGGACTACCAATATTCGGCTGCTACTTAATGTTTGGCTGATACTTCCATCGTCCTCGTGTTCTTCTTCTTCACTGGGCTGAACATCATCAAATACCGGAGTCTTGTCACTTGACCTCTCCTCAGATCCTATCTCTCCCTCTTCTTCGCCAGGATTATTCTCAGAGTTCGTATCTCTATCCTCTTCCTCAGGAAGTGTAGGTGTTTCTCCCTTTATTTTTTTAATCATTTCTTCCAAAACTGCAAATCAACAAACCAACCAGTCAGAGTTCGTTTAACATGGACCAACAAACGAAATCCAAAATATAACTATTATCCTGTGAGTACCATTGGACACAGTCGAGAAGCTTGTACTTTTTAGGACTTCCTTTCAAAAACCCAGGAGTGGTTAAAATCAGGGATTTCGTCGCAGTTTTCTCAGATTATTCGGATAAACGCGAAATACGAGATTCGAGATGATTCCTTATTTGCTTTTGCTCTTAACATTTGCCATCCAAACAATCAGGTGACTATGGCCTATTAGAGGAATCGAGCTCATTCAAACAATCATGTGACTAGTGTCAATCAGAAGGATTGAGCCCATTTAATGATATGGATACATGAGGACATCATTTTACCTCAAATCATTTTTAAATCTTCCTTTTTAATCTTGAAATCATCATGAGACAATATTTTTTAGAAAGGAGGTTTATTGTTATAGTTATAGATGGAGCACATCTAAGTGGTGAGTTCAGAGGTCGAATGATGTGCTCCATCTATAACAATAACACCCTTCTTTTTAAAAAATATTGTCTCATGATGATTTCAAGTTTAAAAAGCAAGATTTAAACAATGATGATTTAAACGTTATAACAATAACCTTGAATGGAGGGCAAAACGCAGCATTTCACAATGAGTTGTTGATATAATGTCAACTAGATTTTGATCCGCGCTTGAGAAGAGCGGGTTTGCTTTTAAAAATAAATAATTTGTTTAAAATGAAATTTTGTATAAAATAGTTGATGAGGACATTGAACCAGACCTAACCGAACCAGACATTCAAGACATGATCAGCAACATTACCAAACCAGAGATAGAGCAAGAAGTGTCCATACCAACCGTGTTCAAGGGAGCTATCACTAGACAAAGAGCTAAGATACTTCAACATAAATTTAATGAGAGCATGATACTTGCTTCTGATCTTGGACAGGTTAAACCAGCTGATGGAGCTAACAAAGATGACACTAAGAGAGTTGCTGTGAAGGTGGAAGAGCCGATTGAGAACTATCAAGCATCAAGAGAAGATCTTTGGCCATTCATCCCTGATCAAAGCCACAGCCATTTGATGATCATTACCATAGAAGATCCAAATGCTTAAGAAGACTCTTGGACAGGGCTAGAAACTAGGCAAGCTCTTTGTGTGTGCTCTTTTCCTTGCTCTTGGTTTTGTCCCATGAGGTTTTCCGGAGGAAGGTTTTTAACGAGGCCACAACTAGCTTATCACATCACCTATATGCATCTCGGTCCAAGATTAAAGAAGACTCCATTCTTCTTTATTTCCTTATTTGAACTATAGCTTATTATCTTTATTTGTGACGCGCCTGTTCCTTAGTCTATTTATATGTTTGCAAAACCCTTTTTCTTGGTACACTTGATATTTTATAAAACTTTCTTTCAAAGAAAACCTAGAGCTCTCAAACAGAACTCGCCGCCTCCTTGCCTTGTGAGACCAGTACCTCCACGGCTTGAAGGTTCCTTTGTGTTGTATCACGAGCTTTCCATCTCTCGTGTGGTGCACTTCAATCCACTTTGTCCTTATTTCACGGTTCCTCTTGGTTGATTAGATCAAACAAAAGAAACCACCTCTTGATCTAGTCGGTTCCATCTCTCTTGCTTGGATCATACAGCCTTTGTCAGCCTAGGCTTGTATCATTTCTGGTATCAGAGCTGAAGTTCCTTCAGCATCAGGTTGTATCTATCCTCTTTACTTGTTTTAAAATCGTGTTAGTTCATCTTTTCATTCAAAAAAAAAAAAGTAAATCGTTTGTTTCCTTTTCATATAGTTAGAAATTGCATATCCATATTTGAAAACCCATAAAAAAGTGTGTTCTTCGTTAGTGCATCATCAGATCGAGTTATTTTGTTTAGCTAGATCATCTTTTCAAAAAAAAAAAAAATTACCAAAACGTGTTCTTCAAGTTGCATATTTCAAATTTCCTTTTTGGTAGACTTTGTCATATTAGTGTATTCGATTTTCCTTTTGTTTCTTTCTTTGATTTGTTTTTCCTTTTTGCATCAAATCCCATCTTTACTTATTTCTTTTCCTTGAACAGCACTAAGGTTTAAATCTTTTAACTTACAGATACCATGGGAGAAGCATCCGAGTTGGCTACTATGATGCAAGCCTTCAACGCCATGAGGGAAGAGATGAAGGAGATGCGCCAAGACCTTGGAGATAGGCTAACCAGAGTTGAGCAGAGACCCGCGGCTCAAGCTACTCAAACTACTGAGAGGTTTCCAAACCGAAACCAGCAGTACCAAGCTCCAAACAACAGGCGTACTGGAGTACACTTCAATGATGATTCAGAGACTAGTACTCGGAATCAGCAGAATGAAGAAGATACTGGACAACAACATGGTCCTTATCCGAGGGCAAGAGTTCAACAAGATGACTATGGAGAAGAGGCAGAAGAGGAAGAGGATTACTTACCTCCACAAAGAGCTCCACGGAGACCCATCCGCAACCAAGGCTATGAGGAAGATGACTATGCACCTCAACAGAGGGGTCATCGCCAACAACACCACAACCAAGGACCGGATCTCCTCAAGATGACACCACCACAGTATGCGGGGAAGGTTGACCCTGAGGCTTACCTTGATTGGGAGAAGAGGATGGATCACATCTTTGCTTACTACAACCACCCTGGTCCCAAGAGAGTTGCTTTGGCAGTAGCTCAGCTCACGGATAATGCCTTATCCTGGGGGGATAGATTGTGCACTGACCGTAGGAGAGGGCACTTGAGGCGACTAGATTCCTGGTTAGACATGAAAGATGCTATGAGGCTGAGGTTTGTGCCACAACACTATCACAGAGACTTGCACAAGAAGTTCAGAACACTTAAGAAAGGGAGCAAGTCAGTTGAGGATTACTATGAGGAGTTTGAGAAGCTAAGAAACCGCCTTGATCTTAATGAAAATGAAGAAACCATCATGGCTCAATTCATAGATGGGTTGCAAGATAGAGTGAGCAGTAAGGTTGAGAGACAAGCTTATGGGGATCTCAAAGACCTATTCCACTTAGCAGTACAAGCCGAGCAACATCTCAAGAAGAAGAGCACCAGAGGCAGGTCTCAATCAAACTGGAACTCCAACAACAGCAGCAACTACAACAAGCCAGGAGACAAGGGCAAAGGGATTGAGGGGGACACTCGTTCCAAGTCGCAATCTGTGGATGCCAACAAAGACACCAGGACAGAGCCAACTAAGACTACTACTCCTCAACGTGCCAGAGACATCACTTGTTTCAAGTGTAAGGGCCGAGGACATATGGCTAGAGAATGTCCAAACCAGAGAGTGATGATGCTAACTTACGATGGGTATGAATCACTTGATGAGGATGCACCTGAGTTACAAGCAGACTATGGAGAGATGCAATACCCAGACGTGGGAGAGAGCTTAATGATAAGGCGTGTGCTTAGTGTTCTAGTAGAACCCGCTGAGACTATCCAAAGAGAAAACATCTTCCATAGCAGATGCACTATTAAAGGCAAGGTATGTAACCTCATCATTGATGGTGGGTCTTGTACTAATGCCGCGAGTGCTTACATGGTTGATAAGCTTGGCTTAGTCAAGGTCCAGCATCCGCATCCATATAGGCTAAGATGGTTAGATGATAAGGTTGAGCTGCAGATCAAAGAGCAAGTTACTATCCCTTTTAACATTGGTAAGTATCAAGATGAGGTAGTTTGTGATGTAGTGCATATGCAAGCTGGGCATGTTTTGTTAGGTCGACCTTGGCAATGGGATAGAGAGACTAGGCATGATGGTAGATCAAACATGTATACATTCATGCATAACAAGCGTAAGATTAGTCTAGCTCCTCTCACTCCTGCTCAGGTTCATGAATTGCATTTGCAAATCGTTAAGGAGAAGGAAAAATCTGTTAAATCAAATTTCCTAATCCAGCCTAGCCATATCAGAAAGGCAACTGCTACTAAACACACAATGCTACTAATAATCTTTAAGGAGCTTTTGAGTGCAGGTTCAGGTGAAGTGGAGTATCCACCAGAGATTACTAAACTTCTTGACAAGTTCAAAGACTTGTTTCCAGAAGAGGTTCCACACGGCTTACCACCACTAAGGGGCATTGAGCATCAGATAGATTTCATACCAGGAGCTGCTTTGCCAAACAAACCAGCGTATAGAGTAAACCCCGAGGAGGCCAAGGAGTTGGAAAGACAAGTTCAGGACCTATTGGACAAGGGATACGTGAGGGAGAGCCTGAGCCCATGTGTGGTGCCTGTCTTACTAGTACCAAAGAAGGATGGGACTTGGAGAATGTGTGTAGACTGTCGTGCCATCAACAACATCACTATCAAGTATAGACACCCCATTCCACGGCTTGATGACATGCTAGACGAGTTAAGTGGTGCCACCATCTTCTCCAAGATTGATCTTAAGAGTGGGTACCATCAGGTAAGAATGAAAGAAGGTGATGAGTGGAAGACAGCTTTTAAAACAAAGCAAGGTCTCTATGAATGGCTAGTGATGCCATTTGGACTCACTAATGCTCCTAGCACCTTCATGCGCCTCATGAACCATATCCTTAGACCATACATCAGTAAGTTTGTTGTGGTATATTTTGATGACATTTTAATTTATAGTACCAGCTTACTTGATCATGTGTCACATCTTGAGCAAGTATTAGAAACACTTCGTAAAGAAGGACTCTATGCAAACCTCAAGAAGTGCACATTCTGCACTGATAAACTTGTCTTCCTAGGTTTTGTTGTGAGTTCACAGGGATTACAGGTTGATGAAGAGAAGGTTAAAGCAATCCAAGACTGGCCAGAACCAACAAGCATCAGTCAAGTCAGAAGTTTTCATGGATTAGCCAGTTATTACAGGCGGTTTGTTAAGGACTTCAGTAGCATAGCAGCACCTCTCACTGCCATTGTTAAGAAGAGTGTTGGATTCATGTGGGAGAAAGCTCAAGAGGAGGCTTTTCAGGCTCTGAAGTACCGGTTAACACATGCACTTGTGCTAGTCTTACCAGACTTCAATAAAACTTTTGAAGTGGAGTGTGATGCATCAGGCATAGGGATTGGGGCAGTACTACTTCAGGGAGGCAAACCAGTGGCCTTTTTCAGTGAAAAACTTAGTGGAGCTGCCCTTAACTATCCTACATATGACAAGGAGTTGTATGCCTTAGTGAGGGCCTTGGAGACATGGCAGCATTACCTACTGCCTAAGGAGTTTGTAGTACACACTGATCATGAAACCCTTAAGCATTTGAGAGGTCAAACCAACCTTAAACGGAGGCATGCTCGTTGGCTGGAGTTCATAGAGACTTTCCCATATATCATCAAGTACAAGAAGGGTAAAGACAACATTGTAGCTGATGCACTCTCCAGGAGACACGCCTTGATTGCCACAATGGAAGCTAAGGTACTGGGGTTTGAGTTCATCAAGGATTTATATGGAGAAGACCCGGATCTTGTTGATACCTACACCAGCTGCACTAAAGGACCTCACGGGAAGTTTTACTTACATGACGGGTTCTTATTCAAGGGCAAGAGACTATGTATCCCTCAGTGTTCTTTGAGAGACCTGATCACTAGAGAAGCTCATGGAGGGGGACTCATGGGACACTTTGGAGTAGACAAAACACTTGCTGTGGTCAGAGAACACTTCTATTGGCCGCACCTCAAGAAGACAGTAGAAGCTCATTGTGCAAGATGTGTGACTTGCAAGAAAGCTAAGTCAAGAGTACAACCCCATGGTCTTTACATGCCACTGCCTATTCCCACAGCTCCTTGGGTGGATATCTCCATGGATTTTGTACTAGGTCTACCAAAGATTCAACATAAGGACTCCATCTTTGTTGTGGTGGACAGGTTCTCCAAGATGGCATACTTCATACCTTGTGCCAAGGTGAATGATGCATCCAAGACAGCTGATCTATTCTTCAAAGAAGTGGTGCGCTTACATGGAGTACCAAGGACCATTGTATCTGACAGGGACACCAAGTTCCTCAGCCATTTTTGGAGAACACTATGGAAGAAGCTAGGCACCAAGCTGCTCTTCTCTACTACTTGTCATCCCCAAACGGATGGGCAGACTGAAGTTGTCAATAGAACCCTCTCTACGCTGCTGAGAGCCACCATTGGGAAGAACATGAAGAATTGGGTAGACTGCATTCCATTCATAGAGTTTGCTTACAACCGGGCTCAGCACTCAGCTACCAAGATGTCACCATTTGAAGCGGCTTATGGATTCAATCCGAAAACCCCTTTAGATCTCACACCTTTACCTCTAGCTGAAGTGATCAGTCTCACCAGGGAAGCCAAAGCTGCTTATGTCAAGGAGCTACACCAAAGGGTTCAAGAGAATCTAGAGAAGAGGACCGAGCAGTATACTAAGCAAGCCAACAAGGGGCGCAAAGAAATTATATTTGAACCCGGAGAGTGGGTTTGGTTACACATGAGGCAAGAAAGGTTTCCTAACCAGAGAAGTTCAAAGCTGAAGCCAAGAGGCACTGGTCCCTTTCAAGTCCTTGAGAGAATCAACAACAACGCCTACCGTCTTGATCTGCCAGGTGAGTTAAATGTATCATCTACTTTCAATGTTACTGATTTGTCTCCTTGTTTTACAGATGAACCAATTTTGAGGTCAAAACCTTTTGAAGAGGGAGGGAATGATGAGGACATTGAACCAGACCTAACCGAACCAGACATTCAAGACATGATCAGCAACATTACCAAACCAGAGATAGAGCAAGAAGTGCCCATACCAATCGTGTTCAAGGGAGCTATCACTAGACAAAGAGCTAAGATACTTCAACATAAATTTAATGAGAGCATGATACTTGCTTCTGATCTTGGACAGGTTAAACCAGCTGATGGAGCTAACAAAGATGACACTAAGAGAGTTGCTGTGAAGGTGGAAGAGCCGATTGAGAACTATCAAGCATCAAGAGAAGATCTTTGGCCATTCATCCCTGATCAAAGCCACAACCATTTGATGATCATTACCATAGAAGATCCAAATGCTTAAGAAGACTCTTGGATGGGGCTAGCAACTAGGCAAGCTCTTTGTGTGTGCTCTTTTCCTTGCTCTTGGTTTTGTCCCATGAGGTTTTCCGGAGGAAGGTTTTTAACGAGGCCACAACTAGCTTATCACATCACCTATATGCATCTCGGTCCAAGATTAAAGAAGACTCCATTCTTCTTTATTTCCTTATTTGAACTATAGCTTATTATCTTTATTTGTGACGCGCCTGTTCCTTAGTCTATTTATATGTTTGCAAAACCCTTTTTCTTGGTACACTTGATATTTTATAAAACTTTCTTTCAAAGAAAACCTAGAGCTCTCAAACAGAACTCGCCGCCTCCTTGCCTTGTGAGACCAGTACCTCCACGGCTTGAAGGTTCCTTTGTGTTGTATTACGAGCTTTCCATCTCTCGTGTGGTGCACTTCAATCCACCTTGTCCTTATTTCACGGTTCCTCTTGGTTGATTAGATCAAACAAAAGAAACCACCTCTTGATCTAGTCGGTTCCATCTCTCTTGCTTGGATCATACAGCCTTTGTCAGCCTAGGCTTGTATCAATAGTAGGGGTGGGCGTTCGGGTACCTATTCGTGTTTCGGTTTGGGTCTATTCGGATTTTAGGTTTTCGGAGTCAAAGATTTCAGTCCCATTCGGGTATTTTTAAATTTTGGTTCGGGTTTGGTTCGGATCTTTGCGGGTTCGGTTCGGGTTCTGTTAACCCATTTAAATTATTTTTAAAATTTTAAATTCATTATATACTTTAAATTTCTCAAAATCTACAAATAAAATAATGTATTACAAATAAATTTGAATAATATATGTCAAAATACCTAAACTTAACATACAAATTAGTTTGGTTTGAACATCTGGATAGAGAATCACTAAATTGTTTAAGTATTTTGGTGTTTTGAATATACTTTAGCTATTTTAAACATTTACTTTTGACTATTTGTATATATTTTTAAGTATTTTGGCAAAACATAAGAGTATCTTATATATTGTGGTTATGTTTAATATACATTACACCTAAAAACAATTAATATATTTAAGTATATAAATATCTTTCGGATACATTCGGGTACCCGAAACATTTTGGTTCGGATCGGGTTCGGTTTCGGTTCTAAAAATACCAAAATTTTGAATCCGTTTGGATATTTAATGAATTTTTGTTCGGGTTCGGTACTACTTTTTCGGATCGGGTTTGGTTTGATTTTTCGGATCCGGGTTTGGTTTGATCAATCTGAATTACCTGATATTTAAATTTAAAATGGATATTTTTATCTATAAATTTGTAATTATCTGAAAATCCAGAATTTAAACCTGAAATAAATTGGATCATTTTTTTTCATATTAGCTGGTTCCCAACTTTGCTACTAAACCGAACTAAAAACCAGAATAAGTCAATTGAAACCAAACCAAACTCTGTTAATTGCTGAACGGTTCCTAAATTTTTAGAACCAAAACATCAAAAAATTAAAATCTCGAAACCAAAACTCAATGCTGAGGACTAATAATACAACTACATTTAAATAGTGTGAATAATTCATTCTATTTTTTTACAAATTATATAAATCGTTTTAGTGGAGTATATATGTGGTTTATAAACAAATTAAGATACATCTCTCTCTCTCTCTCTCTCTCTCTCTCTCTCTCTCTCTCTCTCTCTCTCTCTCTCTCTCTCTCTCTCTCTCTCTCTCTCTCTCTCTCTCTCTCTCTCTCTCTCTCTCTCTCTCTCTCTCTCTCTCTCTCTCTCTCTCTCTCTCTCTCTCTCTCTCTCTCTCTCTCTCTCTCTCTCTCTCTCTCTCTCTCTCTCTCTCTCTCTCTCTCTCTCTCTCTCTCTCTCTCTCTCTCTCTCTCTCTCTCTCTCTCTCTCTCTCTCTCTCTCTCTCTCTCTCTCTCTCTCTCTCTCTCTCTCTCTCTCTCTCTCTCTCTCTCTCTCTCTCTCTCTCTCTCTCTCTCTCATACAAACATTTCTTCTTCAGTAATTGCGTTTACTTTGAATTTTAATTTGTCCTGGCGAACTGTTCATTTAATGCTTTCATAATAGCAAAAGAACGATTGGTGTGTATATGTATCTATACGGATGTGATTTTATGTTTATCTACTTGACTCTTCCCTACGTCTCATATTGAAGTGTATGACAATTATGTTAATTACTACTCCTTCCGTTTCAAAATGATACATATTCTAGAGTTTTCACCTTTATTAAAAAACCGTAAAAATTTGACAATAAATACATTATTTTCTGTGTTTAGCTATTTCTTATGATTTTAAACAATCAAAATTCATTAGACAATTAATATCTTTGAAATTTACAATTTATCATTATTACATAAAATAAAAATGTAAAATATTGATTTTTTAGAAATAATATTTTTCTAAAACATAGATCATTCCGAAAAGGAGGGAGTATTTTAAAAACATTAACTTCCAAATAAGTTATTTTTAGAGTTTGCGCGTTTGATATTTTGAGATGACCAAATACGGTTCTTGACATATTAGCCTTACGACTTGTTTGTGGCTGAGTTCAGCGATACGGGACCAGTATAAATGAGGACGTTATAGTCAAACTTTAAGATATGTTATTTGTCTTTATGATATGGTTTATAAATATTACTGTTGATGATAAATCATGAAGACCAAACAATAAAAAATATTGTTGGAGGATTTTAAGTTATGTCGGTGATACGTATAACAAAATAGTGGTAATCAGTAGAGATGTCAAAAACGAGTAAATTCATAAAAAAATATGCTGCAGAAGCTGTATGCTTTTATTAAAATTTTTAATAAGATGATTGGTAAAGCAGTAGCAGTATACAATTTTAATTTTTTTAATAAAAGTTAGTATATAATCTATTTATTTCAAAATTATATATATTAAATTATAATATATATATTTAATAATATATTTGTTATTAAAAATAATGAATCTCAATTAATAACATAAATTAAATTTTAAAAGTGAAATAATATTATTTTAAAAATATAATTTTTTTAAACATAAATTTATTTTTGGATATAAAATAATTTTGAATATTATTAAATAAAATATATGAAATATAAATTTATTTTTGGATATAAATAATTTGAATATTATTAAACAAAATAAATAAATTATCATTATATATATCTTTTTATTTTATATATTAATATATAAAAGAGATATAATTAATTTATTTTAATTCCTAATTTCAAAATCATGTTTGTATCGAAAATTTTATTTTAAATAATTAAATTTACCATTAAAATATCTATTTTTAAAAATAATATTCTGCATTTAAAATATAATATAATTTATATAATTAAATTATATTTTAAATGTGAAATACTATTTAAAAAAATATTTATATTGTAAATTTATTTTATAAATCAAAATTTCATTTTATGGATATAAAAATAATTTTATGATATTATTAAATCAAATAAATGAACTAATTATATTTATTTCTTAAATTTATAAATTGTAAATGCAAATGCTCTTCTAAAAGCTTCATATGAGAGCATTTGCCAGAAAGCATTTGGAGAACATTAGCATTTAGTAAATGCTTTTCTAAATGTTTTTCTAACAAATGTTGATTGGATAATGTGTAGCATAATGCTAATGCTAATGCTCTACCAATCAAGGTAATTGAGGACGTTATGGTCAAATACGGCTCTTGACATATCTTGGATATTAGCCTTAAGACTTATTTGTAGCTGAGTTCAGCCTTAAAACAGATGTTGACGACGTGGTCAGACTTTAAAACATTATATATGTATGTCTGTATGATTGAGAATCAAACTGACTAACCGGAGGTTGTGGCTATGGTGGTAAAAGACTCATAGCTGTGAATATTATTATCTGGGTTTGAATTCCGGCCACTGAAAATTAATATTTTGGCATCTCAAGAAACAGAAGACACTTAACTAATTTGGACTATTTCTTTGGGATCAGGATAGCCCTATATAATAAAAAAAAAAGAGAATCAAACTGACAAGTGCGCATACTAAGAATCACAATATAAAATTTATTTATTGAGGACGTTATGGTCAAATACGGCTCTTGACATATCTTGGGTATTAGCCTTAAAACTTATTTGTAGCTGAGTTCAGCCTTAAAACAGATGTTGAGGACGTGGTCAGACTTTAAAACATTATATATGTATGTATGTATGATTGAGAATCAAACTGACTAACCGGAGGTTGTGGCTATGGTGGTAAAAGACTCATGGCTGTGAATATTATTATCTGGGTTTGAATTCCGGCCACTGAAAATTAATATTTTGGCATCTCAAGAAACAGAAGACACTTAACTAATTTGGACTATTTCTTTGGGATCAGGATAGCCCTATATAATAAAAAAGAAAAGAGAATCAAACTGACAAGTTTATGGTCAAATACGGCTCTTGACATATCTTGGATATTAGCCTTAAGACTTATTTGTAGCTGAGTTCAGCCTTAAAACAGATTTTGAGGACGTGGTCAGACTTTAAAACATTATATATGTATGTCTGTATGATTGAGAATCAAACTGACTAACCGGAGGTTGTGGCTATGGTGGTAAAAGACTCATGGCTGTGAATTTTATTATCTGGGTTTGAATTCCGGCCACTGAAAATTAATATTTTGGCATCTCAAAAAACAGAAGACACTTAACTAATTTGGACTATTTCTTTGGGATCATGATAGCCCTATATAATAAAAAAAGAGAGAATCAAACTGACAAGTTTATGGTCAAATACGGCTTTTGACATATCTTGGATATTAGCCTTAAGACTTATTTGTAGCTGAGTCCAGTCTTAAAAGAGATGTTGAGGACGTGGTCAGACTTTAAAACATTATATATGTATGTCTGTATGATTGAGAATCAAACTGACTAACCGGAGGTTGTGGCTATGGTGGTAAAAGATTCATAGCTGTGAATATTATTATCTGAGTTTGAATTCCGGCCACTGAAAATTAATATTTTGGCATCTCAAGAAACAGAAGACACTTAACTAATTTGGACTATTTCTTTAGGATCATGATAGCCCTATATAATAAAAAAAAAAAATAGAATCAAACTGACAAGTGCGCATACTAAGAATCGCAATATATAATTTATCTAGATATGTTCATCATCTTTTCATTTATTTTTCTCTTCTTTACAATCATCGGAAGCTTCTTGGCAATCTCAACATCTGTTTCATCATTTTTCTATCAAGATGAGTGTATGAGAATAATAGCCATTATTATTTTTAACTGAGTGCGTTACCATTTAGGATATTTTCTCATTTTTTTGACACTTTACACATGTTGCTAGAGGAGTATTTTTCCTCTTGGTTATGCTGATTTACGGACTAAATTGTTCCTTCCTTAACGAACTGAAACCGGAAACGAGTTGGTGTTAGTGGAAACCATTTATGCTATCTAGTTAGTGGGGACCAAACTGATTTACGGTGATAGGAGTATAGAAAAGAACTTTTTTTAAACTATTAGATATTAGAAGTGCAACTAGATCGTATTGTTAAAGTTACTTGAACTTTTTTTAATATTACTTTATCAATCTCCTATATTTTTTTATGTAATTATTTTAACATATTATAGTATATAAATAAATAAATTTGATATCATAAAATATATCTTTATATTATCTACATTTTAAGATCCATTTTAGTATATTTTGTAATCTAAATATGAAAAAGACATATCAATAAAAAAAATTGTGGATTAAGTGTTCGTGGAAAAATAAAATATGAACATAGATTTTGTGTCTAAAGAAAAAAATGTGGACATGGACAAAATAATTGTATATAAAAAAGTAGACATGATTTAGTGTTGATTTGAGATATGTGGTTTCATGTTCACTAAATTAACTAAGATCCTATTTTAAGGTATGTGTTAGTGGACGAGATCTATTTTTTTAAATGATTGGTTATTTATTTCATTATTGTGTTATACCACCTAATGTTTTCAATTGATTTTATTTCAAATTCTAAGAGTTATAAAATAAATATAATTATTACAATAATTTAGATATATAATTTTCTATTTTTGACATCTATTTATATTATATATATATATATATATATATATATATATATATATATATATATATATATATCAACATACACAGAAAATATGTGGATATGAACGTGAACTAAATCTGTGGACGTGGACGATACATGTATATCGAAAGAGTACTGTTTTGGAATAAAGAAACTTAAGTTCTGTTTTTAAAAAAGTTGAAAATAAAAATAAAGAAAATATATTAGAAAACAAAATTTTGAAAAAAAATAGGAAAAATGATTGCCAGCTACCTGAAGTATCGGCCATCACATGGTTGACTATCCAGACTAATAAAATACATGGCTAGCTACACGAAGTATATGTTATACATGCGTACATCCCCGAACTAAATGTGGTTATGATTCTAACATCATTAGCAAGATTTTAATTATCCGGGATTGACACGTGGACATCGGCCACAATAACACCGTCACTTTGTCCATTTGACTATAAGACTATTATTTTTTTTTTTTTGGCATCAAAAGGCTATTCTATTACTCAAACTTGAGGTGGCCTGGGTAACCAGGCCGGAATAGAACAACCAAAGTAGCATAATGATCTATGAAAGATACGAGCGTTCCTAGCTAAAGAGTCAGCTATCACATTTTCAGTTCTTGGTACGTAGCATAGCTTGAAGTTTGAGTAGCATAACTTGATCGTATGAATCATCTCCAATTCAGTTGAAAAGCTTGGCCATGCTTTCGGTTCCGCCAGCATTGCTATGAGGTCTTTGCAGTCAGTCCCAAATCTCTGGCAATCCGACTGTTGTAACATTGTCTCCATTGCCCATCTCAAAGCTTCCAGTTCCGAGTGTAGAGCTGACTCCCTCCTCCTCTGGTTCCTCATCCCCATTAGCTGTATCGTCCCCCTGCTATCTTTCCATACCCATCCAAGTCCACTAAACGGATCAGTAGAGGTCCATGAACCATCTATCATGCATATATCACCCAAGCTTATGACTTGAGGCTCTTGAATAACTGGAAGCGTAGTCATACCCTCTCTAGCATTATGCCATGCTTGACATTCACTTTCAGCATGCCTAACTAGCTCCCCTGGATCCCTGTCTATTCCCCTGAATAGTTTATCATTACGGGCCTTCCATATGTACCATATAATCCAAGGATATGGATCCCTGTCATTCTCTGGCTCCACTATGCTATTCTTTCTCCAAAATAAATAATCCATATTGTTGTAGATACTTGAAGAAGGAAATATTTGAGGGCTGGATGGTGTTGATGATAAAGCCCATGTTTGAAGAGCTGGTGGACATTCAAATATTGCATGAGACACAGTTTCTTCTGTCTCTCCACATCTTGGACAGTAGTTGTCACATCTCATGTTCCTTCGTACTAGGTTCCTTGTAACAGCTACCTGACCTGTGATTAATTGCCATAAAAGATGGCGGATCTTTTGCGGAGCACTCACTTTCCAAGCAAAGGCTTGGAGTTTAGAAATGCTGGGTTCCAGAACTTGAGTTTCCACATCATCCTTCAGAATGTTTGCAGCTACCCAGTATCCAGATTTTACTTTGTATTGTCCATTTTTGGTATAATTCCAGCAGAACGTATATGGGCGATGAGTTGGGCTTATGGCCATACTCTGAATACTTTGTATGTCATCATGATGAACATACTGTTCAAGCAAACGTAGATCCCATTCTTTGGTCTGAAAATCAATCAAGCTACTGACAGTCATTTCCGGGTGTACCACTGGAGCATTAGCCCGAGCCGGTCTTGCTGGCACTGATGGAATCCAAGGATCCTGCCATACTTTGATCTCAAACCCTGAATGTACTTTGTTCCTAATTCCCAAAAGCAGTAGTTTCCTTGCTGCAATGATACTTGTCCACACATAGGATGGGGAATCTACAGAGCAAGTTCGTAAAGGCGAACTCAGTCGGTAATACCTGCCTCTCAGTACTCTTGCCACTAATGAATCTGGGAACTGGACAAGACGCCAAAGCTGTTTCGCTAGGAGAGCTAGATTAAATTCATGTATCAATCGAAATCCAATGCCACCTTCCTCTCTAGGTTTGCACATTTTATCCCAGGTAGCCCAATGTATCCCTCTTTTTGGAGGGTTTGAACTCCACCAAAACTGTGCTATGGCACTAGCAAGGCTCTCACATATCTCTAGAGGGAGTAAGAAGGTAGACATCACATACGTCGGGAGAGCTAGTAGAATAGACTTGATTAACACTTCCTTTCCTCCCTTCGATAGCCATCTGCCAGTCCACCCATTCACCCTATGCAATAGCTTCTCCTTTAGGAATGCAAATAGCTTGCATTTAGACCCACTGATATCTTCTGGTATTCCTAAATAGGACCCCATTCCTCCTTCATTTTGTATTCCAAGTACATCTTTAATTTGTTGACGGTCACTTGCTGGTATCTTCTTGCCAAAGAGCAAAGAAGACTTATCAAAATTTATGCATTGTCCAGATGCCTGTCCATATTTCCTGACTACTTTCATAACTTCTTCACATTCACGGGGCTCCGCCTTACAGAAGAAAAGGCTATCGTCAGCAAAAAGAAGGTGAGATACCGGGGGGCTAGCACGAGCGGCTCGCATCCCCGTTATCTTTCCTTGATTCTCTGCTTGACTAAGAAGGCTAACGAGCGCTTCCGTGCATAGAATAAATATGAAAGGAGACAAAGGATCTCCTTGACGTAGACCTCTCTCTGGAACTATGTGTCCCCTAGGCTCTCCGTTCATCAAAACTTGGTACTTAACTGAGGTTACACATCTCATAATCCATCCAATCCATACCTCAGAGAAGCCCATCTTCCTCATGACTGCCTCTATGAAAGACCATTCCATCCTATCATAAGCCTTGCTCATGTCTGTCTTAATGGCCATTCTCTTCACCCTTCCTCCTGGTTTTGTTCGCAAAGTGTGGAACATCTCCTGTGCTATCATCACATTATCTGATATTTGTCTTCCAGCCACAAACGCCGACTGAGTTTCAGATATCAAATGTGGAAGAAGCTTTTTTAATCTTTGGCATAAGACCTTAGATATTATTTTGTAGCTGACATTGCAAAGACTAATAGGTCGAAATTGTGTCATCACATTCGGCTTCGTGGTCTTAGGTATAAGGCAAATGTTTGTGTCGTTCAGCCCTTGTGGCATTGTACCTTGGAAGAGAAATTGATTAACCATAAGAGTTAAATCATCTTTAACTATATCCCAAAACTTCTGGTAGAAAAGAGCTGTCATGCCATCTGGCCCAGGAGCCTTTTCTGGATGCATAGCAAAAAGTGCTAGCTTGACCTCCCATTCTGTTACTGGCGCTGTGAGACCTTCATTTGTTTGTGCAGTAATGGTCTTCTTTACCTCCGTGAGTGCCTCTGCTATATCCTCTGGATTGGAGGATTCAAATATTTGCCTGAAATAACTAGTAGCAATGGCTACTAGTCCCTCTTCATCCTCCACCATGTTTCCATTTGCATCTAGGAGTTGTGTTATCCTATTCTTTGCTCTCCTCTGCTTCACTAATGCATGGAAAAATTTCGTGTTTCTATCTCCTTCCCTCAGCCATAGGACTCTGCTCTTTTGTTTCCAAAACGTTTCTTCCGCCTTAAGAGCGTTTGAAAGATCTTTTAGCGCAGCAGCTATCTGTTCAGATGTAGCATTATCATCAGCATACAGTTCTTCTACCTTCTCTTTAAGTTCTTCCACAAGCTTTTCAGAGTTCACATTATTTTCTCTCCTCCATTGACTCAGTGCTCTCCGACAGCTAGCAATATGATCCATGATACTTGCATCAGGTGGCAGATCATCTGACTTCCATCCTTCAAGAATGACTTGCCTCAACTCCTCATCATCTAACCACCTTTTGTCAAATTTAAATTTCTTTTTCCTTCTCTTTGGTCTTTTGAGGATATCTGCTAGAACTGGACGATGATCCGAGCCCCAAAGCCTGAGATATCGCGAAGATGTATGCGGAAATTGCTCATGCCAATCCTCATTTCCCACAGCTCTATCCAGCCGGCATCTTACTGTTACTCTTCCCGATCTTTTCCCTACCCATGAAAGCTTGTTTCCCGTGAATGGAAACTCCAGCATTCCACAATTACTTAACATCTGTTTGAATGACAAAAAAGAACTATCAGAGCGTCGTCTGCCTCCTTCCTTTTCACTGTGATCAACAATTTCGTTAAAATCTCCAATCATGAACCAGGGTCCATTTCTGGTTGTGGCAAAGCGCATAAGACGCTCCCAAACCTGATCTCTACGTTCTAAAACAGGGTCTCCATAAACAAATGTCATGTAGACTTTTATTCCATCAATGACTGCCTCAATGTCAATCATTCTGTTATTTGAAAATAAAACATTAACTTGAAAATCATCCATAAATAAAAGAGCTAAACCTCCGCTGAGACCAAGTGGCTCAACAGTAAACAAACGATCAAATCCTAAGTCAGCTTGAATGTTTTGCATCCGCTGCCTCTTATTCTTTGTTTCAGAAAGGAACACAAGTCCTGGGCGATGCTTCTGACACATCTCCGTAAGGCGTCGAACTGTGAGGTCGCTCCCAATACCTCGACAATTCCAACTGAGTGTCCTCATTGGAGATCTTTGGAGGAGACTTTGGACCCCTCCACGCCATTAGCTTTCCTGGAACTCGAACTTGATTTAGGAACTTGTACTCCATGCCGACTATGAGCATTGCGGGCTGCGTTCTTAGACGTACTCGTCCGGTGTTTTGGGGATCCCCGACGAAGGATCTCTGCTCTTTTAAATGGGCGACCCAAGGGGATCACCGACTTACCCCCACTCCTCGCTCTCTCCTTCCTCGCCTGCACATTAGAACTCGGCTCAGCCTCCATGTCTTCCACCATTCGCGTCTTACTTAATCCCTCCTCCAGCTCCATCAAATCTCGGCCAAGTAAATCATCACCCTCGCGATCCATTAACATCTCTTTATCCTCCTCATCCTTACTGTCTTGACCAGTCTCCATCTCAGATAAGGCCTCTATCATTTGAGCATTATATGGAAGAATATCCTCAGTGGGAAAAGTGATAGAACGAGCAATGTTCTTAGGACGTATAGTGACATTAGGTTCTTGTTCCATCTGCCGGGAAGGAGTAACAATGACACTAGCTATCTTTTGGCCACTGTGATTATGGGAGTGTATCTCACTTGTCGACTCTGTTGGTAGATTTGAAGAATCTCCAATTTGTAATTGAACATCCTTACAAAGTTCCTGGCTCTCTCTCGCTTCTTGTTCTCTCCATTTCTTTCCCATAATTCTCCTTAGGCCTCCATGATTTGAGCCTATTCTTATCATATGGAGCATAACGTACACCATGTCTGCTTGAAACATGGTTAGTGCTTCGATCTTTTCCCCCTTGGCGCCCCCCATATCTGTCCCTTGACACATTGTAGCGATCATGCTCATAAGGAGCATGTCTTGCACCAGCTTCGGCTGCACGTCGTTGCGAGTAAAAGGACTCGCCCTGACGATCAAAAGAACTCTACCTATGACGTGGGAATCGATCCTGGTAATCCTTCTCAGGTAGCAAAGGCTGCCTAATCCTTGAACCAATGGGTTGCTGCATCCTGGAGAACACATCTGGTCTTTCTAGACGATCTCTGATCTCCTTCTCCTTCTCCTTCGTCGGGCAGTGTGCAGTTTCATGGGTCATCATTCCACAAGTAATACAATGCTTGAAAAGCAATTCATACTTCATATGAATGGATACTTCATCTCCAGAAGGAGATGAGATCTTCTTGGTGAAGATAAGTGGCTTTCGAGAATCAATCTCAATGACCATACGCCCTTCCGCATCACGTATCTTCTTGTCATCCACATAACCCAACTTAGATCCTATCTTCTTCAAATTCTGTGATGTCCATAGGTGTAATGGTATACCAGTGATCTCGACCCAGAATGGAATGATCCATGGGTAATCGTCATGGACGATTGGTTCCCAACGAACAAGAACAAACATGAAGAAGTTATGATGGAAAGGTCCTTTCTGCAACACATATTGTAGATCTTCCTCACTCTCAAAATTAAAAAGGAACTTTCCATTGCCTAGGTCATTGGCTGTGATGCGATCTTGAAGCTTCCACTCAGTCGGCATGTGCTCAATAAGTTTAATCACATTCTGTTTTTTCGGGTTGAGAACCTTTCCTATTAGGGTCAGTTGATATTCTCGGATCATGAGTGATTCATCTTGATCTGTCAGCTGAATAGGTTCATCATCATTGTCGTACATAATCCCTTTCCCTTTAAGATCAGCCATATGAGCCGACCCTAAGCGATTCCATGGACGAGCCATAGCTACTCTCGCTCCGTAAGGAACCGAGTGTATCAAAGCTATAGTTCGGACTGTAAGAAGCTCAGAGGACAAAGATCACTCTGTTTTGATGATCAATCGTGTCGGTAGGGTAATGACCAAACGTTCACAGATGATGAGAATGGACGCAATCAGTCAATCTCAGTCAATGGATCCAGGCCGGTGAGATGAAAGGTTGATGATAGCTTGACGAGGAAGAAACAGATGATTTGATACTGAAGCACCTTTCGTTGAAAAGGAAAACGATTCCAAACAACCAATCTCAGTCACGACGATCAACCCCGAGCTTCCGATCCCGATCTTCAGCAACGACCAAAGGAGATCACACCTTCCGAATGAAAATCGAGAGCAGTCGACTCCGATCACTTCCAGAGTAGCGTCGCTCACCGTAGCGATCCAAAGAAAAACAGAGGACAGATCTACACACCAAGGAACGTGCAAATCAATCCAGAATCAAGCCTTCAATGGAAGGAATGATGATCGCCAATTTTGTCTCCCTGGAAGCCCTAGCCGCCCTCCTCTCATCTAATTGAATTGAATTTGAGTCATAATCTGACCGAAATTTAGTTAGACCGTTATCCAAACCAACCCAAAAAAATCAAATTAAAATAGATTTGGGCTTAAAATTAGAAGTGTTGGCCCAAGAAATTATATTAAGAGATTGAAGATTTTTTTTTTCTTTCACGACAGAAGAGAATAACGCAGAAAGAAAGTAGGGTTTGGCCATTTCAAATCGAAATTGTGAGAGAGTAACGAAGTTGTTGAATTTATAAGGGAGTGTTGACCGAAATCGTGAGACAAGAGTGAATCGAGGCCGAAATCTCGTTAAAATGAGGTATTTGGTTCATATTATAGCTTTATTTTGTTTTCAATTTTGTTGGGGTCTCACTTGTGTCGGGTTGTCCATGTCGTTTACGGGGTTATCGGGTTGTTTTCGGGGTTGTGAAAGCTTGTAGCTTTTTTTTATTGTCGAGGTCTCACTATTGTCGGGTTGTGTAAGGATTGTTTATTGTCAAATGGTGGGTCTCTTGTTGGGTTAGTGCCTGGATTGTTTATTGTTGATTTCTGTGTGATTAATTTTTTTATTTAACTATTCTGAAGTGACGAAGATTCGGTGAAAGTCAACTGTCGTCATGGTGGAGAATTCAAAAAACAAGAAGGAGTCGTAACTTTCGGTGATGGAGAGCTCGTTGTGTTCAAGGTGGATTTAGCTTGTGTCTTCACATCTTTGGTGACAAAACTGTTTGAGAGAAGAATCGTTATTGGGAAAATGTGGTTCAAGCTTCCTTATGAAAATGTCGAAGATTGTAAGCCTTTGTTTGAAAAAGTGGAGCTTAACAAGAAGAAATTGAGTGAAGTGCTCAGATACTCTTAATGAGGGCAAAAAGTGATCTAGCATACTCTCACGTGATCTGGCGTACTCTTATGTGTTTTGATACTCTTCCTTTCAATGGTCAATGTCTAAATTATCCTTTGTGTCTAAACCAATCAAAATCATTCTCTCTCTTACTCTATCTTCTTCCTTTCTCTCTCCACTGTAAATCTCAAACCCATATTTAATTATTTCATTCAAATTCTATTCAATTTGGCATTCATCTTCTCCATTAATTCATTCTTGAAGAGGTTTAATTTCAAATTCGTATTCACAATTAATTGATTAAGAACAATGAATCTCGATCTATTTGAATATTCAAAATACTGATATAATTATAAATATGAGTCTGTTTTTGTATGACAAAAAATATAAAAAATGTATCAAATTATTATTTTGATAAAAAATTAGAAAACGTAGTAAAACTTGGTATACCTATAACTATACAACTTGGTAAAATCATAATGTACAACGAAGTAAAATTGTGTAACTAAGTAAAATGATACTAACTAAATTGTATAACTTAATATAACTATAATGGTAAAACTATATAACTTGGTAACATTTTATGGTTAAACCGTGCAAGTTCATCTAACTTATTGTTAATCATTTTGATTTTTACATGAGACGACGAGTTCTCTCACAAACATACACTTTGATTATTAAAAGTACTATTATAAAGCCGGAGATGGTCATGAATGAAATCCAAACGAATGTAAAGGTAGTTTGTATGCTAGTGGACAAAATATGCAGAAAAATGACCATAAATCCATATACAAATAGGTAAAATTTGAGTTATATGGTAATAAAATCTTTGATACCATTGAAAAAACATAACAACATCTTAAGGTGACTGAGCCAGTGGAAGATGTTGTTATTCGAGATAGAGATAATATAGGTATTGATTTGGATAACGTGGAGAGCATGTAAAAGATTTAGTTGATTGAACATCACATCATAACTGTTTTGAAATTACTATTTTGAACTGTGAGCTCCGAATATTAAGAACTCTAATTTGTTTCGATTAAAAAAGTGCATACTTGTTCTCGTAAATATTTAAATTCGGGAACCTAGAAGAAAATACACACCACGATTAGTTGTATCTATTATTCAAAATGATTGTTCAATATGATAAAAAACTAAATAAAACTTAGTAAAACTGATAAAAATATAAAAATTTGAAGAAACAATTTTTAATTTGTTTGGTTGCTTATAAGTATTATGATTATTATTTGTTAGTATTTTATGATTTAAATTTACAATAATTATAGTTAATTTTTTTATCACATAGTTGTGTACTACATAATAGAGGAAATACATTGTTCTTTTATGCTTTTTATCTTAGTGTTGTCCTTGTGACATCAAAAAATTTATATATGCAACAAAATTAATTATGTCACAACATGATTTGATGGAATTTGATTGTAGGAAACTAAATAAAAGTGGTATAACTATAATATAAATCTTTTGAGTACAGTAAAACTAAAAAAAATGCAAAAAATAGAAAAGTAAAACTTTGAAGCTTTTTGTAAAACTACAAACTTGGTAAAACATCGACTCAAAAATGCTGTAAAAAAATTTCCCGCTGAAATTTCAGAATTTTCCCTCCAAAAAATTTCTTTTTTTCCAGACCCCAAAAACGAAGTTGGCAACTATAATTGCTTTAATTTTTAGGGTTTTCTCATTTCTATCATCTTTTCAATCCTCTCACCTCATTTTCTTTCATCTCATTTCTTCTTTTTCATCTTTCTTCACATAATCTGCAATTTTTAGATTTTTTCCAGAAAATAGTGATTAATCAAGAGACAAAACTCTGAAGCTACAGGGGCGGGTGTATCATCCAGAAGTTCTCCAAATCTGATTCAAACCCTTATTTGCAATACTATTGATGTCTCCTTGTGGTTTCTCAAATGACCATGTGGATTAAGGACCCAATAATGGAAGACAAATATTGATAGTTGTATGTTGTCTTATTGTTACTGTCATGGTATTTCTGAGATTTTGGTTGTACAATTAATCATAAATTCTATCAAACTAGTTCAGTGATGAGTTTTTTAAGTTTTGAAATTTGACAAATGAAAAATGAAAATTCTGACAAAGTTTACCGAAATTTACAAACAGAAAAAATATTAAGTTATACAAAGTTTGACGTACGAAAATGAAAATTTTTGAAATTTTTTACCTAATTACACAAACATGAAAAAAAGTAATACTAAATTTTACGAAGTTTGACAAACAAAAATGATGTACTTAACCAAAATTATTTTAAGTTACACCAAATTTTACAAACATAAATAACAAACCAAGTAACATAAACACAAACAATAAAGTTAGTGTGTTAAAAGAAGAAATTTTACTTCTTAAGACAACTATGAAAAATGGATGTTGGATCCAACTATGGAAATTTTTAAATATAACAATATGATATCTAAGTTTCTTTAAGTTTTACAAAGTTTCAAATATTTATAGCATCTAAATTGTTACGTTTTTCTTAGTTTCAAAATTTTAGACAATCTATATTACTTAGTTTCACTTAGTTTCACTTACTTATACATAGTAATAAATCTTAATAAATTAAAGTTATACAAAGTTCCAAATTCAAGAGATGCGACTGTTGCAGTGAGAAGGCGTGTGAGAGAAGTCGTGCTTCCTCAGGGAGTCAATCAAATTACCCTTAAATGGACATGCAACTGCTTGAATCATTAATTACATGATTTTTCTCAAACTAAATATTATCATTTTCATTTATTATCTCCAATACTGCTGGTTGCTGTCGTTAAATATATACATTACGTTTTGGATACTAATCATTTCTTGAAAAATACAACAATAGACTATATAAATTTCGTTAAGTTTTACATAGTTTTAAATATTTATACAATCTTAATTGTTACGTTTTTCTTAGTTTCATAAATTTAGACAATCTAAATCACTTAATTTTACTTACTTATACATAGTTATATATCTTAATAAGTTAAATCCAAGAGATGCGACAGTCGAGGAGTCTATCAAATCACCTATAAATGGACACGTTTCTGCTTAAATTTGGGTGAGTGGTTCATTAAATTTCAAGGGTTTATCACTTATACAAGTAACAAATAATTTACGAGATTTCTCTCACACAATAACCATTTTATTTTATCAAAGTTAGACGAACTTGGCTTCTCTCCCTCCTTCAATGATTCATAAGATTCTCTACAACGTAGCAACGACCAGTATCCAAGACTTTGGTTGTGCACGGATTGTTTTTTTCGGGTTAAACAAAATTGGAAGATATGATTACTTCTACAGATCGGCAAGTCTCATTTACATGAATGACTGGCTAGACAAGGTCAATGATGTTCGAATGTTCAGAATTAGTTGCTACCGTGTGGGTAATCCAGAGGCCATATACTTGAGAGGTATGTATGAGTTCTTCATCCTCCATTTAGTTGGTAAGAAAAAAATATATCTTGCTGCTGAGAGAGGATGCTTGTTGGCCCTATTTGTATATGGTATGATGAACTTAGCCTTTAGTGTTGATGATGGAGGATTGGTTCACAACTACCATGCTTTTACTCGTCAACATGTTGATCAGATGTTTCAAATCATCAATAGTTGGGAACTCACAGGCCATTGAGATTATGAAAAACCTGCCATGTTTCTATCTATGGCTGAAATAAAAGATCCTAATGTGACATATGATTGCTGGTGCTCCAGAATCATAAAATTAGTGTTTGTAGTCTCCCTAAATGGATCAAAATCACGGTGGAAATGCGATCTTTGTTTCTGGAATTGTGCAGCTTGTGATATACACTTGACTGCTCGTGCATTGCCAATTGAAAATTAATTTTATCTACTTTTAATAAATTTCTGTAAATGACTCTTCACATTTTTTAATTTTTCTAGTTATATCTATAAACTAATGTTTTAAAAAAAAATCAATAAATATATCAATAACATCAACTGTGTCCAAAAATTAATATAATAAAACATTACAATCTAAAAGTATGCATTAGTTCAATTTAAATAACTTGTATTAGATACAATGTATATTCATACAATAATATAAGTAGGAATTAATTTCTGTACAGTTACACCAAGTTTACAATTACACTAGGTTTTACAAAGTTTTCGGAAGTTATGGAGAAAGAGATCCGAATTTTGTGGATCGGTCTGGATAGTCCGCGAAATAGCCCTGGTTGGGTTGTAATTATGCAAGTTTCTGTTGGTTTCATGGTCTTTTAATAATTTTTCTGATTTAAATAAAGATATATTTAATTTCAAATCCGGTCAGTTTCGGGCAGGAGTATCTCAGCTCTTTTTTTTCGGGCAGGAGTACCTGAGCATTTGATTCGAAGAAATTGGAAATAAAAGCTCGATGGTACAAAGAAGTAGACATATATATTGAGAAAGTTGTTACAAGAGAGGGTGGAGGGTCGGACATACATGAAGATGGTAAAGGGTTGGACTTACATGAAGAGGGTCAAGGGTCGGGCTTACATGGAAAAGAAACAGACTTACCTGAAGAGAATACAGAAACTATCATTGAAAAGTATCATGAAGAGGCAGTAGGTGGTGATATTGGGAGTGAGGATGAAAGCCAAGATGCAACATATAGGGGTGAAGAGATGTCTGATGATGAAAGTGTAGATTCTGAGGCAGGGTTGTCTGAGAAATCAGAATCTGATGATGATTTTGAGGTTGTTGAGGAGGAGCTAGAAATTTTCAAGGATGTGGACTATGAAGAACAGATTCCAGATGAAGATGAAAACTACCCTGCCACTGATGACTCCTCAGGTGATGAAGAAGAACAAGCAGAAAGGTTGGTTAAAATAAATATGCATGATGGTGTTTTCAGTCTAAGACAATTGTTCAACACCGGTGAGGAGTTTAAGGAGAATGTGATCACATACATCCTGAAGACAAGGAGAAACGTTGTTTTTGATAGTTGGGAGAAGACAAAACTCGGTGCAAAGTGTTTAGAGAATGACTGTGGATGGCGCATATATTGCTCAGTTGAGCTAACTATTGGGAAGTGGATGGTGAAAACCTATGAGGACGAGCATCAATGTCATCCTGTTGGGAAGTGTAAACAGATAAAGAGTCCTGTGATTGCTGATCTTTTTCTAGAAGACATCAGGCGAGATCCAGAAATGAGTGCTACGGAAATCAAAGATGAAATGAAGAGAAGGTACAATATCATCATCTCGCCTCCACAGTCACAAGTTGCAAGGAGAATGATATTTGATAAACTCCAAGCTGAAACTAATGAGCAGTTTGCAAGACTAAGAGATTACGAGCATGAAATTAAGAGGTAAACTTGTTTTGTTTTGAACTTAAAATTTGCTGAAATTTATTTCATCTCTTTCTTTCAGTATGTTGATATTTAATTTCTTAATATTTCAGAACAAATAAAAACACAACGGTGGAGATTAACACAACCAGAAGGGAGGATGGTGAGGAGATGCTCTCTCAAATCTACATCTGTTTTCAAGCTCTAAAGTGGTCATGGAAACAAAACTGCAGACCCATCATCGGTTTAGATGGTACCTTTTTAAAAGATTCTGTTCAGAGGATGATTTTAACAGCGATTGGAAGGGATCCAAATAATCAGATATATCCTATAGCTTGGGCAGTGGTTTCAGCTGAGAACAATGATAACTGGGAATGGTTCATTCACAAGTTAAAGCTCGATTTGGATCTGGGGGAAGGGGAAGACATTACTATCATATCTGACATGCATAGAAGTTTGATTCATGGTGTTGCAACAGAGTTTCCAAAGGCTGAGCATCGAGCTTGCGCTAGACACATCTACGCCAAACTGAAGAAACTACATAAGTCTGACACCTTGAAGCCATTGTTTTGGAGAGTTGCAAGCAGCTACAACAACGCTGATTTCAAGCAGAATCTTGCAACTTTCAGAGAGTTTGATCCGCTGCCATGTGACGACGAGCTGTTGAAGAAAGATCACCGTATGTGGTGCAAAGCATTTTTTAGAATTGGTTGCTGTTGTGCGGATACTCACAACAATCTGACGGAGTCTTTCAATAGGACTCTCAAAATTGCAAGAAAGAAGCCATTTGTGCAGATGTTGGAGCTCATAAGGAGAGATGCAATGCAGAGAATAGCGAATAGGTATGAGATAGCTCGTAAGGAGACTGGAAAACACACAAAGAAAGCAAGAAAGGAGATGGAGAAGTCGTGTGAAGAAGCTCAGAATTGTTACTCAGTCTCAAGTACTGGTGGGAAATTTGAGATTGTAGAGGAGACTAATGGCTATTCAGTACGTCTCAATAAGCGCACTTGTGTCTGCAGAAAATGGGACTTGACAGGCATTTCTTGTCGTCATGCTGTTTGTGCAATCCGAGAGAACACAGGGTTAGTTGAGGACTACATCTCTGACTTCTATTTGACTGTGAAATGGAAAGAGACTTACCGTAAAGATCTGAAGCCAGTTAATGGTCCTAAGTTTTGGGAAGAAACAGGAGGAAAATGCATCTTTGCACCACCTTATAAGCGACCACCAGGTAGACCGAAAGGTAAAGCCAGGATCAAAGGTGTCCATGAATCACCTTCTAAAAAGAAGGTTGGCCGACAAGGAAGAGAAGGACATTGTGGTGTCTGTGGTGAAAAGGGACATAACTCAAGGAGGTGTCCTCGTGAGGTATTATCTTGTTCTTTTTAAAAATATTTTATGTTGTCTGCGTGTAACATTTATGTCTCTTGCAGTCTCAGGAAGATAGGGAAAAGAGGAGGCGTCTCAATGAAGAAATTCAAGTTCAAGCTCAACTACAATCTCAAGAGGAAGCAAATGAAGTAGCACAAGAGGAGGCTGAGATGGAAGCTGATTTAATGGCTCAGATAGAAGGAGACCAAGCACGCGAGGAGGCTGAAGTTCAAGATGTTTCTTCTACGGCACCACAACCAACTCAAGTTCTCCGAAGAAGCAGTCAATTGGCTTCATTGTTGTTTGGTTGATCATGTTTTGAAATGTGTCAAGTCTCGGGTATCATGTTTTGTTGTGTATTGAAGGATTTAAATGTTTCAAGTCTCGGATATTAGGTTCTTTTTGGATTAACAATGACAAGGTGTTATGTCTCGACTTTACTTTGCTTATTTTGGATATGTAAACTGGTTGTATGATCTTCAAACCTTCCATCTTTATAATATTAAGTCTGCTTTTGCTTGAATATGTATGAAAGAGGATATGAGATAAGAAACAAACTTCAACTTCATTGTTCAATACGTTACATACGATCCATAATACATTACACATCATCAACTGCCACAACAACTTTCTCAATGGAAATAATCTTTCTCCAACAACTTCTCAAATTCATTACAAATGCTCTCTTCATCTCCATTACTAGTACCTGGTTTCTCCCCCTTAAGCTTCTCCACCTCCAGACGAAGGAGATTGACAGTGGCAGTAAGTTCCCTTATCATTTTATTCTTCTCTCAATTTCATCTCGTGCTTCAATCAAAGCCCTCTTTGGCCAACCAATGACTTCTTCTTTATCAAGCCACTCAAAATAAGAACAATGCATATTTCCTCCTTCCTAATGACACAACAAATGTTATAACCATCCCATTACTACTAAAACATCAAAAAAGAAATCAGGAGGAAGAATCTCCACCTTGTACATTTCGCAACCTAAGAACTTTCGGCCAGGATTCTTGTATGTCCAAGCCGTGAAAATCTTTGCTTGCAACCCACAAGCACACAATTTACGACCACCATAACCTTTGTTCCTACTGTTGCTTGATGACCCCAATCTTAGATCCATCTATCGAAAAACCAGTCAATCAGTTACATCTCTTCTTACAATCGACCAATAACTAATATCTATCAACTGGGTTCATCGAATCTTACCTGAGTAGCTCTGTTCAATGCTGTCCCTTCACCTCTTCTTTTTTTATTTTGGTCTCTGTTTTTCTTCGACAAAGAAGATGAGGAAGAAAGCCACTAGGTTAGATTTAAAATGGTTTGGATCATTTTTTTTTATTTGGGTCGGTTCTCGGGTATTAATTTAACCAAACGGCTAATCACACGACGTTAGCATCTCCGGCGTACACGTGGTGCTTCCGGCTAATTAAACTAAGCTTATGATGTTAGGTACATAACTACATATAGTTCAGGGATGTTAGCATGCAAACCATAAACTTCGTGTAATTGAGTATGCATTTTATTAGTTTGCATGGTCAGCCATGTAGTGCCCGATACTTCTGGTAACTGGCAATCATTTTTCCAAAAAAAATATGAATGAGGATGTTATGATAAACGGCTCTTGACATATCTTAGCCTTAGGACTTGTTTGTAGCTGAGTTCAGCGATACGGGAACAGATATAAATGAGGACGTGGTCAACTTTTTTTTTTCTGAAGGCTTGACGTGGTCAACTTTAAAATATTATATATGTATGTCTGTATGATTGGGAATCAAACTGACAAGTGCGCATACAAAGAATCGCAATATATAATTCATCTAAATATGTTGATCGTCTTCTCAATTATTTTTCTCTTCTTTTTAATCATCGGAAGCTTCTTTGAAATCTCAACATCTGTTTCATCATTTCTCCATCAAGATGAGTGTATGAGAATAATAGCTATTCTTTTTTTTAATGAAAATCTTAGTCAAAATCCGCATATTTATATCTATACTTGCTATAAATATATTATTATACGCAGTGAATGCTCTGAAGAAGATAGCCACTACACTTGGTATCAACGGATTGGACCTAAGTTCTGGAGACCCTTGCTATTTAGGATCCCTAAAGATGATTCCCGAAGTTGCTATTGTTTCGAATCCGGACCTTAGAAACAACACAATTGATTGTGATTGTAGCTTCAACAATAACACAACATGTCGTATAATAAACATGTGAGTGTTTTTGATTGTTCTGTCTTGTCTGTCTTATATGTATATATCTCGTGTGATATGTTTTATATTTTCTGATTGCATTTGAACGAAAAAGAGACCTAAAGACCCTTAGCCTTCGAGGAAAACTTCCACCTGAGTTAGCTGAGCTTCAATATCTCCAGACGATGTACGTACGTTCAACCACCCCAAACTTTTGTAAAGAAACTCATTAATAATTAATTATACTTTCCTTCATTCCAGCTGCTAATATATAGATTCTTTTTTAGGTTTCACAAATATTAAAAGATATGTTAATCGAAAAAATTTAATTACTTTCAGAAATATACAATTTGAGATTATTATCTAATAAATTACATAAAAGTTTTAAAATTTATCTTTTTGAAGCATATTTTGTAATAATTATCGTTAAAAATATAAAGAATACTATACGAGAAAAACTCTAAAAATCATAAAATTGAAACTATGATATTTTATTAATTTAATTTTTTTTCTTTTTCGGATTCAGATAGTTTGAAATATTTTTATATAAAATAAGAAGAATTATTTTTTTAATTCTTATATCTCTATTATTGAAATAGAAGTACAAAATAAATTAACCTTTAGTTTTTAACTTATTTACAATAGAATACCAGTGACATAATAAATTAAACTACATTTAATTATAGTTGCATTTTCAGGTTTATAAATACATTTTCCTAATTTAAATTTGAACAAAGAAACACGGCAAAAATAACTTAAACTAGACCTTGATCCGCGCGACCGCGTAGGTATTTAACTTAAATTTTTAATTTCTGTTTGTAGTAAACTTCATGTGTGAAAATGTAATTGTAGTAATTTTATTTTTTGTTTTAGTGTAAAACTAGATCTCGACCCGCACAACAATGCTGGTATTTATTTTCAAGTTTATGCATATATATATTTGTTTTATATAATTTGTAGCTAAAGTTTTATGTCTTTAATAATATTAACAATATAATTGTTACACATTCTCTACATATTCATATCCAATCACATAGAAATATAAAACTATTATATCAATTCCATAAATTATTTTTGTAGTATTTTATATATTTTATAAATACAATATAAGGCTTTAAATAAGAATATAAATTCATTATATCGACATTAATAAACATTTTTATTATTATATGTAGTTTATAAATATATAAATATTGTATCAACACTATTTTAGGTATTGTTGTTTATTATTTTATGCATTTTATAACTATAAAAAATTCATCAATATTATTACTCTTTCTATAATTTTAACTATTAGTTACTATACATCATCGCTTGTAAGATTATGTATATTATTTGGCAAGCGATATTAATTAATTGGTTATAGACTTACCTTTTCTTTTTAGATTTAATTTAAATAAATATTTTTTAAAAACATTGATTTATTATGATATTATAATTATAATATTAAAAAGATTACATAGATGATGCGAAAACTGACAATACTATATGCTTATGAGATTTATGTCTAACTGCATCATTTGAACTGTTCTATAAAGATCAAAGTCTGACCAGATTTATTTGCACCATGTCGTAGATCTCTTGTAAGTCTTTTTTTCATAGTATGCATAATTGTTTAATTAATCGCTCTCGGGGACTTGAACCGGAATTTTTCTATAATCTTCAAAAAATTACATAGTCTGGGATTCGAACTCTAAACCTCGGTGTAGAAGCTCTTAAACATTAACCAATATGCTACAGTGCTTCCACTAATTAAAATAAATAAAAATTAAAAATTATTGACCAATCAAATTATAAAATGTTTATAAGAGTTCACCTATGATTGACACGTAAGCAAAAAAAAAGTGATTTCTCAATTAATATATAGTAGGATTTTGTTCCATTTTATATTGCTAAAATAAATTAACATTCACATTAATCATATAAGAAAGTTTTAATTTTTTGTATATGTTATATTTTGAATTTTACAAAATGACTACAAATTACTAAAAGAGTTAAAAATCTCACATTTAAAATTTTATTATCAATAGATTAATTTTTTTATTATATCAAAATACAAGGAATCATAAATTTGTATGAGTAGAAAATTTCGTTTAATATATATATATATATATATATCTAGTATCCATTAGGCTAAAATATATGCTATATATATATATATATATATATTTACAATTTTATTTTTAAAAAATATATATATTTTTAACAATACTTTTTAAAGTATCTCACTATATTCAGGGCATAGATTATTAAAGAATATTTATATTTAAGAATTGTTATCCATGCAAGACACCAATCTATGGAATCCATACACCGCAGGGATAGAGATTCACAACAGGAGGATAGCTCAAACGTTTTATATCATAGAAAAAGTATACTCCACTCCGTATATACATATTTTTATTACAATATAAATATGTTCTTTATCATTTATAATAATATTTTAATCATATGAATTAAATATATTTTAATACAAATTATATTTCAACATTTATTCTAAATGTAATTATTATATGTAATATTATTTGAAATTATCTAATTCTTACAACTTACCAAATGCTACAATGCTAATTAGATATAATTGGAAAACTAAAATATAGGAAAGTCGGAAATTGATTACATAGTTTTCTAAAATGCATATTTGTGAAAACCATTTTTGTTACGTATGATTTGTTTGGTTTGTGATATAAGTTTATTTTTGATTTAGTTTCTTTTAGAACTAAATTACATAAATCAAAAATTATATAAATCAAAAATAAAAAACTGTTGACCAATCAAATATAAGAAAACCGAAAATTGATTACACAGTTTCCTTAAATACATATTTGTGAAAGCTATTTTTTTACGGCAAACGGCTATTCTATTACTCAAGTTTGAGGTGGTTTGGGTAACAAGACCGGAATAGAACAACCAATAAAAAGTAACTTCCTATGAAATGATCTAGCTGTCTTAGCTAAAAAATCTGAAAACTGATTGCGCGCTCGAGGTACATAAGAGATGTCGAAGTCTGGGAAGCATATTAGAAGTGTTTCTATCCTCTCCAATTCTGTGGCAAAGCTTGGCCAAGCATGAGGCTCCTTGATCATAGCAATTAGATCCTTGCAGTCTGTTCCAAAGTTCTGGCATGTCGAGTGTTGTAACATATTCTCCATCGTCCATCGCAGTACTTCGAGTTCCGAGTGCAAAGGTGATTCCTGTCTAGGTAAATTTCTTGATCCCATGAGTTGAGTTTTCCCGCCACTATCCATCCAGACTCAACCGCATCCGCTAAATTGATCATTGGCTGTCCAAGATCCATCCAACAAGCAAATATTACCCAAGCTTATGACTTGTGGTTCTTCTACATTGTTCTCATGTGTCACTGATGGTGCCACCTCATTTGCATCAAACCAAGCCTGACATTCACTTTCAGCATATCGTACTAGTTCTAGTGGATCTCTATCTATCCTTCTGAAGAGTTTTGTCATTCCTAGCCTTCCAAATATACCAGATTATCCAATGGTAAGGGTCTCTATCTTGTTCAGGAGTCACTATACTGCTCTTTCTACAGAAGAGATAGTCCATATTCATGTAGATGCTCTACACTGGAAATATATCTGGATTCGTTGGAGTCGATGATAGGGCCCAGACTTGTAGAGAAGGTGGACATTCAAATATTGCATGTGTCACTGATTCTTCTGGTTCACCACACCTTGGGCAGTAGTTATCACATCTCATATTACGCCTGACTAGATTTCTCGTCACTGCCACATGTCCAGTTAACAATTGCCATATAAGATGACAAATTTTCTTTGGCGCTTTTAACTTCCAAGCAAAAGCTTGAAGCTTGGTGACATTTGGCTCTAACACTTCTGTTTCATTCTTCTCTTTAAGAAGGTTCTGGGCTACCTAATATCCAGACTTGACCGTATATTGCCCATTTTTGTGTAATTCCAACAGAATGTGTCACTCCTATGAGTCGTAGTTATGGCCAGACTCCTTATGAGAGGTATATCCTCCGGTTTGACATAGTGATTTAGCAAGCTAACATCCCATGTCTTTGAATCCTGATTAATCAGATTACTAACCCTCATATTTGTATTCATCACTGGTGCTACAGGTGTAGCTGGCCTCGCCGGTGTCGTTGGAATCCATGGATCCTCCCACACCTTAACTTCATAACCAGAATGTATCTTCTGCTTTATCCCTAGTAGCAAGAGCTTTTTTGCCGCTGTAATGCTAGTCCAAACATAAGAAGGATGTTTACAGAATTTACTCGCAAAGGCGAGCTCATCCTGTAGTATCTTCCCTTTAAGACTCTAGCGACCAGCGAATCAGGATACTGAACCAGCCTCCATAATTGTTTTGCCAATAGTGCTAGATTAAACTCATGGATCATACGAAATCCAATCCCACCCTCCTCTCTTGGTAAACACACATTTTCCCATTTCGACCAGTGTATTCCTCTTTTTGGAGGGTTAGAACTCCACCAAAATTGTGCAATAGCACTTGCAAAATTTTCACATATCTCCAATGTAGAAGAAGAGTAGACATGACATATGTTGGAAGAGCAAGCAGGATGGATTTGATCAGCACCTCATTCCCTCCTTTCGAGAGCCATCTACCTGTCCATCCATTCACTCTATGCATCAGTTTGTCTTTCAGGAAAGCAAAGAGCTTACACTTGGAACCACTAATATCTTCTGGGATACCTAAGTAAGTCTCCATCCCTCCTTCATTATGTATTCCAAGTGCATCTTTAATCTCTTGCCTGGTGGTTGCATTAATCCTCTTACCGAAGAGTAAGAAAGATTTATCAAAATTAATACATTGGCCTGATGCTTTGCCATATATCCTCACTACTTTCATTACTTCTTCACATTCATGGGGCTCCGCCTTACAGAAGAAAAGACGATCATCAGCAAAGAGAAGGTGAGATACCGATGGACACGAGCGTGTGACGCGCATCCCCGTTATCTTCCCTTGGTTCTCTGCGTGATTGAGAAGGCTAACGAGCGGTTCCGTGCATAGAATAAAAATGAAAGGAGACAAAGGATCTCCTTGGAGTAGACCTCTTCCAGGAATAATGTTCCCTCTTGGTTGGCCATTCATAAGGACTTTGTATTGTACTGATGTGATACATCTCATAATCCATGTAATCCACACTTCCGAAAAGCCCATCTTTCTCATGACAGCCTCAATAAACGACCATTCCATCCTGTCGTATGCTTTGCTCATGTCCGTCTTAATAGCCATTCTTTTACTTCGTCCGCTTGGCTTAGTCCTAAGTGCGTGAAACATCTCTTGAGCAATCATAATATTATCCGAAATCTGTCTCCCAGCAACAAAAGCTGACTGGGTTTCCGATATAAGGCCTGGTAGCACTTTTTTGAGTCTCTGGCATAAGACCTTAGATATAATCTTATATCTCACATTACATAAGCTAATTGGCCGAAATTGAGCCATCTCGTTGGGTTTCGTCGTTTTTGGGATAAGACAAATATTTGTTTCATTGAGTCCAGCTGGTATTGTTCCTTCCGTTAGAAATTTATTAACCATAAGAGTTAAATCCTCCTTTACTATATCCCAGAATTTCTGGTAGAACAGCGCGGTCATCCCATCTGGCCCTAGAGCTTTTTCTGGATGCATAGCAAAGAGAGCCAGTTTAACCTCCCATTCAGTAATCGGAGCTGTTAGACTTTCATTCATAGGCCCTGTGATAGCCGTAGGAACTTCAGCTAGTGCCTCTATTATATCTTCAGGGTTAGAAGACTCAAAGATCTGCCTAAAATAACTAGTAGCAATGGCTACTAGTCCTTCTTCATCTTGCACAATATTCCCATTTTCATCTAAGAGCTGCGTGATCTTGTTTCTTGCTCTCCGTTGCTTTGTTAAAGCGTGAAAAAATTGGTAGTTCGATCACCTTCCCTTAGCCAGAATACTCGACTTTTTTTGTTTCCAGAACATTTCTTCTGCCTTAAGAGCATCTGAAAGCTCCTTTAAAGCGGCTGCGATTTCTTCAGTTGTAGCATCATCATCTGCATACAGCCCCTCCACTTTTTCTTTAAGCTCCTCCACCAGCTTTGCCGAGTTAATATTATGTTGTCTCCTCCATTCACTCAAGGCTTTTCTGCAACTTGTAATATGCTCCATTATAGTCGCATTGGGAGGAAGGTCAGGTGATTTCCATCCCTCCAAGATAACTTGTCGCAGTTACTCATTATCCAACCATCTTTTATCAAACTTGAATTTTCTTGATCTTCTCGTTGGCTTTTTGAGAATGTCTGCAAGGATCGGACGATGATCTGATCCCCATAATCTCATATACTTCATCTTGGAATGAGGAAACTTATCATGCCAGTCCGCATTTCCCACTTCTCTATCTAGACGGCATCGGACAGTTATCATGCCTGCTCTCTTTCCAACCCATGATAGCATATCTTCAGTATATGGAAATTCCAACATCCCACAATCATTTAGCATCTGTTTGAAAGGTATAAAAGAGCTATCAGTGCGTTGTCTCCCTCCTTCTTTTTCATTATGATCAGTGATTTCATTAAAATTGCCTATCATAAACCAAAGCCCATTTCTTATTGTTGAGAAACGCGTAAGACGTTCCCAAACTTGATCTCTTCTTTCTAGTACAGGGTCTTCATAAACAAATGTCATAAACCAAGGCCCATTTCTTGTTGTTTGAATGCTATTTTTGTTAAGTATGATTTGTTTGGCTTGTGATATAAGGTTGTTTTTGATATAGTTTCTTTTAAAACTAAATTAAATAAATCAAAAAAAAAAAATTGACCAATCAAATTAAAACGATTAACTGGAGAGGCTTCCTATGAATGACACATAATCAAAAATCATTAAAGTGAATTCTTATTTAATATATATGAAGATGTACATCTTAATCTATACATCTTAATCTAAGCATTAATGTAGATCTGAAATAAGCATTAATGTAGATTTGTTATATCCGTTAGTTGCATATTTAAGAATATTTTTAAATAGTTTGTTTAGGTTGAGGGAGATATTTAGGAATATTTTTTTCTAGATTGTTTGTTTAGATTGAGGAGATATCTATTAATGATATAAGATATTTGAGAATATAAAAATTTTATTCAGATATTAATAAAATATGATTACTACCTTTTAAATATGAAACATAAAATAAAAAACATATGAAAATATTGATTAAATAAAAATAAAAATTTAATACTTATTATAATATAACAATAAAATCAGCGGGTCTAATATTTTGAGATGCATTACACCACAAAATGTCATGTACCTTATTATTATAACAACATAATCTTTGGATCTACATAATATATCTTAATTAAACCAATAATCAGTGGGTTTAACATTTTGAAGTGTAGAATGAAACTTATAAGTATAACAATAATCAATGTTTTATAAATATTTCAATTGAGATAAAACAATTGATGAAATTTGTTCATTCTTAATCAAAATTGACTTTTGTACATTTTATGTATGTTATTAGCGCAAAACAACACATGTATAACACTGGTGATGCTGTATAATTTAAACTAAAAGAAAATTGAACTCTATAGAATATGTTTTAACAAAGAAATGTATATAACGCATTAAGGTATAATTGGGAAACATATATATCATATGTTATTAAGGGAAGATAGGAAGACAGTCACAATTTAACATTACCAAAATATTTACATGAAACGTAAACAAACTTAAGCCCATATTTGTGTTTTGTTATAAATTAAATTGATATTTTTTCTCACAAATGTAAGTCTTAATATTTTATATTTTATAAATTTGATAGAATTTGAATAATCATTTTATTTTCTTACAAAATTTTCTTACTAATGCATCATTTTAATAGCATACTAACTCATAGTATTATATTTCTTCATATTTTTAATTCAGAAAACTGTTCACTATATCTCTTATACATAATATTAACTATGTTTAAATGTTGGATTTATTTATATGATACACAATATCGATGATACAACAGAAAGTTAAAATTATTATTTTTTTATATTATTAATTTTTCATTTGATAAAAATTATATTGGTTAATTTATGAACAATTAATTTATATAGTTTCTACTACCAGAATTTTTGATCGTTTTATATTGTGTATATATATATATATAAATATATATATATATATATATATATATATATCTATCAAACCTCAAGTTACTTTTTTGGTTAAACATTGCAGTTCATTATTTACTTGTTATATCCAATCTTGTGAAGATATGGCCAAAACTTTTCGACAGAGAATTATATTGTATTTTGACAAAAAAAAAATTAATAATTGGCTTAGTCAACAAAAATAATAAATTTACTTAAACAATATGTTAAGTTGTTACAATTTTTAGTTTTATATACTATACAATAAAATAGACATACAGTTATAATATAAGATTAAATTATTTATATATACATTCAAATAATGTATGCTACTTTTATATTTTGTTGTAGAGTTTATCATACTTTATATTTTGACTTTCCAATATGGATTGACAAATACATTTAACCATATTTATAATATTCTTACAAAATGTAAATTATATCAATTGGCAAATACACCACGACATATATATTTAAATAATTTATATTATTATTATACTTGTAGATAAATATTGGAACAGTTTATGGAATTAATATAGTAATTAATTCATAAATTAAAAATCAAGTACATATATACATGTAAATCAAAATTCAACAATTTTAAAATATAATTAAATTCAACAATTTTAAAGGAGATATTTATGTTAATTATATAGTTTTAAATTATAAACAATTTAAATCTATTCTATTAAACTGAAGTATCTCTTAGAAATAACCTTCCTTCCTTCTAACAATTATAATTTGCACCACTGAATTAATAAATATTAATAATTATCCATAAATTATTTATTTTGTTAGATTATTCTCTAAACTTTTAAAATAAACAGATATGTTTAAAATATAACAAAAAACTTCAATATATTCATGTACATTATCATTTCATTTCACATCCAAATATATACTATATATTTTTTAATAAAACAAATAAGTTTATTTTCAAATATATGTTAAATCGTTTAACGATTCAGATATTTCACATATATTTCATTATCATTTCATTTCACATCTAAATTATCAATTATAACAATACAACAAATAAATTTTCATTTAATATTTTCCTTAGAAATAACATATAGGTGGAATTTATTTAGAATATAAAAAATTTATAGACATATTTATCTATATTATTAAAGCAGAATTAGATATTATTTAACATAAAATATTTTATTTTGGTGAATATATTCACAAGTAAATATATCAAAAATCTTAATGTGATTAAAAATATTTTTTGAAAATATGTTATAAAATATATTATTTTAATTGGTTTAATATTTAACCACAATATAATCAACTAAAATTCCATACAATTAAAAAAAACTATTGATTTATGATAAAAATTTTATATTAAAATTTGAACAAACATCTGTAAAGATGCATATTTGTACAATCATTACATTCTTGTGTTGTGATAAAATTCATATGTATATTCTATTCAAATAAACACATGTGCGGATACGTGGGTCAAGCTCTACTAAGATAATATAGTTGATATTCTTACAAGTGTATTTTTTAAATGTTTCATCAAATATTAAAAATATTATCAACTACGAGACAAATTAACTAACGCGATACGGATTAATATAATGATTATCTTATTTTAGTTTCAAATTATAAAGTAAAAATTTTTGACTATGAAAATAAACAAATTATTCTATTTCTTTTAAAAAAAATATAAGAATTAAAATACTTTTAAAAGGGGTTAAAAACATGTACATGAATTATATATAAAACTGAAAATATTTATCATGTATAATAGTATAATTGTCATTAAATAAAATTTTGTCAAAAAAAAAATTCTTCGTTCTTTCAAAGTATGGGTAAAAAACTAGTAAAAGTTAAAATGTAAAAAGTATGAAATAAAAGAAGGAAGACTATTTTAAACTATTTTACAGACTGTATTTGAAAAAAAATCGTCTTGATTTCATAAAATAAAAGAGTTATATCGAAATTGGATTTTACATATTTTAAATAGTAAACATATATTTTATTTCCTTTCTATAAAAGCTTTCAATGTAAATGTATGATCTTGGTATAAATGTAAATATAATTGGTTTAGATCGATATTTGTTTGATTAGTTTATTGGTGTGTGTGCGCCAATTATGTTAAATACTAATTTTTAAACATAAAATTCCAAACTTTGTATAATAAAATTCGTTTGTTTAGAACAGTTAGTTTGTCATATGGCATATGTTTGTCAAATTTTGAAATGTAGATTAGTTGAAGGAATCTGAGCAAAAAAGGGGATTATTGCATCTTTCGAATCTTTGTTGTTTGGAAATACCGAACACATTAGTTGCATCTTTAAAAAAAAAACCTGAAGCGTGAGAATATCTAGAATATTTTTAGTTAGTTTCTGTTTCTTTTTTTGCAGAGACTTGTGTAGAAATTATCTTTCAGGCTCAATCCCTATGGAGTGGGCTTCAATGCCAAATCTCTCTCTCTCTCTCTCTCTCTCTCTCTCTCTCTCTCTCTCTCTCTCTCTCTCTCTCTCTCTCTCTCTCTCTCTCTCTCTCTCTCTCTCTCTCTCTCTCTCTCTCTCTCTCTCTCTCTCTCTCTCTCTCTCTCTCTCTCTCTCTCTCTCTCTCTCTCTCTCTCTCTCTCTCTCTCTCTCTCTCTCTCTCTCTCTCTCTCTGCAGACAACTTGGGTCTAACCAATTTAGGCTTGATGTTTTTTTTGTGATAAGTTCGTCTTCATGTTTTTGGAGTTAACTTTGTCTTCATGTTTTTGGAGTTAACTTTGAATTTTCACGCAGCTCGCTCTGCGCGAATCGTTTGTCTGGGCCTTTACCATCTGGTTTACAAAACTTCAAGAATCTGAGGTTCCTGTACGTATCAAATTATTTCCTACTGTAGGCCTTTTAATTTGACCTGATATTGCAGTGATATGATGAAATTTTCAGAGGAATTGAAGCAAACCAGTTTTCTGGTCCCATTCCTGATGAGCTTGGTAACTTGACCAACCTAAAAGGATTGTAAGACATATCCCTCTTGAACTTAACCATTTTCCAATAATATTTTGGTGTAATGGGAATGCTTAATGGATATTGCAGACAACTTGGGTCCAACAAATTTACAGGAAGCCTGCCAAATACTCTCGCTAGACTGGTGAACCTTGAGGATTTGTAAGTTTGTTTTATAAACTATATACTAGAATTTGATCTACCCGTGTGAATGTTTAATTATATTTGTGTTCAGAATAAATTCATAAATAGCTGACTTTCTTTAAAAAATCTCATGTATATTTTTATGTTTTGCAAATTACATATAGAATAAAATATATTATTTAATAATTTTTTTTATTTGTATATAATTTTATATTAATTTTTTATAACTTGATGCAGTTTGATGTAATTGTACTATTTATATATTAAAATGTTGTTCTTTTTTATTGTAAAATAAAATAATACACTAAAATTTTTAATTTTTTGCATTAGTTTTCTATTAATTATTATTAATTTATATATTTTATTTTCTTGAAAATTAAAATCTAGAAATTTTTATATTTGACTACACTAAATAAGGTAATACTGTATTTAAAAATTATTTTATATAATCTTATATTAAATACTAGGTGATTCTCTCGTCCTCATGCACGTCTAAAAATATTTACAAAATAAATATATTATAAATTATTAATGTTCTAATTTAATTTAATTATTTTTAATTTATGTGTATTATTTATTTTAAATAGTATTATATTATTTTGTTAGACTGTAATTTAGATATATAATATTTAATGCATTGTTTTATTACTTGGGTATATTGAATTGTATTTACACTCCCAAATTTAACCATAGCAGTTTTGTGATGAAATAGATTAAAGATTTGATTGATTTTGAGTTTTTTTTTTCTTTTTGCATTTAGACTTTTGATTTTGGGCATAAAATTTTAAATTTATTAAGTAACTCATGGGTTATTTATTGCATTAGTTTGGTTCTTTATTTATCTTAAATATGCAAATATACTTTCGTAAATTCTTTTGTTTAATTTTATATTTATGTATTTGTTAAAATAGAAGAAAAAGTTATTATAGTACAAAGTTGTATAAACAAAGATTAAATTTTGAAAGTCATGAACAAATATAAATATTTACAAAATAATTAATTTTTTTTGTAAACTCTAAGTAACTTTATACTTTAGATGTGAAAATATAAATTAAAAATATTCTAAATAATCTTAAACATAAAAACTTCAAGTTGGTTTATCCATTTTTATTATATAAATATTATGTTGTATAAAAATATAAAACTTTAAAAATTAAAGTAAAAAAATATTAAGCCTTAAATTAATTTTTTGTAGTAATTTGAGAAAATAGACTGATATAAATTAAACAAATTTTATTAATTTTAAAATATATGCCCTGTTAATATTATATTTTAAAGTTATGATTCTAAAATCAAAAATGTTTTGTGAACTTTCCTTTTTATGAAATAACATTATATATAATTTATTTTGATAAAATATGTTTTCTTTTATTTTTTGTAAATACAATTTCGTTTTTATTTATATGAATATTTCCCTTTTATTATATATCTTATTTGTAATATATAAAAAGGGAGACTAAAATTAAAAATATTATATTTTAAAGAGATGATTATTTTCTAAGATTAAAACTGTTTTGTGAACTTTCTTTTTTATGAAATAATATTATATATAATTTATTTTGATAAAATATGTTTTCTTTCCTTTTTGTAAATATAATTTTCGTTTTTATTTATATGAATATTTCCTTTTTGTTATATATCTTATTTGGAAAAAAATAGAAAAAGGGAAACTAAAATTAAAAATTTAATCGAGATACATTATTAAATACTTTCATAAAGACAATTATATAATCATTTAATTTAATTTATTAAGTGTATTTATGTAACTATCGTAAGAATTAACGTGAACGTGACACGTAGGAAACTGACTTCTCAAATAATATTATAGAGATTTCAGCTTGTCTTTTATTTTAACCACAAAGAAACAACAACCATAAATTGTTACACAATATTTATAGTAGTTTAACTTTGTTTTATATATAGAAAAAGGTTATCTCCCTTTAATACATGTGATTTAGTTAATATTCGTAAAATATTAAAACTGTTAGATAATCTTTGGAATTATAATTAATTAATATAAATTGATCTTAGATGCATTGCAGACTGTATCAATAAAATTAAATATGATATGAAATATTTAATTTATTATAAATGCAATTGTTAAATGTATGAATAAAAGAAAGTATTAAAATGAAATATTTTAAAATGAAATATTTTTAATACTATTATTCATGTTTTCAAACAATTTCTCATTTATCCTGTTATACATGTTTCCAAACAGTACCAAAAAGTACTTCGATTTTAATAATATAGATTTTCATAGCTAATTGACCTGAATGATTAGTAAGCTCATGAACATGTTCTTTTTTTTTTGCGGAAGCTTTGAGGAAAAAGTTGGTTTTTGATCAAAAAAAAAAGTTGGTTTACTGCTTTTTTGTTGAACTTCTTAACCTTGACCTTTTAGTATGCTTTGTATCTTCTTAAAATTAATTTTTTTGGTTGTAAATTTATTTGACACTTACAAATCGCTCACCTAGGGCTGGGATTTTGAGCCTAACCAAAATTTTAGGTTTTTACTCAAGTTCGGTAATGAACTGATCGGTTCAATTTGGCATTGGCTATTGATTTGCCAATCAGATAGTTCAGTTTTTTAATATAGAAAAGGAACTTAGAAGACCCACCGAAACCAACACAAACTAAATTTTCTGAACGAAACTAACGAAATTTCATACCAGAATAATTGAATGAACTGAAATAACCAAAATTAACTAAAATCGTTGGCTTCGGTAAAATTTTCATTAACCAAACTAATTAAATAATGAACTAATAGAACCCAATTTTTTGTACGGTTCAATTACGCACAATTTTTGGTACTAACTAACTGAAAACTGATTAACCGACTAACCATTGGACCAGCTCAAGTGTAGAGTAGTCCAAAAAGACAAGTTTTAACAAACCTTGTTTGTTCTCATTATGCAGTAGGGTAAGTGACAATAACTTTAATGGTACCATCCCAGCATACATTGGCAACTGGTCTCGGCTCCAAAAGCTGTAAGCTTTTCCTGCAACAGTTGTTGCTATTTCTCTTATAGCCTCTGTTTATGCACCGTCTAACTTGTGTTGGCCATGATCAATAGATATCTATACGCAAGTGGACTAAAAGGACCCATTCCTGATGAAATAACCCGCCTAGAAAATCTTACTAACCTGTAAGTGTACTACTTTCAATTGATTAGCAAAATAGACTGGTGTTTTATATTTACTCCTATGCAGGTTTATCACTGATACGATTGGGATTAACATCTTCCCATATATATCGAGCCAAGCCATTGAAACCCTGTATTTAGTTTCCTGTGATATGTTTTTCTTCTTGAGGCGTGATTCTAATTGAAATCAACTGAAATTTTCAAACTAAAGTCTCCCCTCCCCGTGTTCCAGGATTTTGAGGAATGTGAGTTTGTCTGGTCCAATTCCTTCTTACATCTGGAATATGCCCAAACTAAGGATTCTGTAAGTTCTTTCTGGTCACAAGTGAAACGACTTTGTAAGTTTCAGAGTTATTAGAGCAAGAATGCTTAACAAATACACATGTGCATGTCTAGATGGGTATGTTCATGAAATTTTTTATTTACATGTGCTTACATATATATATATATAGGGATATATGTATACTGGGCTAGATAATTTCGATGTGTATATATAGATTATCATGAAGTCATGGGCACATGGATAGAGAACACAGCGAGAAATATGTTGACGAGAGTTATATGCAGATATGAGAGCGTCTATTTAGGAACTTTGGATGGATCTATATATCAAGAGTAATTCTTGGGTTCACTCCTTAGGGTGAACCTCTAGGTTCACCCACCAATAAGAGTTCACCATTTTATATTTAATATCTTTTAGAAAAGGAAATAAAATATTGTCAAATTATATTACGTTTTTTAAAAAATTAAAAAATAAAAGCTCAAGAATTAAAATAAAAAATAATAGTAGTTGAAAAAAATTATTTTTTAAAAAAGCTTTTTATACCATCAGCAAAATGCTAAACCCTAAACCCTAAATCCTAAACATTAAACCATTGGGTAAACCCTAAACCCTTGGACAAATTCTAAATTCTTGAATTTTTTAAAGTAATTTTAGTACCGTCAGCAAAACACTAAACCCTAAACCCTAAATACTATACCCTAAACCCATGGATAAATCTTAAACCCTTGGATAAATCATAAACCCTAGAATTTAAGATTTATCCAAGGGTTTAAGATTTACCCAAGGGTTTAGGATATAACATTTAGGGTTTAGGGTTTAGTATTTAGGGTTTAGTATTTTGTCGATGGCATTAAAATTATTTTTAAAACTTTTTTTTGTTTCCAACTAATTTTATTTTTTATTTATTCTTATCTTTTTAATTTTTAAAATATGACAATATTTTGTTTCCTTTTTTAAAAGATATTGAATACAAAATGGTGAACTCCTATTGGTGGGTGAACCTAGAGGTTCACCCTAGGGAGTGAACCCAAGAATTACTCATATATCAATATGTATTATGTAATAGTTATGTAATAACGTTTTTATCAAATCTATTTTATTAAAATAGAAATACAAAAAAAAAAATATTCATTAACATACCTTTTTAATATTCTTGTATTTTCCTATTTTATTAATGCATTTTCCTAAATCGATTATTACCTAAATCACAAATCGTAATCTTTCCTTTTGAACAAAAACTTTCTAAAATCTGAATTACCAATAAATGATATTATTTTGCGTCCAAAATAGTTCCAAAATTCTAGATTATCAATTATCAATATAACAATTTTTATTTATTAAAAAATACTCCCTCCGTTTTTTTTAAGTTATATATTCTAGATTTTTAACACATTTTAATAAAACATATTAAATTTACATATTTTTATGTTTATTATTCTTCCACAATTTTAAACCCATAAAAATTCAATAAGTGCAATTAAGTTTTTAAAGTTTGCAATTAAATAATAAAACATGCATTGAAATAATAATAATATATTTTTTGAAACAAAAATTTTCTCTAGAATTTGTAACTTTAAGAAATGGAGGGAGTATATCACAATAGCATGTACATAATTTTTTTACATAATGATAAATGTTACATGTTTTTTTAACCAAGTGGTTCACTCAAAACTAATTTCTTTAATGACTTCTTATACTGTATAAAACTTGGTATATCGATATGTCTGAATCACATTAGTAAACCAAGTGGTTCTGTTATTAGTTTATAAAAAAATTAAACCAAGCCACTACATTAAATAACACAAACCGGAAATAGTGAGTCATTTAAAATAGTCTCTAAGTGAGTACCTATATTAGTTTACTAGGATAGGTTTGCTCAGGTTGAGTTTATATAATAAAAATTAAAAATATATAATATTGACAAATTAAATATGCATATGTGTTTGAATTTTTTTAATATGTATAAAATTATGTTTTCTTTATATAATCATCTATATGTTGGACTGAGCATTTGTATTTATAATTGTGGACTGAAACGTATTTTGAATTTATGATGAGCCTGATCGATTTGAGCTTAATATTTCTATCACACTGTTTATACCTATAAAAACCATAATGTGATCATCAAGTGAATTTTTATTACAACAAAGGTTTTATAATTTTTTAATACTTTACATTAACATCGCTGAGAACCATTTTAGTAGTTTTAGAACTGACAGCTTAAAAATATTTCCAAAATCGAATTACTTTGACCTTAGTCTTCCACATAGTTTTGAAGGATTTCAAATGGACGACTAAATTGATGCACCTCATTTTCTTTTGCTTTAAGTCGTTAGCTGAATATATATTATTTAATTTGAAATTTATTAAATATCCATATTAATACAATTTTATGATTATTTGTATCTTGTTATAACAAAATAAATTAAGCTATTGATCACAAATTTTTCAAAATGAGATTTTCAAATTTCTAATAAATTATATTCATTTTAAAAAATTCAAAATATAACATATAAGAAAATTCTAATTTTTTTTATTATATGATTAATATGATTGTTTAATATTTTTTAATAATATAAAATTAAACAAAAAGAGCTAAAATACAAAAATGGTTATCAAATATTTATTATTCATAATCATTAATTGTCATATATACGTTAATCATATTAGGTAATTCCGTAGCTTTTATTTAAGAAAAGTGTGAAAATATTATTTCGTACACTATTTATCAATTTGATAGTTAGTTTAATAAAAAGTAAATTATAAGTTAAGATGGACCAACCAATTTTTCTAGAATCCTGAATTTCATTCTCATGATGACATGTGGCTGGCTACAAAACAATGTTGTAATATTTCTCAATTAATATATAAGGAATTAATATTTGACTATTTGTAGATGTAATGTGTTATATAATTAAAATTAATGTTTTCTAAGAAGATGTACCTGTAAAAAGCTGACATTTGAAAAAGAGTACCTCATAACAAGCTTGATAGTTTCTTTATAAAGGGATGTTCTTCCTGCACGCGACCTTCTCTTTCTAACTTTTACTTTTTCTAGTAATATTTTCTTCTATACTTATCTCAAAAAACCTCAGAAACCAACTGATGTGGGTGCTCTTAGAGCATGATTATTGGGAGTTCTTAGAGTGGGATTCTTAGTGAAATATAAAAGACTGTTTCTTAACTTCTAAATAACAAATCTAAGAACCGGTTCTTAAATAATATTCTTAGCGAATATAAGAAAATTGATCTTATACTCTTTGTCAATTTTGTTAATATTATTTATTTTAATTAAATTACAAACATTGTACTCTTATGGGTTTATCTACTAGGTATAAGTGTAACATCATACTTAATAACTAACAATAATAAGAATAATATTATAATATTCTATTATTATTGTCCATATTATATCAACATTTTGATAATGGTTTGATGGTTTATAATGATTGAAACAAAAACTGATTTATATCGGCATATTTACATGTTTGAAGTCTATTTTCTTTATGATTTAAGTAGTTCATTTTTAACAACATCAAATTCACTTGTATAACATACATTTTGTAATATCAAATATTTATATATTAGCGTACATGATTATTTTAAATATGAAATATAAAAAACTTAGATGTTGAAATATTTATTTATAAAAAAATAAATACATGCACGGATGTACGTCCCTGATTTACAGTGATTTATCTTTCAACAACTTGACTGGTGACGTTCATGGAGGAAGAGCACCAGCGTATACGTAAATACCTACAGTCTGGATACCTTTCAATGTGAATACTGTACTATCATGATCATGTATATATTTTCTGGGCATGTTCTTTCAGATATTTAACTGGAAACAGGCTTTCTGGAGAAGTGGAATCTGGTGTTTTTCTCAAAAGCAACGCTCAAATGTATGGTTAGATCTTCCTTTTTCTTATACTTTCTCTGTTTCAAAATAGATGATGTTTTATAAAGTTTTTGATGTTTCAAAATATATAATATTTTTATATTAATTTTAGTTTTATTGAAGATCGTATAATCAACTATGTTTTCATAATTCTTTTGATAATTGGTTGAATTAGTTTTATTTATATTTTTAATGATAATTTCTCCGTAAAAATGTATGTCTTAGTTTTTGTGAATTTAACTCAAACATCAATTATTTTGAAAATTACCTAGATTATGTTTTTCTGAGTAGCAGATATCACATGTACGGTTCGGTCTTCCGTAAATTGCCTTATAGTCAAGTTAATAATATGTTTCTATTTTGGTTATTCTTACAGTGATCTCTCTTACAACAATTTCTCATGGTGGTCTAGCTGCAAGGAGAATAGGTACGGACATGAAATCTTGGGTAGATATATGCATTATCAGTTTCCCATGTTGAAGTGTCTGTTTTCATTGTATCAGTAACATTAACACATACCGGAGTTCATACTTGAACAATTTGTAAGTACAGTCTTGAGCAATATCTTTACAACAATCAAGCAATAGATATGATGGTCTGGATATTCAGTGCTGAGATGCCTAACAGTTTGATAGTTTCTTCATACAGAACTGGGATTCTTCCATGTTCTGGTCCAATCAACTGCACGAGCTGTAAGTACATAATAAGCTATCTCAACATCTCCAACATAAATTTATTCTGCTACTACTGCTTAATTATCTCTTTCTATTGATGGTTATAATCATTATGGATGGTAGATCAGCGAACACTACATATAAATTGTGGTGGAGACAATATAGTTATTACAAAATCTTCTCATAAAATCACTTATCAAGCTGATAACACCAAAACTAAGGCCGCAACAAATCAGCAATTCAAAGACTGGGGAATTAGTAACACAGGGGAATTCTTCTCAGATGGTTATATGAAAGCAACAGGTAACACAGATGACACGTACATCATTTCAACGAGTTTAAGATTATCTGCGGATTCTTCCGATATCTATAAGACGGCACGTCGATCTCCTCTATCTCTGGTTTATTATGCGTTTTGCTTGGAAAATGGAACCTACAGTGTGAAACTCCATTTTATGGAGATCCAGTTTTCAGACCAAGAATTATACAGTCGTCTTGGCAGACGCATATTTGATGTCTATGTTCAGGTAAAGCGTCACTGCTGATCACAAAACAGTTTTATTTGTGTCACTCATGCATGGAAGAATTAAAGTTCTTCCCTTTTTCCTCTCTCTCTCTCTCTCTCTCTCTCTCTCTCTCTCTCTCTCTCTCTCTCTCTCTCTCTCTCTCTCTCTCTCTCTCTCTCTCTCTCTCTCTCTCTCTCTCTCTCTCTCTCTCTCTCTCTCTTCCCTTTTAGGAAAAGTTGTTCTTGAGGGATTTTAACATCGAAGAGGAGGCTAATGGGACACTGAAGCCTGTTGTCAAAACAGTGAGTGCGAATGTGACCAATCATATCTTAGAGATTCGGTTGTATTGGGCGGGTAAAGGAACAACACTTATTCCTGAAAGAGGAAATTATGGTCCTCTTATCTCTGCTATCTCCTTGTGTCACAGCAGTAAGCAACCTTCACAACCTGTTTAAGCCTCTTATGCACCAACTATACTCCTTCTCGTATTTCTTTTCTGGCTTTCTCAAGTCACCGGTTCCTACTTCATTATTATAATATTCATGTTTCAAAATTTCAGGCATGGAGCCAAAATGTGGAGGTCGAAAACAAAAAATACTCTGTTAAAGACATTTTTATTTAGCTTGGTTTATATTTATATGATGAAATGTATTTTTATATTTACACTCTTAGTATTTGAATTTCAGCAACGAAAGCAGAACTTCATACCAGTTATCCACTAATTTTCGGGGTAGTGGGTACCTTGGTAGCAGTTACTCTCTTGGCTTTGGGATTGTACGCTCAGAAAAGATGGATACGAGAAAAGTACCTACGAGAAAGAGGTTGGAGATATCATAGAGTATATGAATTTCCTTCCATATATATATATATACACATAAATATGCTCATAGCATTTTCTGTTTTGAACATGATCTCATAGATCTGAGAGCACAGGGTCTGCAAACCGTTTGCTTTACTTGGAGGCAACTGGAAGCTGCAACAAACAATTTTGATCAAGCCAATAAACTTGGAGAAGGAGGTTTTGGATCAGTATTCAAAGTATGCCAAAACATACACAAACTTCTTCTCAATTGTATACTTGAGACAATATGGCTTTTCTTTTGGTTTCTGATATGAGAAACCTAATTCAGGGAGAGCTTTCAGATGGAACTATCATAGCAGTCAAGCAGCTTTCTTCCAAGTCATGCCAAGGAAACCGAGAGTTTGTGAATGAGATAGGCATGATCTCAGGTCTTAATCATCCAAACCTTGTCAAGCTTTATGGATGTTGTGTTGAGAAGAATCACTTGATGCTCGTGTATGAGTACATGGAAAATAACTCCCTTGCTCTTGCACTCTTTGGTGGTAAATAAAAGTCATTCATACTTTTTTGAAGTTTTAAATAGGATACCAAGTCATTCATAGTTTTTTGAAGTTTTCAACATGTTACCACATGTAAAGTGATATCATATCTTTAATTTTCATCCATTTCCAGGAAAGAGCTCCCTGAAATTGCAATGGGAAGTTAGACAAAACATATGTGTGAGTATCGCAAGAGGGCTTGAATTCCTCCATGAAGGATCGATGATCAGGATGGTTCACCGTGACATAAAAACCAGTAACGTTCTTCTAGACGCTGACCTTAATGCAAAGATATCTGACTTTGGATTGGCTAGGCTACATGAAGAAGAACATACCCACATTAGCACCAAGATTGCAGGGACAGTGTAAGTATAGCACATAAAAAAAGCACATTGGCAAAAAAAGAAGAAAGAAAGCTTAGTCTCGGGTTCTCTAATGTTGCAGTGGATATATGGCTCCAGAATATGCGTTGTGGGGTCATTTGACTGAAAAAGCAGACGTGTACAGCTTCGGAGTTGTGGCAATGGAAATAGTTAGTGGAAAGAGTAATATGAAACGGAGAGGAAGTGATGATCAGGTCTCACTTATCAATTGGGTATCCATGGAGATGTTTTTTCTCTTCAACTCATTCAGTTCACAATGTTTATAGTTTCTACAAGTTTACTGAAACCCATTATTACATGCATTTTCAGGCTCTGACGCTGCATCAGAGAGGGGACATGATGGAGATTGTAGATCCAATGCTCGGAGGTGATTTCAACAGAAAAGAAGCAGTGAGGATGATCAAAGTTGCTCTTGTCTGCACAAGCTCATCTTCTTCTTTAAGGCCAACAATGTCAGAGGCCGTGAAAATGCTCGAGGGAGAGATTAAAATAACAGAGGTTATGTCAGATCCTGGTTTATATGGACACAACTGGAGCATGCCAAAACTGATGGACATTAATACACATGGAAGCTCGAGTATGTCTGGTGTGGCTGATCATACGGCAACGACAATGCAATCCTCTGTTTCTGGTTCTGATCTCTACCCATTTTACAATGAATCCATGATCCTAAACTCCACAGCAGAGCTTTCTTCCTCCCCAATATAATATCAGAAAGCTGTGTACATTGGCCTTATCTCTTAAAAGAGAAGAATGGCATGTGAAGTTATTTTATTGATAGTTAGCTACATTTGTATCATTCAAGACTTCAGGTTGTCTAAAACCTTACTACTAGCCCAATTTACGTAGATTGAAGAGACTGGTATCTCTATGAATGCTGGATAAACTATAAGTATATATTTTCATGAAAGGCTTTTTGAATATAATTCTTTTTCTTCAACGAAATTACGATCGATTTCTCTCAATGGAATTGACTCAGATAGCATGCACCTCCCCCCCCCCCCCCCCAAAGAGTCAATTGATGACCATTTAACAAAATTTGAAATTTATTTGTTACAAGTGGGCCTCAATTTTAACCTTATCACAGCAGCCCATTTCAAAGCCCATCTTCAAAGATACTTGCACATATACGAAAGGCGGTTAATCTTTCCTACGTTAATCAGGAAAAATAAATTCTCCAGGTCGGTTAACACTTGATTATAAAAGGAAGATCAACATAACATTCAAGGACATCCAAAACACAAAAGGCCAAAGAGAAAGAGAGCTAAAGAGAGATCGGGTAAAAGAAACTTAGGAGACATTGGTCGAGTCATGTCGCTCAGGGATAGAGTTTCTTTGATCTTTCATATTCTTTGTTGTATCTTCCTATTGAGCGCTTAGAGCGTTTATATAAACCCTTTGATTGATAGTGGAAGTTGTGGGAGACGGTTCCTACCCGAGACGTACTGGTTCGAGGCCGGGAACTCGGTGATCAAATTATCTGTGTTAAAAAATTAAGCAGTCTAACGATCCATAATTCCTAACAAGTGGTATCAGAGCAATCTAGGTTCGATTGCGGGTGTAAAAGAGATCATGGAGTCTAAACAGAATCGCAGTGAAGAAGGATAAGGGTACATATATGTTTTTCAAGGAAAGTGTGAATCTATAGTCTTCAAGGTGATTGTCTTCTTGTTTGAATCTTCTGTTTGTTTACCCGTTGCAGAAGGTTAAAAAAACCAGTTAGACTATGGAGCTAGCGCATAAAAGAGTTGAGATTGAAAGATCAAAGGGAAACAAGTTTTTGGCTTAGGGAAGTAGAAGATGTCAGAAGCTATAACACTCATCTCAAGGAAGTTGAACAAGGTAGGTATCGAAAGTCTTCCTGACAAGGTTTAAAGTTAGGCGGCATGTTCCATTATTTGTAATTGCGGTACGAAGTGTGTTCAAAGTTGATCTATCGAAACATGAAGTTATTGCTTATGTTTCAAGGGAGTTTAGATAAAGGTGGAGATGATGTTAGAGCTTCAGGTTATGGTTTGAAGAAAGATGGTAGTATTTCGTGATCGTCGGTGTCAGAAGAAGTTGACAGAGATGATCAAGGATTCAAGGAAGGTCATCAAGGAGCTATATTTCAGAAGATATTTTGTTAGGCGCAGGAGACTGCATGTTCTGAGTGAATTAGTTCTCAAGAGTTATCTCGCAATGAAATATACAAAGGGTTTTGTGTCAATAGTCTTTCTAACACGGGAGTTAGACGGCGTGTCCTATTTTTCATAAATGGTGGTACAAGACATGTGTATGTTAGCATTGCTGGAGGGGATGTCAAAGTTAAGTGATATCTAAGGTGGGGACTAATGTGTATTAGTCTGTGTTTTTTTTAACTCTTAAGAAAGTGAGGAAGATATATGAAAGCAAGATAATTGAGAATATAGCAAAGATGAATGCATAAGTAAAGAGATGCATGGTGGAAAGTAAGAAACACATATTGTTATACTTGTTTTCTTTTGGCATCACAAGAAGAGAACTGTAAAAAATTCTCTATGGAGGACAAAGAAAACTCACGTGAGGAAGGATCAATATCAGAGACATGTTATGGTATTGATAAATCAGAAGAAGTCTGATGGTAAGTCCAAAGGCTGTTGTGATGCAGTCACCAAAGTGTTGGGGTGTTGGAAACACTAACAACAAGTATGGCAGTAGGGAATGGTGTTTCAGCTAGGAGTGAAGTCATGGGGTTTAGAACTGATATCAAGGAGAGCTGTTACAAAGAGAAACGGAAGTGTCAAGAACGTCACTGTAGGAGTTGGCGTGAGACAAATTAAAAGGAAACTAGCAGTGACATACAAGACTGATAGAAAAGGTCTGTCTAAACAAGAAGTTTGGACTGTGTTTGTGTCGAAAATCTGTCTAGCAGGTTAGCTTGATGGCGTGTTCTGTTCGGGATAACGGTGATACAAATAAGAGTCCGAGAGTATGTTGTTTAAGGCTCAAGGGTTTTGAATCGGGGATTTCTTTCATATTTAAAGCATGTATGGTTCTGTTTAATGGAACAGATTCAAGGAAGAGTTTGATTATAAGATCAAGTGCACATGATAAGAATCAAAAGGATATCAAAGGGAATCAAGTTGCAAAAGGAGAAGCTGGTGGAGATCCAAGGATATCGGAAACGAGTGGAATCAGACGTTGAAAAAAAATTATTCTGGTTCCGGTTGAAGCTGCTAAGAATTGTGAAGTCGAAGGTATGTTTTCGCAGAGTCTCGAAGAGATTGAAAGAGACAAGGAATAAGAAGATGATGATGTCAAGAATTTGAAGCATAACGAGGTTGCAACATGAGTGAGAAGAAAATCTTTTCAGGTTATAAATGCTTGGTGAAAATTGAGATGTCTGGTTAATGGGTGCAAAGGTAAAGATGTTACCTGAATTGTTACCTGAATTTGAAGGAAGCATCAAAAGGACGAGACAAGGTGATATCGGCTTCGGGTGGATGTAGCTGCTGATGTATAGCATTTTTACATGTTTTTAGCTATTGGTTTTGGTCATTTTAGTGTTTAGGTGTTGCATTTAGGTGTCATTAGGTGTTGTATTTGTACATTTTGCATACACAGGGGCTTGAATGCATAATCAGAAGTTTTGGGACGAAATAAAGGGCCAAACTGCAAAAAAGGAAGTTATGGGGCCAAAGTCGAAAAGGAGGAAGAAGCAAACACAGTTTCATCTATAGCTCTGAAGTGCCCACTTCAGGAACTTGTCTTCAGCACTTTGTCGCTGTAGGGAAATATGCGAAGTTACCTAGAGCTCTGAAGTGACCACTTTAGGAAAACTGCATCTTGCACATTGATGCTCTAGGTAAGCTGTTTTGTTTGGGACTTTGTATTTTGAAGCCCATTAGGGTTTTGCCTATATATATGTTGTTAAGATTGATACCTCAGCCACTTTTTCTCTCTTTTTAGATCTAAAACTATTGTAGCTCTTGCATTAATCTTAGTACTTATCTTGTTTATATTGTTTCTACTAGGGTGGGCGTTCGGATATCCGTTCGGGTTCGGATCGGGTATTTCGAATTTTCGGGTATTCCGGTATATGAGTATAGAACCCGTTCGGGCATTTCTATATTTCGAGTCGGATTCGGGTATTTCTATATTTCAGGTCGGATTCGGGTATTTTTAGTTCGGGTTCGGGTATTTCGGGTCGGGTTTTCGGATATTTAGATTTTAGAAAAGAAAAATTAAATTCTTTATTTTTCAAGTTTTCTGTATTTAAAAATAATGTTCACTTAACTGATTTTTTTTATTTTTTAATAGACTGAATGATAAATATATTTGAATATAGCATTTTAAAAATAAAAAACACTAATTTGATTATTGTTTTTAATATTTAGATGTAACTTTTCTTATATGCATGAAACAAAAAACTTGACAAGCATTTTAAGCATTTTAAGTGAGTAAAAATTTCACTTTTCTTGCAATTATATGTATATTATCTAATTTTGAACCATGTGCATAATCAATATAAATATTTTGAAAAAATTAAATTCTTTATTTCTCATGTTTTTGTATTTAAAAGTATAATTTTCACTTAACTGATTTTTAATAGATTGAATGATTAATATATTTGAAGATAACATTTTAAAAATAAAAGACACTAATTTGATTATTGTTTTTAAAATTTGGATGTAACTTTTGTTAATGCATGAAACAAAATTTTTGACATGCATTTTAAGCATTTTATGAATAATATTTAATTTTGAACTATTTGCATAATCAATATAAATATTTTGATTATAATTATAGAGTAAACCAGGAATATATGGTTAATGATACATATCCCCTTAGTATTAAAATGGAAGCAAAAATTAAGAATAACCTTTAAAAAGTACTATATTAACGAGTATGCTATTTTGACGACGTGGCAGCACGAGGTTCCTTTTCAGACGCTTTATGAAGAAAGGCTTACTCACCTTAGATATTACGACTATTGCCATTGGACAAACTTACATATTCGTATATCCCTTATACATAGTTTCATGTCGCTCAATAAATCGCCATATCAACTTTTGTATAAAAGGAAAGTAGTCAACTTCAGGATTTGACTAATTCAATTTTAAATGTCCATATATGGTCCCCGTGATTATTCTCTTCATTTCCACTTTCTATATTAATTTGTTTTGCATATGTAAATCGACTTTTGACTCATATTAAATACATAATGAATTAGGAACTAATTAAATATGTTTTTCCAATATTTGCATACGAAATTAGTTGCATATTCTTTTCACTTTCTATATTTTGTTATAGGATCAGTAAATTAGGGATTACGAATATATACGAAATTAGTTGCATAAGCTTTAATTTATAATATCTCTTACCCATAATTACTTTTTAAATCAAATAAACCTGAAATTATATATGTGTATATATTTAAATGACATTTACAATTGACCGAACAAGTATAATACTAAACATAAAAACTGTGGACGTATACCGTGCTATATTCGTGACCATTATCCTTTTAAGTGTAACATGATTTTTTTTACATTTAAAAAAAAAATTATTCATAATTTTAGACAATTGTGAATTAAGGCACAACAAAACATAATTATTATATAGACCAAATTCTTCGAAGTATAAACTAATATATACAAGAATGACAATATTGGCAATAACGCCAAATATATCATGTATATAGATTATATTCCATTTTTTAAAAATATGTACTTCTAAATTCTAGATAATTTCCTATAATCTATTCAGAACAGGAAAACAACATTTCATATTTCCAAAAAAAAATCAATATATTATGTACTGACCGATTATATTACATTTATTAAAATTTAATACTTCTACATTCTATTTAATTAATTTTATAAAATACATAATATAGGAAAATAGAATTTCAAACTTTAATTTTTTTTTTAAAAGGCTTATCTCACTCCGCGCAGGGCGCGGATCTCACCCTAGTGTTCAGTTATTTCTGGATATCCATTCGGGTTCGGGTATTACCCGTTCGGGTTCGGATATCCAAACTCTCCTAACTCAATACCCATTCGGGTATTTTGCTACTTCGGTTCGGATTTTGGTTCGGGTTTTTTGCGTCGGGTTAGGGTGCGGCTTCAGATATCGGGTAAAGTGCCCACCCCTAGTTTCTACTCTTCTCTAAACATAATTCTTTCATGGATCGGTGACAGATTCTTGGGTTTCTATGGCTTTGAGTGAGTAGTCTTTTAGAGCTTTCGGGTTGGTAGATTAGAGTGAGAGATGGATGATTAATGATACTTATGACTAGATTAATATTGTTCTAAGCTTGCTAAGGGTTCTTAATGATAGATCCGACTTGATCTCTCAGATCTAAATTCTAAGCTATTTCACGCCCGAAAGGTGTTTGTTGAAATGCTTGAACGAACTTAGTGAAGCTCTTGCATAACTGGCCAACGATGGTTGATGTAAGGACTGCTAGATGGTTAATAGATGTGTAATTCATGCGTTCTTGATTGCATTAGGCCAACGACAGTTGATGTAAACTGTGTCTTTTGCCAAAAAACTTAGGCAAGGCCTAAATACTTAGAATAATTAGGTTAAAACTCATCAGGGGCATTCTGGTAAATAGATGGAGTCTTGGGTTCAAGTCGGCTGTGACCAAAATAGGCTCTTTGTCTCGAATATCGATCGATATCACTGGAGGTGTATCGATCGACGCGTCTCTCTCCGTGTCGACCCTGGGGGGGGGGGGTCGATATAGTCATCTCGGGTGAAATCTCTAAAGTGCTCCAAAATGTTCCAAAACACCATCTTTCTTCCAATTGCTCCTGAACCTGAAAATATGCTAAATAGACTCCAAAACATACTAGATATATCCTAAAACCATATACCATGGGTAAAATCAGGTCAAATTCATGCTATATCACGGTGGTTCGTCGGAGAAGCTGTAAAAGGAAGCAGGAAAAACATGTGAATTTTAACAGTTCGCATAGTATCTGATTCTCAGAAAGGGGACAAGCTAAATTCATTATTATAAAGAGATGAAGTAAAGCTTAGAAGTATACCTGAGACTACGAAGGGTCGGTGGCATTGGAGGAGTATGCCAGAAGATGCAAGGATTATTTCAGAATTGCATTAAAACTTCACTATCAAAAAAAAATCAAAGGATATTAGGATTGGCAGCCAAGCAGTAACCGGAATATTTGATAGTTGGAAGAAGCAGATGCCTCACCATGGCCGCTTTTTCTGTCAAGGAAGAGCAAACGGATTTCGCAGCTGGGGCAATTTAAGTTGCCGGAGGGAGCTGCACAACCAGGGGAGGTGAGAATAAAAACGAAGTCACTCGGAATTAAGAGATTTTCGCCGGAGCTGGGCCGGTTTCTCGCCGTCGGAGATACAAAGGTATCGCCGGAGCTGTTTGTATCCATGTTGACAAAGAGCTAAGGGGTTTCTCATCGACAAATTAAAAAGATTAAACAAAAGGTGGAGTAATGGAGACAAGTGAACTGCATGGAGATGGTTGGTGCAGAGTATCGCCGAGATTCTGTATAAGTGATACACTAAAAATGAATCCTTGCTACTGCCAAGTTAACAGATGCAATTGTAGTATTTGAGATTCAAATCCAGAGGACCAGTCTACACTCTAGTTCTATGAGTTCCGAATTCAAGCTAAGAGGAAGATAATAATTTGGTTTTCAAAGTGACGTAGAGAACAAGTAAAAAGCACAAGCAATGAATTCAGGTTAAAAGGAGTTAATCTAGGATGAATGCGAGTGATCTCAATCACGACCGAGCAGCTATTCAGGTTCGATGCAGTTCTATCTAGAACTCGGAGAACAGGCTAGATCAATACACTGTCGTATAGTACTACGGAACACTAGAAGAGATTGTATATGAGACAAGAAATCGTAAACTAGAAGATGTTATTGAGTATTGATTGGGACTACAACGAGTTTTGGTGTGAGAACCCTTAGTTCTAGCCGCTTAAAATCTAATCTCCTAGTCTAAAATAGTTGATCCCTTATTCTAGGGTTTGGGCTCCCCTTTTATAGTTGTAGATGTCGGCTTCAAGTAATAGAATTCTTCAATAATCCGAAAAATGGAAGTTTTCCCTTAGGCGGAAAACTTCTATTTTGCTTCAAGGGTCGGTCCGATCAAGGGGGTCGGACCTATGGCAGGGGTTATTCCCTGGTTTCATCTTGAGCAAGGGTCCGGAAGTCGAGGGCCTATCCGAAAGCTGGAGAAAACTTATGTCTGGATATTTTTCACCAACACCTGGGGCATCAAGGCGGTCAAGGGAGATCAGGAAAATGCCAGGTCCTGCTATCAGACTACCCTAAAAGGAAAGACCCAAGTCTTATAGCAATTACAAAAGAATCTTTCGGCCCCGCATACCGAAGAGCCGGAAGTGGAAGAAATGGATGAGGTTCCACTCACAGAGGGGAACTTGGGTTGAAACTTAAAGATAGGCTCCAAGCTTCCAGAGGGACTAAGAAGGAGATTGGTCGACTTCTCGAGATCCAACTCCGACTGCTTCGCCTGGTCCCATGAGGACATGTCTGGAATTGATCCCGACGTCATCATGCATCAACTCCAAGTGGATCCAATGCATCCTCCTGTTAGACAAAAGAGGAGGAAGTTTGCCCCTGAAAGGGACGAGATAATCAACGAAGAGGTCAAGAACCTACTGGATGCCGGATTCATACGAGAGGTGCAATACCCAGAATGGCTAGCTAATGTAGTTGTCGTTAGGAAGAAGAATGGAAAGTGGAGAGTCTGTATCGACTTCACGGACCTTAATAAATCCTGTCCTAAAGACCCATTCCCCTTGCCTCACATCGACAAGCTAGTCGATGCAACTGCTGGTCATCAGCTGATGAGTTTCATGGATGCATTCTCCGGGTATAACCAGATCCTAATGCATCCTGACGATCAAGAGAATACCTCGTTTATGACCTCAAGGGGCATCTACTGTTATAAGGTCATGCATCTACTGTTCGACCTATCAGAGGCTTGTCAACATGATTTTAGCCGATCAGATAGGGCAGACCATGGAGGTCTATATTGATGATATGTGTAGATCCTAAAATCTACACTAAGTATTTGATAGTGTTTAAGATGTAAACTGGGAAAGAAAAAGGATGTCGGCAACGATATCCTCAGAACACAACGATGTAGTAAGGTATGAGTTGATAAAAATGGACTATATTCGAAAGGTCGATATCGAGAGAAGGAAAGATCGTGACTGAACTCGGGGTCGAGCTGCCTACCTACCCGTAAATGGATCAAGTCTAAACGTAGTTCGGTTCTTATCATCTTGAAGAGATGTCGGTCTCTTCGGTCTCGAGCGAGACGTCGGTTTCATCGATCTCGAGTGAGATGTCAGTTTCATCGGTCTTGGGCGAGACGTCGGTTTCATCGGTCTCGAGCGAGACGTTGGTTCTTGGCATGAGCTCGTTAAATCATATTTCCTAAGGAAGGAGGATCCTTGTCCCTGGTGAATATGGATGCATGGATTTCTTTATTATTCTTCAGAAAAGGGACGTGTTGCTTTGACCCACGGTCATGTGTATAGAATAAAGAAATATATTTCTTCTTCTACCTCGTTTAACAATTCCTATGGTCGGAGAATTTTTTAATTATTAAACGTAATGACTTGTTGACGTGAAATAACCTATGGTCTTTTCTCCTGTTCGGTGGACAGAGATGTCGTGAAAGAGCTATGCGTCCTCTTATTGTTTTCTGGATTAGAGCTCGAGCTCTCCATCTCGAGCTACCAGAATTGTTCTATTATTTCTTTGTATTTAATGTCTTTTTCTTATCAGAGCTTCGATCATGGGATTCCAGATAGCCCTAATGAGAGCCATGTCCCTGCCTTTTATAGGACGAGCTCGCTTCCGTCCAGCCCATCTGTTGTTGCACGTGATCCTCAAAATAAAGGACCAACTTCCTTATTCTTAGGGATACAGAGACCGTTTCTTGCGGAGTGTTTGTTATCTATGTTTGACTTAATCTTTGGTTTAACCCACACCGAGAGTGATTGGAGTGATTTGGTACAAATCTAGGCCCAACGGGCTTTCCGGGTCGACGTCGCACTACAAGTTCTCCCAGGCCCGTTTAAGATTAATCCGAGATAGTCGTTAACCGGTTTTCTTATTCTTTTGGCGGGAGGGATTTAGTGCTAAATCTAGGTGACGGATTTATTGTCCAACATTTGTCCCCCAGTTCTTCAAGCGAGTTAACGAGGTTGAAGGACGGTAAAGCATCCAGAACAATAATAATTCCAAGTCGATTTCTTCTAGAGATTTCGCGAAGTCTCTTTGCCATTACATAGCGAGGTCGTGCAAGAGAGATTGCTTTAAACTTTCGATCATTGCTCCTTCGTGATCGGGACGTGAGTTTGGTCTGAGTTGTTGGATGCATTGCATCAAATCAGACGAGGTCTATTTGATCATTAAGTGGTCGATTGCGTTTATGTTTGTGGGTCGAAACGAGAGTTCGAGGTCGCCTGTTGTAAATGTCGCGCCAAGGATGAGAGTTGGATCGAGCTCGGGGTTTCGTAAATATGGGTCGAGCTTGTCAACCGAGTTGCTGGTTTGTGGAGAGTTACTTTGATCTCTCTTGGTAGGATTGATGAATATCTTAAATTTATTTTACTTATGAGATTTTGACGCAAATTTGGTCATTCATTTCTCGTCGAGTAAATATTTTGTGTTTGTGTAAAGGTGTTGGAAATATATATATAATCCCAACGAATCATCAAGTCAATACAAAATGATTTGGCTATATGTCGATAGTCGAACCTTTACTTTGGTTCGGTTATGGAAGCAATTTATATTGCTTGTCCTTGAGATGTTTTGCACGATTAGAAACTGATCAGGAATCTAACATGCGGGCCAGTTGTGGCCTAAGGACGTGGTTTATCGATGTGAACTTGGGTCGTTTGAGACCGTGCGGTAAAAATTGCTAAGAGTTTAATGTTGAAAATATAGTTCAATGGGCGTTTTCGCCGCTTGAGGCTGAAAAGTAAATCTCGATAGTACTTTGAGCAACTAGTAGTGCAAGAAGAGTGTACAAATATTTTGCAGTTGTACGAAGTTTTGATATAAAATGACGAATCGATATGAATTCGGTAACTTAAGAAGTCGTAATAGTAATGCAAGAATCTATATTATCTGATTCAGATAATGATAAGTGTGAATAGATTGAAAAGAATTATTTACCGACATGGGCGTGTTCCAGTCTTGGTGACTGCGATTTAGTGGAGAAGAAGCGGTGTTGGATGTTCGATCATGTATACTTTGTGTAGCCGATGATTGGTCGAGGTATTCAGGCTGCGAATCATTGACTTTGTTTGTGCGCGACTCATAGTACGCTATTGCGGACCATATCGTGCTTACTGCCACTTTCGGTCTTGTTTTCATTTTGGAAATAGTGTTAGACAATATGCGATGTCTGAATATTTCTGCATGGCTTGTCCAGATTTGTCTTTTTCTTTCGCAGGAATATGATCCCATGGTCGGGAGCTTCTTTGTAATGGGATAGATGAAATCTATTTGCTTCTTCTAAGGAAGTGATCAAAGTAGGTCGAGATCATTCGATGTCGGGCTGCTTCTGCAATGGATGGTTACTTTCATAATAAAGTGGACAGATCGTTATTTATTGTTCTTTTGAAGGTGGAGCTTATCTAAGATCGACATCGATGCTTTAGTTAAAGCAAATTGATTATCGACTCGAGATCAAGCTATTTTGAGATCCAATTTGTTGTCTTCTAGGAGCAAGATTCTTTATATGCTCCTCGAGTTACCCGAGCTCGTCAGAGATGAAACTCGATGACGTTATCGGAGAAGGTCGACCTACCGACCCTTCATGTTTCACGAGCTCGTTAGAGATCGAGTCAGTTTTTTTTTTTTAATTCAGACGCAAGATCTCTTTCTGCTTATGGCGGTAGGATCTGTGTATATATCGTATCCAAGTCCCAGGGTTTCGGGAGCTCGATAGCTTGAGGATTTTTTGCATTTTCTTGGTCGGTTAAATTGATTGGAGTACAAACTAGTGGGATTTTCGTGTTTGAGCTAGCCGATCTAATCTTTGTCCAATCTGTTGAAACTCAGGATGTTGTGATTTGATTCTGATCAAGGTGCCGACTAAACGTCTCTTTGGTTTGAAAATGTATGTATCATGAGATGGAAAGCTTGGGAGCACCTGGAGTTTTTTGTGGCTCGATTGTGTTCGTCGCGTGGGCTGCGATCTATGATTTCAGATTGGTTCCTTGGGCGCTTGAGTGCTTCAGCTTGATGTGCTGTGAAACAACTTACTAACGTTCTCTGAGTGAGTCCTTAGCTCTGGATTTGTTGATTGGAGTGGTGAGCATACGTCGCAGCTCGTCCTCCTCTTCAAGAGTATATGCTATTAGCAAGGGAGATATCAGTCTTGACGTATTAAATCTACAAATAAAATTATATCTACTTGATCTGTTATTTTTCTCGTATCCAAACTCCAAGAGGTCGGACGGTCGGGGATTGTAGATCCCGTCACATTTAAAGGTATTAGTGCTCGTTGCGGCAGGTTTTCCGCCCTATTGGTCATAGTTAAGTTGGCTTTCTATGTTTTTCGTGAGCAGTGTCGTGACGGCTCATATTCTTTGGACTTCGATACTGGGAATCTCCATGTCCTGTATAGGATCTTTATCTTGCTTAGGGAATAATTCATAGTGGTGATACGGTAATGATCGGAGTTACACGGGACCTCGTGAAACTTTGTGATCGAGATCTTGTGGGATCGAGTGTGATGTCGGATTCCATCGCATCTGATGGTTAGATCATTTGTCTTTTGCGTCTGGTTGAATGGGATGGGAGCGGCTTACGACTCCTTGTTTCGTTGTTGTGAATCAAGTCTAACGAGGTTGGTCTGATCTTTGATCAATCGTTTTGTTAGGAATTATCGATCGTTTGATTTCTTAATTAACGACACAAGATTTTTAACCAGTTCCCTTGCGGTACCTCTAGGGTGGGAACCGTCTCCCACAACATCCACTATCAATCAAAGGGGTTTACACAAACGCTCTAAGCGCTTTCCTTGTATAAAACATGACACCATTAAAGAATAAGAAAGATCAAAGAAACTCTATCTTTTAGAGACATGACTCGAACAATATCTCTTAGTTTCTTCTACTCTTGATCTCTCTCTTAACTCTCTTTGTTCTTGTGTTTAGGGTTTCTCCCGGATCTCTCGGATAATGCTATAAGGCTTCACGTCTTCTTATTTATATCAAACATCACCGACTGTCTTCATAATTCCTTTTCCTATTGGTATGATTCTTTTTTCTATTGGTACCGTCATTAACCGTAAAAGGAAATCTTCCTAGTGATGGGCTATTGTATTGTCATGGAATGAATAAGAATTGGGCCTACGTCTAATAATCTCCACCTTAGGCCCTAATTATTATTATCCTTACTCCCCTTTCCTCCTACATATTCTGATTTCTGAATATGCTGGTCTCCTAGTGTTTTCTCTCGTAACTTTCCCTAGGTGACCATGCCTCCATTTATTAGCACACTCTTGGATCTTCTCGTGGACTAACACATGTGTGGACCATGTGCTAGCAGCCCATTCAACACTGGTTATTAGACATGAATTACATAACTCATATATCTCCACCTAATTTTCTCAGGCCCAATACAGCCCACTCTTGTCCCCTTTCACTTTCCCTTTCGACAAAAGAACTTCTTTTTTTTTTCTCTCATTGTCGATGAAACCAAAAAGCTTCAATTCTGATCATGGCTATGCCTTGTTTTTTTTCCGGCGAATCTCAGCAGTTCACGGCGGTGCCCTCCGGCGACCTTCAAATCGAGTCTGTCTCCACCGACACTGAAACACCAAATCCTTTTCCAAAGGCCACAACATCTGAACCAAACAACCTTGATCATCGTCTCTGCAATCTCTTTGTATGTTTTGAGTTCCACTTCCTATGTCAATACGAAACAAGACCCTAAACCCCTTTGATACTTCCTTTTGATAGTGAAAGTGTCGATAAGTAATGGCAACTTCCGGTCATCTTCTCCGATCAGACTCATTGCAGCCTCCACCGTGAAAATTGATGCACTTTCTCTGCATCTCCGATGGCTTACTTCTTTTCCAGAATCAGAATAAGCCTATTAGATTCTGTCTCCTGCAAGTCTCAGGGCTTGCAACTTCTCGCGACTCCATCCAAGCCATTTGCTCTCCAAGAATTACTTTGCCATCGACCTCAGATCAAGTTACTCCACCTTGAACTCTGATTCTTCAATCGATTACACCACCATCGACCGCACTGCTTCTGTTTCACTTCTTGAGCTCAAAACTCAGAGAGATTCATGACTCTCTCTCAAGTTTCTATCTTCTCTCGAGCTATCATTGATGATCCTGTGATATTTATGCTCAAGAGCCTCCAGCCTCCGACTCATCTCCCTTGATAAGTTGCAAACAGAGCTAGCTTGTCTTTTCTCTACAGCTTGTCCGGCGAAAGGCTTCGCCACCTCTACTGTCCAAGACGTTTCCTTGTGTAATCTCCTCCAGTGACCCTCTTGGTCATACCATCACCACATACCTCCTTCGGTATCCATTGGCGACTCTGCCTCATTTTTTTTTTCTTCAGCAGCTCCACTTTATTTTACCATTCTCCACAGCTCCACCTGAACGTGGAATCATCTCTTGCAGCCTTGTACGCGACGAACAACAGACCCGTGATCATTCTCAGCCTCGATGATCAATGTAGCCTCTGAACTATGTATCATCTTCTACCTCTGTTCCAATAACTCCAGGTAACCCTCTTAAACCTGGAACATTATCTCACATATTTACTCTTTGAGAACTCACTTGATTTTTTTTTTTTCAAGCTCCACCTTAAACCAGAAACAACAGTGCACGACTTCTGATGCTTCACGGATACCTTACACCTTGACTGCGAGAGCTCAGCCTCGCCCTTCATCTCTAGGTATTTCCCTTTACCTCTATATGTTTTTGCACTTCTCATCATTAAACTTTTCCCAGTAATGAAATGTTGTAGTGCATCCAGAAAACATATGTCCCTGTCCTGTAATAGAATCATCTTTGCCTCATGCCTGAAGCTAAATTGATTATATTGTAACCTAATCAATCACACAGCCTCCTCCGTGTCCTTCATGAATCTGTTGTTGATTTAAGTCATCCTCCCTCTGTTTCTTGATTTCCTTTAAACAAATGCACTCCCATCATGAATCATACATGTTTCAGCCCGTGAAACATTCTCTGATTCAAAATACTGTTCTGTTTAAACCCATAGACTCGGACCTCTTTTTGTACCGCCGTTAACGGAAACGCCATCAAGCTACCAAATTTTCTAGATAGACTTTCGACACAAAACCTTGATCCAATTTTCTTTTTAAACAGAACCTTACTAACAACATTAGAGCATCTCCAATGGTGTTACCACCATTGGAATCCTTAGCATTAGTAAACTATTTTCTTTTTGTATTTGAATAGTTAAAGATCTATCTCAAAATTTAGAGTCCAATGGTGTTATTCAGTTTGGAATTCTTAGTACTTGTGAAAAAAAAAATTGGCAAAGAGTTGAGAAATTTCACTTCTTCAGTTCCAACAAAAACAAGCATTTGTTTCAGATGCTGTGCGAATGTCATAACGTGAGAGATACTCTCGCTGCAGAATCTCAGCTATCGTCTCACTAAGCTTCCCATTCTCGCTTGCACCTAATCCACCAATAGATATCAGTTCACCATAAGCAGCAGGTTCTTCCGTCCCAGCAAATGCAATGGGCACTCCGTTGTTTAGCAGTATCATCACATACTGAAAAACCAACCAACGAAAAAGAAGTGCATACATTATAAAAGTAATTAACATGCGAAAGACTGACGAAACGTAGCTCACAAGTTAAAGACCACAGCACAAAAATCCAAAAAACTTGCAACGGAATTTCATCAAACAGTTTGTGTGCATATACCATTACAAGACAAGTAGTAACAAACACTCTGCTCTGTTTTTATATAATCAAACCCCTATTTAGGAACAAACAAAAATGATATATTTAAGATATGAACGGCGGAAACAGAGGGTTAAAGTGTTAAATACGGATTCAGGTTTGCCGATGATCTTAGCGACGGCCTTAGTAGCGTCCTTGAGGATGTCCGAGCATGTGACGGCGATGACTGGTATGTTCGTGAATAGATTCAAAGTTGGCATCTTCTTCTTCTTGTTTCTTCAGACAAAACAGGAGCTGCAAAACCAGTGGCTTTCAGCAGTGGAAGTTGAGATAACGGTCTAAGGTTGATTTTACGCCGCCGTGTACCCTAATACAACCCATTCGAGAGCCATTGGAGGATTTTACGATCTGGATTGATTGAAAGAGGTTGATGATGAATTTAGATCTGACTCGGCGATGAAATTCAATCTGGATTGATTGAAAGAGGACAATGCCATGTCACTAAGGATCAAGTCCTTCTAGTCCTTAATTAGGGATCAATTCTTAGCTAGTTTAGGTTTTATAATATTATTGTATTCATATTAACTTAGGATTATGTGCCAAGGATTCGTGATAAACCTCCATTGCGGATGGTCTTACACCTTGCTGCCGAACTTCTTTTCTCTAAGCTTTACTTGAGCTTCCCTTTTGAGTTTCAAAAAATCTTGCTTTATGGTTAAACAACCAGTCTGAATCCATCTTGTACCGCCATCATCCATGATGGATCACGCCTCCTAACCAGTCTTGTTGGGAAGATTTCGACACATCTTTTCATTCAGCTCTTTTTGTTTAACCAGATTCTTCTGTATAAGATATGCCTTGAACTTCTTTGTGTACCGCTGTTGTTGCTTAACAGAACCGCCATCAAGCCATCATCCTTGCTAGATAGACTTTCGACACACCCCTAGTCCAAGCATCTCTTTTTACAGAACTTCACACAACCTTTGTGTTCTTCTTTAGCTCTTGAAACTCTGATCCTTATCCCTGACACTTAACCTCCTTGAAAACTTTATCAGACCTGATTTTATATGAATTTCTCATAAGCTCCATGCCTGCTTTGCCTCAAGCAGACTCCATATTTCACCTCTATACTCTTCTGCTATAACCTTTCTCTTGAATCTCAGAATTTTAACATACTGTCGAAAAACTTTTCTACACATCCCTTTCCTAAGGCGTCCCCTAGTCATGGATCTGTAAGTCCTGTAGCTTTATCAACCCATCCTTGAACACCAAACTGAATAAACTTTTAACAACTAGAGAAGGCCAAGATACAACCTGATTTCACAGCAAAAAACCTTGTGATTGCAGCGGAAATCAGTCTTCAAAGTCTTCATCAACCTCGTACGTATTCAACGTCATGTTTCCCTTTGATCTTTCAACTCCAAAACTTCAATGTCTCGACTTCATAATCTCACTAACACCCGCAATCAAAACCTGGATTGCTCTGATACCACTTGTTAGGAATTATCGATTGTTTGATTGCTTAATTAACAACACAAGATTTTTAACCAGTTCCCTTGCGGTACCTCTGGGGTGGGAACCGTCTCCCACAACATTCACTATCAATCAAAGGGGTTTACACAAACGCTCTAAGCGTTTTCTCTATATAAAACATGACACCATTAAAGAATAAGAAAGATCAAAGAAACTCTATCTCTTAGAGACATGACTCGAACAATATCTTTTAGTTTCTTCTACTCTTGATCTCTCTCTTAACTCTCTTTGTTCTTGTATTTAGGGTTTCTCCCGGATCTCTCGGATAATGCTATAAGGCTTGACGTCTTCTTATTTATATCAAACATCACCGACTGTCTTCATGATTCCTTTTTCTACTGGTACCGTCATTAACCCTAAAAGGAAATCTTCCTAGTGATGGGCTATTGTATTGTCATGGAATGAATAAGAATTGGGCCTACGTCTGCTTCTTCTGGGCTCGTCCTCGCCCTTGCGAAGAAGTCCTCTTTTAACTCATTCCTTCTTTATCATGTTACGAGATATGCGGAGGATAATCCTCAAGGTTTTTGAAATAAAGATTTTACTTCTATTGTGCGCACTTTATGGGCTTTCGTTACTTTTGCGAGGTACCATGGCCCCGTTTCTGCCTTTACTCGTCTGACACCTCAACTCGGGTTGATAGTAACCGCCTTCTTATTCCTTTGGCGGGATGTTGTCCCCCCAGTTCTTCAAGTGAGGTGACGAGGTTGTAGAATGGAGATGCTTCTTGAAATGACTCCAAGCTGACTTTTCTTTAATGAAAAGTTTTCTGCATGGTCTCGAACGAGATATTGGCTTCATCGGTCTCTAGTAAGATTTTGAGAACGTCGGTTCTCGCCTAAAATGAGAAGTCGGGTTTGTAGGTTATGAATAAATAACGAGTCCGAGCTGTCTATATTTGATCGCACTAGATCGCATATGCCCAAGAGAAAGAATGACTCTCGTTGTTTAGCAAACCGTGGAGACATCATGACAGGAAACATCAGCATATTTTCTTTCAATTTTGTTGTTTCACGTCCTCTTTCATAATAATGAAAAGATATATGGCTTTTAAGGATTCTAAGAGCTCGAGCTCTTCTTTTCGTGGAATCTTTTTGCTCTCGGTTTTGAGGCGTCAATTTCGTCGTCTTCGAAGGAGACGTTGGCACCATCATATCAAGTAGACGCCGGCTTCTTTGGTTTTCGAATGAGACGTTGGGTTCATTGGTCTCAAACGAGACGTCGTCTATATGATAACGAGTCGGTAGAACTCAGCTGGCTAAAGACGATCCTGTAAACTGTCATGTTGGAGATCTATGTTCTTCATCATATCGGAGTAAGGAGGGAAAAGTGATGGGCTTCATAACTCCGTTGAGCAATCTTCATGGACGAACAAGTCTCCTTGTGGCGAGCTTACTCCAGATAGAGTGTGTTGATATTTCCATGGACGTAGTTACTTGGTGAGAATGCGAGATCCTCGCTTCAGTCCTCAAGCTCGCGTGTAACATCCCATAACCTGGCCCAAATTTTTTTTTTAAGGGAGACGGGTTTCTCTACGGCCCGATTGCCTAAAACCTAGGTTGCCACCTCCTTTCTCTTATAAATATAGCAGCCCCTCCTCCTCTTTGTCTCATCACAAAGCTTGAAGCGAAGCTCTGCAGAGATTTCCCGGAGACTGGAAGCCCTAGCCGTCAAGCTCTCTTCCTGCGCCGCCGTCTCTCCTCTCTTCTCTCTCTCCCTCCGCGTGATCTCTCTCTCCTCTCTCCCTCTCTTCTCGTGGTCTCTCTCTCTCCTCCTCGGCGTTCTCTCTCTCCTCGCCGGCGGCAGATTGGTGGTGGTGGTGATAGCCGTGTGGTGTGGTGGTGTGGTGGTGACCAGATCTGATCTCGTTTCCCTTATCTCTTGTTCCAGATCTAGGCTAAAGTGAGGTGTCTTGAACCCATCTTGCCCCCTTGATCTTTATATTGCTTATGTTGGATCTAGGATTGATTAGATCTTGTGTGAAAGTTAGGGTGTTAGCTCATGTTGGAGACTAGGGTGCTAGATGGATGATCATGATGCATAAGAACGCTCACACTGTTAAATGTGACTTAATGGACTGCCTTGTGTTGATGTGGTTATTATTGATGTGGATGTTTGTGTGATCGATCTTGTGTCCCATGTGATGAAGGGTGATTCATAGATAGGTTGCTAGTGAAAGTAGTTGCATATGGTGCTAGAGTGCATTGGTATCTTGAGCGGTGTATGTTTTATAAGTGTTGGTTGCTAAGTGTTGTTGAACACCATGTGAAGTATGGAGTAAGAGACTAAGTGAATGTGAAATGAGTTATGAAGTTGGGAAGTGATAAGTGTGTCATGAATATGAGTCTATGTGAAAGTGAAAGAGAATGAGTAAAGTGAAAGAGAATGAGTAAAGTGAAAGTGGATAAGAATGAGAATGAGAAAGGAGTTGGTTAAGTATATGTGTCAATGAACTTGCTTGTAGTCCTGTTTGGACCACCGAGAACGGGTGGGCGTCTAGAGTTTAAGATGTGTTGTGACCCGTGGGACAGTAGCCTAACACGAGGTACCCACGGGAAGTAATGAGGATTGCCTACCGCGAGATGCGGGAGATAAGAAGATGTGGCGCCTAGGATCGAGTCAATGCCGAGTCGTGCCATAATTATGACTATTATGACCGGGTGGCGGACAGTGCCGATGGGCCAACGAGCTGCAACTCGGATAGTCATTTAGGAAGCTGAGGGGGGGACGGCTACCCGAGAGAAGGGCGCCCCTTTCAGGATAGGCTGGACGGGTAGGGAGACCCGTAAACGGCTATAGGTCCTACGTCTAGGTTGATTGGAGTCAGTTTGCTCTTGTTGCGCTTGTCGAGTCGGTCTATTCTATTAATGAGTGTTGTGTAGCAATGACCGAGTTCGTTGTATTGATTGACTGCTAGGTTGCTAGAAATGATGTTGTTATGAAATGTGTTATGATGCATTTGTTGATTGTAGTGGCTAGTCAGTCCTGGTTCCCGCATAAAGTAATGTAGAGTGTCTTGCGGGCAGGCTGGTCTAGAGTCACTTCACTGAGTAACCCAATACTCAGACCCTCCCTTTCCATTTCCCTATGGGCAGGACTGTAAGTAGAAGTAAATGGATACGGGTGGATCGGAATTTCAAAGAAAGCAATGCGTCCATCGACTCTTGGGACCAGTAACGGACACGGCGGGTTGCCTTAAAGGGTATACGCGTGTCCATAACTCCATTTCGATAACTCCGGTCGGACGCTGGGGGACATGGATGTTACAAATGGTATCAAAGCGGGGGTTAAGATCCCTTAGTGCTATCCTAAGGGGTCGGCATTTCCAAAGTTTTTCAAAACCTTGTTTTAAAAAAAAAGAGTTTGCGAAAGTTTTGATGCTTGAGAAAGTTGTATGATGTTTTCAAAAACCACCCATCATATCTATACTTCTATTATGGTTCTTATCGGATCCTTACTTGCAGGATGTCTTCGCCAGCCAATGGTGACAGCCGTGAGTGTAGTGGACCAGAAAAGCCGGGCCAGTTCGACATCCGGACTCCGCGCATCGTAGCGGAAGGAGTGGTACCTAGGTGGGGGCCTTCATTGCCGACGTTCGAGCGCCGGACTATGCAGTGTGAATGGGTGGAGGATCTGATGCGTGGGGATATTCGGTATGCTCGAGCATTGACTGAGTACCAGTCGGGGAAAATTTCGGGTAAGCGAGGACGGGGTCGGCCAAGGAAAGAAAAACCAGTGTCAGATATGGAGTGGGTTCCTGAGCCACTTGTTGAGGAGCCTTCTAAGAAGAAGCGGGGACGTCCGCGAAAGTTCTCAGCCCCGAGGAGAGACGCCTTCGAGGAAAGTCAGGAACCTGATAGTTGTGATGTACCAGTCCAGATGGAAAAGAAACCACGCACTGTAAAAGATTACCTGAAGGAGTTCATGGATACGGCCAAGAAGTGCAAGTCGAAGCCAGCCGAGGAGTGGTGCCAGTTGTTCATGGCAGGGCTCCGCAAGGACATTCGGGACGAGCTTGAGGGTGCCATAGCCCCGTTGGAATTCGCACTAGTAAAAATGGTAGCAGGGCAAGCAATAGCCGCAGAGGAGTGCTTCACAAGGATGTGCAAAGAGGACCAAAGTGCCCGCTTCTTCGAGTCAGATGAGGACGCGGAGACGGACGACGACCTGGTGCCTGCAGCTAGGAGTGCCAGCGCGGTTGGTCCTGGATCCGAGGCCGACCGTGCTTCTCAACATCTTGGTGGCTAGCTGAGGCCATTTGATCATTTCGTAGGAGTAGGACTCGCGCTTTTGTTTGATTGAGTTATTTGTTATTGTTGGCTTTGGTGTTTTCCATTTCTATGGGCATTCTGTGTTTGTACAGATGCCTTGAGCTTTTCTAAACTATTGTAGTCCTGCTCCATTCCATTTATCAAATTCGTTCGTTGGTTTTAAAGACCCCGAGCAAAGTGTTAGTGACTGGGTTGTTTTCCGGGGGTGATGTGTGATTATGTGGGTGTATTCCTGATCCGGACGAATGAGTTTAAGCCTAGAATTCGACCAGTCATGGGGAAATAAGGTGTTACCTTTAGTGTTCTGATGGAGATTCTGAGTTGAAGCATGTTAGTCAAGGACGATTGTATTAGTGAATCTGTATGGAGTTGCCACAAAAGTTACATGTACCATTTGGAAATGGGATCGTCAAGACGGACCGACCGACCTGAGTAGCAAGCTTATGTGCTGGAATAGGAAGAAGGTGGAGAGTACATATACCGCTGATGAAAGCTTGCACAATCTTACAACCTATTGGACTTCTGGAAGTACTTGTACAAGGAACGTATGAGAGATCGTTTAAGAACCCCGTATGTTTGATCGAAAGTGGGGGAGAACTAAGGACAAAATTGAAGAGGACATATGAAATCCTGGAGCAAGTGGAACAACCTGATATTGGCTAGGAGGAGTACAAGGCTGCAACGTGATTGTGTCGAGAGATACCTTAGGATTGCGGAATCCACAAATGTGGATGCCTGGACCGTGGTACATGTGGGCACGTAGAGCCAGGATAATCAAAGTAGCGCAGCTGTGTGGGAACCGAAATTCGCACTGTCGATTTTAGTCGAGTTTAAACGTAGGAAAACTAAGTTGACCTAGTTTTCCCCGAGGATCCCGGCTATCTGCTGGGCCACGCACGACGAAGTTAATACGAGTTTAGTTTGGGAATAAATGCGTAAAATAAAGAGAGCAAAAGAAATAATCTTATTTCCGAATTCGCGGAGAGCGTTTGAACAACATGTCGAGATCTCGGCCGCAAGAGCTGTCGATCATCACTAGTCTCAAAACCTAGATCTAACCTAGTTAAGTCGCATCTCGCTAAAAAGGAAATAAAAGCCTAGGTTCTAAGTTTCTCTAGAGTGGTTTCTTTCTTCTGATTTCAGATCCCCCTTCCTCTGCTCCTAGCCTTGCTTATATACTCCCATATGACGGTCTATTCTTGATGGGCTGAGTCTGCCGCGAGCTGTACTTTTTCCATTTTCGTCGGCCTTCGTGTTTATCGGGAAAGTTAACATTTATCCTTTCGGAAATTTGACATTTATCCTTTCGGAAGTTTAACATTTATCTTGTTATGTGAAGATAATTGTAAACCGTCGTATCTATCTTTTAGAAAAACGTAAATGGACCGTCCGATCGGGTTTGGTCCCTTTCGGGCCGTCTTCCGAACTTCCGTTGTTTTCTACGATTTCTTTGAAAGAATGCTCCTACTTGGATGTCGAGTCTTTCGGAAGATCTTCGATCCATTGCTGAGGCGAATGGTGTTTTAAGATAACCATCACCGTTTTATACGAAGTCTTCCTGTCCGTTGACGTCTTATGGGTTCTCCGAAATCTTGGAGCAGGAAAAGGAGTTTTGTTTGCGGGATCTCGGAAGGTCGCAAAACACGGATTTCTGGCCAACCGGGGGCCTAGAACTTACGCACGAAGACTAGCCGCCCGACGACCCGAGCCAGCACGGGGCTAGCAGCCCGGCGACCACGGCCGGCACGGGCGCTAGCCGCCGGCGGCTGCGGCCAGCACAGGGGCTAGCCGCCCAGCGGCCACGGCCGTGGCCGGAGTCGGCTGCTCGGTTCCTTTGGCTTGTGCGTGTTTTTGCGTTCTTTTTAGTTTTCCATAGGTTTTTCCTCGTGTAGAAAACGTTTCTAGCCGTTGATTTCGAGATGATTAATCTCGAACTTAATATTTTTCCAAGGTTTCTCGATTAACAATTAGTCTCTCGAGGTTGCTCTAACATCTTTCATGTTTTTCCGAGACTTTCGGACATCGATTTCGTCTTGACCGATTTTGACCCCAACAGTTAGCCCCCCAGCTAGCTAGGAGCCGTAGGGTTTGTAGGTCCTAGCTTGCGGTATGGTTCGTGAGGAAAGTATGGAGACGAAATCGTGTCGAAGGTCGGGGTGAATAGTCAAATCCTTGCCTATAAAGACTTGTGAATTCTTTACCATTCTTATTTCACCCAAGAATCTTAAGTTAATCTCTCTCTTGCAAATTCTCTCTCTACCTTTAAGAAAAGAATGACTTCAAGATCAAAATCCTCGAGGAGGCAGTCTCACTCGTCTTCGGATAGTTTCCATGCCGAGGAGGAAGTTCCGAAACCCGAGGATCCAGAGATTGACAGGAGCGCGTATTGCGACGCCGTCTTCGGTTCTGATGCTCCCCTTCCCGTGATCCCGATTCCCCGGCGACCTCTGAGGGCGCGTAAGGAAACTGACTCGCCGAGCGAAGTATCCCCTGAATATCTCGAAACTCTTCGAGAGTTTTATGAGGTTCCGAAGGGAGTCATGTTTCGCATTCCTCGTGGGAATGAGAGTTCAGAGCATCCTCCGAACGGTTACTTTACTTGCTACGAGGCATTCCTGACGCAATGCCGACTGTGGTTCCCAATCCCTGGGGTCATTGTTCAGGCTCTCGACCGTTTTGGAATAGTAATCAGCCAGCTGAACGTGCCGGCTTTGGAAAGCTGGCTTGGCGTTGTGATTTTGAGTTACGAGTTAGGGATGGACCTTAGCCCTGCTGACTTCGAAGGGTTGTGGAACTCCAAGACGACGAGCATCAATGGAGTATACTCCATGAAGGCGAGGACCAATTTTTCGGTAATCCATGGAGTCACCTCGCACGCCAAGGATTACGTTGACTGTTTCTTTTTCGTGAGGATAGATGGAGAGTCTGTCGAGGAAGGCTTTCTCCACCTATTCCCGACGGACTGGTTGTACCAACGAGGTAAGATTGTCGCATCCCCTCTCTTAGAATCCGAAAAGCGAGTACTGAACGTGTGTGTGTTTTTTTTTTTTTTTTCTTTTTGTTCAGAGAACAGGTGTCTCACGCATGTTCCTTCCGATCTTTCGACCAAGAGAGACATTTTTAGGACAATGCCTTGTTCCTGGAACTCCTTTACTCTTGACCGGATTCGAGGGGCGGTCGCGCTTCACCGATCGCGAGGCGGTACGCGGTCCTGTGTCAATGATAGATCCTACGTTTTTGCCCCTTCAAGGCGGAGGCGGAGATCTCGGAAGGATAAAGGGATTGATTTCGAGGCCTCGTCGGGAAATGGTGAGCTGCCGAGATACGATCCTGACTTCACTACAGAGAATCAGGGTGTTCCTCCCCCGTTTGACTTCTTTGATGAACTCCCTCCGGCGTTTTCCCGTGACGAGTCTTTGGACAACGAGGAGAGGGACAAGGTGACTGCGGAGGGTGCTCGCTTGGTCAACGAGGTTTGTTTTCGAAACTTGAGTAAATCCCCTTTTCTTTTTATTTGACCTCGACTTCTTTGCAGGCCGTGAGAGTGTGGAACGCATCGATCGATGAAAGTTTCCGTACTGCCCGGCTGGCCCGTTTCAAAGCGGAGAAAACGGAAAGGGAATTCGCCAAGTATCGGTTGGAGGTGGAGGAGCAAAAACGCCGGCAAGCCGAGGTCCAGGCTCGAGCCCTCGTTCGTGCGGAAAGGAGCGGGCAGAGAAGAGCTGCCGCCGAGCTGATTCGAAGGGCCGAAATTTTCTCTACCGAATTCGAAGCGTACAAAGAGGCTCAGGACTTTGTAGGCGATTTTCGCGAGTGTCGTGGTTCGGTCGGTACTCTACACAAGATGCAGCGTGAGGGTTTCTCTCTTTCCGGCGAACTTGCCGCGATGGATGGCTCGATGAGAATATGCGCTAACGCCGAATCTTTTGTTCCTCCGATCGAAGGGAGAATTTGAGAGTTGTGGAATCCTATCCAAGTCTCGGAAGATTCGGCGGATGTAGGCGCGGGTTTGAATGCAGGCGACGGGGGTGAAGAGGTTGACCAGCCCGACTCCTCGTTTGGAATATTGTTATGCATTCGATTATAATTTGTGATAGGCCAAGTGTGGCTGTTTGTATGTATGTGTTGCGACCCTTAGGAGGTCGCGTGACTTTGTGTTTCTCGGGATTGGCCGTTGGTGGCTTTTGAATCCCTGCTATGAATGCTTTTATGAATTATGCGTTTTGATTTATACTTTCGTCAAGTGTAGAGGGTTTGAATACGTGCAGTCACTTCGTATTCAATCTCTTTTTTTTGTCGCTTGATCCGTAGGTTACTTTATAGCGAACGTTAGGTTTGTAAGCGATAAGAGGCAAATTTTGGAATCTCGTATTCTGGATACTTATGCCTATGAGATGTCTTAGATACCAGCAAGGCCGGGTTTAGGGCAAGACCTAGGTCTACTTTCGGACTGAAGTTGTGCGATGACAAATCGGCTTTCGTTTTGCCTGTTTGCGATTTCGACCTGACTCGTACCGTTTTAGAATCTGCGAAGTGCTTATCGGCTTATATGATTCGTTTGGATACGAGTCGAGCTACTTCCTTTACGAAGAGCTAACCAAAATTTGGATTTTTTGTATAGCGCGCTATGGTATCCTTGTCGGATGCAAGAGGACTTCGTTAGAAGCCAGACTACGAATTTGATTGAGTGAAACGTTTCTATGTTTTTCCGTCGGGGCCAATCGACGGAAATGAACTTTAGAGTCGCGGACAGACTGTTTGATAGAGTTTTTAGAGTCGCGGATGGACTGTTTGGAGGAGAATGGAGAATCAAGACTTTTCGGGAACTAACGACGAGCTGCCTACATACCTCTTGCGAGGATCAAGCCAAGGAGTGTGTGAAAGAGAATGAGTAAAGTGAAAGAGAATGAGTAAAGTGAAAGTGGATAAGAATGAGATTGAGAAAGGAGTTGGTTAAGTATATGTGTCAATGAACTTGCTTGTAGTTCTGTTTGGACCACCGAGAACGGGTGGGCGTCTAGAGTTTAAGATGTGTTGTGACCCGTGGGACAGTAGCCTAACACGAGGTACCCACGGGAAGTAATGAGGATTGCCTACCGCGAGATGCGGGATATAAGAAGATGTGGCGCCTAGGATCGAGTCAATGCCGAGTCGTGGCATAATTATGACTATTATGACCGGGTGGCGGACAGTGCCGATGGGCCAACGAGCTGCAACTCGGATAGTCATTTAGGAAGCTGAGGGGGGGGGGACGGCTACCCGAGAGAAGGGCGCCCCTTTCAGGATAGGCTGGACGGGTAGGGAGACCCGTAAACGGCTATAGGTCATACGTCTAGGTTGATTGGAGTCAGTTTGCTCTTGTTGCGCTTGTCGAGTCGGTCTATTCTATTAATGAGTGTTGTGTAGCAATGACCGAGTTCGTTATATTGATTGACTGCTAGGTTGTTAGAAATGATGTTGTTATGAAATGTGTTATGATGCATTTGTTGATTGTAGTGGCTAGTCAGTCATGGTTCCCGCATAGAGTAATGTAGAGTGTCTTGCGGGCAGGCTAGTCTAGAGTCACTTCACTGAGTAACCCAATACTCAGACCCTCCCTTTCCATTTCCCTATGCGCATGACTGTAAGTAGAAGTAAATGGATACGGGTGGATCGGAATTTCAAAGAAAGCAATGCGTCCGTCGACTCTTGGGACCAGTAACGGACACGGCGGGTTGCCTTAAAGGGTATACGCGTGTCCATAACCCCCTTTCGATAACTCCGGTCAGATGCCGGGGGACAGGGATGTTACATCGCGGGTCTTCCCTACTTGAGGATGGGATGTAGTTTTATGTGGTCGTTCAAGCCGTTGAGAACACCTAGCGGCTGATCTTAGTACGAAGACGTGTCCGATACAAAGACTTGATATACACCTTGTTGCACCAATCACGTGGTGGAGAAACCTATGTCCTTCTAATAACATAAAATGTTGTTTTTGTCGTCTCTCTTGCTGGGCAAGAGGTTTTTTGCTTGATCACATACATGTGTCTTTTATTCTTTTGTGTATGATAAGCCTTTTAAGTCAAGCGTTGGTACGTATCGACGTCCTCTCTTATCTCTAAGTCTCAAACTCGAGAACTTGCTGAGTTGTGTTCGTCGAGGAAGAACGTACGATTGGGTCAGATATGTGACTGTAGTTGATTTGTAAAAACCACAGTTAGAATTGTGTGGTTTTGGTCTTTTTAAATCACGAGCTCTCCACCTCGGGATGTCGTTTACGGAGTAGTGTCGCGTGGATTTTATATAAGCTTTTCTTCTATCTCCTTGTTGAACAAGTCACGAAGTGGATGAATTATTTAATCATTATGTTGACTTAATGATCCAGATGGGAATGTGATGGACTTTATTGTCGTTTATGTTGCAGAGTGGAAATAGTCTTGGACTTAGTCTTCTCGGAGTGGGGTCCTCCTCATGAGACCCGAGTTCAAGAGATTTTTCTTATTCTTTTCTAGGTGGAAGGAGATTGGACCTATCGGACCACTCCGAAGATGGCCACCCAGAAGACTCCCTTCTCGTTTGTCTATGGTGCTGAAGCGGTGATACCTACGGAGGTGCACATAAGGACCACGGTCTCTGAATTCCTCTCCTAGGAGGAGAACAACGAGCTAATGTTCCTGAGTTTAGACCTACTCGATGAAAAGAGGGAGGCGGCCCGCCTTAGAAATGCGTCCTACCAGTTGAAAGTAGCCAAGAGCTACAACAAGAAGGTCAGATCCAAAACCTTCTAGAAAGAGGATTGGGTCCTAAGGCGAGTCTGTGACCACACAAGGGACAAATCAGCCGGAAAACTCGCTCCTAGATGGGAGAATCCTTATAAGGTAATAGAGGTGCAAGAGGCAGGAGCCTATAAGCTGGAAGACAACGACGGTAAGGTCCAACCCAACTGCTGGAACGCCTTGCACCTCAAATTCTATCACTTCTAAAGTAAGGTCCCCCGATCAGCTTTATATACTACTACTATTATTATGATATATTTATGTACACTGATTTCCTACTCTTATGTATGCGATAACGTCTCCGGACTAAGCTTATAAATTACATTATTAATTACGGCTAAAGGGGTTATAGGAATTCCAATGTACTTAAAGGGGCATACTAGCTAGGTCAGGCCCTAAGAGACCTTAGATCTTAGCAAACGCTATATATACTAGTGAGACTACTCACATGGGTGTAAGACATATAAGGAACAGGTCTGATCAACCCTATTACATTGTCTGCACTTCGGGCCCTGCGTAAAGGCTATAAGTCCAAAATTTATGTGGGGACCACCGTACTAGTGCTACCCAAACCCTGCGTTAAAGACACTACGAGCTAAATACACGCAGGGGGCATGACGTACAATGCAAAGTACTGTAATCAGATGCTGACGGCTGATATGCAGGGAGCAAATGTGCGAAAATACCGGTTATCACCAAAATTTAATACTTATACAGACATAGAAAGTAGTGTGTCTGGTGTGAAGTCGCTCCGCGAGGCAGGCCCACGCCAGACCACAGTAAGTCTGAGCGTGACCTTTTCTGCAGAAAGGTAGAGTGAAGCATTAAGATTCACAAGAGTGGCCTATACCTCCGGGTGGCAGAGTGCGGTTTCTCAATAACAGATCGGTAGTGGTTCCCCCATGGGGAGCATAATACGATCACAAACCTCCCATAACGCATACGGCCTCAGTGTCTATGACGAACCTCCGGGTTCAGTACGGCCTCAGAGTCTATATAATAACCTCCGGGTTCAGTACGGCCTCAGGGTCTAATTAAGAACCTTAGGGTTCAATACAGCCTCCGGGCCTGTAAGGAATCTCCGGATTCAAGATCACCTAAGGGCTGATCAAGAGCCTTCAGGTCTAACTGATGTTCGGATCTGATAAGAACCTCAGGGTTCAAGGATCTTTGAATCCAAATACCAACCTTCGGGTTTGCCAAGAACCTCAGGGTTCAAAAGCATCAACCTCCGGGTTCGAGGTATCCATCGGGTTTAGTCACGGTCCTCGGATCTAAGGATTAAACCCTAACACTAAGAAACCTCAGGGTTCAATGAGCAAACCTTCGGGTTCAATAAAACAGCCTTCGGACCTAGGTAACGGACCTCAGGGTTCAAGACCTTAAGAACTTCCGGGTTCTAGGGCTCAAGAGCCCCAGGGTTCAAACCAAGCTAGAACTCTAGGGTTCTAAGCAAGGATCTTTCATTCCAAAACTAAAACTCAGGTTTTTAATAATGGATTACAAGGTCTAACGCTTTTCTAATTATTTCAGGGTTCAGTCAGTTTAACTAACGGGATCCAGATCCTAGACAATGATATCCTTCCAAGGGATCAACCCTTACAAGGGTCCGGCCCTCACAAGGGGTCAATTCTTTCAAGGGTCCATCCCTTCCCGAATCTACGCGTCTACCTAAACGTCCTTGCATTCTGAAGATACGAAGTTTGCTCCACAAGGACTATACCCCTGGGCTGTCGGTGCAACAACAGGATTCTAATCCTAGACCCCACAATTCGGCCTAGGAGATTGTGATCCTTCCAAAGAGACTTGTGCTCAATGCCCCTATGAACCGGTCTGATCGGAAGATAATGCCGGAGAGTTATGAAGGAATGAATCCAAGAAGTGAATACAACAGAAAAAGACGAAAACGATAAGTATTATTATTATGCTATCAGAAGTCCTTATTCGGTTACAAAATCATCAAAAGCCCGGGGAAAGAAAGCATAAATAGAAAAAAACACTTCAGGGCTTTGGATGATGCGGTGCCTGAGGAAAAGCATTAAGTCCACCTCTCCCATTCACCGAACCTTGAACAGGCCCTCCAACAGGTCCCCAGCGATTGATATTCCTCTCCGACCACTCCTTCACGAGCTTCCAATGAGCTTGTTCACGAACCCGCTGCACGGTAAAAGCTTGATGAGTTATCACCTCTCGAAGCTGGTTACGAAGGAAGAGGATCTCCTCGTGCAGTGGAACACGCCGGCGTGGACCAAACAATCTGTTACTTCCCGCATTCCTTAGGGTCGAGGAAGTCGCAACTGAGGAGACAAAAGAAAGAGATGCATAAGATCGTATCCTCTAAGGATTGGCCCTACAATATTCATTATACACCGATGATATTGAAGCTCCAGGAATACCACCTAAAAGTCAGCAGAGCAAAGGGTCAAAATCGTTTTCGAGACTGTTTAAGAGAAGGAAAAGCTGTCTTACCCCAAATACAATTATGGCGTAAAGACATCCGGCTCATCAAAAATAGAATCCAACGGTACCGCCTGGGATTGCCTTTTGTCAGCTTTACCAAAACCTTGCCAGCAGGGAATACCGCCGGAAGACCTCAACAAAAACATTACATACGGCGGGATAGCAACGCAAAAGTTATCTTGAAAATAAAAAAAGAAGGCATACCGACGGATCGCCAAAAGAGAGGGTAGCGCGGAGCATCGTTAACATTCATGAAAACATATCTCCGGTTCCAGAAGTCGTTTGAAGGGAAACTCCCCCGAACTCCCCTAGGAGGTTCATCTACCAAAGGTTCACCATCACAAGACCAGATTTGTTAAAAACCCCTTCTTGTTCGATAAGGGAAAGAAGGAGTAGGAGTAAAAAATTTCAGGTAGTCCGAAGGGAATACTGTGAAATTCACCCAACACTTGAATCGCCATTAGGGTACGCCACGTTGCTGGCGTGAGCTGCGAAGGAGAGAAGCCAAAGTAAGACGCTACTTCCGCGACCAGGGAAGGAATGTCCCCCCTGAAGCCTGCTTCTACGTACGCCTCGAAGATAGCTATCTCGTCAGTACCGCCATCGGGAGCTCGTTCGAATTCTCCCACACATCGTAGTTCCACCGAGTCAGGAAGGAAATACTTCTTGCGGATCCCGATCAGATCTTCCTGTCTGATGTCCGATATCAGACCATCCTCATCCTCGTCACCAAAAGAACGAAAGCGACGTTGCCGCAAGGGAGCCATAGGTGCGTCTTCGCTACCCACTCTCGAAGTCACCCCTGAAGTCAGAATAGGTGAGGCAAAGGGATCGCCGAACATGCATCGAAGCCTAGCATGACCACCAACATGGGAAACTGGAATCTCTCCGAAGTGGGACTGATCATTCAACATTTTTCTCAAGCAAGGGTGATGGTTTTGACTCGGGTCTATATCATTGAAAGGCGCCAGAGCATTCGTATATATATCCAGAAGGATTTTCAATTTAACCACCAAAGGGGAAAGGAAAATCGGCAAAAAATGTTCATCAAGAGAAAAAAGAAGGAAGGGAAAATCGGAAAATCTCCAATAATTCTTTTCCAGAAAATTTCCAAAATCATGCCAAGGAGATCTCGCCGCCAAAAGCCTTCGGCGTAGCGGCTAGGGTTTTTCCTTGTTTCCTTTTTTTACGATGGGACGCCCTTTCTACAGCATGGACTGTACCCTGCTAGATTGTCTCAATCCTCAACGAGGTCCCGACCTGATTCACTACAAGGAGACAAGGTGTCCAAAGAATACTCTGTCCCAAGAGAAAACTACTAAGATTCAAGAAGCACAAGTTATCCCTTGATTTCCCCGAGCAAATCAAGGAATAAGGGGCAAACTGTTGGGGAAAAATATCCAGGCATAAGTTTTCTCCAGCTTCCGGATAAGCCCTCGACTTCCGGACCCTTGCTCAAGAAAAAACCAGGGACCGACCCCTGCCATAGGTCCGACCCCCTTGATCGGACCGACCCTTGAAGCAAAATATAAGTTTTCTGCCTAAGGGGAAACTTCTATTTTTCCGATTATGGAAGAGTTCTATTACTTGAAGCCGACATCTACAACTATAAAAGGGAAGCCCAAACCCTAGAATAAGGGATCGACAATTCGAGACTAAGATATTAAAGTTTGGGCGACTAGAACTAGGATTTATACACCAATATGTTGTAGTCCCAAAGAATATACTCAATAACATCTCTTTGCTCTCGATTTACAACTCTGTCATACAAATCTTCTAGTGTTCCATAGTACTAAAACGATCCTACACAAAATACCCTAACATGCTTAACTATGATAGATCCAGATATCCACTACGACCCTGTCAAACTTGGCAAACCACCAGCCAAAACCGTGGAAAAAGAAGATGATCTTGGTATCATTGCAGTTTGTCATTGTGAAGTAGAGTACGAGACAGAGTACTCGGGATCGATCAACAACCTCACTACATCATCGATCGACACCAGCGAGTCAGAAGAGATCGACACCAACCATGGATTATCGATCGACAGAGGCACACCAGATGATGAACTCGATTTACCAGATCATTGCTACCCGAATTTTGTAATCCAACCCAACAGCAAAGAAGATGATTACTCAGTAAGAAGTTGGGCGAATAGCGGATTTCATGAGAGTTTTGCAGTAGATACAGCCAAATGTTCCCACAGTGGAAACCACATTGAAGAATTTGATGAAGATAATTGGGAAGAACGAGCTTGGGAAAACTACATGGAGAATGATAGATTTGCAAATCGTTCCCCAAAATCGATCGACATCCACCGCCCACCATCGATCGATTATCTACTTCACCCAGAATAACGACATCGTCCATCGATCGACATCGCCAGCATCACATCAATCGATATTGACTCAGACGAATTAAAGGACAAAATCGAAATTTCACCGATTAGGACAACAAATGGGTTTATAAAGTTGTCAACATCAACCACGAAAATTCAAACTTCAACAACATATACCCAGCAGCATCCAGCAACAAGCAACATCACCATGGAGAACTGCAACACCAAGAACAATCGATCCAACCATGCAGCTAGACGATCATCATCGATCGCCATCACCCCTGCCCCATCGATCGATTCCTTTATTAGAGCTCAATATCGATTTCATGATTCATATGATATCAGGAATGCTTCACTAACTCCTGATGAATTTGGTATTTTCAGAGACAGAGATGGCTTTGCAAGAGCCATGGATGGAAGAGTTCTGCACATATCCAGAGACGACATAGCAGATATCCTTCATGTTGCCAATGGACCAGAAAACCTGTTCACACAGCAACGTGGCCATCCAGACGTCCTAGCTCACGTCCAAGACAACCACCACGTCACCATGAGAGAGGATACAGTTCCTCAAAATTTCGGTAGACATGGGAACTCACCATTGATCGATATCGTTTCATCACCATCGATCGACGGCGAGTTACCCAGATCGATAGACACCGCAAGAGTCAGATCGACCGACAGACGTATGGAGTTTGGACGACGTGCCTTTGATTCCAACGGATCCAGAAGATTCAAATGGGAAGAGAGGGACAAATTTGGTGTCCACAAAGATGAATTTGGACATGCTAGGGGAGTTGATGGTGAAATCATCCCTGTTACCAAGGAGCACATAAGAAGAATCCTGGAGAGAGCATCTCTTTTTCAGAAGAATTGCTTACGCCTTACAGAACATGCACACCCTTACCATGCATACTGACCAGCACCAGTACCCTACAGCAGAGAGGAGATAGATGATATGGTGACTGATGTGTGGGGAGCTCGTGCACACCTGGAGGAAGAATTTCACACATTGGTGGAAGATACTTTCCAGCCTTTGGATCACATCTATGAAGCTCTCCAAAGTGTTATGGCAATGCTGAGAATGGAGATTGAGAGCATTAGAACCATTCTTGAGAAGGAAGCTACGCCACCAGTATCGATCGACACAACACCAGCACCATCGATCGACATCGGCAAGACTACATCCAATGGCCAACCAGAATGTTCATCACCTAAAAGAGATGAATGGGAGATTGCTTACATCAATACACGAATTGGAGACGTTTACAGCCCTCTCAACAACAATGTCGAATGGTTAAGCAAGAGGATTGATCTTCTACAGAAATAGTTGGCAACAATTCGCGAGAAAGGTCAGGCTCAGAATGCTACTGTTCCTTCTATCGACACACAGTCTTTACCATCGATCGACACAAGGTTCGCATAAATGGAGGATAGGATGAAGTCATACGAGGAAAATCACAATCACTACAGCTCACCTATCATGCGGTACCTGGATACACTGTCACATTAGTTGAACGAGTTGCAACAAGACATATGCATAGTTCAAGACCATCTTGGTATTTGTGACAGAAACGCGACATCGATCGACAGACTTAGACCCATATCGATCGACATCGAGAAACCACCAGCGCAGACAGCATGCACAGCAGCAGAAGTTGATCAGATCAAACACGAGCTATACGAAGATATGGATGCTATGGAGGAAAAACTCAACGGGAGATGTGATGACATTGCGACCCTCTCAACGAAAGAGTGACCAACCTGTGCAGAGCAACTGGTCTATTGGAGAATAAGATACTTGCTATTCAGAGAACTATTGAGTACCAAGGACAACGTTTAGAATCGATCGACACAGTTACCACTGGATCGACCGACAGAACTCCCAGCGAAACGACCGACGCACACGTTGTAGCATCGATCGACACCGATTCCTTGGCAGACCGAGATCAGCTGATTCATGACAAGATCGACACAATGCAGAATGAACTAGGGTAACTGTCAGAATACTCCTACAACACCGTTTACAGGAATGTTGGCAGCATCGAATCAATTGAAAGAACTCTGAGGAACCTCACAGATACAGTCCTCAAGATAGATGAGAAACAGCTCAGAAGTGATGATGCCACAAGAAGCTTCATTGCCACATGGTTTGATAGGAGGAGACACGAAATTGATGCTTGTTGTCCAATAAACAGCAGTTTCTGCACCAACTGAGTCACACACCACCAAAGTCAAGCTAAATGACTATAATAAACCGCTGAGTGGGAGGCAACCCACTATTAGGTTTTCTTTTATTTTTTTTTTAAGTTATTTTTACATTTTTACTTTTATTTTTCGTATTTATTTTTGCACACTTTTAAAGATCCAAGTAAGAATGATGATTCCGTCGACCGACACAATCCATTCACATCGCTCGACACCACACGACCATCACTAACGATCGATGTATATCTTTACGTATCGATCAACGCCATTCGCGGTCAGGTTTAGTCGTTCTATCTTGTTACATTGAGTACCTATGATTTATTTCTTCACTTCACTCCGACTGTGTTACACTGGGACAATATAATTTAAATATGGGGGGAGGTTTACTAATATGTGTTTTTAATTTGGTTTTTATTAAAAATGTTTTCAAAATTATTTTTTCGCATAAGTACTAAAAGAGGACATTGATATAGAATTATACATGATTATATAACCACTCTTTAGCACCATTCTAGATTTACTGATTGCAGATAGTACTAAAGATGCTAAAGTGGATCAACCTGTCACATATATACACTAGCTGAAATTTTTTGAAGGAACCAAAACTGACCTCCAACACTAATACTGACTTTATTTGCTTGTCTTGGGATTTGGTAATCACTGGATCGGAATCCTCTTACAAGTCTGGAAGGTAAAAAGTCTGTGTGTTTCTGGTTCTCTTCCTTCTCTTTCTTCGGCATCTCAAAGATCTAAGTTTTATGTTATAAAAGATTGAAATGATTTCTTGAGAGGCAGAGGGGTAGGAGTATCTCCTGCGACCCCATTATTCTAAATCTCAGGGATGATCACACATTTTGGAAACGAGGGATATGTAAATTACCTGAGACCCCATTATTCGCTACACTTTGTCAAAATGTATGAATTACAAATGCAAATGTCAATAAGATAGACTAGATGACCTTTGTGGCATCAAAACCTATTGAAATTGAAATTAAAAAGAGATCTAGAGAAGAGAGATGAGGGGAGAAAGGTATCAGAGAAGACGACATGTGTGTTCGGATACTTGCTTGAGTTGAATCCATGTGTCCTTTGATCGATACTCCCAAGGTAAAGCCTGCACTTTCATTTTATGTTAAGAAATGAGGTTAGTAGAGGGGAATGTCAGATAAGATTTGCTAAGTTGTGGACTAGATGAATTTGGTTGCTAACCTAGGATAAGGCATAATGAACTTCTATTATTAGGATGTTTAGATATGAATTGCGAACACATAGGGTGATGACTTCAATATTTTGAATCTTTGAGTCCCTACTGTTTTCAAACCTTTTCTAAAGACTACTGAGTTTTTGCTTGAGGACAAGCAAATAAGTAAGTCTGGGGGAGTTGATATAACATGGATTTCACCCATTTTCTACCATGGTATAATAATATTTTTATTATATAACTACTTATGTGTTTTCTAGCCTGTTAGGTATGTTTTCAGGTTCAGGAGCATTTCGTGATAAAGTGATGCTTTTGGAGCATTTTGGAGTACAAGAGATAATACACTCGAGTTGCCATCAAGACCAAGTTGGAAATTGTGATAAGAATCGATCGATACTCATCTAGAGTTGTCGACCGATGTAGCTGTGAAGATCCGTGTACTAGAAGATTATAATCGATCGATACACATTGTGGGAACCGAAATTCGCACCGTCAATATTTCGTATAATTTAGGAAACTAGGAAAACCCTAATTTCCCAGAGGTCCCGGATTTCTGAGAAACCACACGTCAAGCAATCAGAACACGACAATAACGAGAAATAAAGTAAAAAAAATCGTAAAAAGAGAGCAAGAAGGGATTTTATTCCGAATCTGCGTATGAGCGTAACAACAACAAGGTAACGTGCTTCGGCTACAAGAGCTGTCGGAGAGATCCCTAGTTCTAATACCCGAAGGTGGCTAAACCTAATTGAGTCGCAGCTCGAATAACAAAAACGGAAAGTTGCCTAAATGCTCTAAGTGCTAAGTTTGCTCTGAGAAACGTCCCCCTCTATGCCTCTTGCCTTGAGCTCCTTATATACTCCCTCCTAGGTCGGTTTACGCTTCCCCCTTTTGCCCTTAAGCCGTCACAGTCGAAAAATAGAAATATTCCATTTTTTCCGATCTTCATGATTATCTGCGGAAAGTTTTCATTTATCCGCGGAAACTGATGTTTATCCTCCAAGCATAAACCGTCATAAGATTTATGGGATTTTAAGAAATCGTAAGTGGGCCTCGAATCAATTTTAGGACCCTTTGGGCCATCTTTCGATTTGAGATGTTTCTTACGATTTCTCCGATAAAGTTAAGTTCCCGCGGTTTCATTGTAAACCGAACGGACGATCCCATTTGATCAAGAGATCAAGAAACGGTTAGCCGTGGCTTGCGGAGAATTGTTATACGGATAGTCGAGAGTTCATAGTTTTACGTCGTATCATCGTTTCGGAAGACTTCAGGCGTTTCGGAAAATGATAGATGTACGAATGCTCGATCGCTTACGCGACCGAGCTTTGTTCGTGGCTCGGTCGCTATAGTGACCGAGCTCTGTTCAGAGCTCGCTCGCTATAGTGACCGAGCTGTAATCGAAGCTCGGTCGCTAAGCTACCGAGCGTGGTTTCGTGATCCGATCGCTATAGCAACCGAGCTCTTGTTCGTGACCCTATCGCCATCGCGACCGGGTTTGTGCCGTGTACTGAAATTCTTCGTCCAAGCGTCCCAAACCATTGTGATGCTACAATGCTTTTAGGATGTTTGGACCTTTGATGATATCGTATCGTTGATTTAAGAAATCGTTGATTTCTTAAGTTGTTGATTAAGAAATCGTTGATTTCCTAAGTCGATTGATTAAGAAATCGTTAATTTCTTAAGTCGTTGATTAAGAAATCATTGATTTCTTAAGTCGTTGATTAAGAAATCGTCGATTTCTTAAGTCGTTGATTAAAAAGTCGTTTTTAAGAAATCATTGATTTCTTAAATCGTTGATTAAGAAATCGTTGTTTTTAAAGAATCGTTGTCTTAAAACAAGATTTTTCCGCAAGTTTTTCGTATAAGTTTTTCGTATAAGTTTTCTTTTCTCGAAAACGTAGAAATTCTTAAGTAAATAATTTTTTAACGGAAATTTGGATGCCAACTTTGCCTTGTCCGATTTCGACCCCAACAGTTAGCCCCCCAGTGCGGTAGAATCGTGGGTTGGCGAGATTCTATCGTACGGTTTGGCGAGTTTTTAGGCCAAGTTTGTATTCAAAAGTCCGAGCTTAAATTGTAATTCTTGAAGCTTATAAAAGGGGAGGTAATGATATACCATGGATTTTACCCGTTTTTAACCATGGTATACTAGTATTTTATTATATATTTAATCTGTTTTCTAGCCTGTTAGGTATGTTTTCAGGTTCAGGAGCATTTTGTGAGAAAGTGATGTTTTTGGAGCATTTTGGAGTACAATATACCCGAGTTGACCATTCAAGACTAAGTCGGAAGTCAACATTGCGATTATAATCGATCGATACTCATCCTGAGTCGTCAATCGATGTAGCTGAGAAGATCCGCGTACTAGAAGATTATAATCGATCGATACACATCCAGTGTTGTCGATCGATATCGAGGACGAAATGGTTTAGCCGACTACTTCACCAAGACTTCACCAAATTACGAGATTGCCCCTGACGAGTTTTTAACCTTATGGAAATGCTTAAATATTCCTGCTAAGTGTTTTTTGACGGCAACCTTCGAAAGAAGCAAGCTTTTAACAACCCTCAAAGCAGAGAGTGTGAGAGAGAGACTAGAGTTTTATTTGTGTTTGAGAGATTGGAGAGGTTTCTCATCTCCTTTTGTATTTCTACTTTATTCTATCTATGCAATTCTTTCATCTATCTATTGTTATGAATTGGTTAGCTATGTCTGAGTAGTCTACTTGTTAGATCTAGGGTTCAAATAGGTTTGTGGGATTAGCCCCAAACTATAATTGCTAAGTTGTGATACTCATCAAATGGATTGCACCCTATGCTTGTTTTAGATTAGCTAACTAGAACATAGATCACTAGGATCTTTGATTATCTTGAATTATCTATTTGAGCTTGCCTGTCTCCCGTTGAGAAGAACGACAATTCCTCCTTGAGACCTTGTGGTCATATTCGGCTCGCGCCTAGGCAGATCTAGAAGCCGTCTATCGATATCCCGACAGGTGAATCGATCGGCGCTGCAAAATGTGTATCGCTCGATATCTCAAAAGGATATCGACCGACTCTTTTTCTGTGTCATCATGCGAAAGGTGTGGCCAGAGATCTAGATAATTTAACCAGTGATACCTCACTTGAGTTAAGCGGCTGAGATCTATAGTATCATGCAAGCAACTTGTTAAAGCATTTATTGAGATTATAATCTCCATTCCTGAATAGAAACCCTATGTCTAGCACTCTTTATCACATTTAAACAGCCCATCATATTGTTAGTTAGAGCAACTACCTTGCTCATTTTAGGAATTGTTACTTTTATTTCCACCATATAAACCAACCTTGCTTAGGATTGATTAGTAGATTTTATTTAATTGGTTCCCTAGCTCCTCGTGATTCGATCCCTAAGTACTACAACTGTACCTCTTATTTGAGAGAGTAAGCTCTACTGGGTAATTTGAGCACTATCAAATTTGGCGCCGTTGCCGGGGACCTTTGATCGCCATTAGATTTAATCTTATTAACGCAACACCGTCGACTGATCGCCATTGGAACGTTCAATCCGCAAAGACCTACGCTCCGCATCGATCGACAGAAACGCAACACCGTCGACTGATACTCACGTTCAACAGTCGACCGACACTCAGACAGAACCGTCGACCGATACCGTTCGCTGATCCACATCGTTCGATACTTCTAACCGTATATCGATCGACACTACTCCGCGAAGCATGGTCGCGATTGTTATTCTCACGCAGGGCGAGAATGGAAACCTGTATGACCAAGATGGTCATCTGCGTAATGCAACAGGTCAGAAGCTAGATGCACAGGGAAACATAATCCCTGAACCTGAAGCTGAGGCTACAAGAGAAGCTCAAACACGATCGTTGGCAGACTAGAACCGTCCAGACGAGTACTACACCAACATATCAGCTATTCGACTTCCAGAGATTCAGAAGCCGAAGTTCGAGCTCAAGCCTCAGTACTACTCTCTCGTGTCTCAGATACCTTATTCTGGGCTATCACACGAGCATCCTATGGACCATCTGGAGAGGTTCGAGGATCTTATCGCTGCTATTCGTATGGATGGAGTCCCTGAGGACTACCTACTCTGCAAGCTCTTCAAATACTCACTGATTGGAGAAGCTTCGCACTGGCTCAAACAGCTACCTACAGGATCACTGACATCCTGGGCCGACATCAAAAATGCCTTCCTGCGTAATTTCTTTGATGAGGCACGCGCTGAAGACTTAAGAAGCAAAATCGCCACTTTCGTGCAAAAGCCTAGTGAGACTTTTAAAGACGCTTGGATCAGATTTAAGTTCTTCCAGCGAGACTGTCCACGGCATGGATTCAATGAAGTGCAGCTGCTAAGCACTTTCTACAGAGGTATCGCCTTGAGGTATCAGATGGCTCTTGATACTGCTAGTGAGGGAAACTTCAACACTACGAATCCAATAGAGGCTGTTAGACTTATTGAGAACCTAGCCAACAACAGCAGCACCAAGAACACTGACTCTGACAACAAGAAATCGGTTGCAGCCATCGGGGAAGACCAGATGAATGAAGTCAGAGCCAAGATAGATGCTTTACATGCATTTCTGGGGCAGCCAGTCTGCTCAACTGAAGAAGGAGAGGCTAGAGAAGATGATACAGAGGAAGATGTGAACTACATTGGAGGTACAAGATTTCAGAGATATGGAAACTAGAGTGGAAACAGAAACTTTTTTGGCAGTGGTCAGAAGAGTAACTACAACCAGAGTTCACAGTATCAGAAACCCTTCACCAACACAAGGAACTACGACAACTCAGCTTACCAAAACCCACCGCCACCCACCCAGGAGAGTAAGTTTGATGCCATGATTGATAGAGTTCTGGAAGGACAGCAGAAGCTTACGGTACACTTCAATGGGAAGATTGATTATGTCTTCAACAATCTAACCACAAGGATAGACACCATTTGCACTCAAGTTAAGAAACTTGAGACACAGATTGTCCAGACTGAAGACTCTATCAGGAGGATTGGAACTTCTAAGGAAGTAGGGGAAGGAAATAGGAAACACCACATGAATGCTATCATAGATGATGATTTTTGGCAAGTGGTGAAACAGGAGAAGCTACAAGAAGGAGACTTTGAAGTGGAAAGTTCATTAAGTTTCGGTGGATCACAATGGTGTCGATCGACACCAACTAGTCCACATCGATCGACATCATGTATGTCATTTCCGGATACGACTGCAGATTGCAACGCGGTTAGGATATTGACACATGCTGAATTCACGGCTTCTTATCCATACCCACCCACCCACACCTACGAAGATATTGATCGACGAGACGAGCCAATCATCGATCGACACAAAGATGAGAAACGTATCGATCGACCCTTTTCTCCACCTATCGATCGACGAGCACTTCTCACATACCGAGTGCAACTACCATCGATAGACAACAACCGAATCAATGCACTCAGACCCACACCGAAACCACAAGCTAACCCTACAGAGATCACTGGTAACCCTTCAGACACTACACCTACATCAGAGGGAACTGAAGGAAGAAGGTTAAGGAGTAGGAAGGAGAAGATTCCTAAGAACCTTAAGAGGGAAGCTAATGAAAAAGAGATTGATGGTTTCATTAAGAGAGTTATCAGAATCCCACCAGAGAAACCTTTTGAGGAGGTTTACTTCACAAGCAGATTGTGGATGTTCTTCAGAGAAACTAAGGAGACTGAAACTAACATTAGGAGAAGGTTTGACAATGTCAGAGAGGATATGAGGAAAATGATTAATTTGCAGAAGAAGAGTGATCCTGGGAAGTTTGCAATACCCTGTGTAGTACAAGGGATTGAATTTCCTCATGCACTATGTGACACTGGTTCATCAGTCAGCATCTTACCAAAGGTCATGGCAGACCATCTGGGCCTTCACCAGAGATCTTTACATTCGTGGATTACACTCAGAAAAACTCTGAAGGCTTCATCAGAGACCTGGAGGTACACATTGGTAATGCTATCGTCCCTGTGGATTTTCATGTCCTTGACATCAAGCTAAATTGGAACTCATCTCTCTTACTTGGAAGAGCATTTATGGCTACAGTAGGAGCCATATGTGACATGAACACCAACAGGATGTGCTTGACTATGATAGATCCAGATATCCACTACGACCCTGTCAAGCTTGGCAAACCACCAGCGAAGTCAGTGGTAAAAGAAGATGATACTGGTATCATAGCAGTTTGTCATTATGAAGTCGAGTATGAGACAGAGTTCTCGGGATCGATCGACAGCACTTTAACATCATCGATAGACACTTGCAAGACAGAGGAGATCGACAACAAATATGGATCATCGATCGACAGAGACCCACCAGATGATGAACTCGATCTACCAGATCATTGCTACCCGAATTTCGCCATCCCACCCAGCCGAAAGAAAGATGATTACTCAGTAAGGAGTTGGGTAGATAGCGGATTTCATGAGAGTTTTGCAGTAGACATAGCCACCTCTTCCCACAGTGGAGACCACAGTGAAGAACATGATGCAGACTATTGGGAAGAGAGAGCTTGGGAAAATTACTTGGAGAATGACAGATTTGCAATTCGATTCCCACAATCGATCGACATCAAACGCCCACCATCGATCGATTATCTACTTCATCCAGCAAAATGACATCGTCCATCGATCGACATCGCCAGTATCACATCGGTCGATATTAACCCGGACGACTTGAAGGACAAAATCGGAATTTCACCGATTAGGACAACACATGGGTATAAATGGGACACAGATGGCTATGCAAGAGCAATGGATGGAAGAGTTCTGCACATAACCAGAGAAGACATAGCAGACATCCTCCAAGTTGCTAATGGACCAGAAAACCTATTCACACAGCAACGTAGCCATCCAGACATCCTAGCTCACGTCCAGGACAACCACAACACCAACATATGGGAGGATACAGTTCCTCAACAATTCGGTCAACCTAGGAATTCACCATCGTTCGACATCGTTTCAACACCATCGATCGACGGCGGATATCCCGGATCGATCGACAGACCAAGAGTCAGATCGCCTGACCGAAGATTGGAGTTTGGACGACGCGCCTTCAATACTGATGGATCCAGTATATTCAAATGGGAAGCTAAAGATGAATATGGTGTCTACAGAGATGAGTTTGGCTATGCTAGAGGAGTTTATGGTGAGATCATCCAAGTTACCAAGGAGGAAGTAAAGAGGATTCTGGATAGAGCATCCCTTTTTCACAAAGGTTGCTTACGCCTTCCAGTACACACACGCACTTACCATGCATACACACCACCACCAGTACCCTACAGTAAAGAAGAGATAGATGATATGGTGACTGATGTATGGAGAGCTCAGGCAGACCTTGAGTCAAACTTGCACACATTGGTGGAAGACACTTTCCAGCCTTTGGATGTCAGTTACAAGGACTTCCAGAATGATATGGCTGAGATAAGAGTGGAGCTTGGAAACATATTGACCATGCTTGAGAAAGAGGCTACGCCACTAGTATCGACCGACAGAGTACCTGTACCATCGATCGACATCGGCAAGACTACATCCATGGACCGACCAGAATGTTCATCACCTAAGAGAGATGAATGGGAGGTTGCTTATATCAATACACAGATTGGAGACGTCTACATCCCTCTCAACAACAATGTGGAATGGTTGAACAAGAAGATCGATCTTCTACAGAACGAGCTAGCATCAATTCACAAGAAAGATCAAGCTGAAAATGCTACTTTTTCATCGATTGACACACTGAACTTACCGTCGATCAACACAAGGTTCGCAGAATTGGAAGATAAGATGAAAGCGTACGTGAGGAAGCATGAAATTTTCAGTTCACCTATCCTGCGATTCCAGGCCACAATGTCACGACAGCTGAACGAGCTACAAAGAGACATGATCATAGTTCAAGATCATCTTGGTCTTCGTGACAACAAGGCAACATCGATCGACAGGCCTAGACCAACATCGATCGACAGCGAGCCACCACCAGCGAGAAGAGAATGCACTACAGCAGAAGTTGATGAACTTAAACATGAGCTGTACGAGGCTATGGATGCTATGGAGAGGAGACTCAACGGGACCTGTGATACCATTGACTACACTGTTAACGAACGAGTTAACAGCTTATGCAGAACTACTCGCCATATGAAGGGCAATATACGTACTCTGCAGTACCAAGGACAATGCTCACAGTCGATCGACACAGTATATTCCGAGTCGACCGACAGACCCCTCAGCGAAATGACCGAAGCGCATCTGGTCGCATCGATCGACACCGAGTCTTTAGCAGATCAAGATCAGTTTATTCTTGACAGGATCGATGCATTACAGAGTGAGCTGAAGGAATTGTCCGTACATACCTACCAGACCATCGACACGAAGGTTGGCAATATCGAATACATTGAGAATTCTGTGAGGAAACTTCAAGATACAGTTCTCAAGATAGATAAGAAACAACTATGAGCGTATGATGCCACAAGAAGCTTCGTCGCCACATGGTTCAATAGTAGGAGACACAAAATTGATGATTGCTGTCCAGCAATCAGCAGTTTCTGTACCCCATGAGTCACTCACCTACCACAGTCAAGCTAAATGACTATAACAAAGCGCTGAGTGGGAGGCAACCCACTATTAGGTTTTCTTTTATTTTTCTTTATTTTATTTATTTTTCATTTTTGCTTTTATTTTTCGGATTTATTTTGCAGTTTTTATTAGATCCAAGTAGAATGATGATTCCATCGACCGACATTCACCATTCATATCGCTCGACACCACACGACCATTACTAACGATCGACGTATTCTACTACGAATCGATCGACACCTTGTCGATCAGGTTTATTCATTCTAACTTGTTATATTTATTATTTATGATTTATTTATTTACCTCACCACCGGCTGTGTTACACTGTGACAGTGTAATTTAAGTCCAGGGGGAGTTTACTAATATTTTGTGTTTTTATTTTTTTTCAAAATTATTTTTCGCATAAGTATTAAATAAGGAACATTGATATATATTTATATTTGATCGTCTGACCACTCTTTAACACCATTCTAGATTACTGATTGCAGATAGTACTAAATATGCTAAAGTGGATCAACTTGCCATCTATATTCACTAGCTAAGATTATTTGAAGGAATCAAAGCTGACCTCCAACACTAATACTGACTTATTTGCTTGTCTTGGGGTTTGGAAATCACTGGATCGGAATCCTCTCACAAGTCTGGAAGGTAAAAACTCTTTGTGTTTCTGGTTCCCTTCCTTCTCTCTCTTCAGCGTCTCGAGATCTAAGTTTATGTTATAAAAGATTGAAATGATTTCTTGAGAAGCAGAGGGGTAGGAGTGTCTCCCGCGACCCCAGTATTCTAAATCTCAAGGATGATCACACATTGTGGAAACGAGGGATAGGTTGAGTACCGAACCCCATTATTCGCTACACTTTGCCAAAAATGTATGAGTTACAATGCAAATGTCAATGAGTTGGACTAGATGACCTATGTGGCATCGAAACCTGTTGAAATTGAAACTAATAAGAGATTCAGAGAAGAGAGAAGAGGGGAGAAAGGGATCCGAGAAGAGTACCTGTGTGTTCAGATACTTGTTTTGAGTTGCATCCATGTGTCATTTGATCGATACTCCCAAGGTAAAGCCTGCACTTTTATTTTATGTTAAGAAATGAGGTTAGTAGAGGGGAATGTCAGATGAGATTTGCTAAGTTGTTGACTAGATGAGTTTGGTTGCTAAGCTAGGATAAAGCATAATGAACTTTTGTAATTAGGATGTTTAGACATGAATTGCAAACCCATAGAGTGATGACTTCAATATTTTTAACCTTTGAGTTCCTGCTATTTTCAAACCTTTTCCAAAGACTATTGTTTTTGCTTGAGGACAAGCAAAGGAGTAAGTCTGGGGGAGTTGATATACCATGGATTTTACCAGTTTTTAACCATGGTATACTAGTATTTTATTATATATTTAATCTGTTTTCTAGCCTGTTAGGTATGTTTTCAGGTTCAGGAGCATTTTGTGAGAAAGAGATGTTTTTGGAGCATTTTGGAGTACAAGAGATGATATACCCAAGTTGACCATTCAACACTAAGTCGGAAGTCAACATTGCGATTATAATCGATCGATACTCATCCTGAGTCGTCGATCGATGTAGCTGAGAAAATCCGCGTACTAGAAGATTAAAATAGATCGATACACATCCAGTGTTGTCGATCGATATCGAGGACGAAATGGTTTAGGCGACCACTTCACCAAGACTTCACTAAATTACGAGATTGCCCCTGACGAGTTTTTAACCTAATGGAAATGCTTAAATATTCCTGCTAAGTGTTTTTTGACGGCAACCTTCGAAAGAAGCAAGCTTTTAACAACCCTCAAAGCAGAGAGTGTGAGAGAGAGACTAGAGTTTTATTTGTGTTTGAGAGATTGGAGAGATTTCTCATCTCCTTTTGTATTTCTACTTTATTCTATCTATGCAATTCTTTCATCTATCTATTGTTATGAATTGCTTAGCTATGTCTGAGTAGTCTACTTGTTAGATCTAGGGTTCAAATAGGTTTGTGGGATTAGCCCCAAACTATAATTGCTAAGTTGTGATACTCATCAAATGGATTGCACCCTATGCTTGTTTTAGATTAGCTAACTAGAACATAGATCACTAGGAACTTTGATTATCTTGAATTATCCATTTGAGCTTGCCTGTCTCCCGCTGAGAAGAACGACAGTTCCTCCTTGAGACCTTGTGGTCATATTCGGCTCGCGCCTAGGCAGATCTAGAAGCCATCGATCGATATCCCGACAGGTGAATCGATCGGCGCTGCGAAAGGTGTATCGCTCGATTTCTCAAAAGGATATCGACCGACTCTTTTTCTGTGTCATCATCCAAAAGGTGTGGCCAGAGATCTAGATAATTTAACCAGTGATACCTCACTTGAGTTAAGCGGCTGAGATCTATAGTATAATGCAAGCAACTTGTTAAAGCATTTATAGAGATTATAATCTCCATTCCTGAATAGAAACCCTATGTGCTCTTTATCACATTTAAACAACCCATCATATTGTTAGTTAGAGCAACTACCTTGCTCATTTTAGGAATGGTTACTTTTATTTCCACCATATAAACCAACCTTGCCTAGGATTGATTAGTAGATTTTGTTTAATTGGTTCCCTAGCTCCTCGTGATTCGATCCCTAAGTACTACAGCTGTACCTCTTATTTGAGAGAGTAAGCTCTACTGGGTAATTTGAGCACTATCAGGTAACTCTTTCATTTTTACTCACCCATCTTTCATAAGATCCTTCATAAAAATTTCCAAGATGTTTAAAGGCGGAAAGACATTTTTCAAGAAGAAAAATCCCCCGAACCCCTCTCCCGAATGCAATCAGGAAAAGGAGTTTCTTGTCCCGAAGGTTGAGTTTTACTTTCCTCCGGATGCGGTTGAACGCGATGCTTTCTGGAAAGCGAGCAGAGACATAATCGAAGCTCCTGCGGAGGAAAAGTTTCCGATCTCGCGAGCTCGGGGTGTAGGAGCTAACCTGCCGAGCAAGACCACCAAGTCTTTCCTTGAGACGCTATGAGAGTATGCCGGGGTTCCGAAGGCGGTCGAGTTCCAGATTCCTAAGCGCGGGGAAGACGCTGACCATCCTCCGGAGGGCTACTTCACATGCTTTGAAGCTGTGTTGACGTGTTGTCGTCTTTGGTTTCCGATTCCTGAGATTATTATCCGCGTGCTGGACCGTTTCCAGGTCTCTTTAAACCAGCTGAGCCCTACGAGTTTCGAGATCCTCATCGGTCTCGTAGTTCTGAGTTACGAGCACGGCTTTTCCCTCACTGCTGATCACTTTGAGGCACTCTTACGAGTGCAATACAATCGGGAGTTAGGCTTCTGCGATTGACTCCTCGTAACATGATGCTGGTGGTCAGAGGACTCGTTTCCAATTTTAACCATTGGAAACAATTTTTCTTTTACGCCCGACTTGATGCCGCGTCCGTTGAGGAGGAATTCATTTTGATGTTCCGGACGGTTCCGAATCCCCTGCCACACATTAGCGTGAACTATTCCTGGCCTAGGGACATTATTGAGGTGAGGGATGCGCTTAGGAGTGGCGATCATTGGTGGACCACTTTCACCCGTAGGAGGGTTTGGAAGGCGATCAGATTAGTCCACTCCGATTTTGAGGCGGAGGGCGACGTAGATTTCGCTCCCGTAGAGCGTCTTCTGGAGTGCGTTCCGGTTGGGAGGCCGTATGGTTTGCCATCCAAGGACAAAGGCATCGAGGTTGAGGATCACGACTTTTCCGTTGATGATTTTCAACTTCCAGGATGGGATCCGATTCTCGGTTTTGGCGACGGAAGTGACTCGAGCGACGCGCTAATCCCTAACTTCGATGACTTCTTTGCCGGTCTTCCTGACCATCCAAATCCGCCTCCTTTCGTGGACGAAACAGAGAGGCCCGAAATTGTCGCGGAGACCTGTCGCGTAGTTAATGGGGTTCGTCCTTCCCTTTTCTCAAACTTTTTTTGCGAAATTATTTCGAATGTATCTTTATTTTCTTTTTCGAAAAAATAAAAAAATCGTTTTTCGAATTTCGCAGGCGATGAACCATCTCGGTTCCAGCGTTGGTGGATAGCCAAAGAGAAGCGAGGATCTGGCGTTTCAAAGCGGAGAAAAACGCGAAGGACTTTGCGCGACTCCAGGAGGAGACCCTAGAGCGGAATTTGAGGGCGGCTGCCGATCATGCCACGGAGATTCGCCAAGCGAGGAGGCAAGCCAAACGGGAGATCGCTGCCGAGATACAGAGTCGGGCGATGCGATTCCAAGAGGAGTACCATAGTCTCAGGGCAGCCGACGTCGCGGTGGGTTATTTTCGCGAGTGTTGCGGGTCGGTTGGAACTCTCTCGGGGACCCAACAAAGTGATTGTGTTTATGAGGAGGAGTTGAGCCTTATGCAGAGTGGCATGAAGGACAACACTCACGCCGAGTCGCTCGTTCCTCCCATCGAAGAGAGGATTTGGGGACTCTGGGAGTCGATCCCGGTTTCTCCCGATAAGGTGGAGGTCGCGACTGAAGCGGAGGGAGGTGAGGATGAGGTGACCTATCCGAGGGAAGTCGGTACTTCGTCGTCGGATGATTTCGTCCTCTATTGATTTAAGTTTGATTTTGTCGGGAAAACGATTTCCCTTATCTTTGTGTTTGCGTGGCCAAGTGTAGCCGTTTATCTGTTTATGCCGCGACTGTAGTAGGTCGCGTAACTTTGTGTATTTCGAGACTGGCCGTTTGCGGCTTTGAATCCCTGCCGTCTTTTGCGGCTTTTTTATAAATATGAAGTAAATTTTTCGGAAATTTTGTTTTATGATCCGATTTATACTTTCGCCAAGTGTAGAGGGTAGAATGTGAGTAGTCACTTCGTATTCTAACTCTTAATTCGTCGTTTGGTCCGTATGCTACTTTTTAATGAGTGTTTTAGGTGTAATCGATAAGAGACATGTTTTGGGATCTCGCTTCCGGTCTCGGTACTATGTCCATGTGATGTTAAGTGCCAGCAAGGCTGGGCTTAGGGCAAGACCTAGGTTTACTCTCAGCTTTTAAGGCTATGCGATGACTGATCGGCTTCCGTTTTGCCTGTTTGTGATTTTAACCTGATTCGTACCGTTTTAAAATCCGCGAAGTGTTATCGGGTTATATGATTTTCTGGGTACGAATCGAGCTACTCCCTTTGCGAAGTGCTAGACAAAATTTCGGTTTTCTTGAATAGCGCGCTATGGTATCTGATATGTCCTGGGTCAGGACATGATCACTCAAACGGACTTAGAGATATGAACTCGCCAAAAGGGAGAACTGATGGGATGAACGGTGACACAAAGGGTTGCGGAAGGCCCAATGATACTACCAGAGGTGACCTCCGAAGAGAACTGATGGATTGAACGGTGACACAAAGGGTTGCGGAATGACCCAATGATACTACCAGAGGTGCTTGATTGTCGTATGATATGACTCACAGGTCCGACAAAGAAGCAAACTCGATCTATTGCCGGATGTGACGCACCGGTCCAACGAGAAAGAGAGAATTACTTGGAGCTAACCACACTAAGAACAAAAAGTGAGATACCCTCTCAAGGTTCCAAAAATAAACACTCAAAACTTATTTTATTTCATTGATCAAATGACATTTATATAATAGGCAAAACATAAGGTTGGAATACAAAAGACTAGTCAAACATAGAATTTAGCAACTTATAAAAACAAGGAAGACATAACCAAAGACTTTGAATTGACCACAAATTTTTAATGTCTTGACTTGACCAAAATTGAATGATTGTGGTCGCAGAACTCTTCGACTGGTCCCGTGCTTCCGCATGGTCAACGGTATCTGAATCGCCGTCAGATTGATATATTATTTGACCATACTTTCTCGTTTTTTGTTGGACCTTTTTTTTGTTTGGGCTGAAGCATGTTCATAAACATATTTTCATAAATCGTCAAGCCCATCTCTTTTAAAACTCAAGCCTAAAAGCCAAATTTTCTTGATTTGTTTCTGCTGCTGATTCAGGGTACATCATTCCCTCCTTCTTTAAAAAGATTTACCCTCAAATCTGTCTTTTTTAGCTTCAGATGGGATGATCTATTGGTTTTTCGTAGAATTTTTTTTTATGAAGAAAAGAAGATGAAAGGTAGAAGATGGATGAAGAAGATGGAAAGATGAGAAAAATCAACAGACAAGTACCGGTTGAGTGGCTCTGATACCACTTGATACGTCTTGGGTCGGGACAGGATCACTCAAACAGATTTAGGGATATGAACTCGCCAAAAGGGAGAACTGATGGGATGAACGGTGACACAAAGGGTTGCGGAAAGCCCAATGATACTACCAGAGGTGAACTCCGAAGAGAACTGATGGATTGAACGGTGACACAAAGGATTGCGCAATGACCCAATGATACTACCAGAGGTGCTTGATTGTCGCCTGATATGACTCACAGGTCCGACAAGGAAGCAAACACGATCTGTTGCCCGATGTTACGCACCGGTCCAACGAGAAAGAGAGAGTTACTTGGAGCTAACCACACCAAGAACAAAAAAGTGAGATACCCTCTCAAGGTTCCAAAAATAAACACTCAAAACTTATTTTATTTCATTGATCAAATGACCTTTATATAATAGGCAAAGCATACAAAAGGTTTGAATACAAAAGACTAGTCAAACATAGAATTTAGCAACTTATAAAAAGAAGGAAGACATAACCAAAGACTTTGAATTGACCACAAATTTTTAATGTCTTGACTTGACCAAAATTAAATGATTGTGGTCGCAGAACTCTTCGACTGGTCTCGTGCTTCCGTATGGTTGACGGTATCTGAATTGCCATCAGATTGATATATTATTTGACCATACATTCTCGTTTCTTGGTTGATGGTCTTGAAGTCTTCCTGATATGTCTCTTAATCTCCTTAATGTAGAAAATGGCCGTTGGTCTTGAAAGATTTCAAGAAGAAACTCATTTAAGCCTTGTAGTGTCAATGCTGCCAAATATGGAATGTTGGTGCAAATGAAGATCCTCCTGATCTCCTGGGTGCTGGTGCAGCTAAGGACGTCTTCCTTGTCTTCTGGTTTGTTTAGAGGGTCTCCTGGCTTCCACAGAAAGGTCTGGGTCGGACCAAATTGAATTGGTTGGCAACTTTCCCAAATTGATGTCGGTTTGACTGTTTTTGGGAAATTGATTGTATCTTGGTTTTCCCTTGACCAATTCGCCTGATTCTGGACTTCTTGAATAGTTGACAAATCCCTCTTGAAGCCCATGATTAATTCTGGAGAAGGCCGCCTCGTGTTTGGACTGAAATCCACTTCTAAAGCCTGATACTCGCAACTGGATGGGCTGGAGAACCTCTAGTTTGTAAAATCCATAACTCCTTGGTCCGGTAAGATTTTCTGTAAATTCCAACTGGGCTGGACTCCTTCTTGAGTGTAGAATCCACTAAAATTGGTTTCACTCCAAAACTCCTTTTGGTTGTCGATATATACGCCGTGGACTGGACCTATGTCGCTGGTATCGCCTAGGTGGTTGTTTTGGACAGTTTGGGGAACCTCCGGTTCAGCTACTGGTTTGATGGCCGCATCAGCGATTGCAGTTCTGATCGGAAATTTGACGCCCAAGTGATAAGTTGAAAGAACTGTCTTCATGGCGTTTAGCCATGGAGTTCCCATGATCGCGTTGTAAATAGCCGGGCTATCTACCACCGCAAAGTCAACTATCTTGGTGACGTTTTTTCGCTATGACGGGTAGTTGGATGGATCCTAGGGTCATGGATATTTGTCAGGAGAAACGCGTGAGCAGTTTTGGTACCGGGGTGACTTCTCCGAGCTCGACGTTCATCCTTCTAAGGGTGTCGCGGAAGATTACGTTTACCGTGCTTCCGGTGTCGATGAGTATTCTTGCGACTTCGAGATCTCTTATTACGAGATCTACGACTAAGGGGTCACAGTGAGGCTGGTCGATTCCGCAGGTCCTCTTCTTCCGTGAACGTGATCGAAGCGCTTCGTCCATCTCGAGGAGGAGACCGTGGGGGGTATTTCGCACTTGACTCGGCTTTCCTGCTGGTAGGCTTTGATGGCCGAGACCGAGTCCTTGCAGTACTGTGATCCTCCAATGATCATGTTCACCCTTCTGCGGGAGTTATTGTTCCCCCTATCGTCCGATCTTCTTTCGCGTTTATCCCCCGCCTTATTTCTCGGCGACGAGTTTTCCGCGGGAGGATTCTTATTGATTTTTGGCGGACGGTAGGAGTCAAGGATTAGATCCTTGATGCTGGTTACTCCAGAAAATTCTCCAGCGAGCAACTTCGCGGCCAGCCTTGCCCCCACGACTTTGCAGTTAGCCGTGGAGTGGCCTTCGGTCTGATGGAACTCGCAGTAGACGTTTTTTTCGTAACTATGGTTACGGTTCCACGTATTCCCCGAAGTTCTGCCTTGCTCCGGATTGATCGCGTAGTTGTGCGCGCCTTGGAGTTCTTCTCCCTCGTGATGGACGTACTTGTCGTTACGAGAGGTTTTCTTCTTTGACTTCAGATCCGCGTCTTTCGAAGAGTTCTTTGCCGGCTTATGTTTTTGCAACAAGACTTTTGTCTCTTCTTCGATCATTATGTAATCCGAGGCTTTGTGGAGGGCGTCCTGGATCGTGCGAGGCTTTTCGAGTGTTATCCACTTTCTGAACTTTAACTTGTACCAGAGGGCGTTTCTAAGCGCGTCAATGGCGACTTTGTCGCTGATTCCGCTAACCTTTGACACGATCAGTTTGAAACGGCTCATGAATTCTCGGAGGGGCTTGCCCTCGGGTTAGGCTCCAGAGATCGACATCGGAAGTTTCTCTATCTATGAACATAGAGTAATTGAGGAGGAATTCTGATGCGAGTTGGCGAAAGCTTCCGATGGAGTTCCGCATCAACCGGGAGAACCACTCGAGGGCTGCACCTTCGAGATTTTCGACGAATAGGCGACAGTAACCTGCGTCTTTTTCGCTTTCTCTAAGCCTGGCTCTTCCCATAGTGATATGGATTGCCTGGAGGTGCGCCCTAGGGTCGGTCGTACCGTTATAGATCGGTATCTTGAGCTTCCCCGGATTAGACACCTTTGGTCTCGGAGATCCGCGCGGTGAAGGGCGTTTTATGACCCACCTCGAGTAGCCTATCGATTTCTGGGGCAGCACTCGTGGCGTGCTGGATCTGTGATTTCACGGCCCTGACTTCCGCGGCTTGGTGATGTAATCACGGAGATCGCGGATATCCGGATTCTCTCCTGCGGTTTTCCGAGTTTGTCGGCGTTCGCGGCGAGTAATCTCGGTTTTGTTGGGGAAAAATATCCAGTTACAAGTTTTCTCCAGCTTCCGGATAGGTCCTCGACTTCCGGACCCTTGCTCAAGAAGATATCAGGGATCAACCCCTGCCTCGGGTCCGACCCCTTGGAGCAAAATAGAAGTTTTCTACTTAAGGGGAAACTTCCATTTTTCTGATTATGGAAGAGTTCTACTACTTGAAGCCGACATCTACAACTATAAAAGGGGAACCCAAACCCTAGAATAAGGGATCCACTAGCACAAGTGGCAAAACATTCCTTACCATTTGAGTCAAACCCGGGTTCAACACCCAAACGAGACTCAAATAAATAATAAAGGTTTAACCACCTAAGATCGACAATTCAAGACGTAGAGATTAGAGTTTAGGCGGCTAGAACTAGGGTTCATACACCATCAAACGTTGTAGTCCCGATCAAAAACTCAATGACATCTCTTTATTCTCGATTTACAACTCTTACAAACAAATCCTCTAGTGTTCCGTAGCACATAAACGATCTTACACAAAAATACCCTAACAGTTTGGCGCTAGAAGGAGGGGAGCGATCCAACTACGTGACGATGGCACTAGAGGACGACGCTAACCAGAAGGAGATGACCCCGAGAGAGATCGAGCTCCTCAACAAGCTCGAGTCTCTTCAAAATCAGGTTACCGATCTTCACAAAGCTCGGGAGACAACACCCGGAGGTCCTGAACTTCTCCTCGGAGGTCCTGAAAGACCAACTTGGAGAACACTCCAAGCAACAACAGCAAAGCGCCGAGAAGCTAAACGCCATAGAGGCGGAGAATCTTGTCCTACGGCAAGAGAACCATACCCTCGATGAAGCTAGCAACCAGCGAAAGCGGTTCCGGACTAAAGTTCGACCCATGGCTTCACTCTACACCCCACGCGATGGCAAAGAAGTACCTCGTCGACCCGCCTCCACCGAAGACAAACCCGAAGCCTGAGGAGCCGCGAATGATGAGACCCGAATACAAGTGGATAGCGATTCCGATATGGAGGACGAAGAGTACTCACCCGATGATCCTTGGATCTCAGATCCGACTCTAGCAGCCTACTTAGAAAGAGTGGTTTCCGAAAGGTTTGGTACCATTCAATCTATGGTAGAAAGGCTCCCGGGGGCAGCTCCTCCTATTCGAAGAAGCAACCAAGGGTCCTACTCCGATACACCTTTCGTGGAAGAGATTGCTTCGGTGGAGATGCCGCGAAAGTTCTCTTTCCCAAGCATAAGGATGTACGAAGGTACTGGGGATCCCGTCAATCATATTGCTCAGTACAAGCAACGCATGCTAGCAGTAGCAATCCCTCGGGATGCAGGGCAAGCCACCATGTGCAAAGGATTCGGATCGACTTTGACCGGCCCTGCTCTTCAATGGTATATCAAGTTGCCCACCAAATCCATTTGATCCTTTGCAGCCCTTAGCGATAAGTTCGTAGAGCAGTTCGCTAGCAGCCGTGACCTAGAGAAGAACTTGAATGATCTCTATGAGATCCTCCAGCATAGGAATGAGCCCCTTCGTTCTTACATAGCTCGCTTCAACCAAGCGAAGGTAGCTATCCCTGAGTGCAACGCTGATACGGCTATCTCAGCCTTCAAGAGGGGTCTACTTCCAGAGGGAGATCTTTACAAGGAGCTGACCAAATATAAGTGCAGGATTATGGAAGACGTGCTGTCTCGTGCTTGGGCTCAAGTAAGATGAGAAGAAGATGTTGCTAGTAGGGTTAAAGCCGGTCCGAAGTATGATCAGAAGTCATCAAAGCCTACAAGGAGTGACCGCGATGAGCCTTCTCACTCTAAGTCCGCTAGGGAGACTAGTAACCCGAATAGGGGCAGGTATCAACATCGACCTTTGCCTAGAACCGAAGGGATGATGGTGTCTACTTGGCCTGACATCTCCCATCTTGCGATATCCAAACCGGAGCTGATCGGTGTCTTACGACAAATGGGTTCTCAAGTCAAGTGGCCTCCTAAGATGAAGGCCGCGGAGGCTAATCGAAACCCCAAGCGATGGTGCGAGTTCCATAGTGACCATGGTCATACTACGGAGGATTGAATAGCCCTAAAGATGGAATTCGCCGAGCTCATCAAGAAAGGCTACCTACGGGAGTTCCTCTCGGATAAAGCCAAGAACCTTCTAAATAAAGAAGGTCTCGGTCTCCCTATCGAGGCAGCTCCCGCATTGCCACCACAGCAAGACCGGGTGATCCACGTCATCACAGGCGGATAAGAGGTAAGCGGAATTAGCAGTACCGCAGCCAAGCGCCTACTCCTTGGAACAGATGAGATCGGTTTCACTATAAGGGAGCAGGAGAAGGTCCTCACCCCTCATCATGACGCTCTCGTCATTTCACTTACCATAGCAAACTGCTTGGTCAAGCGGATACTAGTAGATAATGGGAGCTCCAGCAACATAATCTTCCATTCGGCCTTCGCCGACCTGGGTTTGGAACCTACAGCTCTAACCAGAAAGGCAACTCCCCTCGTAGGATTCAGTGGAGAAGTCAAACAAACCTTAGGAGAGGTCCTTCTTCCCGTGTATGCTGAAGGGGTAAACCAAGCCAGGAAGTTCCTGGTCATCGACTGCCCCTCATCATACAACGTGATATTGGGAAGGCCTTGGATCCATGACATGGGAGCTGTACCTTCAACTTTGCACCAGCTGGTCAAGTTCCCAACCCCTTGGGGCATCAGAGCGGTCAAGGGGGATCAAGAGAATGCTAGGTCTTGCTATCAGACTACCCTTAGGGGAAAGACTCAGGTCTTATAGCAATTACAGAAGAAGCTTCCGGTCCCACATACCGAAGAGCCGGAAGTGGAAGAAATGGATGAGGTCCCGTTCACGGAAGGGAACTCGAGCCGAAATTTAAAGATAGGCTCCAAGCTTCCGGAAGGCTTCAGAAGGAGACTGGTCGATTTCTTAAGATCCAACTCCAATTGCTTCGCCTGGTCTCATGAAGACATGCCTGGAATTGATCCCGATGTTATCATGCATCAACTCAAGGTGGATCCACTGCATCCTCCTGTCAGACAGAAGAGGAGAAAATTCGCTCCTGAAAAGGACGAGATAATCAACGAAGAGGTCAAGAATCTACTAGATGCTGGATTCATATGAGAGGTGCAATACCCGGAATGGCTAGCCAATGTGGTGGTCGTCAGGAAGAAGAATGGGAAGTGGAGAGTCTGTATCGATTTCACGGACCTTAATAAGTCCTGTCCTAAAGATCCTTTCCCTCTGCCTCACATCGACAAGCTAGTCGACGCAATGGCTGGTCACGAGCTGATGAGTTTCATGGATGCGTTCTCTGGATATAACCAGATCCTAATGCACCCTGACGATCAAGAGAAGACCTCGTTCATGACCTCAAGAGGTATCTAATGTTACAAGGTTATGCCTTTCGGATTGAAGAACGCCGGCTCGACCTATCAAAGGCTTGTCAACATGATGTTCGCCGATCAGATAGGGCAGACCATGGAAGTCTACATTGATGACATGTTAGTAAAGTCCCTGGACGCCGAAGACCACATCTCACACCTTCAACAAGCCTTCACCACTCTCAGGAGGTACAACATGAAACTAAACCCTTCAAAGTGCTCATTCGGAGTATGCTCTGGAAAGTTCCTAGGGTACATAGTCACCCACAGGGGCATTGAAGCAAACCCAGAGGTAAAGCTTCGTGATAGCAAAGGAGAGAAAGGCAAATGGACACTGTACGTTGATGGGTCTAGTAACGTAAGGGGCGCAGACGTGGGACTGGTCCTAACTTCCCCCATGGGGGAAACAGCCTCAAGGGCCGTACGTTGCAACTTCAAAGCAACGAAAAATGAAGCTGAGTATGAAGCCCTAATAGCAGGGCTGACACTCGCCAAACAGATGGGGGTGGAAGATATCCAGGTCTTCAGCGACTTGCAACTGATCATAAGCCAAGTCCAAGGAGACTATCAAGCGAAAGATCCGAGCATGATCAGATACCTATCCGTGGTTAAGCGACTACTCGATAAGTTCCAACATTGTAAGCTCACCCAGATCCCTATGGAACATAACTCCCAGGACGACGCTCTAGCTAACCTAGGGTGTGCCTTAGAAACCACGAATCATATGAGCATCCCACTACTGGTACTCCAATGGCCCGCGACCGAAAAGGAGGCGGAACCTGAAGAAGTATCTGTGGTAGACGAAGGAGAGACATGGATGACGCCCATCATCAACTATCTAAGGCATGACACCTTGCCTGAAGATCAAGACGAAAGTCGGAAGATTAGGCGTCAAGCTGCAAGGTATTGCTTTTCTGAAGGAAAACTGTACCGAAGATCCTTCTCAGGCCCCTACCTACGGTGTCTTACCCCTATAGAAGCCACCAGGATACTAGAAGAGCTTCACGAAAGAGAATGTGGTTCCCATTCTCGTGGTCGGAGCCTGGTACTCAGCGCTAGAAGGGCAGGATACTATTGGCCAACCATGGCGAGGGACTCCCTCAAACAAGTTAAGCTCTGTAGCCAATGCCAGAAGCACGCGCCAATCTCCAACCTTCCACCAGAGAACCTCAAATCCTTAAGTTCTCCTTGGCCCTTCCGAAAATGGGGCATGGACATCGTAGGAAAGTTTCCTATGGCACCGGGGCAAAAGATTTTTCTCCTAGTCGTGACAGACTATTTCACCAAATGGGTGGAAGCTGAAGCACTAGCCAAGATAACGGATCTTCAAATCAGTAAATTCCTATGGACTAACGTGATCACACGCTTCGGAACTCCCCATGAGATCGTCACAGACAACGGACCCCAGTTCACAAGGTATAACTTCCAAAAGTTCTGCAAGGACTGGAACATCAAGCTCTCCTACTCAGCACCACGACACCCTCAATCTAACGCCCAAGCCGAATCCACTAACAAGACAGTGGTGAACATGCTCAAGAAGCGCCTGGAAGACGCGCATGGACGATGGGCAGAAGAGCTACACGGAGTACTCTGGGCCTATCGGACAACCCCGAAGACGGCTACCCAGGAGACTCCCTTCTCCCTTGTCTATGGTGCTGATGCGGTGATACCCACAGAGGTGCACGTAAGGACCACGGTCTCTGAATTCCTTTCCCAGGAGGAGAATAACAAGCTAATGTCCCTGAGTCTAGACCTACTCGACGAAAAGAGGGAGGCGGCCCGCATAATAAACGCATCCTACCAGTTGAAAGTCGCAAAGAGCTACAACAAAAAGGTCAGATCCAGAACCTTCCAGAAAGGGGACTGGATCCTAAGGCGAGTCTGTGACCACACAAAGGACAAATCAGCCGGAAAACTCGCTCCTGGATGGGAAGGTCCCTATAAGGTAATAGAGGTGCAAGGGGCAGGAGCCTATAAGCTGGAAGACAGCGACGGTAAGGTCCAACCCAACTGCTGGAATGCCTTGTACCTCAAATTATATCACTTCTAAAGTAAGGTCCCCGGATCAAGCTTTATATACTACTACTATTATTATGATATATTTAAGTACACTGGTTTCCTACTCCTATGTATTCGATAACGTCTCCGGACTAAGCTTATAAAATACATTATTAGTTACGGCTAAAGGGGTTATATGAAATCCAATGTACTTAAAGGGGCATACTAGCTAGGTCAGGTCTTAAGGGATCTTAGACCTCAGCAAACTATATATACACTAGTGAGACTACTCACCTGGGTGTACGACATATAAGGAACGGGTCTGATCAACCCTATTACATTGTCTGCACCTCGGGCCCTGCGTAAAGGCTATAAGTCCAAGAGTTACGTGGGGACCACCGTACTAGTGCTACCCAAACCATGTGTTAAAGACGCTACGAGCTAAATACACGCACGGGGCATGACGTACAATGCAAAGTACTGTAATCAGATGCTGACGGCTGATATGCAGGCCTGAATTAACTTACAAATATATTGTAATATTGACTAAAACTAACCGCTCGTGTTTTTGCTTCTTCACATACAAAGCTTCCATTAGGTTTCGTACGTGTCTCGATGAAAAACTCTGCTCGACATGGTCGTTTTTCAGTCTTGATTGTCTTTGTAACATGCATAATTAGTAAAGTACTTCATATCAATATAATAAACTAGTTTTAGATTACTTACAATATCATTTCTTTTCCTTGAAAAGCTTTTTCTTCCGCATACGTGAGGCATGAGATTTTTCTTTTGGCTTTCTGTATTCCTCTCTTGCATTTTCTGAAATATCATATATAAAAATATTGCTTGTATTTGATATACAACTATATATAAATATTTAACAAATAAACTATACCTTCCACTTCTCAGTGAATCTCATGTGAACGAACTGACCCCATTGATTTTAGGAAACATTTTCTGGTCGGTTGAGCAATGTCTCACTTAGACTATTTCGCTTGTATTCTTTCCAAAGACGTAGTTTGACATCTTTGCATCTACTACCTAATGCACTCATCACAAATACTTTTCTCATCGGTGGATCATCAAACCAAAATTTGGACTGAAATAACAAAAATATATCATGTTTATCAGACAAATATATATTATCTTATATCTAAAACTTAAAAAAAAAATATAAAAAGATTAAATATTATGTATTACCTGTATTACTTCCCAAACTTTATTTTTTATGTGAGGATTAACCGTTCTCCAGTCACTGTAGTTAATAGGTAGCAAATTCACATTATTGCTTAGCTGAACTAACCATGACCCAAGTAAACCTCCCGACTCTCCAATTGTTTGGCCACTGACTTCGTCAAAATGAACAATCACTTTGCTATTTTGAATTTTCCAAACATCTTTACATGTTATCATTTTGCCTTCGATTTTGTCATCAGTATCTTGTTAACAAAAACAAAATACGACAGTTATATGATAGACTAAATTAGCCTGAAATATCTTGTTAACAAAAACAAAATACGACACATAAAGGATGGTGCCGTAATGAACGTTTACTAATATGTTCTCTATATGTTCTACGTTTACACAGACTAAATAACTTAACAGTTTTAAGAAAATAAATTTCAAGTAAATGAAAGAAATAGTTTTTAGATATATTACCTATAACTTCTATTTTCCATTTGAAACTTTTACATTCGGCAGCAAGCGGAGGAGGTGTGTCGTAATCTGTTTCCAGATATGGTAAATCATCTGGTGCTTGTGTTTCTGAGTCCATGTAGTCCATGAGCTAAAACAATTGAAATCAACAAATCTATGAATCAACGATCTCCTTCTAATTATTTAAAGGGAAGAACACAATTCAATACCAAAACAATATACTTAGAGAGATACATCACCTTGATCCAATGAAATTTACCGATGTTAACTCTCAGAGATAAGTTGCAGGAGGTTTCCCCCAGAGAATGTGGATTATTGGTATTTAGGAACCCTAATTAGAACAATTTTATTAGAGATGGTTAGTTTATATAAGATATATAATTATTTCAATTCCCGCTTGAGATGAAAAAGTAGCGGGATTTTAATTTTCACCAAATAAATATATTTTTAGAGTTTTCTTATAATTAATGTGCTGATCCGTAAGCATAAAAATTAAGTTAGTTAGGATCACAAAATTATAATGGGCAGCATATAGATTTTCAATGATTTAGTTTTTTAAATTCCCTTAAACCGTATAAATTTCCTTAAACCATATAAATTTCCTTCGATTATGTGCAGCATATAAATTTTCAATGATTTAGTTCTTTAAATTCACCTTATATACTAACTCACTTGGCTTTGACACCTGGACGCTTTCATGTGTTATATCCTGCGCACACACAAAAAACACACACACTTGAGTATGCATTTAACATGGAGATGCAGAATGCTCAAGCAGAGAGTAGGACACCTGGACGCCCAAGAGCCTTCACCGACAACAACTTTTATGACACCTGGACGCTTTCATGTGTTATATCCTGCGCACACACAAAAAACACACACACTTGAGTATGCATTTAACATGGAGATGCAGAATGCTCAAGCAGAGAGTAGGACACCTGGACGCCCAAGAGCCTTCACCGACAACAACTTTTATTTTTGTAACAACTATACTTTCTGTTTGACAATGAAACTGTTGCAAACTGCAGACATGTTTCGTCTTGTTCTGTTTTTTTTTCCATGTCAAAAAAAAAGAAAACAGAGGAAATTTTAGTGCAAATAGTAAATAAACATTGTCGCAAATCATCAAAATCTGTACCACTCCTGCAAAGAAAAGATTCAGAACCAATTTGCTCTCCATTGTCTCTTGTTTGATGTCCTTCGAAGGCTTTCGTTTCAGCCGATAAAGGAGAATATGCTTCTTGGTCCTTCTATATATTCCCACGTAAGGAAGATGAATAAATAGGACAGAGAGTAATTTACAACTTGGTTATTTACATAGTGAAATGTATATTCTTTTGTTGATTATAGGCGGAGAAGACTTGGAACTCTCGAAAGGAGACTTGTGGACGAAGGTTACTCGGTGCAATTCTCTCAGAGCTTTCATACCCTTGAAACCTAAAAGAACTCACGCACTATTTGTTACCATATACAGTTGAGGCGCTTATGATAAGAATAAAAATCAGGATTTGTTGGTTACCTCGACCTCAAAAAGTTCACGCAATATTACTTCCATCATATTCTGCACCTCATAAGTAACAAACAAACAAGGAAAACAAAACAAGCGGTCGAAGAATAACATGGATATAGCTAGTAGACTTTCGAAAATACAATACTAAAACGAGGAGAAGAAGAACAGAGACAAAAGCATAAAAACGACTAGTTAAAAATAATTCATCATCAAATTAAAATAGTCTTTAACGTTCTAAAAACCGAAAACCAAAAAAAAAATCTCCTCACGAAGAAACAGAGATGCTAGGTTCGGACTCATCTTCCAACTGCTCTGAATCATTTGAATCACCTATGTCATACACATCTCGAGGTTGAACATGAACAGAAATATTCCAGTCTACTTCAGAAGGATCTTTCACATAATAAACCATCTTTGCCTGAGACGCTAATATATATGGTTCATCCTCTTCTTCTTCAGTGGGTAAAAAACGTGAAAATTTTACCATATGATGACCATACACATCCTGTTTATAACCTCGTTCTGTACGAGTGTCCATCCACTTACACTTAAATAATACAACTTTGAAAACTTCATAGTAATTTAGCTCCATAATTTCAATCAGATTTCCATAGTAAGCAACAGTTCCTGTTCTTGGGTTAGAATCACGAGAACTAGCATAGCTCATAGTCTCAGCAGCCACATACACACCACTATTTTGTGTTTTCAGATTAGCTTCTCTTTCTGTTGCCCGAAATTTGAAACCATTGACATTGTAAGCTGTGTACTTTAAAACTTTCTCAGATGGACCCAGAGCTAAGCATCGTAAATCATCAGTTATCCCATCTATCTCATTAATCTCCACTTTCTGTTTGATCCATTTTGAAAAAGTAAGATGAACTTCTCGGTCAATGTCAATAGCACGATTCCTCCTGCCCTGATGAGATTGTTTTGTCAACAATTCATGTTTGTATTTCCTAGAAGACAATTAAAAAACATGTACATTAGAGGAATTCAAGCAAAAATAAGTAAAATAATAATAGAACCTTACTCTCTTAAGTGATCAAGTAGTTGACAGTTGATTAATATATGTCGATGTGCTTGCTGCCTCTCTACATGATTAAGAGAATAAACCTGACCAGCTCCAACAAACCTTCCATGGTTTGGGAAAATATGTGGAAGTTCTGAATTTGTTCTTATACTAATCTCAACTGGAGGTTGATCATCAACGCGTCCGATCCGATTAAATCGTGTCTCTATATCATTTAGATACATTGAGCAAAATGTTGTACACTCATCAGCTAAGTATTGCTCACTTATAGAACCCTCAGGTTTAGCGCGATTTCGAACATATGATTTGAAGTGTCCTAGAGTCCTGTAGATAACTGATTCATGTAAGTTTCTAGTTGTGTGTATATAATATACATACATATAAATAAAATAAAAAACGCACCTCTCAATCGGATACATCCAACGAAATGGAACTGGTCCACCAAGTTTTGCTTCTTCTGTGAGATGTACTATTAAGTGTACCATCACTGTAAAAAACGATGGAGGAAAATACATCTCCATATGACATAAAGTAATCACAATACGGTCTTGTAATTTATCAAGCTCGTCTATGTCAAGGACTTTTGCAGATATATCTCTAAAAATTTGGCAAAGCTCGACAATGGCTGATGACACATCTGTAGGGAGCAGGTTCCGAATTGCGACTGAGAATAAATCTCTCATTATCACGTGACAGTCGTGGCTTTTTAAGCCTGATAGCTTTCGACTGTTAACATCAACACAACTTGATAAGTTAGAAGCATAACCATCTGGCAGTTTAACATTCTTTAAGACACTTAAGAAAATGTCTTTCCCATGATTGTTAAGAGAAAAACATGCAGCTTGATATTTCTCATTATCATCAGGCCACAAGTCAGAACGTATATTTAGCTCACGAAGATCTTTTCTAGCATTCAGATTATCTTTCGATTTTGTTTTGTCATCCAACAATGTGTAGACTAAATTATCAAACACATTCTTCTCTATATGCATGGCATCCAAATTATGTCGCAGCATTGTAAATTCCCAATAAGGCAGCTCAAAAAATATGCTTTTTTTCTTCCATTGCTGAGTACTAGATCTTCCGGCATCACTTCTGTCTCTCTTTCTTCCAACTACCACAGAACTATCTTTTTTACCAAGAGTAACATTAACTTGTTCTAGTTGATGAATAATTGTGGAACCTGTCAATGTGGCTGGTGGAGATCTGGTTTCTAACTTTCCATCAAAATGTACTCGATTCTGCCGAAAGCCATGATCTAGAGGAAGAAAACGACGGTGACCAATAAAACAATTTTTTTCCCATGTCTTAAACGTTGTCCGATTCCATCAAAGTTACAGGTTGGACAAGCTGATGCTGTATACGTATTCCAACCTGACAAATTTCCTAAACCCGGAAAATCGCTTATTGTCCACATGATGGCTGCTCGCATGTCAAATGTTTTTTTTGTGGAAGCATCTAGTGTTTCAATACCATCAAACCATAGCTCCTTCAGATCTTTGATTAGTGGCTGCAAGTAAACATCAATATCATTACCAGGCATGTGTTTTCCGGGGATAACCATCGAGAGAATCATTGATGTCTGCTTCATTGACATCCACGGTGGAAAATTATAAGGAAATAATATCACTGGCCAGATGCTATAACTACTACTCATTGTACCAAATGGGTTAAAACCATCAGTCGCTAACCCTAGTCTGACATTTCTTGGATCAGATGCAAAGTCAGGATATTTCTTATCAAATTCCTTCCAAGCTCTTCCGTCTCTGGGATGTCGTAGCTTACCATCATTGTTAGTAGCAGATGCATGCCATCTCATGTCAGCAGCAGTTTTTGATGACATAAATAAACGCTGTAGCCGTGGCTTCAGGGGAAAGTAACGCAAAACCTTTGCTGGAGAATTTTTCATTCTTTTTCCTGATCCAGAAACTGTACTCTTTGTATCTTTCCAACGAGAGGCCTCACAGATTTTGCAAACTTCCCTTTCTGCATCAGCTTCCCAATATAACATGCAATCATTTGGATATGCATGAATTGACTCATATGTCATTCCTAATTTGCGAATAACCTTTTTCATGTCATTAAATGAATCTGGCAATTTGGCATGTGAAAATGCTTCTTTCATCAAATCAAGCACCATGGATATTCCTTTGTCACTAATCCCACACATACATTTGATATGGTATAACTTCAGTATAAAAGACAACTTCGTGAATTTATCACACCCAGGATATAGCTCTTGATTGTAATCAGCAAACATCTCATCAAAACCTTCTCCTTTTTTCGAATTTCCACTTGAAGTTGATGGTCTATCAGTGTCCATAGGATGCCCAGACGACCCATGTTCATTCTCCTCATTCATATTCGCACTAATATCTGGAAAAATATCGTCCAAGAGGTTCGGAGTTGAATCTACTTCAACATGAGTACTATCAGAAGGTACTCTTGCATTCCCAGTGACATGTATATCTTCTCCGTGTACTATCCAACTTGTGTAAGAACTTAAAAAGCCATAACAAATCAAATCACCTTCGATATCTTCTCTTGTTTTAGATTTGGCTAGAGAACAACGAGTACATGGACATTTTACCATGGGTGCATTAGATTTACCAAAAGCAAAATCCAAGAAACTTTTCACTCCCTGTCTGTAATTTTGCGACAAACGTGGTTTGTTTATCCATGATTTATCCATTAGAACCTGAAAAAAAACAGATTTTCACAATTATTTGACTTTTAGAAATTCACGACCAACCAATAAACTTCAAAACCCAACAAAATTCAAATCAGTAAATAGTGTGAAAACAGTCTATGTAAATAAATTATCTGAGTTGTATGCAACGTCTGATTTTCTGAGATGGTCACTATTTAGTTTTGAAACCAAAAGATAAAACTTTTTTTGCCTAAAAAAAGATATATTGAAACTTTTTTAAGGGTTAAGAGAAAAAAAAAACAGGATTGATTATCACTTACTAGAAACTTACTTTGTTTTGTTATACAAACTTTTTTAACTTTTTTTTCAAAAGCTAATGGAAGGTGATGGAGCTGTGATCGTGAATGACTAACGTAACGATACAGTCTTTTTTTTTTTGTGACTAGAAAAGAACGCCAGGAATTATCTTTTTAACTTTTTGTATAACCTATACTTTTTTAAAAGATAAATATCAAATTAAATCTCTTATATATCTTTCTACTATAACAATATTTATCAAAGTATATCAACATAAAATATAACGATGATTAAAAGTAAAATATCCATAATTATGTGATGAAAATTAGTTTTTTTTAATATCAAATATTTCAACTGATACAAATTAGGATAAAATAGTACCATTATTTATATTTAATTGATGGCAAAGAAAGAGATAGTTACATCATTTTTTATAATTGAAGTTAATACTAATAATATTTTTCCGAAATAAATATATATAATTAGAATCACTTTTTAATTGATGTAAAATTTGCAACATTTGCATAAATGATTTTAATCCAGATTAAATTTACATCATTTATTTAAGTGATGTAGTTTAATATAGTAGCATCGGTTCTATTAAAGTGATGCGAATCAAAATAAATTATATCAGTTAGTCAAAGTGATGTTAAATTTGTTAATAATGACATCAGTTATCATAAATGATGCTAAATTATCTATATTTTGTATCATTTACAACTAAATGATTGAAAATTGTATCATTTAATTTTGTGATACAATTTAAGTGATACAATTCACATCTTTTTTTGTAGTGAGGGAGCCAATGTGCGAAAATACCGGTTAGCACCAAAATTTAATGTATCTTACCCTACCTACGGTGTTTTACCCCTAGAGAAGCCACCAGGATACTAGAAGAGCTTCACGAAGGAGAATGTGGTTCCCATTCTAGTGGTCGGAGCCTGGTACTCAGAGCTAGAAGGGCAGGATACTATTGGCCAACCATGACGAGGGACTCCCTCAAACAAGCCAAGTTCTGTATTCAATGCCAGAAGCACGCGCCAATCTCCAACCTTCCACCAGAGAACCTCAAATTCTTAAGTTCTCCTTGGCCCTTCCGAAAATGGGGCATGGACATCGTAGGAAAGTTCCCTATGGCACCGGGGCAAAAGATTTTTCTCCTAGTCGTGACAGACTATTTCACCAAATGGATGGAAGCTGAAGCACTAGCCAAGATAACGGATCTCCAAATCAAGAAATTCCTATGGACTAACGTGATCACACGCTTCGGAACTCCCCATGAGATCGTCACAAACAACGGACCCCAGTTCACAAGGTATAACTTCCGAAAGTTCTGCAAGGACTGGAACATCAAGCTCTCCTACTCAGCACCAGGACACCCTCAATCTAACGGCCAAGCCGAATACACTAACAAGACAGTGGTGAACATGCTCAAGAAGCTCCTGGAAGACGCCCATGGGCGATGGGCAGAAGAGCTACACAGAGTACTCTGGGCCTATCGGACAACCCCGAAGACGGCTACCCAGGAGACTCCCTTCTCCCTTGTCTATGGTGCTGATGCGGTGATACCCATAGAGGTGCACGTAAGGACCACAGTCTCTGAATTCCTTTCCCAGGAGGAGAATAACGAGCTAATGTCCCTGAGTCTAAACCTACTCGACGAAAAGAGGGAGGCGGCCCGCCTTAGAAACGCATCCTACCAGTTGAAAGTCGCCAAGAGCTACAACAAAAAGGTCAGATTGAGAACCTTCCAGAAGGGGGACTGGGTCCTAAGGCGAGTCTGTGACCACACAAGGGACAAATCAGCCGGAAAACTCTCTCCTGGATGGGAAGGTCCCTATAAGGTAATAGAGGTGCAAGGGGCAGGAGCCTATAAGCTGGAAGACAGCGACGGTAAGGTCCAACCCAACTGCTGGAATGCCTTGCACCTCAAATTCTATCACTTCTAAAGTAAGGTCCCCGGATCAAGCTTTATATACTACTACTATTATTATGATATATTTAAGTATACTGGTTTCCTACTCCTATGTATGCGATAACGTCTCCGGACTAAGCTTATAAAATACATTATTAGTTACGGCTAAAGGGGTTATAGGAACTCCAATGTACTTAAAGGGGCATACTAGCTAGGTCAGGTCTTAAGGGATCTTAGACCTCAGCAAACTATATATACACTAGTGAGACTACTCACATGGGTGTACGACATATAAGGGACGGGTCTGATCAACCCTATTACATTGTCTGCACCTCGGGCCCTGCGTAAAGGCTATAAGTCCAAGAGTTACGTGGGGACCACCGTACTAGTGCTACCCAAACCCTGTGTTAAAGACGCTACTAGCTAAATACACGCAGGGGGCATGACGTACACTGCAAAGTACTGTAATCAGATGCTGACGGCTGATATGCAGGGAGCCAATGTGCAAAATACCGGTTAGCACCAAAATTTAATACTTATCCAGACGTGGAAAGTAGTGTGTCTGGTGTGAAGTCGCTCCGCGGGGCAGGCCCACGCCAGACCATAGTAAGTATGAGCGTGACCTTTTCTGCAGAAAGGTAGAGTGCAGCATTGAGATTCACGAGAGTGGCCTATACCTCCGGGTGGCAGAGTGTGGTTTCTCAATAGCAGATCGGTAGTGGTTCCCCCATGGGGAGCAGAATACGATCACAAACCTCCCATAACTCATACGGCCTCAGCGTCAATGACGAAACTTCGGGTTCAATACGGCCTCAGGGTCTATATAATAACCTCCGGGTTTAGTACGGCCTCCGGGTCTATAAAAGAACCTCAGGGTTCAATGCAGCGTCCGGGTCTGTAAGGAATCTCCGGATCACCTAAGGGTCGATCAAGGGCCTTCGGGTCTAACTGATCTCCGGATCTAGTAAGAACCTCAGGGTTCAAGGATCTTCGAATCCTAAATACCAACCTTCGGGTTTGCCAAGAACCTCATGGTTCAAAAGCATCAACCTCCGGGTTCGAGGTATCCATAGGGTTTAATCATGGTCCCCGGATCTAAAGATTAAACCCCAACACTCAGAAAATCTCAGGGTTCAACGAGCAAACATTCGGGTTCAATAAAACGGCCTTCGGGCCTAGGTAAAGGACCTCAGGGTTCAAGACCTTAAGAACTTTCGGGTTCCAAGGCTCAAGAACCTCAGGGTTCAAACCAAGCTAGAACTCTAGAGTTCCAAGCAAGGATCTTTCATTCCAAATCTAAAACTCAGGTTTTTAGTAATGGATTACAAGATCTAACGCTTTTTTAATCATTTCAGGATCCAGTTTCTAGACATTGGTATCCATCCAAGGGGTCAATCCCTACAAGGATCCAAACCTCATAAGGAGTCAGCTCCCCCATAGGGTCCGTCCCCCTCGTATTATTAGCCCTTTCGAGGATCCGTCCCCCATCCTCGAAACATAAACAAAGCAATTCCTTTCGGAAGACGACTATATGCTACTCAAAGATAAAAGCAGAAGCATAAATAGATTAAAGTTAAGACCCCCGAGGATCAGTACTTAAAAAGTCTTAAGGCACGAAGGCCTGAGGTTTGAAAAACAAAACCCTGAAGGGTTAAAACAACAACAAAAGCCCGAAGGGCTTAAAAGATCAAAAGTTCAAGAGATAGGGAGATCATGCAGATGGAGAAGCACCCGCGCCCTCAGATGGAGCAGGGGAAGTCTCCTTGGCAGCAGCGGCTTCGGAAAGAGGCGGCTCATCATCAAATGAAGGAGGAGGCAGTTCTTGCAGCTTAGCCTTGGCCTCTTTCACCAGCTTGTATCGCTGGAATTTCACAGCCAATTCCCATTTGTCGGTCTGCTCCTTAAGCCACTCCCTCATCAGCTCCCAGCGAGCAGTCACCTTGGCCCCGCTCACCGCCAACATCCTTTCGTCCTCAAAGTACTCCTTCTCCAGCTTCAGCCCACAGAGCTCCTCCTGTGTCTCCTCCAGTTAACGCGTCAGAGCGGTGTTCTCCGCAGCCGTAGCAATCTCAGCATCCTTCGAGTTCTTCAGCTTGAGCTGAAGGGATTTGATCTCCTTTCCCGGAGCCAGGACTTTGTTCTTCTCTTCCTTGAGCTGAGCATGCACGCTCTCCAGCTCCTTCTTGGATGACTGCTCGTTCACCATGTCCTCAAGGTGGTGAATCTGAGACATAACCTGCAAACCAAACAACAATGATTGCCAATCCATATAACGAAGGAAGAAAAACAAAAGAAGCGAAGTCTTACCTGGAGGAGATCGAACTGAACACTCTCAAAGGCCTTTGGGAGATCCCCAGAAGGAAGAAAGCAGGCACTCCCTGGAAACGTGGAGGAAGAGAGATCAGCTACCACCTTGGCTAAGTCCACGCAAGGGTTAAGAGAAGGCTCTGGAGTCGAGGACTTTGGAGTCGATCCCGAGGCCCGAGTTCTTCTCCTTGAGGCAGAAGGAGCTGACTAGTAGGTCCCTTGCGCTTGGTGCTCTTGACGATTTGGACATCATCATCGCCCGAGGTAGTGGCCTTAGCAACAGGCTTCTTGGCTGAGAGCTTCCCCGCGGCCTGCATGAACGCCTCCATAGCTTTCTCTCCTGTGGATCCCGACATATTACTTGCAAAGAATCAAAGTAGTCAATGAACCAGTTCGCAAGAAAAGGCATGACATGAAAACTTACCCCAAATACTACAATGCCTTAAGACTTCTTTGCTGGTGAGAAAGGTGGTTTGACGACGGGACGGAGGAAGATCGAGGAGCTGATCGGCAACTTCTTTCCCTTCAGGCACGGGCTTGCGAGACACCTCTGCGATAAAAAAACAACAAGAACAAATTAGTATCGCGATCAAAGGCTGTTTGAGAAGAATAATGACCTACCCACTACATGCCAAATAGGAGAAAACCCGGGAAGGGTTACGAAGGCAAATCTCTCTGGATAAAGACTGGATAACACTTCCTTGCACCTTTCTCGATCTCCCGAACTAAAGCTTGGCTACTACGAGGGTGGAGGTATTACTTCCCCTTTGATCCAGGTAGATCAACAACGTAATACGAGTGGAGCACCTCATTTACTCCTATCACCAAGCACTTCAAGTCACCAAGGTTCTGGATCGCGATCAAGGTTCTCCAGGCTGGAGGAGTCAGCTGACCCCGGGAGATGTCCAAATATTCCGAGAGTTTGGCAATCAGAGAAGGGACGCGATCCCGAAAGCCCGCCTCGAAGTATGCCTCGTAGATCGGGATCTCATCAACTTTGAAATCTGATATCCTATCAGAAGGACCCGGAACTCGGATCTCCAGATCCTGGGGAAGATCATATTTCCTCCTCCACTCTTTAAACGTCCCTCCTTCCGATTCTGGAAACCGGACCCACCAACAAAGACTCTTCGGCTTCATCGCCGGAAGGAACATACTCCACGACGTCAAGACAAGGATCCTCCGCATCGGCTATGGGTTCGGGGGACTGAGAAGAAGAGTTCACCGAGCCTAGGGTTTCGGATCTAACTCTACTATCTATGGGGGATTCTAGGGTTTGCTAGGGGAACCGTCGGACATTATCGATCTAGTATAAGAGAAGAAAAGAGAGGAGGGAAGAAGACGGCTACCTGAACGAGAGGAAATCTTCGAGAGAGGGAGCCGCCGAGAGAGAGAATCTTGAAGAGAAATGAGAAGAAAGAGACTTTGGTCTCGATCAAATGAAAGAAAGAAGGAGAAAACCCTAGGGTGGCAAACACGCGCCTCGTGCAAATCGCCACGCGACCAAACGGGCGCCAAACGGAGAAACTCAACCGTCTTTGGGCCTATTCGCGAAGCCCACCTCATCGGATCAGGTTTAAAAAATAAAGACTCGTACCCCTCGATTTTTAAAGGAGAAGAACACTCCATCTCTTCTCTTCGTTTGAGAACAAGTCAAGATCTAAATATTCTAAGGAGATACGACTTCCAGAGCCTCGTAAAATCAGTGTCTCATCTCATCAACTAGGGTCCCGAACTGACCCACTGCGAGAAGATAAGATACCCAAGAGAAAACTACTAAGGCTCGGAAAATACATGTTATCATTTGATTTCCACGAGTTTTCTCCAGCTTCGGGATAGGTCCTCGACTTTCGGACCCTTGCTCAAGAAGATATCAAGGATCGACCCCTGCCTCGGGTCCGACCCCTAGATCGGACCGACCCCTTGGAGCAAAATAGAAGTTTTCTACCTAAGGGGAAACTTCCATTTTTCCGATTATGGAAGAGTTCTATTACTTGAAGCAGACATCTACAACTATAAAAGGGGAGCCCAAACCCTAGAATAAGGGATCCACTAGCACAAGTGGCAAAACATTCCTTACCATTTGAGTCAAACCCGGGTTCAACACCCAAACGAGACTCAAATAAATAATAAAGGTTTAACCACCTAAAATCGACAGTTCGAGACTTAGAGATTAAAGTTTAAGCGGCTAGAACTAGGGTTCATACACCATCAAACGTTGTAGTCCCGATCAATAACTCAATAACATCTATTTTTTCTCGATTTACAACTCTTACAAACAAATCCTCTAGTGTTCCGTAGCACTTAAACGATCCTACACAAAATACCCTAACAGGTTTGCCTTTCGGCAAATTCCTCCTATTCGACCAAATAGAGGTTTTCCTCTTCTTCTGTCATGGGTTTTTCGAACCGAGAATTCCCCCAAGCCGAGCGGCTGCGGGTCCTTCTCGGATGGACGTCATTGTCTTCTTCGGAGTCATCGCTGGGCTCCAAATCGATGCATTCGACTTCATCCACCTCGGTGTCCTTTTCGGACGGCGGAGGGTTTTCTGAGTTGCCTTTCTCGACAGGGGATGTTTCGCTAGGGTTTTGTCAGGAAGGACGTTCCTGCGAAGTTCCAGGCCTATCGTGTGGGGTCGCAAACTCGAGTCTCCTTCCGAGGAGTTTTGTAGCTCCGCGAGGGAGGACTGCGCGGGACCTTGCTGTTAGGGTTTGAACCTGTTTGGTTAGGGTTCCCACGAGTTTATCTTGCTCTTCCGACCTCTTTTTCGTAGGCGGAAAGCATCTTCTTGAACTCGTCGAGCGTCGTGGCATCAGCAGGTGCGTTGGCCGCGGATACATCCGCTGTTAGAGTGTTCAAGGCGTCCTTGGTTGCTCCGTTGAGAGGAGTTTGCAAGTTCGCTGGGTCGTCGATGGTCATGTCTGGTTGAGCGTGAGCTGGTCGTGAGTAAGATTGATCCGTACCCCCCTTCCTTCTAGCGCCAAACTGTGGGAACCAAAATTCGCACCGTCAATATTTCGTATAATTTAGGAAACTAGGAAAACCCTATTTTCCCAGAGGTCCCTGATTTGTGAGAAACCACACGTCAAGCAATCAGAACACGACAATAACGAGAAATAAAGGAAAAAAATCGTAAAAAGAGAGCAAGAAGGGATTTTATTCCGAATCTGCGTATGAGCGTAACAACAACAAGGTAACGTGCTTCGGCTACGAGAGCTGTCGGCGAGATCCCTAGTTCTAATACCCGAAGGTGGCTAAACCTAATTGAGTCGCAGCTCCAATAACAAAAACGGAAAGTTGCCTAAATGCTCTAAGTGCTAAGTTTGCTCTGAGCAAAGTCCCCCTCTATGCCTCTCGCCTTGAGCTCCCTATATACTCCCTCCTAGGTCGGTTTACACTTCCCCCTTTTGCCCTTAAGCCGTCATAGTCGAAAAATGGAAATATTCCATTTTTCCGATCTTCATGATTATCTGCGGAAAGTTTTTATTTATCCGCGGAAACTGATGTTTATCCTCCAAGCATAAACTGTCATAAGATTTATGAGATTTAAAGAAATCGTAAGTGGGCCTCGAATCAATTTTAGGACCCTTTGAGCTGTCTATCGATTTGAGACGTTTGTTATGATTTCTCCGATAAAGTTAAGTTTTCGCGGTTTCATTGTAAACCGAACGGACGATCCCATTTGATCGAGAGATCAAGAAACGGTTAGCCGTGGCTTGCGGAGAATTGTTATACGGATAGTCGAGAGTTCATAGTTTTACGTCGTATCGTTGTTTCGGAATACTTTGGACGTTTCGGAAAATGATCGATGTACGAATGCTCGATCGCTACAGCGACCGAGCTTTGTCCGCAGCTCGGTCGCTATAGCGACCGAGCCGTATCTTAAGTCGTTGATTAAGAAATTGTTGATTTCCTAAGTCGATTGATTAAGAAATCGTTGATTTCTTAAGTCGTTGATTAAGAAATCGTTGGTTTCTTAAGTCGTTGATTAAGAAATCGTTGGTTTCTTAAGTCGTTGATTAAGAAATCGTCGATTTCTTAAGTCGTTGATTAAAAAATCGTTGTTTTAAGAAATCGTTGATTTTGTAAATCGTTGATTAAGAAATCGTTGTTTTTAAAGAATCATTGTCTTAAAATAAGATTTTTCCGCAAGTTTTTCGTATAAGTTTTTCGTATAAGTTTTCCTTTCTCGAAAACGTAGAAATTCTTAAGTCAATAATATTTTAACAGAAATTTGGATGCCAAATTTGCCTTGTCCGATTTCGACCCCAACACACATCCAGTGTGGTCGATCGATATCGAGGACGAAATGGTTTAGCCGACTACTTCACCAAGACTTCACAAATTACGAAATTGCCCCTGACGAGTTTTTAACCTAATGGAAATGCTTAAATATTTCTGCTAAGTGTTTCTGACTGCAAGCTTTGAAAAAGTCTAAGTTTTAAAGCAAGCTTTTGGCAAGCAGAGAGTGTGAGAGAAAGCTAGAAGTTTTATATGTTTTGAGAGATTGGAGAGATCATTGAGAGATTTGTGATTGAACGCCATTTGTTTTCTATTCTCTATCTAATGCAATTCTTTTACCTATCTTGTATTAAGAATTGTTTAGCTATGTCTGAGTAGTCTACTTGTTAGATCTAGGGTTTAAAGAGGTTTGTGGGATTAGCCCCAAACTATAATTGCTAAGTTGTGATATTCATCAAAATAGATTGCACCCTATGCTTGATCTAGAGTAGCTAACTAGGCATAGATCACTAGGATCCATATATCTTGAATTATCTATTTAAACTAGTTGTCTCCTTGGAGAAGAGCTAACCGTCCTCCTTGAGACCTAGTGTTCATTATCGGCTCGCGCCTAGGCATATCTAGAAGCCGTCGATCGATATCCCGAGAGGTGAATCGGTCGGCGCTGCGAAAGGTGTATCCTCGATATCTCTAAAGGATATCAATCGACTCTTTTTCTGGTCAACAGACGACAGTTGGGATCAGAGATCTAGATTATTTAACCAGTAAGACATCACTGAGTGTTAAGCGGCTGAGTTCTTCAGTACCATGCAAGCAACTTGTTAGGCTTTTTTAGATATTATAATCTCCATTCCTGAATAAAACCCTAAGTCTAGCACTCTTCATTATCATTTTAACAACCATCACATTGTTAGTTAGAGCAACTACCTTGCTCATTTTAGGAATTTTCATTTATATTTCCATCATTAAAACGAACTTCACCTAGGATTGATTAATTGATTAGATTTAATTGGTTCCCTAGCTCCTCGTGATTCGATCCCTAAGTACTACAGCTGAACCTCTTATTTGAGAGAGTAAGCTCTATAGGGTAATTTGAGCAGTATCACAAAGGCATCAACCTCCGGGTTCGAGGTATCTGTCAGGTTTAATCACGGTCCCAGGTTCTAAAGATTAAACCCCAACACTCAGAAACCTCAGGGTTCAATGAGCAAACTTCCGGGTTCAATAAAACGGCCTTTGGGCCTAGGTAAGGAACCTCAGGGTTCAAGGCCTTAAGAACTTTTGGGTTCTAGGGCTCAAGAACCCCATGGTTCAAACCACGCTAGAACTCTAGGGTTCTAAGCAAGGATCTTTCATTCCAAAACTAAAACTCAGGTTTTTTTAATACTGGATTACAAGGTCTAACGCTTCTCTAATTATTTCAGGGCTCAATAAGTTTACTAACAGGATCCAGGTCCTAGACACTGATATCCTTCCAAGGGGTCAACCCTTACAAGGGTCCGGCCCTCACAAAGTTTCAGCCCTTCCAAGGGTCCATCCCTTTCTACAATTCTGCATGTATACCTAGACGTCCTTTCATTCTGGAGATATAGTTTGCTCCCCAAGGTCTAGACCCCTAGGCTGTCGACGCAGTAACAAGATTCTAATCCTAGATCCCACAATTCCGCCTAGGAGATTGTGCTCCTTTCAACGAGACCTGTGCTCAGAGGCCCTATGAACCATTCTGATCAAGAGATAGTGCTGGAGAGTTACGAAGGTGCGAATACAAGAAGCGAACACAACAAAAAAAGGCGAAAACGATAAGTATTATTATTATACTATCAAAAGTCTTTATTTGGCTACAAAATCATCAAAGCCCGGGGAAAGAAGCCACAATATAAAATAAATCACAAGTATTTAAAACACTTCAAGGCTTCGGGTGATGCGGTGCCGGAGGAAAGGCGTCAAGTCCACCTCTCCCATTCGCCGAACCCCGAACAGGCCCTCCGATAGGTCTCCAGCGGTTGATATTCCTCTCCGACCACTCCTTCACAAGCTCCCAAAGAGTTATCACCTCTCGAAGCTGGTTACGAAGGAACAGGATCTCCTTGTGCGGTGGAACACCTCGGCGTGAACCAAACAATCTGCTACCTCCCGCATTCCTTAGGGTCGAAGAAGTCGCAACCGAGGAGACAAAGGAAGGCAATGCATTGGACCGTGTCCTCTGAGGGTTTGGCCCTACAATATTCATTATACACTGATGATATCGACGCCCTAGGGATCCCACCTAAAAGACAGCACGGCGAAGGGTTAAGATCGTGTCGTATCTATTTAAGAGAAAGAAAAGCTGTCTTACCCCAAATGCGGCTGTGGCGTAAAGACATCTGGCTCATCAGAAATAGAATCCAACGGTATCGCCTGGGAACGCCTTTCGCCAACTTTACCAAAACCTCGCCAGCAGGGAACACCGGTCGGAAGACCTCTGTAAAAACATCACGTAAGGCGGGATAGCGACCCAAGATTTATCTTAACAAAAATAAAGAAAGGCATACCGACGGATTGCCAAAAGAGAGGGTAGCGCGGAGCATCGTTGATCTTCATAAACACATATCTCCTGTTCCAGAAATCATTTGAAGGAAAACTCCCCCGGACGCCCCTAGGAGGTTCGTCTACCAAAGGTTCACCATCACGAGACCAGATTTGGTAAAAGCCCTTCTTGCTCGATAAGGGATGGAAGGAGTAGGAGTACAAAATTTCAGGTAGTCCAAAGGGGATACTGTGAAATTCACCCAACACCTGAATGGCTGTGGGAACCGAAATTCGCACTGTCGATTTTGATTAAGTAAAACGGAGGAAAGCTAAGCAAACCTAACTTTCCCTGAAGGTCCGGATTCTCTGCGACAACCAACGACAAGTGATCAAATAAATGCGGAAAGGTTTTATTGAGATTTGGGACTGGACCTTAAGGAAGGCTGCCTACGTATCCCTTTCGAGGATCGAGTCGGACGTAGTTCAGTTGGAAGGGTTTGAACAAGAGATCGAACTGCCTGGCGGAGTTCGTCTAGTACGAGCGTTAGTCATAGAAACGGGCATGTCGAGAATAATGCCTAGGGTTTCTATGTGCGGAACTCTAAGTAAAAGGATTGTTAGATCCTTCCGAGAGAGACAGGAGCCTGCGGACAAGATGAAAATAGAACGAGAGGCGGCCGGACGTTCTAGGTCCTACCTTGCTAGTCTACCGCCTAAATTCTAAGTTCTTAACCTAACAGGAGCTCTCTAGGTCTCCAATCTCGGATTTCTCTCTCTCTTAATCATTTTCGCTCTGCCTTTCTTCCTCTCCCAAAGCTCCTTTATATACTCCTTCTTATGACGGAAGTTCTTCATTCGTTCGTAGAGTTGAGACGAGTGGTGTCTTAAGATAACAATCGCTGTTTCGTACGAAGAATTTAAGATCTTTCTTCCCGTCGATATCTTACGAGTTTTCCGAAGTTTTTTCCGACGGTCCTAGATTGGAGTAAGAAGCGGAGTTTCGTACGCGGAATCTCAATGATTCGTCCTGCGAGGACTTGGGAAAGACTCGAAGTACAGACTTCCGATGGCCGGGGACTTGTATACCGGAGATTGTTGTCTGAAGACCCGAGCCAGTGCGGGGCTAGCCGCCCGGCGACCACGGCCAGCACGGGCGCTAGCCGCCGGCGGCCACGGCCAGCACGGTGCTAGCCGCCCGGCGACCACGGCCAGCACGGGCGCTAGCCGCCGGCGGCCACGGCCAGCACGGGGCTAGCCGCCCGGCGACCACGGCCAGCACGGGCGCTAGCCGCCGGCGGCCACGGCCAGCACGGGGCTAGCCGCCCGGCGACCACGGCCAGCACGGGCGCTAGCCGCCGCCGGCCACGGCCAGCACGGGGCTAGCCGCCCGGCAGCTACGGCCAAGGCCGGGGTCGGCTACTCGGTTTCTTCGGGTTACAGGTGTTCGTGTTCGTTTTTCGGAAGGTTTCTCGTATGACAAATAGACTTAGCCGTTGATTTCGAGATAACCGTTTTTGTCCCCAACAGTTAGCCCCCCAGCATGCAAGATGCGGGAGCGATTTTGTGTGCGGAAGATTTGAAAATTGAAATTTTCGGCTAGGAATATTTTATTCCGAAAAACTCTACCACCTTTGATTTCTTATAAGTAGTACCCCATCTCCCTCTCATTTTTCACTCACTCTCCTTCTCTCAAATTTCAGAGAATATGGCTTTCTCTCCAAACGAAAAGAAAGATTCCGATGTCGAAATGAGTGAAGCTAACCAAGCCTCGCCGGCGCAGGATGCTCCCGCTCTTACGCAGACATTCGTCGAGGGGTTCAGTTCTTTTCAGGACAAGATGGAGCGACGCCGTGCTGAGATGGAGTCTAGCGTGGCAGGTCCTAATGCTACTTCTGTTCTGACTTATGTGGCTCCGACTCTCGGATCCGATGTCACTTTAACTCCTGATCCCGCGGTTCTGGTTCTTGGACCCGACGTTACTCCAGTCCCAATCCCCACAATTCCAGCCTCTGGACCCGATGTCCCTTTGCCTGCTGGAGAAATTGTCGTTCCGGAGCAAGTACCCGATGTCCAGGCTCGCCCGGAGGGCTCCCCTTTCGCGCCGATAGTGGTTTCGGAGGACGCGGTGGATGTCATGCCTCTTCCTTCAGAAAAGAAGAGGGAGATCGTCTTGGGACTTCCCGCGTCCAACGCTGTTCCGCCATCGAGGGGACGCTCAAGAGCTGGGGCTGCCGGATCAGCGAAGAGGAAAATGTGTACTAAGAGTGAGGAAGGCGAGGTTTCGGCGAAACTATCGCAACATCGCTCCAAGGTATTTCGTGAAACCCCCTTTCCTTTGTTATCTCCTCGATTCTCACCTTCTCTCGTGTGATCAGTTTTTGTCGTTGATCGACGGGATGCTTGGTGATTGCGGACTGGAGGTTACACGTTTGTCCAAGGAGCTGGATTCGTCGCGGGAAACTTTGAAGCGCACCGAGGCTGTGCTTCAATCGATCGAGAGCACTCATGCTGCCCAGACGTCGATGCTCGAAGCTAGGATCAGCGATCTCGAGCTTGATCTGGGAAAGACTGTGAGCTCGCTGCTCAAGGCGAAGGAGGAGAAGAAGAGCAAGTCCTCGGAAGTTCGACGTCTTAAGAGGCGGATTCAGCGCTTCGAGGAGACGGGAGCTTGCACTGCGGCGGAGCTTGCCGGCCCGTCATCCTCGGGTACCCTGGTCCCGAGTTCGGAAATTCCAGAGGTCCAGGATGCTGGAATCGTTGCGGACAAGGGCAGTGAGGAGGTCGGCGAGGGCGATGGCGAGGCTGTTCCTGCTTCGGGTGAGTCGGAAGATGAGGGCGGCGTTCCGGAGGACGCCTAGGTTGACCAATCCCTGAGGGGATTTTTATTTTGATTGTGTTTCGGCCGTTTAAGAGGCGATGATGTGTATTTGCGGGACTGGCAGTTGGTGGCTTCGAATCCCGGCCTTTTTCAGGGCATCTGTTGAACTCTGCGGCTCAATCTTAATAAAATATTAATGTTGCGTTTTCAGAACTTCTGTCTATCGAAGTTAGAGGGACATGGGGTGAGTTGTCGTCTCATTCCTGCCTCCCTGATTATCACCGTATCCGTCGTTTGTACAAAGCGAGATTTTCCTGCAGTTTACGATTTACGCGAAAATTCGTGAAAACGTACAGACTTGAGTGAAGAGACAAGTTTTGGGATCTAGCGTCGTTGACGCTTTGCCTATGAGATGTTAAGATACCAGCAAGGCTGGGTTTAGGGCAAGACCTAGGTTTACTCTCAGACTGAGGCTGTGCGATGACAAATCGGCTTTCGTTTTGCCTGTTTGTGATTTTAACCTGATTCGTACCGTTTTAAAATCCGCGAAGTGGTATCGGCTTATATGATTTGTCTGGGCACGAATCGAGCTACTTCCTTTACGAAGTGCTGAACCAAATTTGGATTTTTTGTATAGCGCGCTATGGGATCCTTGTCGGATGTAAAAGAGCCTACCCGTAGGTGGCTTGTCTGTTTAGGACGTTAGAGTTCGTTTGTTGTGATCAGCAACAACGATATGATGCCGTTTAGAAGGCGTATGAAGGTTTTAATCGAAAAACGAATGTTCAGGCACGAAGCGACGTCTCGCAGTGCTTTGAAGTTTGTTTTTCTTATGCCATAAAGGACTATGGGCTTTTAGAAATCGCGGAATGTTTCCGGGCGATAGTTTATGATTTAGTTGGTGGATACTGGATCCATTGTTGAGGCCGTTTAGCGATTGGCGAGTTTGTTTGCGAAGAGTTTCGAAAATTCGGTTTCTGTGTTTGTAAAGAGTTTCGAAAATCCGGTTTCTTCAAAAAACGTGGGATTATACAAGCATACACATTTCAAATGTGTACGAGTTAATTTTCCCTTGTGCCGCATTTCAAATGTTCGTGGGCTTGTAGATGTTTTGCGAATGTCCGTAGTCAGAAACTGTTGTTTCAGTTTGGACGTGCAAGTTATAAAATTTTGATCGAGGAATTAGGACCAGTGGTCGCGTATATTTGACCCACGGAGAAGTGTCTACCTTCGCTTTGCTTCGCGAAGTGTTGGCCTTCCGGGATTTTAAGGACGACTCGTATAACTCTTGGAGCTTTGTCACGAGTGTTTCTTTTCATGCTTTGTTTACGGGGCGTATTGAACTTAATCAGTCGATGTTAAGTTCAAATTTTTCCGTTAACCGTATGGCTATTAGGACTGATTTTATTACGAGAAATTTATCGCATGATTTCCGCTTTTGGGCTATGCGACAGAGTTGCTCGCGTAATGGTCACTTGGCGTTTTGTGACAAATCGTGGATTATCGTTTGGCCCTTAAGTGATTGGAGCGGCAATCGTTCAGCTGTTTTGTCTTGGCGTGAAGGCTGTGTTCAGCCGTTTAACCAAGGAGTTGGTAAACGATCAGACCGCGATCCTTTCGCATTAAGGTCATATTGGTTCACGATTGTCCTTAATGGTGATGCCGAATTCAGGTCCGGACTTTATGGAAAGACGTAGTTGGCCGAGGGCCGAATAGAGTTCGTCGAGATAGACATGCCAATCATAGCGGAGTTTTCCAAGTTATGGGTGATGGCTTTTCGAAACGATTTTCCACTTTAGGTTTCAGTTATACGATAGATGCTTCGTATAAAGTTTCCTTTGGTCGCATGAAAATTGTTTCATTTTATCCGAGGAAATAAAGTTTAAGGAATCGACGAAGAACACGTTCGGATTCAGTTTTGGGTTATTTCCCCCTTGGACGTAATTTTCCGTATTGCGATGTCGTTTTGCATGAGACCGATCTTGGTTTTCCTTATGCTGTTTTTGTGTAACATGTTTATACGAAAGTAATGGATGACCGGTTTCATGAAGATAGAAAATCGCAGATAGTCAAAGTAGTCTTGTTTCTGTGGTTTACACGGGAAATGTTTCCGCTTTGATTTCGTTTTTTGGCGAAAGTTGCTTCGGGTTACTCATGAAGTTTTACCGAAGGTTATTTCGTTAATTTTGTAGCTCGCCGTCGTGCCATTAGTCTCACGGAAGCGGAAAGAGTATGCCAAGGATGCGCGGCGATCGTTTCTCGGTTTTTCGAGAGATTAGATCGGTTTGCGCGTTCTGCCTAGACAGTCAAGGAACAATAGAACGAAACTGGAAGAAAATGCCTAAGACTTATCTTGCTAGACTATCCACCTAGGTTCTAAGTTCCCTAAATTTTACGGCAGTTTACAAGACGTTCCCATTCCTTTCCTACGAAAAAATTAAAACCTTGATAAAATTTTCTAAGTCGGACGTACCTTAGTCTCATTGATTACTCGAGATTGCCTCATGTCCGTTCCTCTTTGTCTTCTACTGTTTCATTGTCAAAGGTCTTCGAAAAGTCTGATACTGAATCGAGAATCGAATTTTGATGAAACCTGAAGGAACAGTGCAGAATCGTTGCAGAATCGTTGAAGCAAAGGGAGGAGAAGTAGGCGAAACTCGAAGAAGGCTAAGGTGGGTAGACAAGTGAAAACGAATGGCAAGATGTCACTTGAGCGGGGCTTCTTGTTTCGTCAAGCTATGAGCGAACTGGTCAGGCCAAGAAGCTTACGATCTTGTTATTCTTCACGAATAATGTTTCGTAAAATATTGCCGAGCTTTTATTTAACGAGAGTTTTTCAACGAAATTTTGTCGAGTTAATTTTACGGAAATTGTTTCGTAAAATTAGTTTGGATAATATTTGGGTCAATCTTTACGAGGATTGGCCGTGCTTGACGAATGTTTTGTTGCCCGGCGACCAGCGCAGCACGGACGCGTTAGCCGCCCAGCGTCTAGAGGCAGCACGGGCGTGCTAGCCGCCCGGCGCCTAGGGACAGCACGGGCGTGCTAGCCGCCCGGCGCCTAGGGACAGCACGGGCGTGCTAGCCGCCCGGGACTGTGCTTCCTCGCGGGACCTGCCTGTTTTCTCGTTTTTTTTAAAGGTTTCTCGATCGACACTTTGTCTCTCGAGGTTTCTTTAATTGTTTTTCTGAGACTTTTGGACATTGATTTCATCATGATCCCAGCAAGGAATTGTTTCTTAGAACGTTGTTGACCTTTTATTTTACGAGAGTTATTTCACAAAATGTTGTCGAGTTAATTTTACGGAAACTGTTTTGTAAAATGTTGTCGAGTTTAATCATGCAAAAGTTGTCTCGTGAAATATTTTCGAGAATTTATTTTACGAAAGGTGTTCCGTAAAATGTTATCGAATTTTAGCATTAGAAACGCTGATTTTCGTCGGCCTCCATACTTATCGGGAAACTTGACATTGATCTTCGGGAAACTTGACATTTATCCTTCCGGAAATTTAGCATTTATCTTGTTACGTAAAGATAAATGTAAATCGTCGTGTCTATCTTAGATAATCGTAAACGGACTGTCCGATCACGTTTGGTCCCTTTTGGGCCGTCTCTAGGACTTCCGTTGTTTTCTACGATTTCTTCGGAAGTTCTTCATTCGTTCGTAGAGTTGAGATGAGTGGTGTCTTAAGATAACCATCGCTGTTTCGTACGGAGAATTTAAGATCTTCCTTCCCGTTGATATCGTACGAGTTTCCGAAGTGTTTCCGACGGTCTTAGTTTGGAGTAAGAACCGGAGTTTCGTACGCGGAATCTCAATGATTCGTCCTGCGAGGACTTTGGGAAAGACTCGAAGTACAGATTTCTGACGGCCGGGGCCTAGGACTTGTGTACCGGAGATTGTTGTCCGAAGACCCGAGCCAGCACGGGGCTAGCCGCCCGGCGGCCACGGCCAGCACGGGCGCTAGCCGCCGGCGGCTACGGCCAGCACGGGGCTAGCCGCCCGGCGGCCACGGCCACGGCCAGCACGGGGCTAGCCGCCGGCGGCCACGGCCAGCACGGGGGCTAGCCGCCCGGCGGCCACGGCCAGCACGGGCGCTAGCCGGCGGCGGCCACGGCCAGCACGGGGGGCTAGCCGCCCGGCGGCTACGGCCAAGGCCGGGGTCGGCTGCTCGGTTCCTTCGGTTTACGAGTGTTCGTGTTCGTTATGTTGATGACGATTCCCGGCATATCTTCCGCAGCCCAAGCGAACGTGTTAAGGTTCTTCTTGAGACATGCGGTGAGTTCTGCTTTCAACGGATCGCGGAGATTGGCTCCAATCTCCACGCACCGCTCTTGGTTAGTCTCGTCGAGGCAGACCGAAATTACTGGTTCGCAAGTGGGCTCACGTTTCCCTTCTAAGGCTTCAGCTCTTTGCGATTGCCAGAAGATATCTGGAGGGTCCTGCGATGCTGGTTCGTGGGTTGCTTGCTTTTTTGGGTTAGTTTCGGGCTCAGAGTTTTTTCGTTTTAACCCAGCGGCCAAGCAGACTTGCGGCGCTTTACGATCTCCTTGTATTGTTTCTACTCCGAAGAGGGTCGGAAATTTGAGGCACAGATGGAAAGTCGAGGGGATTGCTCGCATGGAGTTTAACCACGGAGTCCCGACGATCGCGTTATATGCTGCTGGACCGTCGACTACCAAAAATTCCACCATCTTCGTGACTCTCCCGGCTCTGACCGAGAGATCGACCGAGCCGAGGGTCATTGTGATGTTTCCTGAGAGTCCGATTATCGGATTGGGATCGTCCGTGATCGCGCTTAGGTCGATTCCCATCCTCTCGAGAGTGTTTTTATATATAATATTTGTCGAGCATCCGGTGTCGACCAATATTCTCGCTACGTCGATGTCCTGGATCGTTAGTCCGATAACGAGGAGTTCGTTGTGAGGTTTGGCTTGACCAGCCATTGCTCTGTCCCCGAATGACACGATGTTGCGGACAGGTGATGTGGCCATGCTGTTGTTACCAATCGTAGGTTTTTGAGTAAGAGAATCCGACCCCCCCTCTCTCTAGCGCCAAACTGTGGGAACCGAAATTCGCACTGTCGATTTTGATTAAGTAAAACGGAGGAAAACTAAGTAAACCTAACTTTCCCTGAAGGTCCGGATTCTCTGCGACAACCAACGACAAGGGATCAAATAAATGCGGAAAGCTTTTATTGAGATTTGGGACTGGACCTTAAGGAAGGCTGCCTACGTACCCCTTTCGAGGATCAAGTCGGACGTTGTTCAGTTGGAAGGGTTTGAACAAGAGATCGAACTGCCTGGCGGAGTTCGTCTAGTACGAGCGTTAGTCATAGAAACGGGCATGTCGAGAATAATGCCTAGGGTTTCTATGTGCGGAACTCTAAGTAAAAGGATTGTTAGATCCTTCCGAGAGAGACAGGAGCCTGTGGACAAGATGAAAATAGAACGAGAGGCGGCCAGACGTTCTAGGTCCTACCTTGCTAGTCTACCGCCTAAATTCTAAGTTCTTAACCTAACAGGAGCTCTCTAGGTCTCCAATCTCGGATTTCTCTCTCTCTTAATCATTTTCGCTCTGCCTTTCTTCCTCTCCAAAAGCTCCTTTATATACTCCTTCTTATGACGGTCTATTCTCCTTCTGGGCCGCAAGGCGGGCTTTTTCCATTTTCGTCGGCCTTCATGTCTATCGGGAAACTTGACATTTATCTTCGGGAAACTTGACATTTATCCTCCCGGAAATTTAGCATTTATCTTGTTATGTAAAGATAAACGTAAATCGTCGTATATACCTCAGATAATCGTAAACGGACTGTCCGATCGTGTTTGGTCCCTTTCGGGCCGTCTCTGGGACTTCCGTTGTTTTCTACGATTTCTTCGAAAGTTCTTCATTCGTTCGTAGAGTTGAGACGAGTGGTGTCTTAAGATAACCATCGCTGTTTCGTACGAAGAATTTAAGATCTTTCTTCCCGTCGATATCTTACGAGTTTTCCGAAGTTTTTTCCGACGGTCCTAGATTGGAGTAAGAAGCGGAGTTTCGTACGCGGAATCTCAATGATTCGTCCTGCGAGGACTTGGGAAAGACTCGAAGTACAGACTTCCGATGGCCGGGGACTTGTATACCGGAGATTGTTGTCCGAAGACCCGAGCCAGTGCGGGGCTAGCCGCCCGGCGACCACGGCCAGCACGGGCGCTAGCCGCCGGCGGCCACGGCCAGCACAGGGCTAGCCGCCCGGCGACCACGGCCAGCACGGGGATACTGTGAAATTCACCCAACACCTGAATGGCCATCAGGGTACGCCACGTTGCTGGCGTGAGCTGCGAAGGAGAAAACCCGAAGTAAGACGCTACTTCCGCGACCAGGAAAGGAATGTTCCCCCTGAAGCCTGCTTCTAGGTACGCCTCGAAGATAGCTATCTCATCAGTACCGCCATCAGGAGCTCGTTCGAATTCGCCCGCACATCGTAGTTCCACCGAGTCAGGAAGACAATACCTCCTGCGGATTCCAATCAGATCTTCTTGCCTGATAGCCGATCTCAGACCATCATCGTCCTCATCACTAAAAGAACGAAAGCGACGCTGCCGCAAGGGAGCCATAGGAGCATCTTCGCTACCCACCCTCGAAACCGTCCCTGGAGTCAGAATAGGCGAGGCAAAGGGATCACCGAAAAGGTATCGAGGCCTAGCATGACCACCAACATGGGAAGCTGGGATCGCTCTGAATCGGGTCTGATCGTTCGACATTTTCCTCAAGCAAGGATGGTGGTTCTGACTCGGGTCTATATCGTTCAAGGGTGCCAGAGCTGTTAGGGTATTTTTGTGTATGATCGTTTTAGTACTACGGAACACTAGAGAATTTGTATGAAAGCAAGAGAAATTGAGACTAGAAGATGTTTATTGAGTATTGATTGGGACTAGAACGAGTTTGGGTGTGAGAACCCTTAGTTCTAGCCGCCTAAACTCTAATCTCCTAGTCTAGAATAGTCGATCCCTTATTATAGGGTTTGGGCTCCCCTTTTATAGTTGTAGATGTCGGCTTCAAGTAATAGAACTCTTCCATAATCAGAAAAATGGAAGTTTCCCCTTAGGCGGAAAACTTCTTTTTTGCTTCAAGTGTCGGTCCGATCAAGGGGGTCGGACCTATGGCAGGGGTCGGTCCCTGGTTTCTTCTTGAGCAAGGGTCCGGAAGTCGAGGGTCTATCAGGATGCCAGAGATAACTTATGCCTGGATATTTTTCCCCAACAGTTTGCCCCTTCTTCCTTGATTTGCTCGTGGAAAGCAAGGGATAACTTGTGCTTCTTGAATCTTGATAGTTTTCTCTTAGGACGGAGTATTCCTTGGGCACCTTGTCTTCTTGCAATGAATCAGGCCGTGACCCTTGATGAGGATTGAGAAAATTTAGTGGAGTACGACCCACGCTGTAGAACGAGCATCCTATCGTAAAAAAGGAAACAAGGAGAAACCTTAGCCGCTAAGCCGAAAGCTTTTGACGGTGAGATCTCCTTGGCACGATTTTGGAAATTTTCCTGAAAAGAAGTATAGGAGATTTTCCGATTTTCCCTTCCTTCCTTTTTCTCTTGATGAACATTTTTTGCCGATTTTCCTTTCCCCTTTGGTGGTTAAATCGAAAATCCTTCCGGATATATATACGAATGCTCTGGCGCCTTTCAATGATATAGACCCGAGTCAGAACCATCACCCTTGCTTGAGGAAAATGTTGAACGATCAGACCCACTTCGGAGCGATTCCAGCTTCCCATGTTGGTGGTCATGCTAGGCCTCGATACCTGTTCGGCGATCCCTTTGCTCGCCTATTCTGACTCCAGGGACGACTTTAAGAGTAGGTAGCGAAGATGCTCCTATGGCTCCCTTGCGACAGCGTCGCTTTCGTTCTTTTAGTGATGAGGACGAGGATGGTCTGAGATCAGACATCAGGCAAGAAGATCTGATCGGAATCCGCAGGAGGTATTCTCTTCCTGACTCGATGGAACTACGATGTGCGGGGGACTTTGAACGAGCTCCCGATGGCGATCCTGGCGAGATAGCTATCTTCGAGGCGTACCTAGAAGCAGGCTTCAGGGGGAACATTCCTTTCCTGGTCGCGGAAGTAGCGTCTTACTTCGGGTTTTCTCCTTCGCAGCTCACGCCAGCAACGTGGCGTACCCTGATGGCCATTCAGGTGTTGGGTGAATTTCACAGTATCCCCTACAGACTACCTGAAATTTTTTACTCCTATTCCTTTCTTCCCTTATCGAGCAAGATGGGTTTTTACCAAATCTGGTCTCGTGATGGTGAAACTTTGGTAGACGAACCTCCTAGAAGAGTGGGGGAGTTTTCCTTCAAACAATTTATAGAACAGGAGATATGTGTTCATGAAGGTCAACGATGCTCCGCGCTATCCTCTCTTTTGGCGATACGTCGGTATGCCTTTCTTTATTTTTGTTAAGATAAATCTTGCGTTGCTACCCCACCTTATGTAATGTTTTTGTAGAGTTCTTCCGACCGGTGTTCCCTGCTGGCGAGGTTTTGGTAGAGTTGGCGAAAGGCATTCCCAGGAGATACCGTTGGATTCTATTTCTGATGAGCCAGATGTCTTTACGCCACAGCCGCATTTGGGGTAAGATAGCTCTTTCTTTCTCTTAAATAGACACGACACAATCTTGACCATCCGTCGTGCTGTCTTTTAGGTGGGATCCCTAAGGCGTCGATATCATCGGTGTATGATATACCGTGGTTTCACCCATTTTCTACCATGGTATAGTAGTATTTTATTATATAACTAATGTGTTTTCTAGCCTGTTAGGTATGTTTTCAGGTTCAGGAGGTTTCGTGATAAAGTGATGTTTTTGGAGCATTTTGGAGTACAAGAGATAATACACCCGAGTTGACCATTCAAGACCAAGTCAGAAGTCAACATTGTGATAAGAATTGATCGATACTCATCCAAAGTTGTCGATCGATGTAGCTGAGAAGATCCGCGTACTAGAAGATTATAATCGATCGATACACATCCAGTTTTGTCGATCGATATCGAGGACGAAATGGTTTAGCTGACTACTTCACCAAGACCTCACCAAATTACGAGATTACCCCTGACGAGTTTTTAACCTAATGGAAATGCTTAAATATTCTTGCAAAGTGTTTTTGATGGCAAGAAGCAAGCTTTGACAAGTCTAAGCAACAAGTCTTGAGAGGCAAAGCAGAGAGTGTGAGAGAAAGACTAGAGTTTTATATGTTTTAAGAGATTGGAGAGACCATTGAGAGATTTGTGAACTCCATTTGTTTTCTATTCTCTATCTATGCAATTCTTTTATCTATCTAATATTATGAATTGCTTAGCTATGTCTGAGTAGTCTACTTGTTAGATCTAGGGTTTAAATAGGTTTGTGGGATTAGCCCCAAACTATAATTGCTAAGTTGTGATATTCATCAAATAGATTGCCCCCTAAGGTTGTTCTAGAGTAGCTAACTAGAGCATAGATCACTAGGATCTTTGATATCTTGAATTATCTGTTTGAACTAGTTGTCTCCTCGGAGAAGAGCTAACCGCCCTCCTTGAGACCTAGTGTTTATTATCGGCTCGTGCCTAGGCATATCTAGAAGCCGTCGATCGATATCCCGACAGGTGAATCTATCGGTGCTGCGAAAGGTGTATCGCTCGATATCTTTAAAGGATATCGATCGACTCTTTTTCTGGTCAACATACGACAATTGAGGCCAGAGATCTAGATTATTTAACCAGTGAGACATCACTGAGAGTTAAGCGGCTGAGTTCTATAGTATCATGCAAACAACTTGTTAGGCATTTATAGATATTATAATCTCCATTCCTGAATAAAAGCCCTATGTCTAGCACTCTTCATTATCATTTAAACAACCATCATATTGTTAGTTAGAGCAACTACCTTGCTCATTTTAGGAATTGTCATTTACATTTCATCATTAAAACCAACTTCACCTAGGATTGATTAACTGATTAGATTTAATTGGTTCCCTAGCTCCTCGTGATTCGATCCCTAAGTACTACAGCTTAACCTCTTATTTGAGAGAGTAAGCTCTATAGGGTAAATTGAGCAGTATCAAATTTGGTGCCGTTGCCCGGGAGCTTTGATCGCCATTAGATTTAATTTTATCAATTTTAGGTTTTTCTTTTTGTTTACCTCCTTTCTGATTAAAATTTTTCTTGTCTTTTCAGGTACATGCCCAGCAGTACAGAAGCAATAAGGGAAATCAACTACTATTCTCAAAAGATCCTGCACACTTGGAACGCTCAATCCGCAAAGACCTACGCTCCGCATCGATCGACAGAAACGCAGTACCATCGACTGATATTCACGTTCAACCGTCGACCGATACTCAGACAGCACCGTCGACCGATACCATTCGCCGATCCACATCGTTCGACACTACCAACCGTACATCGATCGATACTAACCTGCGAGGCATGGTTGCGATTGTTATTCTCACGCAGGGCGAGAATGGAAACCTGTATGACCAAGATGGTCATCTGCGTAATGCAACAGGTCAGAAGCTAGATGCACATGAAAACATAATCCTTGAGCCAGAAGCTGAGGCTACAGGAGAAGCTCAAACACGATCGTTGGCAGACTACAATCGTCCTGATAAGTACTACACCAACATATCAGCTATTCGACTTCCAGAGATTCAGAAGCCGAACTTCGAGCTCAAGCCTCAGTACTACTCTCTCGTGTCACAGATACCTTACTCTAGGTTATCACACGAGCATCCTATGGACCATCTGGAGAGGTTCAAAGATCTTATAGCTGCTATTCGTATGGATGGAGTCCCTAAGGACTACCTACTCTGCAAGCTCTTCAAATACTCACTGATTGGAGAAGCTTCACACTAGCTCAAGCAGCTACCTACATGATCACTGACATCCTGGGCCGACATCAAAAACGCCTTCCTGTGTAATTTCTTTGATGAGGCACGTGCTAAAGACTTAAGGAGCAAAATCGCCACTTTCGCGCAAAAGCCTAGTGAGACTTTTAAAGACGCGTGGATCAGATTTAATTTCTTCCAACGAGACTGTCCACACCATGGATTCAATGAAGTGCAGCTGCTAAGCACTTTCTACAGAGGTATCGCCTTGAGGTATCAGATGGCTCTTGATACTGCTAGCGAGAGGAACTTCAACACCAGGAATCCAATAGAAGATGTGAGACTTATTGAGAACCTAGCCAACAGCAGTAGCACCAAGAACACTGACTCTGACAAGAAGAAATCGGTTGCAGCCATCGGGGAGAACCAGATGAATGAAGTCAGAGCTAAAATAGATGCTTTACATGCATTTGTGGGGCAGACAGTCTGCTCAGCTGAAGAAGGAGAGGCTAGAGAAGATGATACAGAGGAATATGTGAACTACATTGGAGGTACTGGATTTCAGAAATATGGAAACCAGAGTGGAAACAGCAACTTTTTTGGCAGTGGTCAGAACAGTAACTACAATTTAGAGTTCACAGTATCAGAAACCCTTCACCAACACCAGGAACTACGACAACTCAACTTACCAACATCCACCACCACCCACCCAGGAGAGTAAGTTTGATGCCATGATTGATAGAGTTCTTGAAGGACAACAGAAGCTTACAGTGGATTTCAATGGAAAGATTGACTATGTCTTCATGATAGTGCTCAAATTACCCAGTAGAGCTTACTCTCTCAAATAAGAGGTACAGCTGTAGTACTTAGGGATCGAATCACGAGGAGCTAGGGAACCAATTAAATAAAATCTACTAATCAATCCTAGGCAAGGTTGGTTTATATGGTGGAAATAAAAGTAACAATTCCTAAAATGAGCAAGGTAGTTGTTCTAACTAACAATATGATGGGTTGTTTAAATGTGATAAAGAGTGCTAGACATAGGGTTTCTATTCAGGAATGGAGATTATAATCTCTATAAATGCTTTAACAAGTTGTTTGCATGATACTATAGATCTCAGCCGCTTAACTCAAGTGAGGTATCACTGGTTAAATTATCTAGATCTTTGGCCACACCTTTCGCATGATGACACAGAAAAAGAGTCGGTCGATATCCTTTTGAGATATCGAGCGATACACCTTTCGCAGCGCCGATCGATTCACTTGTCGGGATATCGATCGACGGCTTCTAGATCTGCCTAGGCGCGAGCCGAATATGACCACAAGGTCTCAAGGAGGAACTGTCGTTCTTCTCAACGGGAGAGAGGCAAGCTCAAATGGATAATTCAAGATAATCAAAGATCCTAGTGATCTATGTTCTAGTTAGCTAATCTAAAACAAGCATAGGGTGCAATCCATTTGATTAGTATCACAACTTAGCAATTATAGTTTGGGGCTAATCCCACAAACCTATTTGAACCCTAGATCTAACAAGTAGACTACTCAGACATAGCTAAGCAATTCATAACAATAGATAGATGAAAGAATTGCATAGATAGAATAAAGTAGAAATACAAAAGGAGATGAGAAATCTCTCCAATCTCTCAAACAAAACTCTAGTCTCTCTCTCACACTCTCTGCTTTGAGGGTTGTTAAAAGCTTGCTTCTTTCGAAGGTTGCCGTCAAAAAACACTTAGCAGGAATATTTAAGCATTTCCATTAGGTTAAAAACTCGTCAGGGGCAATCTCGTAATTTGGTGAAGTCTTGGTGAAGTAGTTGGCTAAACCATTTCGTCCTCGATATCGATCGACAACACTGGATGTGTATCGATCGATTATAATCTTCTAGTACGCGGATCTTCTCAGCTACATCGATCGACGACTCAGGATGAGTATCGATCGATTATAATCGCAATGTTGACTTCCGACTTAGTCTTGAATTGTCAACTCTGGTATATCATCTCTTGTACTCCAAAATGCTCCAAAAACATCACTTTCTCACAAAATGCTCCTGAACCTGAAAACATACCTAACAGGTTAGAAAACAGATTAAATATATAATAAAATACTAGTATACCATGGTTAAAAACGGGTAAAATCCATTGTATATCAACTCCCCCAGACTTACTCCTTTGCTTGTCCTCAAGCAAAAACAGTAGTCTTTGGAAAAGGTTTGAAAATAGCAGGAACTCAAAGATTAAAAATATTGAAGTCATCACTCTATGGGTTTGCAATTCATGTCTAAATATCCTAATCACAGAAGTTCATTATGCTTTATCCTAGCTTAGCAACCAAACTCATCTAGTCAACAACTTAGCAAATCTCATCTGACATTCCCTTCTACTAACCTCATTTCTTAACATAAAATAAAAGTGCAGGCATTACCTTGGGAGTATCGATCAAAGGACACATGGATTCAACTCAAACAAGTATCTGAACACACAGGTAGTCTTCTCTGATCCCTTTCTCCCCTCTTCTCTCTTCTCTGAATCTCTTATTAGTTTCAATTTCAACAGGTTTCGATGCCACATAGGTCATCTAGTCCATCTCATTGACATTTGCATTGTAACTCATACATTTTCGGCAAAGTGTAGCGAATAATGGGGTTCGGTACTCAACCTATCCCTCGTTTCCACAATGTGTGATCATCCTTGAGATTTAGAATATTGGGGTCGCGGGAGACACTCCTACCCCTCTGCCTCTCAAGAAATCATTTCAATCTTTTATAACATAAACTTAGATCTCGAGACGCTGAAGAGAGAGAAGGAAGGGAACCAGAAACACACAGACTTTTTACCTTCCAGACTTGTGAGAGGATTCCGATCCAGTGATTTCCAAGCCCCAAGACTAGCAAATAAGTCAGTATTAGTGTTGGAGGTCAGCTTTGGTTCCTTCAAACAATCTTAGCTAGTGAATATAGATGGTAGGTTGATCCACTTTAGCATCTTTAGTACTATCTGCAATCAGTAATCTAGAATGGTGCTAAAGAGTGGTCAGACAATAAAATGTAAATCTATATCAATGTTCCTATTTAATACTTATGCGAAAAATAATTTTGAAAAACAATTTAAATAAAAACCAAAATAAAAACACATATTAGTAAACTCTCCCCCAGACTTAAATTACACTGTCCCAGTGTAACACAGCCGGTGGTGAGGTAAATAAAATAAATCATAATAAATAAATATAACAAGGTAGAATGAATAAACCTGATCGACAAGGTGTCGATCGATTCGTAGTGGTATACGTTGATCGTTAGTAATGGTCGTGTGGTGTCGAGCGATATGAATGGTGAATGTCGGTCGATGGAATCATCAATCTACTTGGATCTAATAAAAACTGCAAAATAAATCCGAAAAATAAAAGCAAAAATGAAAAATAAATAAAATAAAGAAAAATAAAAGAAAACCTAATAGTGGGTTGCCTCCCACTCATCGCTTTGTTATAGTCATTTAGCTTGACTGTGGTAGGTGAGTGACTCATGGGGTGCAGTGGGGGTTGTTGTTTGCTGGTGGGCAAACATTTCCCTCATCTTTGGACTCAGCAGCAGTGAAGCTTCTTGTGGCATCATCTGATCTTGTCCTTCTAGGATATATCTTTGCTAAATCTGCTTTGATGACTTGCAACCTTCTGACCAAATCTTCCGTGTCTAACTGATGCTGATAGAAATTAATTCTCGAATGCTCAGGTAGTTCTTCATATTGTTCTTTTTCGTGCTGGTCTTGAATTTGTTGATCTTGATCTGCCAAGGATGCGGTATCGATCGATGCTACAACTTGTGCGTCGGTCGTTTCGCTGGGATCGCTGTCGGTCGACGAAGTATCATCTGGGTCGATCGATTCCGAGCGTTGGCCTTGGTACGCAAGAATTTTCTGCATATTGCTTATCTCATTCTTCAATAGACTAGTAGCTCTACAGAGGTTGGTCACTCTTTCGTTGAGGGTGTTGTCAATGTCATCACTTCGTTCTATGAGTCTCTCCTCCATAGAATTCATGGCTTCGTACAGCTTATGTTTGATCTCATCAACTTCTGTTGTGGTGCATGCTCTCTTTGCTGGTGGTGGTTAGGTGTCGATCGATGTTGGTCTAGGCATGTCGATCGATGTTGCCTTGTTGCCACGAAGACCAAGATGATCTTGAACTATGCTCATGTCTCTTTGTAGCTCGTTCAGCTGTCGTGACATTGTGGCTTGGAATCGCAGGATAGGTGAACTAAAAATTTCATGCTTCCTCACATACGCTTTCATCCTATCTTCCAGTTCTGCGAACCTTGTGTCGATCGACGGTAAGTTCAGAGTGTCGATCGATGAAAAAGTAGCATCATGAGCTTGATCCTTCTTGTGAATTGATGCTAGCTCGTTCTGTAAAAGATCGATCCTCTTGTTCAACCATGCGACATTGTTGTTGAGAGGGCTGTAGACGTCTCCAATCCGTGTATTGATATAAGCAACCTCCCATTCATCTCTCTTAGGTGATGAACATTCTGGTCGGTCCATGGATGTAGTCTTGCCGATGTCGATGAATGGTACAGGTACTCTGTCGGTCGATACTGGTGGTGTAGCCTCTTTCTCAAGCATGGTCAATATGTTTCCAAGCTCCACTCTTATCTCAGCCATATCATTCTGGAAATCCTTGTAACTGACATCCAAAGGCTGGAAAGTGTCTTCCACCAATGTGTGCAAGTTTGCCTCAAGGTCTGCCTGAGCTCTCCATACATCAGTCACCATATCATCTATCTCCTCTCTACTGTAGGGTACTGGTGGTGGTGTGTATTCATGGTAAGTGCGTGTGTGTACTGGAAGGCGCAAGCAACCTTTGTGAAAAAGGGATGCTCTATCCAGAATTCTCTTTACTTGCTCCTTGGTAACATGGATGATCTCACCATCAACTCCTCTAGCATAGCCAAACTCATCTCTGTAGACACCATATTCATACTTAGCTTCCCATTTGAATCTAATGGATCCATCAGTATTGAAGGCGCGTCGTCCAAACTCCAATCGTCGGTCGGGCGATCTGACTCTTGGTATGTCGATCGATCAGGGATATCCGCCGTCGATCGATGGTGTTGAAACGATGTCGATCGATGGTGAATTCCTAGGTTGACCGAATTGTTGAGGAACTGTATCCTCCCTTGTGTTGGTGTTGTGGTTGTCCTGGACGTGAGCTAGGATGTCTGGATGGCTACGTTGCTGTGTGAACAGGTTTTCAGGTCCATTAGAAACTTGGAGGATGTCTGCTATGTCTTCTCTGGTTATGTGCAGAACTCTTCCGTCCATTGCTCTTGCATAGCCATCTATGTCCCTGAAAATTCCAAATTCATCAGGTGTTAGTGAAACGTTCCTGATATCGTAAGGTTCATGAGATCGAGGTTGAGCTCTGTTGAAGGCGTCGATCAATGGTGCTGTGGTGGTGGCGATCGATGGTGCACGTCTAGCTGCACGGTTGGATCGATTCTACATGTTGTTGCAGTCCTCCATTGATAGGTTTCTGAATGCTGGAAGCTGCTGGGTAGAAGGTGAAAAGTTTTGAATTTTCGTGGCTTGAGTTGTCAACCTTTTATACCCATGTGTTGCCCTAATCGGTGAAATTCCGATTTTGTGCTTCAAGTCGTCCGGGTTAATATCGACCGATGTGATACTGCCGATGTCGATCGATGGACGATGTCGTTTTGCTGGATGAAGTAGATAATCGATCGATGGTGGGCGTTTGATATCGATCGATTGTGGGAATCGAATTGCAAATATGTCATTCTCCAAGTAATTTTTCCAAGCTTTCTCTTCCCAATAGTCTGCATCATGTTCTTCACTGTGGTCTCCACTGTGGGAAGAGGTGGCTATGTCTACTGCAAAACTCTCATGAAATCCGCTATCTGCCCAACTCCTTACTGAGTAATCATCTTTCTTTCGGCTGGGTGGGATGGCGAAATTCGGGTAGCAATGATCTGGTAGATCGAGTTCATCATCTGGTGGGTCTCTATCGATCGATGATCCATATTTGTTGTCGATCTCCTCTGTCTTGCAAGTGTCGATCGATGATGTTAAAGTGCTGTCGATCGATCCCGAGTACTCTGTCTCATACTCGACTTCACAATGACAAACTGCTACGATACCAGTATCATCTTCTTTTACTACTTATTTGGCTGGTGGTTTGCCAAGCTTGACAGGGTCGTAGTGGATCTCTAGATCTATCATAGTCAAGCACATCCTGTTGGTGTTCATGTCACATATGGCTCCTACTGTAGCCATAAATGCTCTTTCAAGTAAGAGGGAAGAGTTCCAATTTAGCTTGATGTCAATGACATGAAAATCCACATGAACGATAGCATTACCAATATGTACCTCCAGGTCTCTGGTGAAGGCTCTACTTGCAGGCCCAGATGGTCTGTCATGACCTTTGGTAAGATGCTGACTGATGAACCAGTGTCACATAGTGCATGAGGAAATTCAATCCCTTGTACTAAACAGGGTATTGCAAACTTCCCAGGATCACTCTTCTTCTGCAAAGTAATCATTTTTCTCATATCCTCTCTGACATTGTCAAACCTTCTCCTAATGTCAGTTTCAGTCTCCCTAGTTTCTCTAAAGAACATCCACAATCTGCTTGTGAAGTAAACCTCCTCAAAAGGTTTCTCTGGTGGGATTCTGATAACTCTCTTAGTGAAACCATCAATCTCTTTTTCATTAGCTTCCCTCTTAAGGTTCTTAGGAATCTTCTCCTTCCTACTCCTTAACCTTCTTCCTTCAGTTCCCTCAGATGTAGGTGTAGTGTCTGAAGGGTTACCAGTGATCTCTGTAGGGTTAGCTTGTGGTTTTGGTGTGGGTCTGAGTGCATTGATTCGGTTGTTGTCTATCGATGTTAGTTGCACTCGGTATGTGAGAGGTGCGCGTCGATCGATAGGTGGAGAAAAGGGTCGATCGATATGTTCTCGTCTTTGTGTCGATCGATGAGTGGCTCGTCTCGTCGATCGATATCTTCGTAGGTGTGGGTGGGTGGGTATGGATGAGAAGCCGTGAATTCAGCATGTGTCAATATCCTAACCGCGTTGCAATCTGCAGTCGTATCCGGAAATGACATACTTGATGTCGATCGATGTGGACTAGTTGGTGTCGATCGACACCATTGTGATCCACCGAGACTTAGTGAACTTTCCACTTCAAAATCTCCTTCTTGTAGCTTCTCTTGTTTCACCACTTGCCAGAAATCATCATCTATGATTGCATTCACGTGGTGTTTCCTATTTCCTTCCCCTACTTCCTTAGATGTTCCAATCCTCCTGATAGAGTCTTCAGTCTGGACAATTGATATACCATGGATTTTACCCGTTTTTAACCATGGTATACTAGTATTTTATTATATATTTAATCTGTTTTCTAGCCTGTTAGGTATGTTTTCAGGTTCAGGAGCATTTTGTGAGAAAGTGATGTTTTTGGAGCATTTTGGAGTGCAAGAGATGATACACACGAGTTGACCATTCAAGACTAAGTCGGAAGTCAACATTGCGATTATAATCTATCGATACTCATATTGAGTTGTCCATCGATGTAGCTGAGAAGATCCGTGTACTAAAAGATTATAATCGATCGATACACATTCAGTGTTGTCGATCGATACACATTCAGTGTTGTCGATCGATATCGAGGACGAAATGGTTTAGCCGACTACTTCACCAAGACTTCACCAAATTACAAGATTACCCCTGACGAGTTTTTAACCTAATGGAAATGCTTAAATACTCCTGCTAAGTGCTTTTGACGCAAGTTTTGAAACCTTGAAGCTTGAAGCTTTTAACAACCCTCAAAGCAGAGAGTGTGAGAGAGAGACTAGAGTTTTATTTGTTTGAGAGAGATTGGAGAGATTTCTCATCTCCTTTTGTATTTCTACTTTATTCTATCTATGCAATTCTTTCATCTATCTATTGTTATGAATTGCTTAGCTATGTCTGAGTAGTCTACTTGTTAGATCTAGGGTTTAAATACGTTTGTGGGATTAGCCCCAAACTATAATTGCTAAGTTGTGATACTCATCTAATGGATTGTTCCCTATGCTTGTTTTAGATTAGCTAACTAGAACATAGATTACTAGGATCTTAGATTATCTTGAATTATCCATTTGAGCGATGCATGTTTCCCGTTGAGAAGAACGACAGTTCCTCCTTGAGACCTTGTGGTCATATTCGGTTCGCGCCTAGGCAGATCTAGAAGCCGTCGATCGATAACCCGACTGGTGAATCGATCGGCGCCGCGAAAGGTGTATCGCTCGATATCTCAAAAGGATATCGACCGACTCTTTTTCTGTGTCATCATGCGAAAGGTGTGGCCAGAGATCTAGATATTTTAACCAGTGATTCATTCACATATGTTAAGCGGCTGAGATCTATAGTATCATGCAAGCAACTTGTTAAAGCATTTATAGAGATTATAATCTCCATTCCTGAATAGAAACCCTATGTCTAGCACTCTTTATCCCATTTAAACAACCCTTCATATTGTTAGTTAGAGCAACTACCTTGCTCATTTTAGGAATTGTTATTTTCATTTCTATCATATAAACCAACCTTGCCTAGGATTGATTAGTAGATTTTATTTAATTGGTTCCCTAGCTCCTCGTGATTCGATCCCTAAGTATTATAGCTGTACCTCTTATTTGAGAGAGTAAGCTCTACTGGGTAATTTGAGCACTATCAAATTTGGCGCCGTTGCCGGGGAGCTTTGATCGCCATTAGATTTAATATTATTAATCTTAGGTTTTTCTTTTACCCTCTTTCTTATTTAAATTTTTCTTGTCTTTTCAGGTACATGCCCAGCAGTACCAGAAGCAACAAGGGAAATCAACTTTTATTCTCAGAGGATCCTGCGCACTTGGAACGTTCAATCCGCAAAGACCTACGCTCCGCATCGATCGACAGAAACGCAACACCATCGACTGATACTCACGTTCAACAGTCGACCGAGACTCAGACAGCACTGTCGACCGATACCGTTCGCCAACCCACATCGATCGATACTTCTAACTGTATATCGATCGACACTACTCCGCGAAGCATGGTCGCGATTGTCATTCTCACGCAGGGCGAGAATGGAAACTTGTATGACCAAGATGGTCATCTGCGTAATGCAACAGGTCAGAAGCTAGATGCACATGGAAACATAATCCCTGAACCTGAAGCTGAGGCTACAGGAGAAGCTCAAACACGATCGTTGGCAGACTATAACCGTCCAGACGAGTACTACACCAACAGATCAGCTATTCGATTTCCAGAGATTCAGAAGCCGAACTTCGAGCTCAAGCCTCAGTACTACTCTCTTGTGTCTCAGATACCTTATCCTGGGCAATCACACGAGCATCCTATGGACCATCTGGAGAGGTTCGAGGATCTTATCGCTGCTATTCGTATGGATGGAGTCCCCGAGGACTACCTACTCTGCAAGCTCTTCAAATACTCACTTATTGGAGAAGCTTCGCACTGACTCAAGCAGCTACCTATAGGATCACTGACATCCTGGGCCGACATCAAAAACGCCTTCCTGCGTAATTTCTTTGATGATGCACGCGCTGAAGACTTAAGAAGCAAAATCGCCACTTTCGCGCAAAAGCCTAGTGAGACTTTTAAAGACGCATGGATCAGATTCAAGTTCTTCCAGCGAGACTGTCCACACCATAGATTCAATGAAGTGCAGCTGTTAAGCACTTTCTACAGAGGTATCGCCTTAAGGTATCAGATGGCTCTTGATACTGCTAGTGAGGGGAACTTCAACACTAGTAATCCAATAGAGGCTGTGAGACTTATTGAGAACCTAGCCAACAGCAGCAGCACCAAGAACACTGACTCTGACAAGAAGAAATCGGTTGCAGCCATCGGGGAAGACCAGATGAATGAAGTCAGAGCCAAGATAGATGCTTTACATGCATTTCTGAGGCAGCCAGTCTGCTCAGCTGAAGAAGGAGAGGCTAGAGAGGATGATACAGGGGAAGATGTGAACTACATTGGAGGTACTGGATTTCAGAGATATGGAAACCAGAGTGGAAACATAAACTTTTTTGGCAGTGGTCAGAAGAGTAACTACAACCAGAGTTCACAGTATCAGAAACCCTTCACAAACACAAGGAACTACGGCAACTCAGCTTACCAAAACCCACCGCCACCCACCCAGGAGATTAAGTTTGATGCCATGATTGATAGAGTTCTGGAAGGTCAGCAGAAGCTTACGGTAGACTTCAATGGGAAGATTGATTATGTCTTTAACAATCTGACCACGAGGATAGACACCATCTGCACTCAAGTTAAGAAACTTGAGACACAGATTGTCCAGACTGAAGACTCTATCAGAAGGATTGGAACTTCTAAGGAAGTAGGGGAAGGAAATAGGAAACACCACGTCAATGCTATCATAGATGATGATTTCTGGCAAGTGGTGAAACAGGAGAAGCTTCAAGAAGGAGACTTTGAAGTGGAAAGTTCGCTAAGTCTCGGTGGATCACAATGGTGTCGATCGACACCAATTAGTCCACATCGAACGACATCGACGATGTCTTTTCCGGATACGCTTGCAGACTGCAATGCGGTTAGGATATTGACACATGCTGAATTCACGGCTTCTCATCCATACCCACCCACCGACGATGTCTTCTCCGGATACGCTTGCAGACTGCAATGCGGTTAGGATATTGACACATGCTGAATTCACGGCTTCTCATCCATACCCACCCACCCACACCTACGAAGATATCGACCGACGAGAAGAGCCACTCATCGATCGACATAAAGAAGAGAACCGTATCGATAGACCCTTTTCTCCACCTATCGATCGACACGCACCTCTCACATACCGAGTGCAACTACCATCGATAGACAGCAACCGAATCAATGCACTCAGACCCACACCGAAACCACAAGCTAACCCTACCGGAATCACTGGTAACCCTTCAGACACTACACCTACATCAGAGGGAACTGAAGGAAGAAGGTTAAGGAGTAGGAAGGAGAAGATTCCTAAGAACCTTAAGAGGGTAGCTAATGAAAATGAGATTGATGGTTTCACTAAGAGAGTTATCGGAATCCCACCAGAGAAACCTTTTGAGGAGGTTTATTTCACAAAGAGATTGTGGATGTTCTTCAGAGAAACAAGGGAGACTGAAACTGACATTAGGAGAAGATTTGACAATGTCAGAGAAGATATGAGTAAAAGGATTACTTTGCCAAAGAAGAGTGATCCTGGGAAGTTTGTCATACCCTGTGTGATACAAGGTATTGAATTTCCTCATGCACTATGTGACACTGGTTCATCAGTCAGCATCTTACCAAAGGTCATGGCAGACCATCTGGGCCTGCAAGTAGAGCCTTCACCAGAGATCTTCACTTTCGTGGATTACTCTTAGATAAACTCTGGTGGCTTCATCAAAGACCTAGAAGTACATATTGGTGATGATATCGTCCCTGTGGATTTTCATGTCCTAGATATCAAGCTAAACTGGAACTCTTCCCTCTTACTTGGAAGAGCATTTATGGCTACAGTAGGAGCTATGTGACATGAACACTAACAGGATGTGCTTGACTATGATAGATCCAGAGATCCACTACGACCCTGTCAAACTTGGCAAACCACCAGCCAAATCAGTGGTAAAGGAAGATGATACTGGTATCATCACAGTTTGTCATTGTGAAGCCGAGTACGAGACAGAGTACTCGGGATCGATCGACAGTACTTTAACGCCATCGATCGACACTTACAAGTCAGAGGAGATCGACAACAACTATGGATCATCGATCGACAGAGACCCACCAGATGATGAACTCGATCTACCAGATCATTGCTACCCGAATTTCACCGTCCCACCCAACCGAAAGGAAGATATTACTCAGTCAGGAGTTGGGCAGATAGCGGATTTCATGAGAGTTTTGCAGTAGACATAGCCACCTCTTCCCACAGTGGAGACCACAGTGAAGAATATGATGCAGACTATTGGGAAGAGAGAGCTTGGGAAAATTACTTGGAGAATGACAGATTTGCAATTCGATTCCCACAATCGATCGACATCAACCGCCCACCATCGATCGATTATCTACTTCATCCAGCAAAACGACATCGTCCATCGATCGACATTGCCAGTATAATATCGATCGATATTAACCCAGACGACTTAAAGGACAAAATTGGAATTTCACCGATTAGGACAACACATGGGTATAAAAGGTTGACAACTCAAGACACGAAAATTCAAAACTTTTCACCTTCTACCCAGCAGCTTCCAGCATTCAGAGATTCATCAATGGAAGACTGCAACAACATGTTCAATCGATCCAACCGTGCAGCTAGACGTGCACCGTTGATCGCCACCACTACACACCCATAGATCGACACCTTCAACAGAGCTCAACCGAGATCTCATGAACCTTATGATATCAGGAACGTTTCACTAACACCTAATGAATTTGGAATTTTCAGGGACACAGATGGCTATGCAAGAGCTATGGATGGAAGAGTTTTGCACATAACCAAAGAAGACATAGCAGACATCATCCAAGTTGCTAATGGACCAGAAAATCTGTTCACACAGCAACGTAGCCATCCAGACATCCTAAATCACGTCCAGGACAACCACAACACCAACACAAGGGAGGATACAGTTCCTCAACACTTCGGTCAACCTAGACATACACCATCGATCGACATCGTTTCATCACCATCGATCGACGGCGGATATCCCGGATCGATCGACAGACCAAGAGTCAGATCGCCCGACAGACGATTGGAGTTTGGACGATGTGCCTTCAATACTGATGGATCAAGGAGATTCAAGTGGGAGGCTAAGGATGAATATGGTGTCTACATAGACGAGTTTGGCTATGCTAGAGGAGTTGATGGTGCGATCATCCATGTTACCAAGGAGCAAGTAAATAGACTTTTGGATAGAGCATCCTTTTTTCACAGAGGTTTCTTACAACTTCCAATACACACACGCCCTTACCATGCATACACACCACCACCAGTACCCTACAGTAGAGAGGAGGTGGATGATATGGTGACTGATGTATGGAGAGCTCAGGCGCACCTTGAGGCAAACATGCACACATTGGTGGAAGACACTTTCCAGCCTTTGGATGTCAGTTACAAGGACTTCCAGAATGATATGACTGAGATAAGAGTGGAGCTTGGAAACATATTGACCATGCTTGAGAAAGAGGCTACGCCACTAGTATCGACCGACAGAGTACCTATACCATCGGTCGACATCGGCAAGACTACACCCATGGACCAACCAGACTGTTCATCACCTAAGAAAGATGAATGGGAGGTTGCCTACATCAATACACTGATTGGAGACGTCTACAACCCTCTCAACAACAATGTTGAATTGTTAAGCAAGAGGATAGATCTTCTACAGAAAGAGTTGGACACAATTCGCCAGAATGACCAAGCTCAAAATGCTACTTTTCCATCGATCGACACACATTCTTCATCGTCGATCGACACTAGGTTCGCAAAACTGGAAGATAGGATGAAATCGTACGAAGAGAAGCATGATCTTTAAAGTTCACCTATCATGCGATACCTGGATACACTTTCACGACAGCTGGACAAGCTAGAAAGAGATATGAGAATCGTTAAAGCTTATATTGATCTTCGTGACAGCAACGAAGCATCGATCGACAGGCCTCGACCAACATCGATCGACACCAAACCACCACCAGCGAAGAGAGCATGCACCACAGCAGAAGTTGATGAGATGAAACATAAGCTGTACGTAGCCATGAATTCTATGGAGGAGAGACTCATAGAAAGAAGTGATAACATTGAGGAGACTCTCAACGAAAGAGTGACCAACCTTTGCAGAGCTACTGGTCTCTTGAAGAATGAGATACGCAGTATGCAGGGAAATCTTGAGTACCAAGGCCAACGTTCAGAATCGATCGACAAAGCTGACACGGAGTCGATCGATAGTGATCCCAGCGAAGCGACCGACATACCAATTGTAGCGTCGATCGATACCGCATCTTTGGCAGATCAGGATCACCAGATTCAAGACCAGCACGCCAAAGACCAACATGCAGATCTACCTGTGCATTCTAGATTTAACTTCTATCAGCATCAGTTAGACACAGAAGATTTGGTCAGAAGGTTGCAAGTCATCAAAGCCGATTTAGCAAAGATATCTCCTTGATGGACAAGATCAGGTGATGCCACAAGAAGCTTCACTGCTGCTGAGTCCAAAGATGAGGGAAGTGTTTGCCCACCAGCAAACAACGACACCCACTGCACCCCATGAGTCACTCACCTACCACAGTCAAGCTAAATGACTATAACCAAGCGCTGAGTGGGAGGCAACCCACTATTAGGTTTTCTTTTTCTTTATTTTATTTTTATTTTTATTTTTCATTTTTGCTTTTATTTTTTTCGGATTTATTTTGCAGTTTTTTTTAGACCCAAGTAGAATGATAATTCCATCGACCGACATTCATCTTTCATATCGCTAGACACCACACGACCATTTCTAACGATCGACTTATACCACTACGAATCGATCGACATCTTGTCGATCAGGTTTATTCATTCTAACTTGTTATATTTATTAATTAGGTTTTATTTATTTACCTCGCCACCGGCTGTGTTACACTGGGACAGTGTAATTTAAGTCTGGGAGGGGAGTTTACTAATATGTGTTTTTATTTTGGTTTCTATTTAAATTATTTTTCAAAATTATTTTTCGCATAAGTATTATAGGAACATTGATATGGATTTATATTTGATCGTCTGACCACTCTTTAGCACCATTCTAGATTACTGATTGCAGATAGTACTAAAGATGCTAAAGTGGATCAACTTGCCATCTATATTCACTAGCTAAGATTGTTTGAAGGAACCAAAGCTGACCTCCAACACTAATATTGACTTATTTGCTTGTCTTGGGGCTTGGAAATCACTGGATCGGAATCCTCCTACAAGTCTGGAAAGTAAAAAGTCTGTGTGTTTCTGGTTCCCTTCCTTCTCTCTCTTCAGCATCTCGAGATCTAAGTTTATGTTATAAAAGATTGAAATGATTTCTTGAGAGGCAGAGGGGTAGGAGTGTCTCCTGCGACCCCAGTATTCTAAATCTCGAGAATGATCACACATTATGGAAACGAGGGGTAGGAGTGATTCCTGCGACCCCATTATTCGCTACACTTTGTCAAAAATGTATGAGTTACAATGCAAATGTCAATGAGATGGACTAGATGACCTATGTGGCATCAAAACCAGTTGAAATTGAAACTAATAAGAGATTCAGTGAAGAGAGAAGAGGGGAGAAAGGGATTAGAGAAGACTACATGTGTGTTCAGATACTTGTTTGAGTTGAATCCATGTGTCCTTTGATCGATACTCCCAAGGTAAAGCCTGCACTTTTATTTTATGTTAAGAAATGAGGTTAGTAGAGGGGAATGTCAGATAAGAATTGCTAAGTTGTTGACTAGAGGAGTTTAGTTACTAAGCTAGGATAAGGCATGATGAACTTCTATGATTAGGATGTTTAGACATGGATTGCAAACCCATAGAGTGATGACTTCAATATATTGAATCCTTGAGTTCCTGCTATTTCCAAACCTTTTCCAAAGATTACTGTTTTTGCTTGAGGACAAGCAAAGGAGTAAGTCTGGGGGAGTTGATATACCATGGATTTTACCCGTTTTTAACCATGGTATACTAGTATTTTATTATATATTTAATCTGTTTTCTAGCCTGTTAGGTATGTTTTCAGGTTCAGGAGCATTTTGTGAGAAAGTGATATTTTTGGAGCATTTTGGAGTGCAAGAGATGATACACACGAGTTGATCATTCAAGACTAAGTCGAAAGTCAACATTGCGATTATAATCGATCGATACTCATATTGAGTTGTCGATCGATGTAGCTGAGAAGATCCGCGTACTAAAAGATTATAATCGATCGATACACATTCAGTGTTGTTGATCGATATCGAGGACGAAATGGTTTAGCCGACTACTTCACCAAGACTTCACCAAATTACAAGATTACCCCTGACGAGTTTTTAACCTAATGGAAATGCTTAAATACTCCTGCTAAGTGCTTTTGACGGCAAGTTTTGAAACCTTGAAGCTTGAAGCTTTTAACAACCCTCAAAGCAGAGAGTGTGAGAGAGAGACTAGAGTTTTATTTGTTTGAGAGAGATTGGAGAGATTTCTCATCTCCTTTTGTATTTTTACTTTATTCTATCTATGCAATTCTTTCATCTATCTATTGTTATGAATTGCTTAGCTATGTCTGAGTAGTCTACTTGTTAGATCTATGGTTTAAATAGGTTTGTGGGATTAGCCCCAAACTATAATTGCTAAGTTGTGATACTCATCAAATGGATTGTACCCTATGCTTGTTTTAGATTAGCTAACTAGAACATAGATTACTAGGATCTTAGATTATCTTGAATTATCCATTTGAGCGATGCCTGTTTCCCGTTGAGAAGAACGACAGTTCCTCCTTGAGACCTTGTGGTCATATTCGGTTCGCGCCTAGGCAGATCTAGAAGCCGTCGATCGATAACCCGACTGGTGAATCGATCGGCGCCGCGAAAGGTGTATCGCTCGATATCTCAAAAGGATATCGACCGACTCTTTTTCTGTGTCATCATGCGAAAGGTGTGGCCAGAGATCTAGATATTTTAACCAGTGATTCATTCACATATGTTAAGCGGCTGAGATCTATAGTATCATGCAAGCAACTTGTTAAAAAATTTATAGAGATTATAATCTCCATTCCTGAATAGAAACCCTACGTCTAGCACTCTTTATCCCATTTAAACAACCCTTCATATTGTTAGTTAGAGCAACTACCTTGCTCATTTTAGGAATTGTTATTTTCATTTCTATCATATAAACCAACCTTGCCTAGGATTGATTAGTAGATTTTATTTAATTGGTTCCCTAACTCCTCGTGATTCGATCCCTAAGTACTACAGCTGTACCTCTTATTTGAGAGAGTAAGCTCTACTGGGTAATTTGAGCACTATCAACAATCTGTGTCTCAAGTTTCTTAACTTGAGTGCAAATGGTGTCTATCCTTGTGGTTAGATTGTTGAAGACAGAATCAATCTTCCCATTGAAGTCTACCGTAAGCTTCTGCTGACCTTCCAGAACTCTATCAATCATGGCATCAAACTTATTTTCCTGGGTGGGTGGCGGTGGGTTTTGGTAAGCTGAGTTGCCGTAGTTCCTTTTGTTGGTGAAGGGTTTCTGATACTGTGAACTTTGGTTGTAGTTACTCTTCTGACCACTGCCAAAAAAGTATATGTTTCCACTCTGGTTTCCATATCTCTGAAATCCAGTACCTCCAATGTAGTTCACATCTTCCTCTGTATCATCTTCTCCAGCCTCTCCTTCTTCAGCTGAGCAGACTGGCTGCCCCAGAAATGCATGTAAAGCATCTATCTTGGCTCTGACTTCATTCATCTGGTCTTCCCCGATGGCTGCAACCGATTTCTTCTTGTCAGAGTCAGTGTTCTTGGTGCTGCTGCTGTTGGCTAGGTTCTCAATAAGTCTCACAGCCTCTATTGGATTCCTAGTGTTGAAGTTTCCCTCACTAGCAGTATCAAGAGCCATCTGATACCTCAAGGCGATACCTCTGTAGAAAGTGCTTAGGAGCTGCACTTCATTGAATCCATGGTGTGGACAGTCTCGCTAGAACTTAAATCTGATCCACGCGTCTTTAAAAGTCTCACTAAGATTTTGCGCGAAAGTGGCGATTTTGCTTCTTAAGTCTTCAGCGCGTGCCTCATCAAAGAAATTACGCAAGAAGGCATTTTTTATGTCGGCCCAGGATGTCAGTGATCCTGTAGGTAGCTGCTTGAGCTAGTGCGAAGCTTCTCCAATCAGTGAGTATTTGAAGAGCTTGCAGAGTAGGTAGTCCTCAGGGACTCCATCCATACGAATAGCAGCGATAAGATCCTCGAACCTCTCCAGATGGTCCATAGGATGCTCGTGTGATAGCCCAGAATAGTACTGAGGCTTGAGCTCGAAGTTCGGCTTCTGAATCTCTGGAAGTCGAATGGCTGATCTGTTGGTGTAGTACTCGTCTGGACGGTTATAGTCTGCCAACGATCGTGTTTGAGCTTCTTATGTAGCCTCAGCTTCAGGTTCAGGGATTATGTTTCCCTGTGTATCTAGCTTCTGACCTGTTGCATTACGCAGATGACCATCTTGGTCATACATGTTTCCATTCTCACCTTGCGTGAGAATTACAATCGCGACCATGCTTCGCGGAGTAGTGTCGATCGATATACGGTTAGAAGTATCGAACGATGTGGATCGGCGAACGGTATCGGTCGACGGTTCTGTCTGAGTGTCGGTCGACTGTTGAACATGAGTATCAGTCGACGGTGTTGCATTTCTGTCGATCGATGCGGAGCGTAGATCTTTGCGGATTGAACGTTCCAAGTGTGCAGGATCTTCTGAGAATAATAGTTGATTTCCCCCGTTGCTTCTGGTACTGCTGGGCATGTACCTGAAAAGACAAGAAAAATTTTAGTTAGAAAGGGGGTAAAAAGAAAAACCTAAGATTAATAAGATTAAATATAATGGCGATCAAAGCTCCCCGGCAACGACGCCAAATTTGATAGTGCTCAAATTACCCAGTAGAGCTTACTCTCTCAAATAAGAGGTACAGTTGTAGTACTTAGGGATCGAATCACGAGGAGTTACGGAACCAATTAAATAAAATCTACTAATCAATCCTAGGCAATGTTGGTTTATATGGTGGAAATAAAAGTAACAATTCCTAAAATGAGCAAGGTAGTTGCTCTAACTAACAATATGATGGGTTGTTTAAATGTGATAAAGAGTGCTAGACATAGGGTTTATATTCAGGAATGGAGATTATAATCTCTATAAAGCAAACAAGTTGTTTGCATGATACTATAGATCTCAGCCGCTTAACTCAAGTGAGGTATCACTGGTTAAATTATCTAGATCTCTGGCCACACCTTTCGCATGATGACACAGAAAAAGAGTCTGTCGATATCCTTTTGAGATATCGAGCGATACACCTTTCGCAGCGCCGATCGATTCACCTGTCGGGATATCGATCGACGGCTTCTAGATCTGCTTAGGCGCGAGCCGAATATGACCACAAGGTCTCAAGGAGGAACTGTCGTTCTTCTCAGCGGGAGACAGGCAAGCTCAAATGGATAATTCAAGATAATCAAAGATCTTAGTGATCTATGTTCTAGTTAGCTAATCTAAAACAAGCATAGGGTGCAATCCATTTGATGAGTATCACAACTTAGCAATTATAGTTTGGGGCTAATCCCACAAACCTATTTGAACCCTAGATCTAACAAGTAGACTACTCAGACATAGCTAAGCAATTCATAACAATAGATAGATGAAAGAATTGCATAGATAGATTAAAGTAGAAATACAAAAGGAGATGAGAAATCTCTCCAATCTCTCAAACGCAAATAAAACTCTAGTCTCTCTCTCACACTCTCTGCTTTGAGGGTTGTTAAAAGCTTGCTTCTTTTGAAGGTTGCCGTCAAAAAACACTTAGCAGGAATATTTAAGCATTTCCATTAGGTTAAAAACTCGTCAGGGGCAATCTCGTAATTTGGTGAAGTCATGGTGAAGTAGTCGGCTAAACCATTTTGTCCTCGATATCGATCGAAAACACTGGATGTGTATCGATCGATTATAATCTTCTAGTATGCGGATCTTCTCAGCTACATCGATCGACGACTCAGGATGAGTATCGATCGATTATAATCGCAATGTTGACTTCCGACTTAGTCTTGAATGGTCAACTCGGGTATATCATCTCTTGTACTCCAAAATGCTCCAAAAACATCACTTTCTCACAAAATGCTCCTGAACCTGAAAACATACCTAACATGCTAGAAAACAGATTAAATATATAATAAAATACTAGTATACCATGGTTAAAAACGGGTAAGATCCATGGTATATCACTTCAACAATCTGAACACAAGGATAGACACCATTTGTACTCAAGTTAGGAAGCGTGAGACACAAATTGTCCAAACTGAAGACTCTATAAGGAGAATTTGAACTTCTAAGGAAGTAGGAGATTAAAGCATGAAACACCACGTAAATGCCATTATAGATGATGATTTCTGGCAAGTGGTGAAGCATGAGGCTACAAGAAGGAGATTTCGAAGTGGAAAGTTCACTAAGTTTCAGAGGATCACAATGGTGTCGATCGACACCAACTAGTCCACATCGATCGACACAAACGATGTCATTTACAGATACGACTGCAGATTGCAAGGCGGTTAGGATTTTGACACATGCTGAATTCACGGCTTCGCATCCTCATCCACCCACCCCCACCTACGAAGATATCGATCGACAAGACGAGCCACTCATCGATCGACAAAAAGATGAGACACGCATCGATCGACCCTTTACTCTACCTATCGATCGACACGCACCTCTCACATACCGAGTGCAACTACCATCTATTGACAGCAATCAAATCAATGCACTCTGACCCACACCGAAACCACAAGCTTACCCTGCAGAGACTACTAGTAACCCTTCAGACACTACACCTACATCGGAGGGAACTAAAGGAAGAATGTTAAGGAGTAGAAAGGAGAAAACTACTAAGAACCTTAAGAGGGAAGCTAATGAGAAGGAGATTGATGGTTTCACTAAGAGAGTTATCAGAATCCCACTAGAGAAACCCTTTGAGGAGGTTTACTTCACAAGTAGATTGTGGATGTTCTTCAGAGAAACAAGGGAGACTGAAAATGACATTAGGAGAATGTTTGACAATGTCAGAGATGATATGAGGAAAAGGATCACACTGAAGAAGAAGAATGATCCTGGGAAGTTTGTAATACCCTGTGTAGTACAAGGGATTGAGTTTCCTCATGCACTATGTGACACTGGTTCTTCAGTCAGCATCTTACCAAAGGTTATGGCAGACCATCTGGGTCTGAAAGAAGAGCCTTCACCAGAGATCTTCACATTTGTGGACTACACTCAAAAAAAATCTGGAGGCTTGATCTGAGACATGGAGGTGCAGATTGGTAATGCAATTGTCCCTGTGGATTTTCATGTCCTAGACATCAAGTTTAATTGGAACTCTTCCCTCTTACTTGGAAGAGCATTTCTGGCTACAGTAGGAGCTGTATGTGACATGAACACCAATAGGATACCTTTCCATATTAGGGTACCTTGTTTCGGCGTCTATCATACTCTTGCTAGTGTAATAGACAGGTCTCTGTTCGTTTTGTTCCTCTCGTACTAATACGCCGCTAACTGCAGCAGTTGATACGGCGAGGTACAGATACAGTGGCTCTCCTATTACTGGTTTGGACAGGATCGGAGGTTCGGAGAGGTAAGCTTTCAATTGCTTGAAAGCTTCCTCACATTTCTCGTCCCATAAGAACTTCTTATTATTTTTTAGAAGTTTATAGAATGGGAGGCACTTATCGGTTGACCTGGATATGAATTGATTTAATTGCTATCTGCTCCGGGTTGGCTTCAATGCCTCTTTCGGTTACGAGGTAGCCTAGGAACTCGCCTGAGGGTACCCCGAAGGTACATTTAGTGGGATTGAGCTTCATATCGTACTTGTTAAGGATATCGAAGCATTCCCTTAAGTGGGAGATATGGTCTTTTCCAGCTGAGGATTTGACTAGCATATCGTCAATATAGACCTCCATGGTTTTTCCGAGTTGTCCAGTAAACATCTTATTTACTAGCCTCTGATAGGTAGCTCATGCGTTCTTTAACCCGAATGGCATAAACCTTGTAACAATAGGTTCCTCGTTCGGTTATGAATGCAGTTTTTTCTTGATCCTCAGGATCCATCATGATTTGGTTGTACCCGAGAAGGCATCCATGAAGGACAGGAGTCGATGGCCAGCTGTTGCTTCAACCAGGCGGTCGATGTGAGGTAACGGGAAGCTGTCTTTAGGACAAGCCTTGTTTAGGTCGGTGAAATCTACACAGATTCTCCATTTCCCGTTTTTCTTTTTTACAACTACCGGGTTAGCTAACCAGTCAGGGTAGTGCACCTCTCGAATGGACCCAGCTTTCGTAAGTCGGTCAACTTCGTCGTTAACAGCTTGAGCCTTTTCGAGGCCCAGCTTGCGATGCTTTTGTTTGATCGGTTTGAAAGTGGGGTCTACTCTCAGTTTATGGGTGGTGATGTTCGGATATATACCTTTCATGTCACTGGTGGTCCATGCAAAGGTTTTGGCATTGCTTTTTAAGAAGTCAATGAGCTCCTTTTTGGTCTCAAGAGGTAGCTCAGATCCGATGCTTACCTGTCTTTCAGGATTTGAGTCGTCGATGCAAACTTTTTCGGTGAGGTTCCTGGGGGGACCTCGAATATTTTGTTGCATCTCACGACCCTCCTGGATCTGTAATTGCTATTGGGGGGATTTTTTGAGGATTTCGAATCCTCCCAGGTAACAGATCCTGGAGATCTTCTGGCTACCATGTACGGTAGTTATTCCTTCAGGTGTTGAGAATTTCACGCATTGATGATAAATCGAGGCTACTGCTTTCATCTTGTGAATCCAGGGTCTTCCTAGGATCGCATGGAACGGGGAAGGTCTGTCGATGACTATTAAATTCGTCATTTTCATTATTCCGCCAGCTATGATTGGGAGTTTGATAGTTCCCAAGGAGGTAGCTGTTTCTCCGGAAAAGCCTACGAGATTAGCTTTTTGGCCAATAATTTCGTAGTCGTCTATTTCCATCCCTTTCAGGGTGTTGTAGAAAATAAGGTCAACAGAGCTTCCTGTGTCTATCATAAGTTTAGGCACCTCGTATCCTGCGATGTTCAGGGTGACAATTAGGGCATCATCGTGAGGTCTGTCAAGGTTTGACGTCTCACTTTCTCAGAAAGAAATCTTAGTATTGGACTCGGGGTTGGGAGGCTTAGGTCCAGTGTAAAACACAGCCTTCCGTACGTGATTTTTAATAGAATTAACGGAGTCTTGACATATATCGGATCTTCCAAGGATACAGTCCACCCTCGAGTCGGGGCTCGATTGAGGTGACGGTTTGCTCAAGAGAGCCTCGATTTGTAGGATTTTTCCTTGAGGGAATTTTCCAAGAATCATATCGACTCTTTTCTTGGAAGCTGGAGGTGGCGAATCTGTCTCCTTCTCAGGTGACCTTTCGCGTTTCGGAGAGGTATCTCTGGGACCTCTTTTCTGATAGGGGGTGGCTTTTTAAGGTCCACGCCCTTTATTTCTCCGGCTGTGAATTTTGCTGCCAGCTGTCGTTGGGGGTCCCAACATTCCTCAGTTGAGTGCCCTTCTCGATCGTGATAGGAGCAATGTTTGTTTTTATCATATCCTTTTGACCAGGGAGTTTTGTTTGCTGCGGCGACAGGTTTTTCTTCCTTATCCTCCTCGATTGCATAGGAATGTTCTCCCTGGGTCTGATTGTTTCGGAAGTTCCCCTTTTTATGAGGTCCATTTGCCACTGAAGATTCACCTTTCGAGTGATTCTGAGGTTTCTTATGGAGTTCATCCAGTGCAGCTGTTTCTTCCTCCAAAGTAACATATCTGGTGGCTTTATGAAGAGCATCGTCGATAGTTGGAGGAGGATTGAGCGTTAGCTCCGACCAGAATTCCGACTTATACCACAGACCTCTTCTAAGGGCCTCGATGGCGACTTGGTCGTTGGGGTTCGAAAGCTTAGTTCTTACTGCTCTGGATTTCTCGATGTAGACTCGTAGCGAGTCTCCCATTCCTTGTCTGACCTTCCAGAGGTCAGCCTCAGAGGCTTGCTTTAGGATATGGGTCGAGTACTGCTTCATGAAGGCATTAGTTAACTGATCAAAATTGTCTATCGAGGCTGGTTCAAGACCAGAAAACCACTCGAGGGCTGTTCCAACCAGGTTTTCGGCGAATGTCCTGCAGTAACCTGCTTCACATTCTTCATGCGTAAAATGGGCTTTCACGATAGCTAATCGGAAGGCTCTCAAATAGGCCTTTGGGTCAGAGGTCCCATCATACTCGGGAATTCTAATTTTTCGGGTATCTCATATGTAAGAGCTGGCAATTCTGTTAGTGAATGGAGTCCCACGGGTTTCTTCAATCAAGCTCTCGATTTCGGGAGATGAGCTCGTTGCCTTATGAACTTGAGCATTCAACTTTTGGAGAGCTGCGTGAGTTCGTTCCATATATCTGCGAATGGCGTCAGGTCCCTCTAGAGGAAGGACATTTGGGTCATTATTAGGTATCTGACGGAATCGTGTTGGCTCATCTTCCCATGCAGCTGGTGGGCTAAGTCGCGCACAGGTTCTTTGATATCCGTCCGTATTCGGGTTTGAGCTTCTGGTTTGATGAACCGAAGCTGATGTTCTGCCCCCGGATGTGAGGGATACTCCTGTTCCGGACCTAAAAATAGGTGGCGGAGGTGGCAAGTGAGTGCTCCGGTCAGCAATCTGGCTGGGCTTGGAGCTGGTTGTCGCTACGTTACTTCCCATAGCACTAGTGACGGGTGGGTTAAATGCGGGAGCTATCCCAGCATGAGGTGTCTGGAAAGAAGATCCCCGTCCTTCCGGGACAGTGCTGTCAGGGGAAAAATCCAAACGTCCTCGGGGGAACGAGGGATCAGCCAATCGATCTCGGAAAGTGACCCCCGGACCTTGACGTTGCGGTGGTTGGGTGTAGTGTTTAGATATCTAGTTATCTCCTCGAATCGTTGCTGTCGAACAGCTAGCTGATGCATTGTACGCTCATTTTCTTGAGCTTTGTCTACTAACTGCATCATCATCTCAAGAATCTCAGAAAGATGAGCCTCCGTTTGATTCGGAGCGGTTTGCTGCTGAGGATTCTCGGTGACTGGAAGCCCGGAGGCAGTTCCACCTGATGATCTTGGGTTGGTTACTCCAGTGGCAGTATGGCTCGTTCGAGCGCTAGCCAGAGGCTGTTGCCCAGACCGGTGATCGCCACGTCGAGGCTCCGGAGTTATGAGACTAGAGCCTCCATCGTTCGGTGAGCCATCGCTCTGAATCGGGAGGTTAGGGTCAGACGGATTCGTTGTCTGATCGGTAGGATTCATCCTCAAGTTAGAGTAAGGGATTCGATTGTTTCTTCCCCACAGACGGCGCCAATTGTGAGGGATTAAACTCACCTTCTAGATTTTAGATCAGGTTAAGATTAGGGAAAGATAACGTGGGCTGAATCCCGTTAGAACTTGATGAATGAACTTTGATTTGTATTGATGATTTTGATAAAAGAGTTGTTACAAAAGATGTTCTTTGATGATTACAAAGATAATGTGAATGTTACAAAGATAATGAGAGTGCTTTCAGAGTATTGTGTAAAATAAGGGTTGAATGAATATCCTCTTTTCTTCATTCACTTCTTCTTTAAATAGCCTCTGGCTCCATTTGATCGCCACCAACTGGTTTCCGAGATCCCCTCCGTGATTTGAGGGATTTGTAACAGCTCCCCTTTGACCAGGTCATGCGCCTACGTACACGTCCACGAGCTGCATCCTTTCCGCGACCTCTCCAGTGAACATCTTTAGCTCACAGCCTCCGGCTCTAGCTTAGCTGCTTTTGAGGATTGAACTTGTGATGGGCCTATCGCGGCCGTTATCATTTCTTGTTATTTACCATTAGCTAGCGGGCCATATTTGAGCCCAACAAGGTGGAGTATTGAGATAGGCTTTGAGATTGGATAGGGCTTGCTCACATTTATTGGTCTATTGGAAGTCCTTGGGATCCTTCAAGGTTTCAAAGAAGGCATGCGACTTGTCGGACAACCGGGAGATGAACCTGCTCAGGGCGGCCATCATTCCTGTCAGTCTTTGCACCTCCTTGCCATTGCGAGGGGAAGGTATCACCTGGATTGCTCTCACCTGCTCTGGGTTTGCTTCAATGCCCCTGTGGGTGACTATATACCCCAGGAACTTCCCAGAGCTTACCCCAAACGAGCATTTTGAAGGGTTCAGCTTCATGTTGTACCTCCTAAGAGTGGTGAAGGCTTGTTGAAGGTGTGAGATATGGTCCTCTGCGTCTAGGGACTTTATTAGCATATTATCAATATAGACCTCCATGGTCTGCCCTATCTAATCGGCGAACATCATGTTGACGAGCCTCTGATAGGTCGAACCTGCGTTCTTCAATCCAAAAGGCATGACCTTGTAACAGTAGATGCCCCTTGAGGTCATGAACGAGGTCTTATCTTGGTCGTCAGGATGCATTAGGATCTGGTTAAATCCGGAGAATGCATCCATGAAACTCATCAGCTGATGGCCAGCAGTTGCATCGACTAGCTTGTCGATGTGAGGCAAGGGGAAGGGGTCTTTAGGACAAGATTTATTAAGGTCCGTGAAGTCGATACAGACTCTCCACTTCCCATTTTTCTTCCTAACGACCACCACATTAGCTAACCATTCCGGGTATTGCACCTCTCGTATGAATCTGACATCCAGTAGGTTCTTGACCTCTTCGTTGATTATCTCGTCCCTTTCAGGGGCGAACTTCCTCCTCTTCTTTCTGACATGAGGATGTATGGGATCCACTTTGAGTTGATGCATGATGACGTCGGGATCAATTCCAGGCATGTCCTCATGGGACCAGGCGAAGCAGTCGCAGTTGGATCTCAAGAAGTCGACCAATCTCCTTCTTAGGCCTTCTGGAAGCTTGGAGTCTATCTTTAAGTTTCGACCCAAGTTCCTTTCTGTGAGTGGAACCTCATCTATTTCTTCCACTTCCGGCTCTTCGGTATGCGGGGCTGGAAGCTTCTTCTGTAATTGTTATAAGACTTGGGTCTTTCCCTTTAGGGTAGTCGGATAGCAGGACCTGACATTTTCCTGATCTCTCTTGACCGCCTTAATGCCCCAGGGAGTTGGAAACTTGACCAGCTGATGCAAAGTCGAAGGTACGGCTCCCATGTCTTGGATCCAAGGCCTTCCTAGTATCACATTATACGATGAAGGGCAGTCGACGACTAGGAATTTCGTGGCTTAGTTTATCCCCTCGGCATACACGTGGAGAAGAACTTCTCCTAAGGTTTGCTTGACCTCTCCACTGAAGCCTACAAGGGGAGTCGCCTTTCTAGTTAGAGCTGTAGGTTCCAACACTAGGTCGGCGAAGGCCGAATGGAAGATTATGTTGCTGGAGCTCCCATTGTCTACTAGTATTTGCTTGACCAAGCAGTTTGCTATGGTGAGTGAAATGACAAGGGCATCATGATGAGGAGCAAGGACCTTGTCCTGCTCCCTTGCAGTGAAGCTGATCTCATCTGTTTCGAGGAGTAGGCGCTTAGGACCCTCGGCCTCTAGGCCGTTCCTGGCGTTGCGAGTACTTCTCTTGGCAGCGGCACTACTAATTCCGCTTACCTCTGATCCGCCTGAGATGACATGGATCACCCGGTCTTGCTGTGGTGGCAATGCGGGAGCTGCTTCGGTAGGGAGACCGGGACCTTCCTAGTTTAGAAGGTCCTTGGCTTTATCTGAGAGGAACTCCCTTAGATAGCCTTTCTTGAGAAGCTCGGCGACTTCCATCTTCAGGGCTATGCAATCCTCCGTAGTGTGACCATGGTCTTTGTGGAACTCGCACCATCGCTTGGGGTTTCGATTAGCCTCTGCGGCCTTCATCTTAGGAGGCCACTTGACTTGAGGACCCATTTGTCATAGGACACCGATCAGTTCCGGTTTTGATATCGTAAGATGAGAGATATCTGGCCAAGTGGACACCATCATCCCCTCGGATCTAGGCGAGGGTCGATGTTGGTACCTGCCCCTGCTCGGGTTACTAGTCTCCCTAGCGTACTTGGGATGAGAGGGCTCGTCACGATCATTCCTAGTTGGCTTTGAGGACTTCTGATCGTACTTCGGACAGGCTTTGGCCCTACTAACAACATCTTCTTCCCATCTTACTTGAGCTCAAGCTCGGGACAATATGTCCTCCATAGTCCTGCACTTGTATTTGATCAGCTCCTTGTAGAGATCTCCTTCCGGAAGTAGACCCCGCTTAAAGGCCGAGATAGCCGTATCAGCGTTACACTCAGGGATAGCCACCTTCTTTTGGTTGAAGCGTGCTATGTAGGAACGAAGGGGTTCGTTCCTATGTTGGAGGACTTCGTAGAGGTCGTCTGAGTTCTTCTCTAGGTTGCGACTGCTAGCAAATTGCTCTACAAACTTGTCGCTAAGGGCTGCAAAGGACTTGATGGACTTGGTAGGGAGATTGATGTACCACATGGTAGGGCCAGTCAAGGTTGATCCGAATCCCTTGCACATGGTAGCTTCCCGTGCATCCTGGGGGATTGCTACTGCTAGCATGCGTTGCTTGTACTGAGCGATGTGATTATCAGGATCCCCAGTACCTTCGTTCATCTTTATGCTCGGGAAACAGAACTTGCGTGGCATCTCCACCGAGGCAATCTCTTCCACGAAAGTTGAATCGGAGTAGGACCCTGGATTACTCCTCGGAATTGGTGCCGAACCTTTCGGAAACCACCTTTTCTAGGTAGGCGGCTAGAGCCGGGTCCGAGATCCCAGGATCATCGAGTGAGTACTCTTCATCCTCTGTATCGGAATCACTATCCACTTGTACTCGGGTCGCGTCGTGAGTAGCTTGACGTTCTTCGGGTTCGTCGTTAGTGGAGACGGGTTGGTGAGGAGCTTTCTCACCATCGCGTGGAGTGTTGAGCGAAGCCATGGGTCGAACCCTAGTTCGGAACCGCTTTCGCTTGTTGCTGGTTTCACCGATGGTATGGTTCTCTTGTCAGAGGACAAGATTCTCCGCTTCTATGGCGCCTAGCTTCTCCGCGCTCTGCTGTAGTTGCTTGGAGTGTTGTCCAAGTTGGTCTTTTAGGGTTTGAACTTCGAGAAGAAGTTCATGAGCTCCAGGTGTGGTCTCCTGAGCTTTGTGAAGATCGGTAACCTGACTTTGAAGGATCTCGAGCTTGTTGAGGAGTTCGATCTCCCTCGGAGTCATCTCTGCTTGGTTAGTATCATCCTCTAATGCCATCGTCACGTAGTTGGATCACTCCCCTCCTTCTAGCGCCAAACTGTTAGGGTATTTTTGTGTAGGATCGTTTTAGTACTACGGAACACTAGAGAATTTGTATGAAAGTAAGAGAAATCGAGACTAGAAGATATTTATTGAGTATTGATTGGGACTACAACGAGTTTGGGTGTGAGAACCCTTAGTTCTAGCCGCCTAAACTCTAATCTCCTAGTCTAGAATAGTCGATCCCTTATTCTAGGGTTTGGGCTCCCCTTTTATAGTTGTAGATGTCGGCTTCAAGTAATAGAACTCTTCCATAATCAGAAAAATAGAAGTTTCCCCTTAGGCGGAAAACTTCTATTTCGCTTCAAGGGTCGGTCCGATCAAGGGGGTCTGACCTATGGCAGGGGTCGGTCCCTGGTTTCTTCTTGAGCAAGGGTCCGGAAGTCGAGGGCCTATCCGGAAGCCAGAGAAAACTTATGCCTGGATATTTTTCCCCAACAAGAGCATTCGTATATATATCCGAAAGGGTTTTCCATTTAACCACCGAAGAGGAAAGGAAGATCGACAAAAAATGTTCATCAAAAGAAATGGAAATAGGAAGGGATAATCGGAAAATATCCTACAATCTTTTTCCGGAAAATTTCCAAAACCGTGCTAAGAAGATCTTGCCATCAAAAACTTTCGGCGTGGCGGCTAGGGCTCCTCCGTATTTCCTTTTTACGATAAGAGGCGTGTTCTACAGCATGGATGGTACCCCGCTAGATTGTCTCAATCCTCAGCCAAGGTCCCGGCCTGATTCATTGCAAAAAGACAAGGTGCCAAAGGAGGACTCGGTCCTAAGAGAAAACTACCAGGATTCAAGAGCACAAATTATCCCTTGATTTCCACGAGCAAATCAAGGAATAAGGGGGAAACTGTTGGGGAAAATATCCAGACATAAGTTTTCTCCAGCTTCGGGATAGGCCCTGCCATAGGTCCGACCCCCTTGATCAGATCGACCCTTGAAGCAAAATAGAAGTTTTCCGCCTAAGGGGAAACTTCTATTTTTCCGATTATGGAAGAGTTCTATTATTTGAAGCCGACATCTACAACTATAAAAGGGGAGCCCAAACCCTAGAATAAGGGATCGACTTTCTAGACTAAGAGTTTAAGGTTTAGGTGGCTAGAACAAAGGTTTATACACCAAGTCGTTGTAGTCTCCATACCCATAAACTCAATAAAACATCTCTTCTAGTCTAATCTCTCGCTTTCATACAAATCTTCTAGTGTTCCGTAGTACTAAAACGACCCTACACAAAAATACTATAACACCAGCTGGTCTGCCATAACCTTTGGTAAGATGCTGACTGATGAACCAGTGTCATATAGTGCATGAGGAAACTCAATACCTTTTACCATACAGGGTATTGCAAACTTTCCACGATCACTCTTCTTCTTCAATGTGATCTGCCGCCTCATGTTTTCTCTGACTGTTTCAAACATTCTCCTAATGTCATTCTCAGTCTCCCTTGTCTCTCTGAATAACATCCACAATCTGCTTGTGAAGTAAACCTCCTCAAAAGGTTTTTCCAATGGGATTCTGATAACTCTTTTAGTGAAACCATCCATTTCCGTCTCATTAGCTTCCCTCTTATGGTTCTTAGGAATTTTCTCCTTCATATTCCTTAACCTTCTTCCTTCGGTTCCCTCTGATACTGGAGTAGTGTCTGAAGGGTTACTAGTGGTCTCTGCAGGGTCAGCTGGTGATTTCGGTGTTGGTCGGAGTGCATTGATTCGATTGATGTCAATTGCTGGTAACTGCACTCGGTATGTGAGAGGTGCGTGTCGACCGATAGGTGGAGAAAAGGGTTGATCGATGCATGTCTCATTACTGTGTCGATCGATGAGTGGCTTGTCTCGTCGATCGATATCTTCGTAGGTAAGGGTGGGTGGGTGTGGATGTGAAGCCGTGAATTCAGTATGTGTCAAAATTCTTACTGCGTTGCACTCCGCAGTCGTATCCGGAAATGACATCGATCGTGTCGATCGATTTGAACAATCTGGTCTCGATCGAACCATTGCGATCCACCAAAACTTAGTGAACTTTCCACTTCGAATTCTCCTTCTTGAAGCTTTTCATGCTTCACCACTTGCCAGAAATCATCATCTATGATGGCATTCACGTGGTGTTTCTTGCTTCCTTCTCATACTTCCTTAGAAGCTCCAGTTCTCTTGATAGAGTCTTCAGCCTGAACAATTTGTGTCTCAAGCTTCCTAACTTGAGTACAAATGGTATCTATCCTTGTGTTCAGATTGTTGTAGACAGAGTAAATCTTTCCATTGAAGTATACTGTAAGCTTCTGTTGTCCTTCAAGAACTCTGTCAATCATGGCTTCAATCTTACTCTCCTGGGTGGGTGGTGGTGGGTACTGGTAAGATGAATTTCCATAATTTATGATGTTGTTGAAAGGTTTCTGATACTGTGAACTCTGGTTGTAGTTACTCTTCTGACCACTGCCAAAAAAGTTCATTTTGCCATTCTGGTTTCCATACCTCTAAAATCCAGTACCTCCAATGTAGTTCACATCTTCTTATGTATCAGCATCTCTAACCTCTCCTTCCTCAGATGAGCAGATTTGCTTCCTCAGAAGCTCGTGAACAGCTTCTAACTTAGCTATGACTTCACTCATATGTTCCTCCCCAATGGCTGCAACAGATCTCTCCTATCAGAGTCAGTGTTCTTGGTGTTGCTGTTGTTGGCTAGGTTCTCAATAAGTCTCATAGCCTCTATTGGATTCCTGATGTTGAAGTTCGCCTCACTAGTTGTATCAATAGCCATCTGATACCTCAAGGCGATACCTCTGTAGAAAGTGCTTAGCAGCTGCACTTCATTGAATCCATGGTGTGGACAGTCTCACTGGAAAAACTTAAATCTGACTCACACGTCCTTAAAAGTCTCACCAGGCTTCTGCGAGAAAGTGGCGATTTTTCTCCTTAAGTCTTCAGCACGTGCCTCATCAAAGAAATTACGTATGAAGGCGTTTTTTATGTCGGCCCAGGATGTCAGTTATCCCGTAGGTAGCTGCTTAAGCCAGTGTGAAGAACTTGCAAAGTAGGTAGTCTTAGGGAACTCCATCCATGCGAATAACAGCTATAAGATCCTCGAACCTCTCCAGATATGCTCGTGTGATAGCCCAGCGTAGGGTATCTGTGACACGAGTGAGTAGTACTGAGGCTTGAGCTCGAAGTTAGGCTTCTGAATCTCCGGAAGTCGAATAGCTGATCTGTTGGTGTAGTACTCATCAGGACGATTGTAGTCTGCCAACGGTCGTGTTTGAGTTTCTTCTGTAGCCTCAGCTTCTGGCTCAGGGATTACATTTCCCTGTGCATCTAGCTTCTGACTTGTTGCATTACGCAGATGACCATCCTGGTCATACATGTTTCCATTCTCGCCCTGCGTGAGAATAACAATCACAACCATGCCTCGCGGGTTAGTATCGATCGATGTCCAGTGTTTAGTGTCGAGCGATGTAGAGCAGCAAAGTGTATTGGTCGACGGTGGTGTCTGAGTATCGGTCGACGGTTGAACGTGAATATCAGTCGACGGTGAGGCGGTTCAGTCGATCGATGCGGAGCGTAGGTCTTTGCGGATTGAACGTTCCAAGTGTGCAGGATCCTCTGAGAACAGTAGTTGATTTTCCTTATTGCTTCTGATACTGCTGGGCATGTGCCTGAAAAGACAAAAAAAAATTAATCAGAAAAGAAGTAAAAGAAAAAGAAAACCTAAAATTGATAAAATTAAATCTAATGGCGATCAAAGCTCCCCGGCAACGGTGCCAAATTTGATACCACTTAAATTACCCTAAAAAGTGCTTTACTCTCTCAAATAAGAGGTTCAGTTGTAGTACTTAGAGATCAAATCACGAGGAGTTAGGGAACCAATTAAATCTAATTAATTAATCAATCCTAGGTAAAGTTGGTTTTTATGATGGAATGTAAAATGACAATCCTAAATGAGCAAGGTAGTTGCTCTACTAACAATATGATGGTTGCTTATAAGATAAGGAAGAGTGCTAGACATAGGACTTTTATTCAGGTATTGGGGATTATAATGTCTATAGATGCCTAACAAGTTGCTTGCATGATATTAAAGAACTCAGCCGCTTAACAATCAGCGATGTCTCACTGGTTAACTAACTAGATCTCTGATCTCAACTGTCGTCTGCTGACCAGAAAAGAGTCGATCGATAATCCTTTAGGGATATCGAGCGATACACCTTTCGCAACGCCGATCGATTGTCCAGTCAGGATATCGATCGACGGCTTCTAGTTATGCCTAGGCGTGAGCCGGTAATGAACACTAGGTCTCAAGGAGGGCTTTCGCTCTTCTCAACAGGAGACAAGCTAGTTCAAATAGATAATTCAAGATATAAAAATCCTAGTGATATATGTTCTAGTTAGCTAATCTAGAACAAGCATAGTGTACAATTCATTTGATGAATATCACAACTTAGCAAGTATAGTTTAGGGCTAATCCCACTAACCTATTTAAACCCTAGATCTAACAAGTAGACTACTCAGACATAACTAAGCAATTCATAACACAAGATAGGTAAAGAAATTGCATTAGATAGAGAATAGAAAACAAATGGAGTTCAATCACAAATCTCTCAATGATATCTCTCCAGTCTCTCTCAAAACTGAAAACTGTAAAATTCTAGCTATCTCTCTCACATTCTTTACTTGCTTGCTTTCGCTTGCCGTCAAAAACACTTAGGCAGGGTATTTAAGCAATTCTATTAGGTTAAAAACTCATTAGGGGTAATCTCGTAATTTGGTGAAGTTTTGGTGAAGTAGTCGGTTAAACCATTTTGTCCTCGCTATCGATCGACAACACTTGATGTGTATCGATCGCAGTTACATCGATTGACAACTCTAGGTGAGTATCGATCGATTCGTCTTTGAATGTTAGACTTCCGACTTGGTCTTGAATGGTCAACTCGGGTGTATTATCTCTTGTGCTCCAAAATGCTTTAAAAGCATCACTTTATTATGAAACACTCCTCAACCTGAAAACATACATAATAGGCTAGAAAACATACTAGTTATATATTTAAAATATCATTATATCATTATAGAAAATGTGTGAAATCCATGGTATATCAGTGGGCTGCACGACCGGAAGCAAAGATAAGGCCTAATCCACGGAAACTGTTGGTACCGGATTCTTAACCAGATCCATCCCGTTACAAGCTCTGGGTGTTAATGGTTCACATGTCTCGGTTTAGTTGAAATGGTTTAATGATCAGACCAATCAACGATCTTGACCAAGCCAATGGTCAAAGATACTCTTAACTTCATGTCATAGAAAATAGGAAGTCGTTGATTGACTTAAGGACCACGTGCAACCACTTAGGTAAAGGAATGTATCACTCTTATAAAAGGAAAAGGAGATGGTCTCGTGAGGGCATCTCTCGGATGAAACGAGATCAGAGAAAGAACCCATCAATTATTCTCATCATCCCAAAATAAAAGCCACCGCTTGATAGAAAGGAAGAGACAAAAGCTTGCCAAGCTCGAGTTGAGATCAGAGATGACGTCTTTACTCCTCAAAGGAAAAAGAGCACGAGCTCTAAAAGACCAATAATGTCAAAAGGATACAAGATCATTTATATTGTTTGAGTGGAAGAATAGATATTTAATTATCTACACTTATTACACGGAGTGAAGACGATGTCTCCGTATGAGACGAGGTACGAGCTCGTCATGAGCCCAAAGAAAAATATGACACTTCAACACATGGCGTTTGACCTAACAAGGTCATGATCTCTGTTAACGAGTCTTTAGACTTAGTTATCCGAAGCCGAGCAGCGTCTTACTCGAGACCGATGAAGCCGATGTCTTGCTCGAGACCGATGAAGCCGATGTCTTGCTCGAGACCGATGAACAAGACATCTCACCCGATATGATTACAATCGAACTACATTTAAACTTGATCTCATGACGGGTGCGTAGGCAGTTCGATCCCGAGTTCAGTCACGATCTTCCCTCTCCCGATATCTCTATGATATACGACCTTTCGAATATAGTCCATTTTTGTCAACTCAGACCTGACAACATCGTTGAGTTCTGAGGATATCGTTGCCCACGTCTTTTTTTCCCCAGTTTACATCTCAAACACTAAAAAAATTTTAGTGTAGATTTTAGAATCTATATTTTGGTGTCGACTATGGAGAAGAGAAACGAAAAACATCCTTAATAAAAACCCGATCTAAGGCTTGTAAGCACGAAAATGGATCCATCTCATATGGTGTCCAATACCGCAACAAACGAACCATCACACCACGATGGCATCGATCATACTAGATCAAAAATGAGAAATGAAACGTGAGATTTGATTCCGATCTCAGCCAAATCGAATATTTATTACTAATAAAAGTAATTTGATGAGTAACGATAGCCCGACCTCCCCAGTTCAGGTCCGGTCAAATGATCTCCCAACACGAGGAAAGTTTACTAACCAAACCGGTACATTAAAACTAATATCAACGGTATGCTGCCTCGGTCCGGAGGATGCCAAATTTCCTAATTAACAGATCGTAAAACCACGAATTCGGGCGTACTATCTTGAATCACTTAGAACAAGATGAAAAAAACGTCCTCGACGCGCATTGAGAAGAAATTCTCGATTAGTAAATGATCAGAGACGAGACACAATCGCGTATTTGACCAGACCAAAATCATTCATCTGTCAAAACAGCTCAACAAGATCTCTCGTTAGACGACAGAAGACAACTAAAGAAAGAAATATATTATTATCATTTTACGATGATAAAGATCTTCTTCCTGCATAAAAGAAGATATGTCCTGTCCTAGGAGAATATCCATTTTTCCAACATAAGCTAAAGCTCGGGCTGAGGAAAAGCCACGACCAAAAAGAGCCATCACACTCCTTTCGCCATGTAATCGAATCATTATGTTTATGATTGAACGACTCTCCGATCATCTGTATTGTTCTATTGAAAGACAAGATATGCAAGCAAAGACGTCTCCGTATTTGTTAATACAAAGAAAGAGATCACATTTTATGATAACAAATGAAGAAGAGCTCGCAGCTCAACTCAAGACAAACAAGAGAGCTCTTCCTCCGTGAAGATTGCTCAACGGAGTTGCAGAGCCGATCACGTTCCTTCAGTCACTCCAATATGTTTCACATGTGAAAAAGAACAAGAAACCAGAGACACCTTTTAAAGTCTAAAAGGATTGAATTGTATAAAGAATAACTCTCTTTATTGACCTTGAGAAAATGACTCAAAACTCAAGAACACAAGACAACCTCTTCAAACTCTTAGGTTTAGCAAACACACTTGCAAACCCTTATATAGTTAAACGACAACGACATTTTAGGCTTATAGATAACTCCTATCTTATGTTTTAGATAACTCCAAATATATTCCTAAACCATATCTCGGTTAGGATATAGACAACTTATTCTCTAAGTTATCTCAAGCTTAACCAACATTCTCCCCCTTAAGCTTGAACTCCCAATCTCTTGTGTCATGAACACCAACCGAACTTCTCATTTCTCTGAACTTGAGTCTACCAAGTGATTTCGTCAAGATGTCTGCTAGCTGCTCATTCCCTGGAACGTACTCAACTTCTACTTGCTCCCTCTCAACACACTCGCGGATGAAGTGATATCTTCTGTGAATATGCTTGCTCCTACCATGAAAGACAGGGTTCTTAGTGAGAGCTATTGCAGACTTATTGTCAATCCGAATAGTAATCCTCCTGCACTTCTCACTAGTTATCTCAGCAAAGAGCTCTTGCAACCAGATTGCCTGCTTCGCTCCCTCGGTGGCAGCCATAAATTCAGCCTCACAACTCGACAGAGCCACCGTTTCTTGCTTGGACGAGCACCACGAAATAGGACACTGATCGTAGTAAAACACAAAACCAGTAGTACTCTTTCCATCGTCTTCATCCACACTGTGACTAGCATCACTGTAGCCTATGATTCCAGCTCTGTTCGAGCGCTTGAATATCAGTCCGTGAGCGAGAGTACCACGCAAGTATCTGAGAACTTGTCTAAGTGCAGCTCCATGAGACTCCTTGGGCTCCTGCATGTAACGACTCAAGTATCCAACACTAAAGGCCAGATCGGGTCTTGTATGGAGAAGATAGCGCAAGCATCCAATTGCTCTTCTATACTCCCCTGCATCAATGCATTTGTCTCTGGAACCCTTTGACAGCTTCAGGTTCAACTCCATAGGTACTTGAGCCGCGTTACAGTTACTCAGCCCCGCTTCTTCTAAGATCTTCGAGGCATAACGCTCCTGTTTCAACACTATGCAGCCATTAGTCTGCATCACTTCGATACCAAGGTAGTATGTTAGTCTTCCCAAGTCACTCATCTCGAATTTAGTAGCCATCTCCTCCTTAAATTCGATGATCTTCTTGACACTAGTACCAGTGATAAGTAAGTCATCCACATAAACAGCAACTATGAGAAGATGTTCCTTTCCTTTTCTCCGGTATAGTGATGGTTCTTTGGAGCACTTCTCAAACCTCAAGCCTTGAAGAATCTCGTTTAGCTTATTGTTCCAAGCACGTGGTGCTTGTTTGAGACCATACAATGCTTTCTTCAACTTGTAGACCTTAGCTTCTTCTCCCTTAACCTCAAAGCCTTCAGGTTGTGTAACATAAACCGTCTCTTTAAGCTCACCGTGCAAGAATGCGGTTTTCACATCAAGGTGATGAACTTCCCAGTTGTTTGATGCTGCTAGAGACAAGATGAACCGAACTGTTTCAATACGAGCAACGGGTGCATATACCTCATCAAAGTCAACACCATGTCTCTGCACATACCCTTTTGCAACGAGCCTTGCCTTGTACTTGTTGATGCTACCGTCAGGATTTCTCTTCACCTTAAACACCCACTTTAAACCTATTGGTTTACACCCAAAAGGTAGATCAACAAGATCCCAACACTTGTTCTTAGTTATAGATTCGATCTCGTCTTCACAGGCCAAGACCCATTCCTTCGACTCCTTTGCCTCACTGTAATTCCAGGGTTCTTCATTAATCGCAAGAAGAAGACGCTCTCCCTCTACTTCTGCCAAGCAAATGTAATCATCCAAGTAGCCAGGCTTCTTACGAGTTCTGTTTGACCTTCTCGGTGCCTCATCTGCATCTGACTCCTCTTCTCCATCACTTTCACTCAGAGCGGTTTCCTCTGTAAACTCTGTATCTCCATTGTTCCCTTCTTCTGTCTCACCAGTCCCAACAGTATTACCCATAACTCGAGTTCCGCTTTCATCTACTTCACTAGTAGCTTCTTCTTCACGCAAACCACTATTCCCAAACTCTCCATAAGACAAAACAAAGCCTTCAGATACTCTGTTTTTATCTTTACTCCAATTCCATCCTCTACTTTCATCAAAGATCACATCTCTACTAACGACAATCTTGCGTGTGTCTGGATCAAACAGACGGTATGCCTTAGAGCCAGGCTCAGTTCCCAAGTGTACTAGCATCCTTGATCTATCATCCAACTTCTTCCTTCCCACAGCTTCTGTTCTCGCAAAGCTTGTACAACCAAATACTCGAACATGGCTAAGGCTTGGTTTCTCCCCCTTATAAGCCTCGTATGGTGTAGTCTTCTCCAGTGATCTTGTTGCAACTCTATTTATCAGATACGTCGCATGTCTAGCAGCCTCTCCCCACAGATAATTAGGCATGTTCATGTGCTTGAGAACACTCCTAATCATCTCAAACAGAGTTCTGTTCCGTCTCTCCACTACGCCGTTTTGCTGCGGAGTGTAAGGCGCAGTCAGATGTCTCTTGATTCCTCTCTTCTCACAGTATTCCCGAAACTCATTACTTGTGAACTCGCCTCCTCTATCAGTTCTGAGTGTCTGTATAGTGGCCTTCGTCTCCTGCTCAACTAACGTTCTAAAGCTTTTGAACTTGTCAAATGCTTCGCTCTTCTCCTTTAACAGAACAGTCCACATATAGCGACTGTAGTCATCGATCAAGACGAACACGTATCTCTTGTGAGCTGGTGTAGAGGGTGTGATAGGTCCACACAGGTCCCCGTGTACAAGCTCCAACACTTTCGATGCCCGATAGGTTGTAGCTTGAGGAAATGGTTTCCTTGTTTGTTTGCCAAGCAAACACGAGTAACACGTTTCCTTCTCTATTGTCATCTTCGGTATCCCCTTCACCAACTCCTTATCTATCATCACCTTCATAGTGTCAACACCTATGTGTCCGAGACGTGTATGCCACTTGGTAGAGTCACTGAGAGAGATTAGCTGCAGACATCGAACTTGTTCAACTTCGAGCACCACTTTATAGAGCCTGTTTCTTGACCTACTGATCTTGACCAAAAGAGTACCAGTACGGTCGTATAGCAACAGAAGATCACCTTTCATACGCACCTCACAGCCTGCCTCTGTGGCTTGACCCAAACTGATTATGTTGCTTTTCAAGTCTGGAATATAATACACATTGCGTAGTATCTTTTTCTCTCCAGTCTTGAATAGAAAGCGTATGGATCCTTTTCCAGCAATGTCTATACGTGAGTCGTCACCGAATCTTACTTTTCCTGAAACAGTTTCATCTAGAGTAGTGAAGAAACTACGGTTTCCACTCATGTGATTACTGGCGCCGTTATCAAAGTACCACAAGTTGCTCAAGTCCATGTCTGCTCCAAGCATGCTTGGTTTCACCTTCTGTTCATTCAGGTAAACCACTTCATGCATCATTAAGTTCTCGGCTTCCTGTGTCTCATCATCCTTCTTCTCAGTAGCTTCTTGTAGCTTCAACAATCTGTCAGGACAGTCCGACGCATAGTGCCCCATCTTATCACATCTGTAGCACACGATCTTCGAATCATCTCTCTCACCACGATTTGCCTGATAGTAAGAACGACCACGACCTCTTCCTCCTCTCCAATAAGAGCGACCACCTCTTCCTCTGTTTCCTCTGTAATTATCATGAACAGGCTGTCTCGACTCTGTATTTGCATACATCAGCTTGGTTGAGTCCTCTTGTTGCTCCTCTTCTTCTTCACCAATTCTCTCCTCATAAGCCTTGAGCCTTCCTACTATATCCTCGAAACTGGTTGTATTGAGATCGAGGACCTGTTCAAGTGCTGCAATGATATGGATGTATCTCTTCCGCGGTAAGCTTTTCAGAAACTTTTTCACAAGTTTTGGCTCGTCAATAGTTTCACCAAGTGCTGCTGATTTAGATGTAATCTCTGAAAGCTTTCCCACAAAGACATCAATAGTATCTGTCTCCTTCATTTTTATTCTGTCAAACTCCGCCATTAAGGTCTGCAATCTAGCTTCTCGTACTCGATCAGCACCCACGTGTCTCGCCTTTATAGCATCCCAGACAGCCTTTGAGTTATCAAGCTCTCCTACCTGTAAGATCAATGCCTCAGGAATGGATTGGAACAACAGAGCCATTGCCATGTTATTCTTATCTTCGTCCTTTATTCCTTCCTCTATTGTCTCCCACACCTTATTGACCTTTAGAGCTATCTTCATACGCATTGACCATACTGTATAATTTGCAGCAGTTAACATTGGACACTTGATGGAGGATGGTCCGGTCTCCTTCATCTTCGTTTCAGACGTATCTTCCTCCTTCTTGTCTCCCATGCTCGATTACCTAATGTTGCAAGTATGTTAGGCTCTGATACCAAATAAAGTCTAAAAGGATTGAATTGTATAAAGAATAACTCTCTTTATTGACCTTGAGAAAATGACTCAAAACTCAAGAACACAAGACAACCTCTTCAAACTCTTAGGTTTAGCAAACACACTTGCAAACCCTTATATAGTTAAACGACAACGACATTTTAGGCTTATAGATAACTCCTATCTTATGTTTTAGATAACTCCAAATATATTCCTAAACCATATCTCGGTTAGGATATAGACAACTTATTCTCTAAGTTATCTCAAGCTTAACCAACACCTTTTTCATATAATTATTATCCCACTTCTCCACCGTAAGCAAAATAAGGAGGAAGAGAGCCAGCAGCAAATTCAAACACGTTTCAATCATTTGATAATAAAGACATAGTCTCTTTGTCCACATAATTGAAGATCAAAGATGTCTATAAACCGATGGAAAACGAGACTTCTATTATTCAGCAATATCGGATGTACTCGTTATAATATGAAAGAACATGAGTTTTAACTCACAATACAGGACTCTAAATAGCCATTCAAAGTTCATCGGATATACGTCCTAGACGACTTACCGATCACTTGAAAACGTAATTCCCGACGTTGAGTACAAGAGAGTTCATGAGCTCGAGATTACTAGTTCCACTCCCACGGACGAGAGCTCTCGAGGAGTGAGAGAAACGAACTCAAAGACAATTCCATTTCCACCATTGATTATACTAAAAAGTCGTTACGTCTACGTAGTGGAGGAGTAAAATTTCTAAAGAGATCGCAAGCTAGACTACGGCCCCACCACCAAGACCAAAGATGAAGAAGAAACTCTCTTTCTGTTGCAATCTTCTTAGTGACGTGACTGAGTCACGACGTTGCCATAGTTGTTCCAACGAAATACATTTCAAGTTCCTCTTACGTAATCAACACGACGTTGCCATAGTTGTTTTACGAGCTAAAGAGAAACAAAGGTTTTCAACTCCTGACAGAGATGGACGCGAGCCAGAGAAGAAGTCGCTCTTCATGTTTCATCTATTGCCTTGATACAACTCCGTGTTTGGTGAAGAACGCGAGTTCTAAATCTGACGCAAGATCATACTCAGCCAATCAGAGTTTTTAAGCTGATTTGTTCATAAACGACCTTTCACAAAAAGACGGACCATACTTCTCACGGAAACCATCAAACCCGATTTCTCGTTCGAAACAAAAACCGACGAACTTGACGTACCCTTGAAGACCGATGAAACAAGGTCTCACTCGAGATGATTATAAATTGAGCCATCGAAGACTTGAATTAAAGTTACTATCCACTCGACCCTCCATGAGCAAGAGCTCGCAGGATGAGGAACCACAACTACAAGCGCCTTTTTCTCACGGAACAACACCGACAAAGAAACAACAAATAGTCCGACCTCCGCTGGTCGATAGGACTGAATGAGAGCTCGCCGTCGGAGCTCGAGAGCTAAAACTGTAAACGCTTTTCCCTATGACGAAATCATACTCTGATTGTGGCAACGAATAAAGACAAACTCTTCTATGATATTTGATCTGACGAGATCGCGATCAAGAAAACGTTTCGCTCAAAATGAAACTGATGTCTCGCCCGAGACTGATGAAACCAGCATCTTGCTCGATACGTATGAGAGAAACGTCTCGCTCGAAACGAAATTGATGTCTCACTCAAGACTGATACAACCGACGTCCCTTTAGAGATGGTAATAATAAACTATGTTAGACTCGATCTCATATTGACTGAAAAACGAGTATAAGAGAATATTCCTTGCGACTTCACAAGCAGAGGAAAGCTGACTTTTCGTCCTTTAACCTCGTCACCTCACTAAAAGGATTGGGGGGCAACTAACTATTGGACCCAGATTTATCACCAGATCTTTCCCGCTTAAAAAACAAAAGCCATTAACTATCTCCCCACCTATGAACCGCCAGGAAGAACAAAAAGACCGTTGTTGATATTTAAACAAAAGAGATATGAAGACGTATTTGTTGAGACCGAGCATCTTCTAGAGGAGAAGACAAACCCCATTCTCTTCCAGCCAAAACAAACAAGAACTCACGAGATAGAATGAGGAACACACTCTCCTCTCCTTTTTGGTCATCACTCAACTTTGCAATTTATGAGAGCTCAATCTCTCACGAACATAAACTCATACACACCGAACCATCATATTATTCATTAATATGATTCGTGTTAACTCAAAAACGACGTTCGTATATGAACACGTATATGAACACGAGGAAAACCATGTTTTCATTAGAGATCATGGTTACAAACCCGAAACTACACCCGATTCCCAAGATCTCAATATGTATAAGTATGAAATCGAGGATATGCCAGAACAAGATTTCTCCACTCTCCACGAAACGAGAGCGTTAAGCTTGCGACTTCAAAACACAATTTCTTGTTCAAACAATTATTTAAGGAATGACACGATTCCGCGAGCTCCTAAAAGGAGGCCCGAAATAAGTTATTTATTTGTTACCAAACAATGTCTCATTCGAGACGGGGATCTCTTGGGCAGAGCGACACCAACGAAGAAACCGTAAAAGTTATCACCATTATAATTAAAAATATTCACCACCGTTTGATGAAAGGGACGTGGACCCGCCAATGCTCGAGAGCTAAAAGGCAGACACCTCTCCTTAAGCTGACTTATCTACTTTTCAAAGAAGAAAAGCATAAGCTGTTAAAGACCTTCATCATTAAATTTACATAATGATTAAACAGTTCTCCACCATGGATATGGCGAACAAGAAGAAGGAGTGTCATTTATTTATGATTAATTCATAAAGCACTAAGGTCTTTGCATTGGCCAAAACCGAGGATCTTTCCCACTTTCCAGAAAAGACGAACTTGTACTCACGAGCTCTAAACCGCAACTATCTCGACCGACATGCGATCAGCCAAATATGTTTACGTATTTTGATGTGAGGATAATTACTCTTCCTTCGACCACATCTCGAACACGATCAAGCTGCCAAGGAGCTCTAGGTGCTCCCAAATCTACCATTTCAGAATCCGGACGTTTCAAGACCGGAGATACATCCAAGAATCACCTCGATCAGGACCAATTAAACGCGAAAATTCCTTGAGCTTCTTAGCTCCCGCTAACGATATTTCCAAGATAAAAACAAAATCGAAAAGGTCAAGAAGCGCGATATGCTTTACGACGGCGAACCACACGAGTTATACACAGATATCAAGTCAATAATTCACGGCCACCTCAACCTCTCATAAACTACACAAGGAACACATAATGAAACATCCAACACCATCTATTCTCAGCTATCTCCCAATTGTAAAGACTGGAACACGCTCATGTCAGTAAACAATTATCTCCAATCTGCTTATACATAAATATACTGCATCAGAGAATATATTCTTGCATTACTTTTACAACTTTTAAGTCAAAACTAATTCATTTTTTAGTATCACTGCTTCGTAAAAAAAAACTTATACAACTACAAAATGTTTTATACACTCTTCCTGCGCGAGCTCGAACTATTAATTAGCAAGTTTTACCATGCGGTCTCAAACGACACAAGCTCTCATCCAGAGCCGTCTCAAACGTTTCACAGACCCTGTTAAAAAAAAAAAAAAGACCTCTTTTAATAATTTAAAATAATTTTGATTTTTTTACAAAATACTTTTATAATTTAAATTAAATACATTAATTTAATTATTTATAATCTAAATAACACCAAATTATTTTTGTTATTTATGAAAAATCATTGATCAAATCATTGAACTTGATTATTTAGCATTTTTCAATACAAAATCATTTATCAAATCATCAAATTTGATTATTTTTCTAATTATTTCAGTTATTTTACGTTTATTATATCCACAATTAGAAATCATAATCAATAAATATAATAGAGTAAAAAATATGGATAGTAAGCTATATACTCTAGATTTGATAAGTCACTCTTTTTTCTTGTAAACAAAAGCTGTATGCTAGCTTTATTTTCTTCGTGTCTGCTATTTTTAATTAAAAATGGTGAAGAAAATATTATTTTATTTTCCTTATTTATAATCACTAATTGATACATGTTTCCTAAACATAATCAATTAGAATATTAACTTTTTATACTACCATTGAATATTTTAACAAACATCAACAATTATTTATTATTTTCCAAAATATATAATTGATATAAATACTAATTACTTTCTAACTTATTGTCTTTTTAGTTGGTTATATAAACAAAATAAAAAATTGAAATTTACATTTATTGGTTATAAATACGAAAACAAAATTAAAATATAATCATTCTGATTTTTTTTATAAAAATATGATTTTAAATTTATAACTATTAGTAAAACAACAAGAAATTATGGACCCTCTAAACTTTTGAACCCTATTCGACCGCTCCATTTGCACGTGCTAAAATACGGTCCTACTCTCATCGATCTAAACCATATTTCGTAGCAAAAACAACATTGATAAATCACGTCCTTAGGCCACCACTGGTCTACATTTGGATTCCTGATAAGCTTCCATCTCGCAAAACATCTCGAGGACTAGCGATATAAATCGCTCATGTAGCCGAACCAAAATAAGCGTTCGCTCCCTACGTGTAGCCAATCATTTTGCATTGACTTGATGATTCATTGGGATTATACATATATTTCCAACATCTTTACACAATCACAAAGTATTTACCCAAACATGAATCAACGTAAAAACGACTAGATTCATATCGAAAAACTCATTAATAAAAAAGAATCTCAATAAATATATTCATCATGCGCGTCTAATCTATTAAGAGAGATCAAGGCAACCCCTCACACTTCCCAAGATCAGCAACCCTGTTCACAAGCTCGGCCTACTACCTGTACATCCACAAGCTCCATCCGACTCTCATCTCTCAGGCAGCACTTACAACAGACTACATAAGAATCATGTCCCAACCCATATACATAAACGATGTCGATCACTCAATGGTCAAACGAACCTTAACAAATCGATACAATTTATCCAATGTATTAGATTAAATTCACATTTCGATCATGAAAGAACCAGGATCAAACGCTCAATGCAAACTTTCTTGCACTCCCGCCATCGAATGGCAAACGACTTCACAAACTCTAAAGAATCAACTTGTAGTCACCACTCGAAGGAACGGCTGTTGGACCACGGTTTGACACCAACTTCCCCGCAATTATTGGAATGGATTATTGGCAAGAAGAAAAAAAAAGGAGTCAAATGCTCTCGTTGGAATTCTCCTAATATGACGGAATCAAAGACGAGAATAAGGAGGTACATGCGACAACATTACTAACTGGATGAAGATGAGCTCTTGGTATAAAAATAGGGAGAGGTTGTTCTCATAATCCATCTGATCTCTTCAGAAGAAGTACACGAATATAAATTCAACAAAGGAAACGACAACTACTTCTGGCTCAATTAGGATAAACGATACTTCCTCTACGTCTAAACATCTTAACAAGAGACACAATCCTCGAGGCAATGAAATGGGTGAAAAAAGAAGGAAGAAGCTTCATGTCAAGATCTCAGAACATGTCTCCATGAAAGCAGTTCAAGGATCATGAGAGCCTGTGACTTATAGTTTTCAAGAACTCAAATATAAGAAACGTACTTTCTTATTAATCACCTTCAATAGCTTAGAAAATACTCAAAACTAAGCTTGAATCAATCACACACACCAAGATTGTTTCTTACAACTTTCATTCACTTATATAGGTAAGGATAACTTCCTAAACCTACTTGTAATAACACTTACGAATATTTCCTAATCCTATTACATAATCAAACTCATAACCTCATTAGGATTAGGACAACTTGCATCTTAAGCTACTCTTTCAAGCTTATCAACATTCTCCCTCTTAAGCTTGACATCATCTTTACACACCACTTGCACTCCGATCATCTCCCTTAGCTCTTTGAATTGAACTCGGTTAACAGACTTAGTGAGTATATCAGCTCTCTGTTCATTGCCAGACACGAACTCCACTTCTATTTGTTCGTTCTCAACACATTCCCTAATGAAGTGAAACCTCCTGTGGATATGCTTACTTCGTCTGTGAAAAACAGGATTTTTCGACAACGCAATTGCAGATTTATTATCAACTCGTAGCACAACTCTTTTGCATTCTTCTCCCACGATCTCACTCAAGAGTTCTTGTAGCCAAATTGCCTGTTTAGCAGCCTCTGTAGCAGCCATGAACTCTGCTTCACACGAGGATAATGCCACGATCTCTTGCTTTTGAGAACACCACGTTATTGGACTGTCTCCGAAGTAGAGGATATGTCCGGTTGTGCTTTTGCCATCATCAATGTCCACATTATGTGAACTGTCACTAAAACCAATCAACTCTTGCTTTTCCTTCTTCCCAAATCGTAGACCAAGAGAGGTAGAGCCTTTTAGATATCTTAACACTTGCTTAAGTGCAGCTCCGTGAGACTCTTTTGGATCCTTCATATATCTGCTTAGTACTCCTACCGAAAAAGATAAATCTGGTCTGGTGTGTAGCAGATACCTAAGACATCCAATAGTTCTCCTGTAATCTGTCTCATTGATGCTTCTCTCCTCTAATGATTTCCCAAGCTTCACGTTTACTTCCATTGGTATAAGAGTGGGATTGCAGTCTTGCATCTCTACTTCTTCAAGTATCTTTCGAGCATAACTATCTTGTGACAACACAATGCCTTCACTTGTTTGACACACTTCAATACCTAAGTAATAGGTTAACCTTCCTAGGTCGCTCATTTCAAACTTCAGCGCCATCTCATCTTTAAACAACTTGACCAAACACAAGGATGATCCTGTGACCAGTAAGTCGTCGACATAAACACAGACAAGAAGAAGATCTCCTTTCTCGTATTTGCGATAAAGTGATGGCTCTTTGTAGCAACGAGTGAAACCAAGATCCTGCAGTATTTTGTTTAGCTTCACATTCCACGCTCTTGGAGCTTGCTTAAGCCCATAGAGAGCTTTATGTAGTCTATACACTTTATTTTCTTTTCCTTTGATCTCAAACCCTTCGGGCTGTGAAACATATACCTCTTCCCTCAGTTCTCCATGTAAGAAAGCTGTTTTCACATCAAGATGGTGAATCTCCCATTCTCTTGATGCAGCAATAGCAATGATCAAACGTATTGTCTCGATACGAGCTACTGGTGCGAATACTTCGTCATAGTCAATACCATGTTGCTGTATGTACCCCTTTGCTACTAAGCGTGCTTTGAACTTACTTATGCTCCCATCTGCATTCCTTTTTATTTTGAACACCCACTTAAGTCCAATAGCTTTAAAACCCTTTGGCAAATCGACTAGACTCCAAGTTCTGTTCTTTTCGATTGATCTTAGCTCATCCTCGCATGCCTTTATCCAGACTTTGTGTCTTTTTGCTTCGTTGTAATCCCATGGCTCATTGTTCATAATCATAAGTAACCTTTCACTCTCCACTTCTGCAACCAATACATAATCATCCAAGTAAGCCGGCTTTGTACTTAATCTACTCGATCGTCTTATATTACTTTGCTCTGTTTCTGAAACAGAGTCCTCTTCTTCATTCGTTACAGAGTCATCTTCTTCATCTAGACCTGTATCTTCGCTACCTCTCGTTTCACTTTCATCTCCTGTATGATCACCAGCAATTGTCAATGGTATTAAAACATGACCAAAAGAACTCTGTTTTGGTCTCGTCTCATCCTCATTGCTCCAATTCCATTGCTTTTCTTCATCAAATAATACATCACGGCTCACTACTATTTTCTTGGTCATTGGATTTAGTAACCGGTATGCTTTAGAACCGGGTTCAGTTCCTAGATGTACCAAGATCTTTGACCGGTCGTCAAGCTTCTTTCTCCCAGCAGCTTCTGTTCTTGCATAACAAACACAACCAAAAACCTTAAGATGAGAAACATTCGGTTTCTTGTGTCTCAAGGCTTTGTATGGTGTTTGTCCGTTTAGAGATCTGGTCGCAATCCGATTGATCAGGTATGTAGCATGTCTGAATGCTTCTCCCCATAGTTCATTCGGAACACTCATATGTTTAAGCAAGCTTCTAGTCATCTCGAGCAAAGTCCGGTTTCGTCTTTCAACTACTCCGTTCTGCTGTGGAGAGTAAGGCGCAGTCGTATATCTGTTGATCCCATGTGTATTACAGTAGTCATTGAACTCATGAGAACAGAATTCTCCTCCTCTGTCTGATCGAAAACACTTCACCTTCATACGAGTCTCTGCTTCTGCAATTTCTTTGAAAGCTTTGAACATTGCAAACGCCTCACTTTTCTCTGACAGCAATATAGTCCACATGTACCTTGAGAAATCATCAATTAGCACGAACACATAACGTTTCTGTCCTGCAGTACGAGGGGTAATAGGTCCACATAAGTCACCGTGTACTAGTTCAAGTGGGCTCGTTGCTCTGAAGGAAGTAGCTTGTGGAAATGGCTTTCTTGATTGTTTTCCGAGCAGACAAGACACACATGTTTCCTGTTTAACAGATATGTTCGGTATACCAGTGACCAGCTCCTTACTTATCATCTTCTTCAATGTCTCAGAGTTAACATGACCCATTCTGGCGTGCCATCTTGATGATTCCGTAGTAGCATTAGCATGTAGACACTCTATAGTATCAGTTTGCAATTTAACCTTGTAGAGTCTATTCTTAGCTCTTGCTGTCTTGATAATCAATGATCCTTTTCTGTCAAATAATGTCAGCACATCTTCTTTCATTCTTATCTCGCAACCACTCTCAGTAGCTTGACCCAAGCTCACGATGTTGCTTCTCAGACCAGGTATGTAATAGACATTAGTTAGTGTTTTCTTTTCGCCATTCTTCAAGACAAACCTTACTGATCCTTTTCCTTTTATATCGATACGTGAGTCATCTCCAAAACGAACTACTCCAGTAACCTCATCATCTAATGTGTTGAAGAAATTTCTATTCCCACTCATGTGGTTACTAACCCCATTGTCAAGATACCATATGTTCTCCATATCTTCTTCAACCTCAAACACACTTGGCTTCACCTTCTTCTCATTAAGATATACCAACTCGTGCATTAACAAATCATCTGCTTGTTGCGTGTCTTCTTCTTTTTTTCAGTTGTTTCTTGAAGCTTTAGCCTTGTATCAGGACATTCGGAGGCGTAGTGTCCTGTTTTATCACAAGAGAAGCAGGTAATATGACTTTTATCCTTAGCTCCGTACTGACCTTGCTTATAGGCTTCTCTTTGTGCAAAATAACCAACACGTCCTCGGCCTCTTCCACCTCTCCAAGATCCCCGTGTTCCTCGTCCTCTTCCTCTTCCAAAACTATCTTGACCTTGCTCACTATTAGCATACATGAGCTTGCCACGTTCATCACTCTGTTCTTCATCATCTTCTTCGTTTATTCGTTCTTCATATGCTTTCAATCTTCCAACTATGTCTTCAAAGCTTGTTTCGTTGAGATTTAACATCTGTTCAATAGAGGCAACTATTTGAATGTACCTTTTCCTAGGTAAACTCTTTAAGAATTTCTTCACCATCTTCGGTTCTTCTATCACTTCACCAAGCGAAGCGCACTTCGATGTTATTTCAGTTAACTTGCCAATGAAGCAATCAATGGTATCCTCTCCCTTCATCTTTAGTTTATCAAACTCTGACATTAGAGTACATAGACGTGCTTCTCGTACTCTTTCAGCCCCTACATGTCTTGGTTTGATTGCATCCCAAACAGCCTTGGCCGTGCTTAAATTACCTACTTGCAAGGTTAGTGCTTCCGGTATGGACTGAAACATCAATGCTATGGCCATGTAGTTTTTCTTCGCATGTTTGCTTCCGTCTTCAACTGTTTCCCAGACATCATTACACTTAAGAACGATAGTCATCCGCATAGCCCAGACTGTATAGTTCGAAGAGTTAAGCATTGGTAGTTTGATAGTTGAGGATCCAACATCCTTGTTGCTTATCTCGATTTCATTCCTTACTTCCTTAACGTCTCCCATGGTAGTCTCGAAAAGGTTTCGTGCTTAAAGGTTATTAACCTATAAGCTCTGATACCAAATATAGTTTTCAAGAACTCAAATATAAGAAACGTAATTTCTTATTAATCACCTTCAATAGCTTAGAAAATACTCAAAACTAAGCTTGAATCAATCACACGCACCATGATTGTTTCTTACAACTTTCATTCACTTATATAGGTAAGGATAACTTCCTAAACCTACTTGTAATAACACTTACGAATATTTCCTAATCCTATTACATAATCAAACTCATAACCTCATTAGGATTAGGACAACTTGCATCTTAAGCTACTCTTTCAAGTTTATCAACATGACTTAAAGAAGATCTCTCATCCAGCAGGAGAAACGACCACAAATATTATAATCATCACCATAATTATCGAATCATTATGTTTCCATAATGAATAAAGAATTCCTCCACCGTTTGATTATTCAATCAAAGGAAGAAGCGACACATTGCTTTATGTACATTGTTCACAAAGGATATACATCTTTGTATCTGTCAAAGATAAGAATCTTATTAACGACAAAAAAACGAGCATTATCATGCCAACGGCACGAGCTCGTATTCATATGATGCCATTTACATGAAACCAATGTCATCACTAAAGACCTACAAAACCCATATCTCTTTTGAGATGATGATAATGAACTACTCGAGACTTCACGAACTATCTAGAGGAACTCGACTTGAAATCGTATTGTTATTAGGTTCTCTGTCCTACAACCTGGTCGCCTCGCTTAAAGGACTGGGGGACAAATGTTAGATCCAATTTCGGTCAAAATTCTAGATAGGGCCGAAGATAATGTGGGCCGCACGACCGGAAGCAAAGATAAGACCCAATCCACGAAAACTATTGGTACCGGATTCGAAACCAGAACCATCCCATTACAAGCTCCGGGTGTTAATGGTTTACATGTCTCGGTTCAGTTGAAATGGTTTAATGATAAGACCAATCAACAATCTTGACCAATCCAATGGTAAAAGATACTCTTAACTCCATGTTCTAGAAAAGAGGAAGTCGTTGAATGACTTAAGGACCACGTGCAACCACATACGTAAAGGAATGTATCACTCTTATAAAAGGAGAAGGAGATGGTCTCGTGAGGGCATCTCTCGGATGAAACGAGATCAGAGAAAGAAGCCATCAATTATTCTCATCATTATTGGGGAAAAATATCCAGACATGAATTTTTTCTAGTTTCCGGATAGGTCCTCGACTTCCGGATCCTTGTTCAAGAAGAAACCAGGAACCGACCCCTGCCTTGGGTCCGACCCCTAGATCGGACCGACCTCTTGAAGCAAAATAGAAGTTTTCTACCTAAAGGGAAACTTCCATTTTTCCGATTATGGAAGAGTTCTATTACTTGAAGCCGACATCTACAACTATAAAAGGGGAGCCCAAATTCTAGAATAAGGGATCGACTTTCGGAGACTAAAAGATTAGAGTTTAGGCGACTAGAACTAGGGTTTAGACACCCAAACATTGCAGTCCCGATCAAAACACTCAATAACATCTTCTAGTTTACGATTTCTATTGCTTTCATACAAATCCTCTAGTGTTCCGTAGCACTTAAACGATCCTACACAAAAATACCCTAACAGTTTGGCGCTAGAAGGAGGGGAGTGATCCAACTACGTGACGATGGCATTAGAGGACGACGCTAACCAGACGGAGATGACTTCGAGAGAGATCGAGCTCCTCAACAAGCTCGAGTTTCTTCAGAGTCAGGTTACCGATCTTCACAAAGCTCAGGAGGCAACACCCGGAGGTCCCGAACTTCTCCTTGAAGTTCAAACCCTAAAAGACCAACTTGGAGAGCACTCCAAGCAACAACAGCAAAGCGCCGAGAAGCTAGACGCCATAGAGGCGGAGAATCTTGTCCTCTGACAAGAGAACCATACCCTCGGTGAAGCTAGCAACAGACGAAAGCGGTTCTGGACTAAGGTACGACCCATTGCTTCACTCTACACTCCGCGCGACAGTGAAGAGGTACCTCGTCGACCCGCCTCAACCGAAGACGAAACCGAAAGCCGAGGAGCCGCGAACGATAGGACCCGAGTACAGGTAGATAGCGATTCCGATACAGAGGACGAGGAGTATTCACCCGATGATCCCGAGATCTCAGATCCAGCCCTAGCAGCCTACTTAGAAAGAGTGGTGTCCGAAAGGTTCAGCACCATTCAATCTATGGTAGAAAGGCTCCCTGTGGCAGCTCCTCCTATTCGAAGAAGCAATCATGGGTCCTACTCCGATACACCTTTCGTGGAAGAGATTGCTTCGGTGGAGATGCCGCGAAAGTTCTCTTTCCCAAGCATAAATATGTACGAAGGTACTGGGGACCCCGACAATCACATTGCTCAGTACAAGCAAAGCATGCTAGCAGTAGCAATCCCTCGGGATGCACGGGAAGATACCATGTGCAAAGGATTCAGATCGACCTTGACCGGCCCCGCTCTTCAATGGTATATCAACCTGCCCACCAAATCCATCAAATCCTTTGCAGCCCTTAGCGATAAGTTCGTGGAGCAGTTCACTAGCAGCCGTGACCTAAAGAAGAACTCGGATGATCTCTATGAGATCCTCCAGCATAGGAATGAGCCCCTTCATTCTTACATAGCTCGCTTCAACCAAGCAAAGGTAGCTATTCCTGAGTGCAACGCTGATACGGCTATCTCAGCCTTTTAGAGGGGTCTACTTCCAGAGGGACACCTTTACAAGGAGCTGATCAAATACAAGTGCAGGATTATGGAAGACGTGCTGTCTCGTGCTTGGGCTCAAGTAAGATGGGAAGAAGATGTCGCTAGTAGGGCTAAAGCCGGTCCGAAGTATGATCAGAAGTCATCAAAGCCTACAAGGATTGACCGCGACGAGCCTTCTCACTCTAAGTCCGCTAGGGAGACTAGTAACCTGAACATGGGCAGGTATCAGCATCGACCTTTGCCTAGATCCGAAGGGATGATGGTGTCTACTTGGCCTGACATCTCCCATCTCGCAATATCCAAACCGGAGCTGATCGGTGTCTTACGACAAATGGGTCCTCAAGTCAAGTGGCCCCTTAAGATGAAGGTTGTGGAGGCTAATCGAAATCCCAAGCGATGGTGCGAGTTCCATAGTGATCATGGTCATACCACGGAGGATTGCATAGCCCTAAAGATGGAAGTCGTCGAGCTCCTCAAGAAAGGCTACCTACGGGAGTTCCTCTCGGATAAAGCCAAGAACCTTCTAAATAAAGAAGGTCCAAGTCTCCCTATCGAGGGAGCTCCTGCATTGCCACCACAGCAAGACCGGGTGATCCATGTCATCACATGCGGATCAGAGGTGAGCGGAATTAGCAGTGCTGCAGCCAAGAAAAGTACTCGCAATGCCAGGAACGGCCAAGAGGCCGAGGGTCCCAAGCGCCTATTCCTTGGAACGGATGAGATCAGTTTTACTGCAAGGGAGCAGGAGAAGGTCCTCACTCCTCACCCCTCATCACGACGTTCTTGCTATTTTACTTACCATAGCAAACTGCTTGGTCAAGCAGATACTAGTAGATAATGGGAACTCCAGCAACATAATCTTCTATTCGGCCTTCGCCGACCTGGGTTTGGAACCTACAGCCCTAACCAGAAAGGCAACCCCCCTCGTAGGCTTCAGTGGAGAAGTCAAACAAACCTTAGGAGAGGTCATTCTTCCCGTGTATGCCGAAGGGGTAAACCAAGCCACGAAGTTCCTGGTCGTCGACTGCCCCTCATCATACAACGTGATATTGGGAAGGCCTTGGATCATGAAATGGGAGCCGTACCTTCAACTTTGCACCAGCTGGTCAAGTTCCCAACCCCTTGGGGCATCAGAGCGGTCATGGGGGATCAAGAGAATGCTAGGTCTTGCTATCAGACTACCCTTAGGGGAAAGACTCAGGTCTTATAGCAATTACAGAAGAAGCTTCCGGCCCCACATACCGAAGAGCCGGAAGTGGAAGAAATGGATGAGGTCCCGCTCACGGAACGGAACTCAAGTCGAAACTTAAAGATAGGCTCCAAGCTTCCGGAAAGCTTGAGAAGGAGACTGGTCGATTTCTTAAGATCCAATTCCGATTGCTTTGCTTGGTCTCACGAAGACATGCCTGAAATTGATCCCGATGCTATCATGCATCAACTCAAGGTGGATACAATGCATCCTCCTGTCAGACAGAAGACGAGAAAATTCGCTCCTGAAAGGGACGAGATAATCAACGAAGAGGTCAAGAACCTACTAGATGCTGGATTCATACGAGAGGTGCAATACCCGGAATGGCTAGCCAATGTGGTGGTTGTCAGGAAGAAGAATGGGAAGTGGAGAGTCTATATCGACTTCAAGGACCTTAATAAGTCTTGTCCTAAAGATCCTTTCCCTCTGTCTCACATCGACAAGCTAGTCGACGCAACGGCTGGTCACGAGCTGATGACTTTCATGGATGCGTTCTCTGGATATAACCAGATCCTAATGCACCCTGACGATCAAGAGAAGACCTCATTCATGACCTCAAGGGGTATCTACTGTTACAAGGTTATGCCTTTCGGATTGAAGAACGCCGGCTCGACCTACCAAAGGCTTGTCAACATGATGTTCGCCGACCATATAGGGCAGACCATGGAAGTCTACATTGATGACATGTTGGTGAAGTCCCTAGAAGCCGAAGACCATATCTCACACCTTCAACAAGCCTTCACCACTCTCAGGAGGTATAACATGAAGCTAAACCCTTCAAAGTGCTCGTTCGGAGTGATCTCTGGAAAATTCCTAGGGTACATAGTCACTCACAGGGGCATTGAAGCAAACCCAGAACAGGTGAGAGCGATCCAGGTGATACCTTCCCCTTGCAACGTCAAGGAGGTGCAAAGACTGACAGGACGGATGGCCGCCTTGAGCAGATTCATCTCCAGGCTATCCGACAAGTCGCATGCCTTCTTCGAAACCCTGAAGGACCCCAAGGACTTCCAATGGACCGAGAAATGTGAGCAAGCCCTATCCGATCTCAAGGCCTATCTCACTACTTCACCTCTCCTCGCAAAACCTTTGGAAGGTGAGGTCCTACTGCTCTATCTGGCGGTATCGGAACACGCAGTCAGTGCGGTCCTAGTAAGGGAAGAAGGAAGAAAACAGCATCCTATCTACTTGATAGTGCTTAAATTACCCAGTAGAGCTTACTCTCTCAAATAAGAGGTACAACTATAGTACTTAGGGATCGAATCACGAGGAGCTGGGGAACCAATTAAATAAAATCTACTAATCAATCCTAGGCGAAGTTGGTTTTAATGATAGAAATGTAAACATCAATTCCTAAAATGAGTAAGGTAGTTGCTCTAACTTACAGTATGATGGGTTGTTTAAATGTGATAAAGAGTGCTAGACTTAGGGCTTTTATTCAGGAATGGAGATTATAATATCTATAAATGCCTAACAAGTTGCTTGCATGATATATTAGAACTCAGTCGCTTAATCTCGGTGATGTCTCACTGGTTAAATAATCTAGATCTCTGGCCTCAACTGTCGTATGTTGACACAGAAAAAGAGTCGATCGATAATCTTTTAGAGATATCGATCGATACACCTTTCCCTCGGCGATCGATTCACCTGTCGGGATATCGATCGACAGCTTCTAGAAATGCCTAGGCGCGAGCCGATAATGAACACTAGATCTCAAGGAGGGCGGTTAGCTCTTCTCTAGAAGATACTAGTTCAAATAGATAATTCAAGATTATCAGAGATCCTAGTGATCTATATTCTAGTTAGCTACTCTAGAACAAGCTTAGGGTGCAATATGTTTGATGAATATCACAACTTAGCAATTATAGTTTGGGGCTAATCCCACAAACCTATTTAAACCCTAGATCTAACAAGTAGACTACTCAGACATAGCTAAGCAATTCATGACAATAGATAGATGAAAGAATTGCATAGATAGAATAGAGTAGAAATACAAAAGGAGAATATAAATCTCTACAATCTCTCAAAAACAAATAAAACTCTAGTCTCTCTCTCACACTCTCTGCTTTGTGGTAACTTAGACTTTTGCAAAGCTTGCCGTCAAAAATACTTAGCAGGAATATTTAAGCATTTCTATTAGCTTAAAAACTCGTCAGGGGCAATCTCGTAATTTGGTGAAGTCTTGGTGAAGTAGTAGGCTAAACCATTTCGTCCTCGATATCGATCGAGAACACTGATGTGTATCGATCGATTATAATCTTCTAGTACGCGGATCTTCTCAGCTACATCGATCGACAACTCTGGATGAGTATCGATCGATTTTTATCGCAATGTTAACTTCCGACTTGGTCTTAAATGGTCAACTCGGGTATATCATCTCTTGTACTCCAAAATGCTCCAAAAACATCACTTTCTCACAAAATTCTCCTGAACCTGAAAATATACCTAACAGGCTAGAAAACAGATTAAATATATAATAAAACACTAGTATACCATGGTTAAAAACGGGTAAAATCCATGGTATATCAACTCCCCCAGACTTACTCCTTTACTTGTCTTCAAGCGAAAACAATAATCTTTGGAAAGGTTTGTAAACAGTAGGACTCAAAGATTCAAAATATTGAAGTCATCACTCTATGGGATTGCAATCCATATCTAAACATCCTAATCACAGAAGTTCACTATGCCTTATCCTAGCTTAGCAACCAAATTCATCTAGTCAACAACTTAGCAAATCTCATCTTACATTTCCCTCTACTAACCTCATTTCTTAACATAAAATAAAAGTGCGGGCTTTACCTTAGGAGTATCGATCAAAGGACACATGGATTCAAATCAAACAAGTTTCTGAACACACAGGTAGTCTTCTCTGATCCCTTTCTCCCCTCATTTCTCTTCTCTGGATCTCTTATTAGTTTCAATTTCAACAGGTTTCGATGCCACAAAGGTCATCTAGTCTATCTCATTGACATTTGCATTGTAACTCATACATTTTGACAAAGTGTAGCGAATAATGAGGTCTTTGGTAATTTACCTATCCCTCGTTTCCACAATGTGTGATCATCCTTGAGATTTAGAATACTGGAGTCGCAGGAGACACTCCTACCCCTCTACTCTCAAGAAATCATTTCAATCTTTTATAACATAAAATTAGATCTCTGAGATGCCGAAGAGAGAGAAGGAAGGGAACCAGAAACACACAGACTTTTTACCTTCCAAACTTGTAAGAGGATTCCGATCCAGTGATTTCCAAGCCCCAAGACAAGCAAATAAGTCAGTATTAGTGTTGGAGGTCAGCTTTGGTTCCTTCAAACAATCTTAGCTAGTGTATATAGATGACATGTTGATCCACTTTAGCATCTTTAGTACTATCTGCAATCAGTAAATCTAGAATGGTGCTAAAGAGTGGTCAGACAATCAAATATAAATCTATATCAATGTCCCTATTTAATACTTATGCGAAAAACAATTTTGAAAAACATTTTAAATAAAAACCAAAAATAAAATATAAAAACACGTATTAGTAAACTCCCCTCAGACTTAAATTACACTGTCACAGTGTAATACAACCGGAGTGAAGTAAATAAAATAAATCATAATAAATAAATGAATAAATAGAACAAGATAGAATGATTAAACCTGATCGACAAGGTATCGATCGATTCGTAGGGGTGTACGTCGATCGTTTGTAATGGTCGTGTGGTGTCGAGCGATATTAATGGTACGTGTCGGTCGATGGAATCATCATTCTACTCGGATCTTATAAAACTGCAAAAATAAATCCGAAAAATAAAAGTAAAAATGAAAAATAATAAAATAAAAGAAAAATAAAAGAAAACCTAATAGTGGGTTGCCTCCCACTCAGCGCTTTGTTATAGTCATTTAGCTTGACTGTGGTAGGTGTGTGACTCATGGGGTGCAGTGAGGATTGTTGTTTGCTGGTGGGCAAACATTTTCCTCATCTTTGGATTCAGCAGCAGTGAAGCTTCTTGTGGCATTATCTGATCTTGTCCATCTAGGTTGTATCTTTGCTAAATCTGCTTTGATGACTTGCAACCTTCTGTCCAAATCTTCCATGTCAAACTGATGCTGGCAGAAATTTAATGTTGAATGCTCAGACAGTTTTTCATGTTGTTCCGTGTTGTGCTGGTCATAAATTTGCTGATCCTGATCTGCCAAGGACTCGGTGTCGATCGATGCTACAACTTGTGCATCGGTCGTTTCGCTGAAATTTTTGTCGGTCGACTCAGTGTCACCTGTGTCGATCGATTCTGAGCGTTCGCCTTGGTACTTCATATTACGTATATCGTTCTTCAGCTGTCGAGTGATTCTGCAAAGGCTGTTCACTCGTTCGTTGACAATTGTCGTCAATGTCATCACTTCTCCCATGAAGTCTATCTTCCATAGCATTCATACCTTCGTACAGCTCGTGTTTGATCTGATCAACCTCCTCTGTAGTGCATGCTCTCTTCGCTGGTGGTGGCCCGATGTCGATCGATAATGGTCTAGCCCTGTCGATCGATGTCGTGTTTCTGTTACGAAGACCAAGATGGTCTTGAACTCTGCTCATGACTTGTTGTAGCTCGTTCAGCTGTTGTGACAGTGTATCCAGGTATCACATGATAGGTGAACTGAAATGATCGTGTTTTTCCTCGTATGATTTCATCCTATCTTCCAGTGCTGCAAACCTTGTGTCGATCGATGGTGAAGACTGTGTGTCGATCGATGGAAAAGTAGCATTCTGAGTCTGATCTTTCTTGCGAATTGACTCCAACTCTTTTTGTAGAAGATCGATCCTCTTGCTTAACCATTCGTCATTGTTGTTGAGAGGGCTGTAGACGTCTCCAATCCGTGTATTGATGTAAGCAATCTCCCATTCATCTTTCTTAGGTGATGAACATTCTGGTCGGTTCCTGGATGTAGTCTTGTCGATGTCGATCGATGGTACAGGTACAGTGTCGATCGATACTGGTGGCGTAGCTTCCTTCTCAAGCATAGTTCTAATGCTCTCAATCTCTATTCTTAGCACTGCCATATCACTTTGGAAATCCTTGTAGCTGATACCCAAAGGCTGGAAAGTGTCTTCCACCAATGTGCGCATGTATGCCTCAAGGTGTGCCTGAGCTCTCCATACATCAGTCACCATATCATCTATCTCCTCTCTGCTGTAGGGTACTGGTGGTGGTCTGTTGATATACCATGGATTTTACCCGTTTTTAACCATGGTATACTAGTATTTTACTATATATTTAATCCGTTTTCTAGCCTGTTAGGTATGTTTTCAGGTTCAGGAGCATTTTGTGAGAAAGTGATTTTTTTGGAGTATTTTGGAGTACAAGAGATGATACACCCGAGTTGACCATTCAAGACTAAGTCGGAAGTCAACATTGCGATTATAATCGATCGATACTCATCCTGAGTTGTCGATCGATGTTGCCGAGAAGATCCGAGTACTAGAAGATTATAATCGATCGATACACATCCAGTGTTGTCGATCGATATCGAGGACGAAATGGTTTAGCCGACTGCTTCACCAAGACTTCACCAAATTACGAGATTGCCCCTGACGAGTTTTTAACCTAATGGAAATGCTTAAATACTCCTGCTAAGTATTTTTGACGGCAAGTTTTGAAACCCTTTGAAGCTTGAAGGTTTTTACGACCAAAGCAGAGAGTGTGAGAGAGAGACTAGAGTTTTATTTGTTTGAGAGAGATTGGAGAGATTTCTCATCTACTTTTGTATTTCTACTTTATTCTATCTATGCAATTCTTTCATCTATCTATTGTTATGAATTGTCTAGCTATGTATGAGTAGTCTACTTGTTAGATCTAGGGTTTAAATAGGTTTGTGGGATTAGCCCCAAACTATAATTGCTAAGTTGTGATACTCATCAAATGGATTGTACCCTATGCTTGTTTTAGAGTAGCTAACTAGAACATAGATCACTAGGATCTTAGATTATCTTGAATTATCCATTTGAGCGATGCCTGTTTCCCGTTGAGAAGAACGACAGTTCCTCCTTGAGACCTTGCGGTCATATTCGGTTCGCGCCTAGGCAGATCTAGAAGCCGTCGATCGATACCCGACTGGTAAATCGATCGGTGCCGCGAAAGGTGTATCGCTCGATATCTCAAAAGGATATCGACCGACTCTTTTTCTGTGTCATCATGCGAAAGGTGTGGCCAGAGATCTAGATATTTTAACCAGTGATTCATTCACATATGTTAAGCGGCTGAGATCTATAGTATCATGCAAGCAACTTGTTAAAGCATTTATAGAGATTATAATCTCCATTCATGAATAGAAACCCTATGTCTAGCACTCTTTATCCCATTTAAACAACCCTTCATATTGTTAGTTAGAGCAACTGCCTTGCTCATTTTAGGAATTGTTATTTTCATTTCTATCATATAAACCAACCTTGCCTAGGATTGATTAGTAGATTTTATTTAATTAGTTCCCTAGCTCCTCGTGATTCGATCCCTAAGTACTACAGCTGTACCTCTTATTTGAGAGAGTAAGCTCTACTGGGTAATTTGAGCACTATCAAATTTGGCGCCATTGCCGGGGAGCTTTGATCGCCATTAGATTTAATCTTATTAATCTTAGGTTTTTCTTTTATCCCCCCTTTCTTATTTAAAATTTTCTTGTCTTTTCAGGTACATGCCCAGCAGTACCAGAAGCAACAGGGGAAATCAACTATTATTCTCAGAGGATCCTGCACACTTGGAACGCTCAATCCGCAAAGACCTACGCTCCGCATCGATCGACAGAACCTCATTACCGTCGACTGACACTCACGTTCGACAGTCGACCAACACTCAGACAGCACCGTCGACCGATACCGTTCGCCGATCCGCATCGTTCGATACTTCTAACCGTATATCGATCGACACTACTCCGCGAAGCATGGTCGCGATTGTCATTCTCACGCAGGGCGAGAATGGAAACCTGTATGACCAAGATGGTCATATGTGTAATGCAACAGGTCAGAAACTAGATGCACAGGGAAACATAATCCCTGAACCTGAAGCTGAGGCTACAGGAGAAGCTCAAACACGATCGTTGGCAGACTATAACCGTCCAGACGAGTACTACACCAACAGATCATCTATTCGACTTCCAGAGATTCAGAAGCCGAACTTCGAGCTCAAGCCTCAGTACTACTCTCTCGTGTCTCAGATACCTTATTCTGGGCAATCACACGAGCATCCTATGGACCATCTGGAGAGGTTCGAGGATCTTATCGCTGCTATTCGTATGGATGGAGTCCCCGAGGACTACCTACTCTGCAAGCTCTTCAAATACTCACTGATTGGAAAAGCTTCGCACTGGCTCAAGCAGCTACCTACAGGATCACTGACATCCTGGGCCGACATCAAAAACGCCTTCCTGCGTAATGTCTTTGATGAGGCACGCGCTGAAGACTTAAGAAGCAAAATCGCCACTTTCGCGCAGAAGCCTAGTGAGACTTTTAAAGACGCCTGGATGTGATTCAAGTTCTTCCAGCGAGACTGTCCACACCATGGATTCAATGAAGTGCAGCTGTTAAGCACTTTCTACAGAGGTATCGCCTTAAGGTATCAGATGGCTCTCGATACTGCTAGTGAGGGGAACTTCAACACTAGGAATCCAATAGAGGCTGTGAGACTTATTGAGAACCTAGCCAACAGCAGCAGCACCAAAAACACTGACTCTGACAAGAAGAAATCGGTTGCAGCCATCGGTGAAGACCAGATGAATGAAGTCAGAGCCAAGTTAGATGCTTTACATGCATTTCTGGAGCAGCCAGTTTGCTCAGCTGAAGAAGGAGAGGTTAGAGAGGATGATAAAGAGGAAGATGTGAACTACATTGGAGGTACTGGATTTCAGAGATATGGAAACCGGAGTGGAAACAAAAACTTTTTTGGCAGTGGTCAGAAGAGTAACTACAACCAGAGTTCACAGTATCAGAAACCCTTCACCAACACAAGGAACTACGGCAACTCAGCTTACCAAAACCCACCGCCACCCACCCAGGAGAGTAAGTTTGATGCCATGATTGATAGAGTTCTGGAAGGTCAGCAGAAGCTTACAGTAGACTTCAATGGGAAGATTGATTTTGTCTTCAACAATCTAACCACGAGGATAGACACCATCTGCACTCAAGTTAAGAAACTTGAGACACAGATTGTCCAGACTAAAGACTCTATCAGAAGGATTGGAACTTCTAAGGAAGTAGGGGAAGAAAATAGGAAACACCACGTCAATGCTATCATAGATGATGATTTCTGGCAAGTGGTGAAACATGAGAAGCTACAAGAAGGAGACTTTGAAGTGGAAAGTTCACTAAGTCTCGGTGGATCGCAATGGTGTCGATCGATACCAACTACTCCACATCGATCGACATCGACGATGTCTTTTCCGGATACGCTTGCAGACTGCAACGCGGTTAGGATATTGACACATGCTGAATTCACGGCTTCTCATCCATACCCACCCACCCACACCTACGAAGATATCGACCGACGAGACGAGCCACTCATCGATCGACACAACGAAGAGAACCGTATCAATCGACCCTATTCTCTACGTATCGATCGACACACACCTCTCACATACCGAGTGCAACTACCATCGATAGACAGCAACCGAATCAATGCACTCACACCCACACCGAAACCACAAGCTACCCCTACCGACATAACTGGTAACCTTTCAGACACTACACCTGCATCAGAGGAAACTGAAGGAAGAAGGTTAAGGAGTCGGAAGGAGAAGATTCCTAAGAACCTTAAGAGGGAAGCTAATGAAAAGGAGATTGATGGTTTCACTAAGAGAGTTATCGGAATCCCACCAGAGAAACCTTTTGAGGAGGTTTATTTCACAAAGAGATTGTGGATGTTCTTCAGAGAAACAATGGAGACTGAAACTGACATTAGGAGAAGGTTTGACAACGTCAGAGAAGAGATGAGGAAAAGGATTACTTTGCTAAAGAAGAGTGATCCTGGGAAGTTTGCAATACCCTGTGTGGTACAAGGGATTGAATTTCCTCATGCACTATGTGACACTGGTTCATCAGTCAGCATCTTACCAAAGGTCATGGCAGACCATTTGGGCCTGCAAGTAGAGCCTTCACCACAGATCTTTACTTTCGTGGATTACTCTCAGAGAAACTCTGGAGGCTTCATCAAAGACCTGGAGGTACATATTGGTGATACTATCGTCCCTGTGGATTTTCATGTCCTAGACATCAAACTAAATTGAAACTCTTCCCTCTTACTTGGAAGAGCATTTATGGCTACAGTAGGAGCCATATGTGACATGAACACCAACAGGATGTGCTTGACTAAGATAGATCCAGATATCCTCTACGACCCTGTCAAGCTTGGCAAACCACCAGCCAAATTAAAGGTAAAGGAAGATGATACTGGTATCATCGCAGTTTGTCATTGTGAAGTCGAGTACGAGACAGAGTACTCGGGATCGATCAACAGTACTTTGACGTCATCGATCGACACTTACAAGTCGGAGGAGATCGACAACAATTATGGATCATGGATCGACAGAGATCCACCAGATGATCAATTCGATCTACCAGATCATTGCTACCCGAATTTCGACATCCCACCCAACCGAAAGGAAGATGATTACTCAGTAAGGAGTTGGGCGGATATCGGATTTCATGAGAGTTTTGCAGTAGACATAGCCACCTCTTCCCAAAGTGGAGACCACAGTGAAGAATATGATGAAGATTTTTGGGAAGAGAGGGCTTGGGAAAATTACTTGGAGAATGACATATTTGCATTTCGATTCCCACAATCGATCGACATCAACCACCCACCATCGATCGATTATCTACTTCATCCAGCAAAACGACATCGTCCATCGATCGACATTGCCAGTATAATATCGATCGATATTAACCCGGACGACTTAAAGGACACAATCGGAATTTCACCAATTAGGGCAACACATGGGTATAAAAGGTTGACAACTCAAACCACGAAAATTCAAAACTTTTCACCTTTTACCCAGCAGCTTCCAGCATTCAGAGATTCATCAATGGAAGACTGCAACAACATGTTCACTCGATCCAACCGTGCAGCTAGACGTGCACCATCGATCGCCACCACCACACACCCATCGATCGACACCTTCAACAGAGTTCAACCGAGATCTCATGAACCTTATGATGTCAGGAACGTTTCACTAACACCTGATGAATTTGGAATTTTCAGGGACACATATGGCTATGCAAGAGCTATGGATGGAAGAGTCTTGCACATAACAAGAGAGGACATAGCAGACATCCTCCAAGTTGCTAATGGAGCGGAAAACCTGTTCACACAGCAACGTAGCCAAGCAGACATCCTACATCACGATCAGGACAACCACAACACCAAAACAAGGGAAGATACAGTTCCTCAACACTTCGGTCAACCTCAGCATTCGCAATCGATCGACATCGTTTCAACACTGTCGATCGACGGCGGATATCCCGGATCGATCGACAGACCAAGAGTCAGATCGCCCGACAGACGATTGGAGTTTGGACGACGTGCCTTCAATACTGATGGATCCAGGAGATTCAAGTGGGAAGCTAAGGATGAATATGGTGTCTACAGAGATGAGTTTGGCTATGCTAGAGGAGTTGATGGTGAGATCATCCATGTTACCAAGGAGCAAGTAAAGAGACTTTTGGATAGAGCATCCCTGTCATGTCCCCGATCCTGGATATGATCATTAGGATCGACCATGGTGCAAGGAGACGCACCAGTCAGGTCATGTGACCTAAACACAAGGGTATCATGGCCTGGAAGTAAGGTTAAAGGCATCAGGAAGCTAAGATATAGCTAAACCAAGAAAGAGACAAGTATAAAGGAGCTGTACAAAGTGTATGGCAGCTGGGCGATGCAGGGAGCAAGCTCGACCAGCTGGAAGAAGTGTAGGACAGCTCAGTGTAGCTCAGTGTAGCTCACTGAAGAGTGTGTCAGCTCCCTGAGCTGGATGAACTAGCTCACTCAGCTGGGTCAGCTGGGGATCAGCTCAACTCAGCTAGACTGAGTGTTCAAGTCTTGGGCAGTTGGGCCAGGTCCGGACAGTGGTCGGACCATGTGGACCACCCGGGTGTGCCGGTGAGCCGTTGGGCACTTGTGGTTGAACCAGAGGCTTGGGCAACCAGCTAAGGCTTGTGTGTGACATGTCTATGAGCAGTTAGGCATGTCAAAGACGTCTGGTAACTGCCATAGGCGAACAGGTGTGATCTGGACCATTGATTAAATCAATGGCCAGAAATGATACCGAAAGGGTGCAACCTTTGGAAAGGTGACCATTCCTTTTCTATAAATGCAAGGGCAAGTCCGTGCCTTTGCAGGCACGCCAGGACTTCATTCTTCTTCCTGAAACACAAATAAAAACCAGAGAAAACAGAGAGAAAGTCGGATGGCAACATCCAACCCTAAGAGTGGGATGAAGGCAGCAAAGAGGCAGTTTTGATGGCAATCAAGAGGGGAGTTGAGAACGACCCTCTGGTGTGTTTTGATTGTGGTTTGCCACGCCACAGGCTTCCTATACATCCTTACTACACATTCAAATAGCCAGGGAAGAAGGGAGATGACCGGATTCACTCTCAAAGTCCAAGAGCAGCCTTAAGGGCAGTGGTGTGTAGAAAGGCAGTTTCATGGGTTCTGAAGTGAGAAGTGATGGACGACCCTTGGGTGGTGTTTGATCATGGATGAACACACCCTAGGCTTCCTCTGTGTCTTAGGGACACACGCAAATGGTCAGAGTAGAATGGAGAAGGCCGGACTCTACTGTCAATGGCATGAACAGCCTTGAAGGTGGATGCAGTGCAGAAACTGGTTTCATGGGAGTTCCATGGAATGGATGATGGGTGCGACCCATGATTGGTTCTTATCAATACTGGAAGTGTATGATAAGACTTGATAGAGGCGTGCAATGGAGGAGCATGGCCAGACATGATACAGGAAGCACAAGATCTAGTAAGATCAAGTCTAAGGTAACATGTACGTATGATTACTTTGTGGTTTATGTTGGTGTCTCTTGAGGTGCATATGAGGCCAAGTATGGCACGCCCTTGGAGACCATATATTGTGATGTATTGTAGGGATACAGGACACTGGAGAAAGGGGCGGATCATAGTTGAACTAATTCATCCATATGGGATGGTAATTAGATGCTATACAGCAACTAGTGATTCATGGTGGTTCATGAGTGAACCTGATCTATGGTTTTGCATTACCAATGGCTTCAGGCCGTGGCAATGAGGTAATGGAATCATATGGTATGATAGGTATCAACCTTGGGTTGGTACAGGATTGGCTGAGAGCCATGAAGAAGAGCAAGACTGACCAGGTTCATTGGGACATGGTTCCATGGCCGGTTAGGTATGTGTGAAGACTCATCAGTTCTGAGTGATGTGGGGTGGTTGGTTGATTGACTCAGGAACTGGTGGGCATTATTAATCCTATTATATGTTGATCAGATGTGGAGGTACTGAACCATGGAGTGGCCGGTTCAGAGAAATCTCTCCATGGCCTTGGTTGGGCAGGTAAGTGGAGATCTGATAGTTCCTGAGGGAATTGTTAGGATCCGACTTCAAATATCTCTTAATGGGTATTTATCATGAATTATCATGGTGAAAGATTAGTTTTATCTCATTGATTTAGAGGTGGTCAGTTATGGCCATATGGGCTGTTCATGGGCGAGATCAGTATGATCGAGGCCAGTTCTGAGAAATCTGACTTGACCATTCTCTTAGTTATGAATTATCATGAATTATCATGAATTTTAATTAGTTTTTGGAGCATGTTTGCTTGAGGTTGTTTTTGTAGCTGAAGACTTCCCAAAGGTACTTGGTCAGTGGGGATGGCTGGTTGAATGACTAAGTAACCAAGGGAAGGGTTTTATGCAGACACAGGAGAGATATACGAGTAGACAAGGAGCTGGGCGAAGCTGCCTTGAAGCTCGATCAGCTGGGAGAGAGTGAACCTCATGTGAAGTGGTTCAGTTCAGCTAGCTGGATGAGCTAGCTAGACAGCTAAGGCAGCTGAGACAGAGAGCTATCAAGCTCCGTGGATGTGGCAAAGGTATGATCTAGCAATGTTGCATAGATCTAGATAGAATGGTTAGGGGAATGGAACCTCGGTTATTGTATGACCTGGATTAGGTTCAGGATCAACCTTGGAGCTGGTAGTAGTTGTGTATACTGACCATGGCTAAGGTGATTCTATCTGACCAGTGTTAGATTGGTTTTAGACCAATGGTTAAGTAGAGAATATTCCGCTGTGCATAAGTTGAAAGGATCTAAGCTAGAGAATGACTAAGGTAGTCTTAAGCTAAGGTCTAAGATAGACTTCGCCCTTAGGCGAAAGTATAGATAAAGATCGAAAAATTGAGTGGTTCGGTCAGGTTATGGACCGAGCGACGTGAGGCATCGACCGCGGCCTAGCCGGCCGGGTTCGGGTCTTACAAGTTGGTATCAGAGCATGCTTGATTCTAGGATTGTTGGGTTGTGGTTGTTCACCCAGGCATCCGGACAAGTAGATGCTGATGTGATTAATCCACCAGTTTTATTGTTGACTCAGCTGGAGGAAGTTAACAATGAAGCTGGATTAACTGTAAGTCAGCTCAACCCTACTGAGGTTCTAGTGGGGGAGAGCTGAGCTGCAGCTGGAAAGGGAAGTTGAATCCTCTTGTGATGTGAACCGGGCTGATCCAAACAATTGTTGCAAACAATGAGAGGACTAACCGGTTGATTGGGCAGCTGTTTTGGCAGTTAATGATCAACCTGGGCTAGTAGCTGAGGTGGTCTATATTGATCCACCAGCTAGGGCAGCTTGGTTAGTGGACTACCTGAGGGTGCTGGAGCACATAGCTCAGATGAGAATTAAGTATTTCTCAGGTAGTATGGATCCTTTTGAGGCAGATGAGTGGAGGTTCTGATTGGGTTGTAACTTCAGCTCAACTCACTGCTCAAAGGTATTGTGTTCCAAACCGAAATTATTTCTGGAAACTGAGATGACCATGGAACCTTACTAGGTGAGCCAAGAGGGAGCTGAGGCAAGATAGGGGATCATGCTTAGGAACGGGAAAGTTCCAAGGTGAACCAGCTTGGCCAAGATGCACTCCCCAAGGGCAAGATCCTGAAACAGAAGGTTGGTTGATCTAGTTATCTGGAAATAATAGACGGGTTGGACGGATCGATGCAGTGCAAGATCTTGTATGGATGACTGGACCAGGGAAGTAACATGAACCTGAGAGTGGCTTAGGTCGAAAGAAACGTGCAGCACTCTTTGGGGGTAAGTGTATCCTTGGTGGCCAATCAAAACAAGTGAGCATTTGCGAGGTTCAAGTTGGTTTAAGGGAGACACTACAGGGCTAGTATACTGGGACTCGGTATAAGCCAAGGTAGGATTCCTTAGATCAATTTGAATGGATTGGGTATATGATGTTAAGTGGCTTAGTATGATGGGGATTGAGGTATATTATAAACACTCTTGTGAATGGTATGGGACATTCACAGAAGTGTTACACTTTGGAGAATGGTATGGGACGTTTTCCAAATGTGTGATCAAACCGATGTCTTACTCATCTAGGTACTTAATGATCAGTGGTGTGGAATCAACGTACCTTTCGATACTGGAGCTACACACCGTTTGTGAGTCCAGATATGATCGGAAAGGGGTTGTTTGCATTGGTATAGGGGATGATCCCGGGATAGTGAGTGCGGCCGGAGGCCAAAGGATGCATTCACTAGGCCTTGTTAGGGACATCCCAGTGATGATCCAAGAAAGGGCGATGCCTGTGGATCTGATTGTGGTTAGCCTTAAGAATCATAAAGTGATCTTAGGGATGGATTGGTCTTGGAAAGAATCGGGCCACCTTAGACTGTCACCGGGGAAGGGTGCTGTTTGAGAGTGGGTGTGGACCCCCGATCAGATTCCAAGGATCCGACCAACCTCTGGATGCTTAGTGATCTCAGCGGTCCATGTGGAAAATATGCTGGGAGGTGGTCATGAGGCCTGGTTGGCGACCATTGACACTAAGGAGGTTGTAGGGGGTGGTAGCCCGGACGAGGATTCGGTTGGTTCAAGAGTTCAAGGATGTGTTTCGGGCGCTGCAGGATGTGCCTTCTGCAGGGGCTGACCCGAGCATGATCGAACTAGAACCGGGAACGGTCCCAATGTCCAAAAGTCCGTATCGTTTGGCACCAGCCGAGATGGCTGAGATGAGGTCGACTAAGTCCAGTGAGGGACGAGGGTCGCAGCACAACCAAGTCGGAGATTGACCTATGGTTGGATTGAGACGGTGGAGTCCCGGAGTGGACAGGACTGAAATGTGATCGAGTTCTTTAAGACTTGACTGATACATTGAGTAGCTTGGAGATTGGGTAAATCTACTAAGACTCGAGTATGCAGTATGTTCTTAAGGACTGAAAATGATCTAGTCATGGACTAGGATCAAAGTATGACTATGTCTGGTGATGGACAGAAGTCAAGTATGAGGCGGTTTAGTCTAGTAGGGACTAAGATCGCAATAGGGCCAAGCTGGGATAAGCTGTGGTCAGTTAAGGAATGATCCAGTAAGTTGTGACTGGGGTCATGAACCTTAGCGGATGTGCAGGAAGCAAAGAGTTTAGTTGGAACCTTTGTCATGATATGGCATGTAAGCACCACAGGATTCGAGGACGAATCCATTCTAAGTGGGGGAGACTTGTCATGTCCCCGATCCTGGATATGATCATTAGGATCGACCATGGTGCAAGGAGACGCACCAGTCAGGTCATGTGACCTAAACACAAGGGTATCATGGCCTGGAAGTAAGGTTAAAGGAATCAGGAAGCTAAGATATAGCTAAACCAAGAAAGAGACAAGTATAAAGGAGCTGTACAAAGTGTATGGCAGCTGGGCGATGCAGGGAGCAAGCTCGACCAGCTGGAAGAAGTGTAGGACAGCTCAGTGTAGCTCAGTGTAGCTCACTGAAGAGTGTGTCAGCTCCCTGAGCTGGATGAACTAGCTCACTCAGCTGGGTCAGCTGGGGATCAGCTCAACTCAGCTAGACTGAGTGTTCAAGTCTTGGGCAGTTGGGCCAGGTCCGGACAGTGGTCGGACCATGTGGACCACCCGGGTGTGCCGGTGAGCCGTTGGGCACTTGTGGTTGAACCAGAGGCTTGGGCAACCAGCTAAGGCTTGTGTGTGACATGTCTATGAGCAGTTAGGCATGTCAAAGACGTCTGGTAACTGCCATAGGCGAACAGGTGTGATCTGGACCATTGATTAAATCAATGGCCAGAAATGATACCGAAAGGGTGCAACCTTTGGAAAGGTGACCATTCCTTTTCTATAAATGCAAGGGCAAGTCCGTGCCTTTGCAGGCACGCCAGGACTTCATTCTTCTTCCTGAAACACAAATAAAAACCAGAGAAAACAGAGAGAAAGTCGGATGGCAACATCCAACCCTAAGAGTGGGATGAAGGCAGCAAAGAGGCAGTTTTGATGGCAATCAAGAGGGGAGTTGAGAACGACCCTCTGGTGTGTTTTGATTGTGGTTTGCCACGCCACAGGCTTCCTATACATCCTTACTACACATTCAAATAGCCAGGGAAGAAGGGAGATGACCGGATTCACTCTCAAAGTCCAAGAGCAGCCTTAAGGGCAGTGGTGTGTAGAAAGGCAGTTTCATGGGTTCTGAAGTGAGAAGTGATGGACGACCCTTGGGTGGTGTTTGATCATGGATGAACACACCCTAGGCTTCCTCTGTGTCTTAGGGACACACGCAAATGGTCAGAGTAGAATGGAGAAGGCCGGACTCTACTGTCAATGGCATGAACAGCCTTGAAGGTGGATGCAGTGCAGAAACTGGTTTCATGGGAGTTCCATGGAATGGATGATGGGTGCGACCCATGATTGGTTCTTATCAATACTGGAAGTGTATGATAAGACTTGATAGAGGCGTGCAATGGAGGAGCATGGCCAGACATGATACAGGAAGCACAAGATCTAGTAAGATCAAGTCTAAGGTAACATGTACGTATGATTACTTTGTGGTTTATGTTGGTGTCTCTTGAGGTGCATATGAGGCCAAGTATGGCACGCCCTTGGAGACCATATATTGTGATGTATTGTAGGGATACAGGACACTGGAGAAAGGGGCGGATCATAGTTGAACTAATTCATCCATATGGGATGGTAATTAGATGCTATACAGCAACTAGTGATTCATGGTGGTTCATGAGTGAACCTGATCTATGGTTTTGCATTACCAATGGCTTCAGGCCGTGGCAATGAGGTAATGGAATCATATGGTATGATAGGTATCAACCTTGGGTTGGTACAGGATTGGCTGAGAGCCATGAAGAAGAGCAAGACTGACCAGGTTCATTGGGACATGGTTCCATGGCCGGTTAGGTATGTGTGAAGACTCATCAGTTCTGAGTGATGTGGGGTGGTTGGTTGATTGACTCAGGAACTGGTGGGCATTATTAATCCTATTATATGTTGATCAGATGTGGAGGTACTGAACCATGGAGTGGCCGGTTCAGAGAAATCTCTCCATGGCCTTGGTTGGGCAGGTAAGTGGAGATCTGATAGTTCCTGAGGGAATTGTTAGGATCCGACTTCAAATATCTCTTAATGGGTATTTATCATGAATTATCATGGTGAAAGATTAGTTTTATCTCATTGATTTAGAGGTGGTCAGTTATGGCCATATGGGCTGTTCATGGGCGAGATCAGTATGATCGAGGCCAGTTCTGAGAAATCTGACTTGACCATTCTCTTAGTTATGAATTATCATGAATTATCATGAATTTTAATTAGTTTTTGGAGCATGTTTGCTTGAGGTTGTTTTTGTAGCTGAAGACTTCCCAAAGGTACTTGGTCAGTGGGGATGGCTGGTTGAATGACTAAGTAACCAAGGGAAGGGTTTTATGCAGACACAGGAGAGATATACGAGTAGACAAGGAGCTGGGCGAAGCTGCCTTGAAGCTCGATCAGCTGGGAGAGAGTGAACCTCATGTGAAGTGGTTCAGTTCAGCTAGCTGGATGAGCTAGCTAGACAGCTAAGGCAGCTGAGACAGAGAGCTATCAAGCTCCGTGGATGTGGCAAAGGTATGATCTAGCAATGTTGCATAGATCTAGATAGAATGGTTAGGGGAATGGAACCTCGGTTATTGTATGACCTGGATTAGGTTCAGGATCAACCTTGGAGCTGGTAGTAGTTGTGTATACTGACCATGGCTAAGGTGATTCTATCTGACCAGTGTTAGATTGGTTTTAGACCAATGGTTAAGTAGAGAATATTCCGCTGTGCATAAGTTGAAAGGATCTAAGCTAGAGAATGACTAAGGTAGTCTTAAGCTAAGGTCTAAGATAGACTTCGCCCTTAGGCGAAAGTATAGATAAAGATCGAAAAATTGAGTGGTTCGGTCAGGTTATGGACCGAGCGACGTGAGGCATCGACCGCGGCCTAGCCGGCCGGGTTCGGGTCTTACAATCCCTTTTTCACAAAGGTTGCTTACGACTTCCAATACACACACGCCCCTACCATGCATACACACCACCACCAATACCTTACAGTAGAGAGGAGGTGAATGATATGGTGACTGATGTATGGAGAGCTCAGGCACACCTTGAGGCAAACATGCACACATTGGTGGAAGACACTGTCCAGCCGTTGGATGTCAGTTACAAGGACCTCCAGAATGATATGGCTGAGATAAGAGTGGAGCTTGGAAACATATTGACCATGCTTGAGAAAGAGGCTACGCCACCAGTATCGACCGACAGAGTACATGTACAATCGATCGACATCGGCAAGACTACATCCATGGACCGACCAGAATGTTCATCACCTAAGAAAGATGAATGGGAGGTTGCTTACATCAATACTCGGATTGGAGACGTCTACAGCCCTCTCAACAACAATGTCGAATGGTTAAGCAAGAGGATCGATCTTCTACAGAAAGAGTTGGACACACTTCGCCAGAACAACCGAGCTGAGCATGCTACTTTTTCATCGATCGACACATATACTTCATCATCGATCGATAAAAGGTTCGCAGAACTGGAAGATAGGATGAAAGCGTATGTAAGGAAGCATGAAATTTTCAGTTCTCCTATCCTGCGACGCCAACACACATTGTCACAACAGCTGGACAAGCTAGAAAGAGACATGAGCATTGTTCAAGCTTATATTGATCTTCGTGACAGCTACGAAGCATCGATCGATAGGTCTAGACCAATATCGATCGACAGCGAGCCACCACCAGCGAAGAGAGTATGCACTGCAGCAGAGGTTGATGATATCAAAGATCAGCTTTACAAAACTATGAATTCTATGGAGGAAAGACTCATCGAAAGAAGTGATAACATTGAAGAGACTCTCAATGAACGAGTGACCAACCTTTGCAGAGCTACTGGCCTCTTGAAGAATGAGATACACACTATGCAGAGCAATCTTGAGTACCAAGGCCAACGTTCAGAATCGATCGACACAGCCAACACGGAGTCGATCGACAGCGATCCCAGCGAAGCGACCGACGTACCAATTATAGCATCGATCGATACCGCGGCTTTGGCAGATCAGGATCAACCGATTCAGGACCAGCACGCGAAAGACCAACATGCAGAACTACCTGAGCATTCTAGATTTGACTTCTATCAGCATCAGTTAGACACAAAAGCTTTGGTCAGAAGGTTGCAAGTCATCAAAGCCGATTTAGCAAAGATATCTTCTAGATGGACAAGATCAGGTGATGCCACAAGAAGCTTCACTGCTGCTGAGTCCAAAGATGAGGGAAGTGTTTGCCCACCAGCAAACAAAAACCCCCACTGCACCCCATGAGTCACTCACCTACCACAGTCAAGCTAAATGACTATAACCAAGCGCTGAGTGGGAGGCAACCCATTATTAGGTTTTCTTTTTCTTTATTTTTATTTTATTTTTCTTTTTGCTTTTATTTTTCTTTTTCAAATTTATTTTGCAGTTTTTATTAGATCCAAGTAGAATGATAATTCCATCGACCGACATTCACCATTCATATCGCTCGACACCACACGACCATTACTAACGATCGACGTAGACCACTACGAATCGATCGACATCTTGTCGATCAGGTTTATTCATTCTAACTTGTTATATTATTTAATTATGTTTTATTTTATTTACCTCACCACCAGGTGTTACACTGGGACAGTGTAATTTAAGTCTGGGGGGGAGTTTACTAATATGTGTTTTTATTTTGGTTTTTATTAAAATGTTTTTCAAAATTATTTTTCGCATAAGTATTAAATAGGAACATTGATATGGATTTATATTTGATTGTTTGACCACTCTTTAGCACCATTCTAGATTACTGATTGCAGATAGTACTAAAGATGCTAAAGTGGATCAACTTGCTATCTATATTCACTAGCTAAGATTGTTTGAAGGAACCAAAGCTGACCTCCAACACTAATACTGACTTATTTGCTTGTTTTGGGGCTTGGATATCACTGGATCGGAATCCTCTTACAAGTCTGGAAGGTAAAAAGTCTGTGTGTTTTTGGTCCCCTTCCTTCTCTCTCTTCGGCATCTCAAGATCTAAGTTTATGTTATAAAAGATTGATATGATTTCTTGAGAGGCAGAGGGATAGGTAAATTACCTACGACCCCATTATTCTAAATCTCAAGGATGATCACACATTGTAGAAACGGGGGATAGGTAAATTACCTGCGACCCCATTATTCGCTACACTTTGTCAAATGTATGAGTTACAATGCAAATGTCAATAAGATGGACTAGATGACCTATGTGGCATCGAAACCTGTTGAAATTGAAACTAATAAGAGATTCAGTGAAGAGAGAAGAGGGGAGAAAGGGATCAGAGAAGACTACCTGTGTGTTCAGATACTTGTTTGAGTTGAATCCATGTGTTCTTTGATCGATACTCCCAAGGTAAAACCTGCACTTTATTTTATGTTTAAGAAATGAGGTTAGTAGAGGGGAATGTCAGAAGAGAATTGCTAAGTTGTTGACTAGATGAGTTTTGTTGCTAAGCTTGGATCATGCATGATGAACTTCTGTGATTAGGATGTTTAGACATGGATTGCAAACCCATAGAGTGACGACTTCAATATATTGAATCCTTGAGTTCCTGCTATTTCCAAACCTTTTCCAAAGACTACTGTTTTTGCTTGAGGACAAGCAAATGAGTAAGTCTGGGGGAGTTGATATACCATGGATTTTACCCGTTTTTAACCATGGTATACTAGTATTTTACTATATATTTAATCCGTTTTCTAGCATGTTAGGTATGTTTTCAGGTTCAGGAGCATTTTGTGAGAAAGTGATGTTTTGGAGTATTTTGGAGTACAAGAGATGATACACCCGAGTTGACCATTCAAGACTAAGTCGGAAGTCAACATTGCGATTATAATCGATCGATACTCATCCTGAGTTGTCGATCGATGTGGCCGAGAAGATCCGAGTACTAGAAGATTATAATCGATCGATACACATTCAGTGTTGTCGATCGATATCGAGGACAAAATGGTTTAGCCGACTACTTCACCAAGACTTCACCAAATTACGAGATTGCCCCTGACGATTTTTTAACCTAATGGAAATGCTTAAATACTCCTGCTAAGTATTTTTGACGGAAAGTTTTGAAACCCTTTGAAGCTTGAAGGTTTTTACAACCAAAGCAGAGAGTGTGAGAGAGAGACTAGAGTTTTATTTGTTTGAGAGAGATTGGAGAGATTTCTCATCTCCTTTTGTATTTCTACTTTATTCTATCTATGCAATTCTTTCATCTATCTATTGTTATGAATTGTCTAGCCATGTCTGAGTAGTCTACTTGTTGGATCTAGGGTTTAAATAGGTTTGTGGGATTAGCCCCAAAATATAATTGCTAAGTTGTGATACTCATCAAATGGATTGTACCCTATGCTTGTTTTAGAGTAGCTAACTAGAACATAGATCACTAGTATCTTAGATTATCTTGAATTATCCATTTGAGCGATGCCTGTTTCCTGTTGAGAAGAACGACAGTTCCTCCTTGAGACCTTGCGGTCATATTCGGTTCGCGCCTAGGCAGATCTAGAAGCCGTCGATCGATACCCGACTGGTAAATCGATCGGCGCCGCAAAAGGTGTATCGCTCGATATCTCAAAAGGATATCGACCGACTCTTTTTCTGTGTCATCATGCGAAAGGTGTGGCCAGAGATCTAGATATTTTAACCAGTGATTCATTCACATATGTTAAGCGGCTGAGATCTATAGTATCATGCAAGCAACTTGTTAAAGCATTTATAGAGATTATAATCTCCATTCCTGAATAGAAACCCTATGTCTAGCACTCTTTATCCCATTTAAACAACCCTTCATATTGTTAGTTAGAGCAACTGCCTTGCTCATTTTAGGAATTGTTATTTTCATTTCTATCATATAAACCAACCTTGCCTAGGATTGATTAGTAGATTTTATTTAATTGGTTCCCTATTTCCTCGTGATTCGATCCCTAAGTACTACAGCTGTACCTCTTATTTGAGAGAGTAAGCTCTACTGGGTAATTTGAGCACTATCATCTGTATGCATGGTAAGGGCTTATGTGTTCTGGAAGGCGTAAGCGACCTTTGTGAAAAAGAGATGCTCTCTCCAGAATTCTCCTTATGTGCTCCTTGGTAACAGGGATGATTTCACCATCAACTCTTCTAGCATGGCCAAACTCATCTCTGTGGACACCATATTCATCCTTTGCTTCCCACTTGAATCTCCTTGATCCATCAGGATTAAAGGCACGTCGTCCAAACTCCAATCGTCTGTCGGGTGATCTGACTCTTACTCTGTCGATCGATCTGGGATATCCGCCGTCGATTGATGGTGATGAAACGATGTCGATCGATGGTGAACTCCTGGGTTAACCGAAGCTTTGAGGAATTGTATCCTCTCTCTTATGGTGACGTGGTGGTTGTCCTGGACGTGAGCTAGGATGTCTGGATGGCCACGTTGCTGTGTCAACAGGTTTTCTGGTCCATTAGCAACTTGGAGGATGTCTACTATGTCTTTTCTGGTTATGTGCAGAACTCTTCCATCCATTGCTCTTGCAAAGCCATCTGTGTCCCTGAAAATACCAAATTCATCAGGGGTTAGTGAAACGTTCCTGATATCATAAGGTTCATGAAATCGAGATTGAGCTCTGTTGAAGGCGTCAATCGATGGTGATGTGGTGGTGGCGATCGACGGTGATCGTCTAGCTGCTTGGTTGGATCGATTGTTCATGGTGTTGCAGTCCTCCATTGTTGAGTTTCTGAATGCTGGAAGCTGCTTGGTATAAGGTGTAGAGGTTTGAATTTTCGTGGCTGGTGTTGTCAACCTTATATACCCATGTGTTGCCCTAATCGGTGAAATTCTGATTTTGTCCTTTAAGTCGTCCGGGTTAATATCGATCGATGTGATGCTGGCGATGTCGATCGATGAACGATGTCGTTTTGCTGGATGAAGTAGATAATCGATCGATGGTGGGCGTTTGATGTCGATCGATTTTGGGAATAGATTTGCAAATCTATCATTCTCCAAGTAGTTTTCCCAAGCTCTCTCTTCCCAATAATCTTCATCATATTCTTCACTGTGGTCTCCACTGTGGGAAGAGTTGGCTATATCTACTGCAAAACTCTCATGAAATCCGCTATCTGCCCAACTCCTGACTGAGTAATCATCTTCTTTACTGATGGGTGGGATGGCGAAATTCGGGTAGCAATGATCTGTTAAATCGAGTTCATCATCTGGTGGATCTCTGTCGATCGGTAATCCATGTTGGTTGTCGATCTCCCCTGACTTGCTGGTGTCGATCGATGATGTTAAGGTGATGTCGATCGATCCCGAGTACTCTGTCTCGTACTCGACTTCACAATGACAAACTGCAATGATACCAAGATCATCTTCTTTTACCACGGTTTTGGCTGGTGGTTTGCCTAGCTTGACAGGGTCGTAGTGGATCTCTGGATCTATCAAAGTCAAGCACATCCTGTTGGTTTTCATGTCACATATAGCTCCTACTGTAGCCATGAATGCTCTTCCAAGTAAAAGGGAAGAGTTCCAATTTAGCTTGATATCTAGGACATGAAAATCCACAGGGACGATAGCATTACCAATCTGAACTTCCAGGTCTCTGATCAAGCCTCCAGAGTTTTTCTGAGTGTAATCCACAAATCTAAAGATCTTTGGTGAAGGCTCTACTTGCAGACCCAGATGGTCTGCCATGACCTTTGGTAAGATGCTGACTGATGAACCAGTGTCACATAGTGCATGAGGAAATTCAATCCCTTGTACCACACAGGGTATTGCAAACTTCCCAGGATCACTCTTCTTCTTCAAAGTAATCATTTTCCTCATATCTTCTCTGACATTGTCAAACCTTCTTCTAATGTCATTTTCAGTCTCCCTTGTTTCTCTGAAGAACATCCACAATCTGCTTGTGAAGTAAACCTCCTCAAAGGGTTTCTCTGGTGGGATTCTGATAACTCTCTTAGTGAAACCATCAATCTCCTTCTCATTAGCTTCCCTCTTAAGGTTCTTAGGAGTCTTCTCCTTCCTATTCCTTAACCTTCTTCCTTCAGTTCCTTCTGATGTAGGTGTAGTGTCTGAAGGGTTACCAGTAGTCTCTGTAGGGTTAGCTTGTGGTTTCGGTGTGGGTCTGAGTGCATTGATTCGGTTACTGTCTATCGATGGTAGTTGCACTCGGTATGTGAGAGGTGCGTGTCGATCGATAGGTGGAGAAAAGGGTCGATCGATACGTTTCTCATCTTTGTGTCGATCGATGAGTGGCTCGTCTCGTCGGTCGATATCTTCGTAGGTGTGGGTGGGTGGGTGAGGATGCGAATCCGCGAATTCAGCATGTGTCAATATCCTAACCGCGTTGCAATCTGCAGTCAAATCCGGACAGGACATAGTTGATGTTGATCGATGCGGACTAGATGGTGTCGATCGACACCATTGTGATCCACCGAAACTTAGTGAACTTTCCACTTCAAAGTCTCCTTCTTGTAGCTTCTCATGTTTCACCACTTTCCAGAAATCATCATCTATAATGGCATTCACGTGGTGTTTCCTGCTTCCTTCCCCTACTTCCTTAGAAGTTCCAATTCTCCTGATAGAGTCTTCAGTCTGGACAATCTGTGTCTCAAGTTTCTTAACTTGAGTGCAAATGGTGTATATCCTTGTGGTCAGATTGTTGAAGACAGAATCAATATTTCCGTTGAACACTACTGTAAGCTTCTGCTGACCTTCTAGAACTCTATCAATCATGGCATCAAACTTACTTTCTTGGGTGGGTGGTGGTGGGTTTTGGTAAGCTGAGTTGCCGCAGTTCCTGGTGTTGGTGAAGGGTTTCTGATACTGTGAACTCTGGTTGTAGTTACTCTTCTGACCACTGCCAAAAAAGTTTCTGTTTCCACTCTGGTTTCCATATCTCTGAAATCCAGTACCTCCAATGTAGTTCACATCTCCCTCTGTATCATCATCTCTAGCCTCTCCTTCTTCAGCTGAGCAGACTGGCTGCCCCAGAAATGCATGTAAGGCATCTATCTTGGCTCTGACTTCATTCATCTGGTCTTCACCGATGTCTGCAACCGATTTCTTCTTGTCAGAGTCAGTGTTCTTGGTGCTGCTGCTGTTGGCTAGGTTCTCAATAAGTCTCACAGCCTCTATTGGATTCCTGGTGTTGAAGTTTTCCTCGCTAGCAGTATCAAGAGCCATCTGATACTTCAAGGCGATACCTTTGTAGAAAGTGCTTAGCAGCTGCACTTCATTGAATCAATGGTGTGGACAGTCTCGCTGGAAGAACTTAAATCTGATCCACGCGTCTTTAAAACTCTCACCAGGCTTTTGCGTGAAAGTGGCAATTTTGCTCCTTAAGTCTTCAGCGCGTGCCTCATCAAATAAATTACGCAAGAAGGCGTTTTTGATGTCGGCCCAGGATGTTAGTGATCCTGTAGGTAGCTGCTTGAGCCAGTGTGAAGCTTCTCCAATCAGTGAGTATTTGAAGAGCTTGCAGAGTAGGTTGTCCTCAGAGACTCCATCCATACGAATAGCAGCGATAAGATCCTCGAACCTCTCTAGATGGTCCATAGGATGCTCGTGTGATAACCCAGAATAAGGTATCTGAGACACGAGAAAGTAGTACTGAGGCTTGAGCTCGAAGTTCGGCTTCCCTGTGCGTCTAGCTTCTGACCTGTTGCATTACGCAGATGACCATCTTGGTCATACAGGTTTCCATTCTGGTCCTGCGTGAGAATAACAATCGCGACCATGCTTCGCGGGTTAATGTCGATCGATGTACGGTGTGTGGTATCAATTGATGTGGATCGGCGAACGGTATCAGTCGACGGTGCTGTCTGAGTCTCGGTCGACGGTTGAACGTGAATATCAGTCGACGGTACTGCTGTTCTGTCGATCGATGCGGAGCGTAGGTCTTTGCGGATTGAGCGTTCCAAATGTGCAGGATCTTCTGAGAATAGTAGTTGATTTCCCCTGTTGCTTCTGGTACTGCTGGGCATGTACCTGAAAAGACGAGAAGAATTTTAATCAGAAAAGGGGTAAAAAGAAAAACCTAAGATTAATAAGATTAAATCTAATGGCGATCAAAGCTCCCCGGCAACGGCGCCAAATTTGATAGTGCTCAAATTACCCAGTAGAGCTTACTCTCTCAAATAAGATGTACAGCTGTAGTAATTGGGGATCGAATCACGAGGAGTTAGGAAACCAATTTAATATAATCTACTAATCAATCCCATGTGAAGTTGGTTTTAATGATAGAAATGTAAATAGCAATTCCTAAAATGAGTAAGGTAGTTGCTCTAACTAACAATATGATGAGGTGTTTAAATGTGATAAAGAGTGCTAGACTTGGGGCTTTTATTCAGGAATGGAGATTATAATATCTATAAATGCCTAACAAGTTGCTTGCATGATATATTAGAACTCAGTCGCTTATTCTCAGTGATGTCTCACTGGTTAAATAATCTAGATCTCTGGCCTCAACTGTCGTATGTTGACACTGAAAAAGAGTCGATCGATAATCCTTTAGAGATATCGATCGATACACCTTTCGCTCGGCGATCAATTCACTTGTCGGGATATCGATCGACGGCTTCTAGATATGCCTAGGCGCGAGCCGATAATGAACACTAGATCTCAAGGAGAACGGTTAGCTCTTCTCCAGAAGATACTAGTTCAACTAGATAATTCAAGATTATCAGAGATCCTAGTGATTTATATTCTAGTTAGCTACTCTATAACAAGCTTAGGGTGCAATCTATTTGATGAATATCACAACTTAGCAAGTATAGTTTGAGGCTGATCCCACAAACCTATTTAAACCCTAGATCTAACAAGTAGACTACTCAAACATAGCTAAGCAATTCATGACAATATAAAGAATTGCATAGATAGAATAATGTAGAAATACAAAAGGAGATGAGAAATCTCTCCAATCTCTCAAAACAAGTAAAACTCTAGTCTCTCTCTCACACTCTCTGCTTTGCCTCTCAAGACTTGTGTTTCTTAGACTCTTCAAAGCTTGCCGTCAAAAACACTTAGCAGAAATATTTAAGAATTTCCATTGGTTAAAACCTCGTCAGGGGCAATCTCGTAATTTGGTGAAGTCTTGGTGAAGTAGTCGGCTAAACCATTTCGTCCTCGATATCGATCGACAACACTGATGTGTATCGATCGATTATAATCTTCTAGTACGCGGATCTCCTCAGCTACATCGATCGACAACTCTGGATGAGTATCGATTGATTCTAATCGCAATGTTGACTTCCGACTTGGTCTTGAATGGTCAACTCGGGTATATCATCTCTTGTACTCCAAAATGCTCCAAAAACATCACTTTATCACAAAATGCTCCTGAACCTGAAAACATACCTAACAGACTAGAAAACAGATTAAATATATAATAAAACACAAGTATACCATGGGTAAAAACGGGTAAAATCCATGGTATATCAGTCAGGTCCTAAGGGATCTTAGATCTCAGCAAACCCTATATATACTAGTGAGACTACTCACATGGGTGCACGACATATAAGGAACGGGTCAGATCAACCCTATTACATTGTCTGCACCTCGGGCCCTGCGTAAAGGCTATAAGTCCAAAAGTTACGAGGGGACCACCGTACTAGTGCTACCCAAACCCTGTGTTGAAGACACTACAAGCTAATTACACGCAGGGAGAAAATGTGCGAAAATACCGGTTAGCACCAAAAATTAATACTTATCCAGACGTGGAAAGTAATGTGTATGGTGTGAAGTTGCTCCGCGGGGCAGGCCCACGCCAGACCACAGTAAGTCTGAGCGTGACCTTTTCTACAGAAAGGTAGAGTGCAGCATTGAGATTCACGAGAGTGGCTTATACCTCTAGGTGGCATAGTGCGGTTTCTCAATAACAGATCGGTAGTGGTTCCCCCATGGGGAGCAGAATACGATCAAAAACCTCCCATAACGCATACGGCCTCAGTGTCTATGACGAACCTCAGGGTTCAGTACGACCTCAGGGTCTATATAGTAAACCTCCAGGTTCAGTACGGCCTCAGGGTCTATAAAAGAGCCTCAGGGTTCAATACAGCCTTCGGGTCTGTAAGGAATCTCCGGATTCAAGGTCACCCAAGGGTTGATCAAGGACCTTCGGGTCTAACTGATCTTCGGATCTAATAAGAACCTAAGGGTTCAAGGATCTTTGAATCAAAACACCAACCTTCAGGTTTGCCAAGAACCTCGGGGTTCAAAAGCATCAACCTCCGGGTTCGAGGTATCCATAGGGTTTAATCATGGTCCCCGGATCTAAGGATTAAATCCCAACACTCAGAAACCTCAGTGTTCAATGAGCAAACCTTCGGGTTCAATAAAACAGCCTTCGAGCCTAGGTAAGGGACCTCAGGGTTCAAGGCCTTAAGAACTTTTGGGTTCTAGGGCTCAAGAACCTCAGGGTTCAAACCAAGCTAGAACTCTAGAGTTCTAAGCAAGGATCTTTCATTCCAAAACTAAAACTCAGGTTTTTAATAATGGATTACAAGGTCTAACGCTTTTCTAATCATTTCAGGGTTCAGTCAATTTACTAACAGGATCCAGATCCTAGACATTGATATCCTTCTAAAGGGACAACCCTCACAAGGCTACGATCCTTCCAAGGGTCCATCCCTTCCAGCAAATCTACGAGTCTATCTAGACGTCCTTGTATTCTGAAGATACGAAGTTTGCTCGACAAGGGTTGTACCCCTGGGCTGTTGGTGCCACAACAGGATCTCAATCCTCGACCCTAAAACTCCGCTTAAAAGATTGTGCTCAAAGCCCCTACGAACCGTTCTAATCGGAAGATAGAGCTGGAGAATTATGAAAGCGTGAATCCAAGAAGTGAATACAACAGAAAAAGGCGAAAACGATAAGTATTATTGTTATGCTATCAGAAGTCCTTATTCGGTTACAAGATCATCAAAAGCCCGAAGAAAGAAATTATAATATAGAATAAAGCATAAACAGAAGAAAACACTTCAGGGCTTCGAGTGATGCGGTGCCGGAGGAAAAGCATCAACTCTACCTCCCTCATTCACCGAACCTTGGATAGGCCCCATCGGTTGATATTCCTCTCCGACCACTCCTTTTCAAGCTCCCAACGAGCTTGCTCACGGGCCCTCTGCACGGTCAAAGCTTGATGAGTTATCACCTCTCGAAGCTGGTTGCGAAGGAAGAGGATCTCCTCGTGCGGAGAAATACGTCGGCGTGGGCCAAAAAATCTGTTATTTCCTGCGTTCCTTAGGGTCGAGGAAGTCGCAACTGAGGAGACAAAAGAAGGCGATGCATAAGATCGTCTCCTCTGAGGATTGACCCCACAATATTCATTGCCCCTCGCCAGCTTCACCATGACCTCGCCAGCAGGGAATACCGGCCGAAAGATCTCTACAAAAACATTACGTAAGGTGGGATAGCAACGCAAAAGTTATCTTAAAAATAAAGAAGAGAGGTATACCGACGGATCACCAAAAGAGAGGGTATCGCGGAGCACCATTAACCTTCATGAACACATCTCCTGTTCCAGAAGTCGTTTGAAGGAAAACTCCCCCGGACTCCCCTAGGAGGTTCGTCTACCAAAGGCTCACCATCACGAGACCAGATCTGATAAAACTCTTTCTTGTTCGATAAGGGAATGAAGGAGTAGGAATACAAAATTTCAGGTAATCCGAAGGGAATACTGTGAAATTCACCCAACACCTGAATCGCCATCAGGGTATGCCACGTTGCTGGCGTGAACTGCGAAGGAGAGACCCCAAAGTAAGATGCTACTTCCGCGATCAGAGAAGGGATGTCCCCCCTGAAGCCTGCTTCTAGGTACGCCTCGAAGATGGCTATCTCGTCGGTACCTCCATCACGAGCGCGTTCTAATTCACCCGCACATCGTAGTTCCACCGAGTCGGGAAGAGAATACTTCCTACAGATCCCTATCAGATATTCCTGCCTGATGTCCGATATTGGACCATCCTCGCCCTCATAACCAAAAGAACAAAAGCGACGCTGCCGCAAGGGAGCCATGGGAGCGTCTTCACTACCCACTCTCGAAGTCGCTCCTGGAGTAAGAATAGGTGAGGCAAAGGGATCACCGAACAGGTATCGAGGCCTAGCATGACCACCGACATGGGAAGCTGGAATCGCTCCGAAGTGGGTCTGATCGTTCGAGATTCTTCTCAAGCAAGGGTGATGGTTCTGACTCGGATCTATGTCATTGAAAGGTGCCAGAACATTCATATATATACCTGGAAGGATTTTCCATTTAACCACCAAAGAGGAAAGGAAAATCGGCAAAAAATGTTCATCAAGAGAAAAAGGAAGAAAGGAAAAAATCGGAAAATCTCCTATATTTCTTTTCCGGAAAATTTCCAAAAAAACCGTGTCAAGGAGATCTCGCCGTCAAAGGCTATCGGCATAGCGACTAGGGTTTCTTCTTGTTTCCTTTTTCACGATAGGACACTCGTTCTACAGCACATATCGTATTCCGCTAAATTATCTCAATCCTCATCAAGGGTCCCGGCCTGACCCACTACAAGGAGATAAGGTACCCAAGAGATGCTCCGTCCTAGGAGAAAACCATCAAGGCTCAAGAAGCACATGTTATTCCTTGATTTCCACGAGCAAATCAAGGAATAAGGGGCAAACTGTTGGGGAAAAATATCAAGACATAAGTTTTCTCCAGCTTCCGGATAGATTCTCGACTTCCGGACCCTTGCTCAAGAAGAAACCAGGGACCGACCCCTGCCTTAGGTCCGACCCCCTAGATCGGACCGACCCTTGGAGCAAAATAGAAGTTTTCCACCTAAGGGGAAACTTCCATTTTTCCGATTATGGAAGAGTTCTATTACTTGAAGCCGACATCTACAACTATAGAAGGGGAGCCCAAACCCTAGAATAAGGGATCGACTATTCGAGACTTAGAGATTAGAGTTTAGGCGACTAGAACTAGGGTTCATACACCACCAAAACGTTGTAGTCCCGATCAATAACTCAATAACATCTTTTTCTCTCTCGATATACAACTCTGTTATACAAATTCTCTAGTATTCCGTAGCACTTAAACGATCTTACACAAAAATACCCTAACACTTACGTGCACCTCCGTGGGTATTACCGCTTCAGCACCATAGACAAGCGAGAATGGAGTCTCCTGGGTGGCCATCTTCGGAGTGGTCCGATAGGCCCAGAGTACTCCATGTAGCTCTTCTGCCCATCGCCCATGGGCGTCTTCTAGGCGCTTCTTGAGCATATTCACCACTGTCTTGTTAGTGGACCCGGCTTGACCGTTTGATAGGGGATGTCGCGGTTCTGAATAGGAAAGTTTGATGTTCCAGTCCTTGCAGAACTTTCGGAAGTTGTAGCTCGTGAACTGGGGTCTGTTGTCTGTGACGATCTCATGAGGGGTTCGAAGCGTTTGATCACGTTGGTCCATAGGAATTTCCTGATCTGGAGATCCGTTATCTTGGCTTGTGCTTCAGCTTCTACCCACTTTTTGAAGTAATCAGTCCCGACTAGGAGGAAGATCTTTTGCCCCGGTGGCATGAGAAATTTCCCCACGATGTCCATGCCCCACTTTCGGAAGGACCAAGGAGAGCTTAGAGATTTGAGGTTCTTCGGTGGAAGATTGGAGACTGGCGCGTGCTTCTGGCATTGGCTACAGAGTTTAGCTTGTTTGAGGGAGTCCCTCGCCATGTTTGACCAGTAGTACCCAGCCCTTCTGGCTCTGAGTACTAAGCTAAAACCACTAGAATGAGAACCACACTCTCCCTCATGGAGTTCTTCTAGTATCCTGGCGGCTTCTCTAGGGGTAAGACATCGTAGATAAGGCCCTGAAAAGGATCTTCGGTATAGTTTCCCTTCGGAAATGCAGTACCTGGCGGCTTGCCTCCTTATCTTCCGACTTTCGTCTCGATCTTCAGGCAAGATATCGAACCTCAGGTAGCTAATGATGGGAGTCATCCAGGTCTCTCCTTCGTCTACTACAAATACTGCCTCAGGCTCCGTTTCCTTTTCTGTTGCGGGCCATTGGAGTACTAGCAGTGGGATGCTCATATGACTAGTGGTTTCTAGGGCGGACCCTAGATTAGCTAGAGCATCGGCTTGGGAGTTGTGCTCCCTAGGGATCTGGGTGAGCTTACAGTGTCGGAACCTGTCGAATAGTCGCTTAGCCAGGGATAGGTACCTGATCATACTCTGATCTTTCGCCTGGTAGTCTCCTTGGACTCTGCTTATGATCAATTGTGAGTCGCTGAAGAATTGGAAGTCTTCTACTCCCATCTGTTTGGCAAGTGTCAGCTCTGCTATTAGAGCTTCGTACTCGGCCTCGTTGTTCGTTGCTTTGAAGTTGCATCGTACGGCGTTTGAGGCTGGTTCCCCCGTAGGGGAAGTTAGAACTAGTCCCACGCCTGCGCCCCTTACATTACTAGACCCGTCAACGTACAGTGTCCTGTTGGGGTCAAAATCGGACAGGGCAAAGTTAGCTTCGAAATTTCCGTTTAAAATTATTTACTTAAGAACTTTTTTGACGGTTTTTCGGAAAAGAAAAACTTATACGAAAAATTTGCGGAAAAATCTTGTTTTAAGACAACGATTCTTTAAAAACGACGATTTCCTAATCAACGATTTAAGAAATCAATGATTTCTTAAAAAACAACGATTTCTTAATCAACGACTGATATACCATGGATTTCACCCGTTTTTAACCATGGTATACTAGTGTTTTACTATATATTTAATCTGTTTTCTAGCCTGTTAGGTATGTTTTCAGGTTCAGGAGCATTTTGTGAGAAAGTGATGTTTTTGGAGCATTTTGGAGTACAAGAGATGATACACCCGAGTTCACCATTCAAGACTAAGTCGGAAGTCAACATTGCGATTACAATCGATCGATACTCATCCTGAGTTGTCGATCGATGTAGCTAAGAAGATCCGCGTACTAGAAGATTATAATCGATCGATACACATTCAGTGTTGTCGATCGATATCGAGGACGAAATGGTTTAGCCGACTACTTCACCAAGACTTCACCAAATTACGAGATTGCCCCTGACGAGTTTTTAACCTAATGGAAATGCTTAAATACTCATGCAAAGTATTTTTGATGGCAAGTTTTTGAAACCCTTTGAAGCTTGAAGCTTTTCACAACCAAAGCAAAGAGTGTGAGAGAGAGACTAGAGTTTTATTTGTTTGAGAGAGATTGGAGAGATTTCTCATCTCCTTTTGTATTTCTACTTTATTCTATCTATGCAATTCTTTCATCTATCTATTGTTATGAATTGCTTAGCTATGTCTGAGTAGTCTACTTGTTAGATCTAGGGTTTAAATAGGTTTGTGGGATTAGCCCCAAACTATAATTGCTAAGTTGTTATACTCATCAAATGGATTGTACCCTATGCTTGTTTTAGAGTAGCTAACTAGAACATAGATCACTAGGATCTTAGATTATCTTGAATTATCCATTTGAGCGATGCATGTTTCCCGTTGAGAAGAACGACAGTTCCTCCATGAGACCTCGCGGTCATATTCGGTTCGCGCCTAGGCAGATCTAGAAGCCGTTGATCGATACCCTACTGGTAAATCGATCGGCGCCGCAAAAGGTGTATCGCTCGATATCTCAAAAGGATATCGACCGACTCTTTTTCTGTGTCATAATGCGAAAGGTGTGGCCAGAGATCTAGATATTTTAACCAGTGATTCATTCACATATGTTAAGCGGCTGAGATCTATAGTATCATGCAAGCAACTTGTTAAAGCATTTATAGAGATTATAATCTTCATTCCTGAATAGAAACCCTATGTCTAGCACTCTTTATCCCATTTAAACAACCTTTCATATTGTTAGTTAGAGCAACTGCCTTGCTCATTTTAGGAATTGTTATTTTCATTTCTATCATATAAACCAACCTTGCCTAGGATTGATTAGTAGATTTTATTTAATTAGTTCCCTAGCTCCTCGTGATTCGATCCCTAAGTACTACAGCTGTACCTTTTATTTGAGAGAGTAAGCTCTACTGGGTAATTTGAGCACTATCAAATTTGGCGACATTGCCGGGGAGCTTTGATCGCCATTAGATTTAATCTTATTAATCTTAGGTTTTTCTTTTATCCCCCCTTTCTTATTTAAATTTTTCTTGTCTTTTCAGGTACATGCCCAGCAGTACCAGAAGCAAAAGGGGAAATCAACTATTATTCTCAGAGGATCCTGCACACTTGGAACGCTCAATCCGCAAGGACCTACGCTCCGCATCGATCGACAGAACCTCATTACCGTCGACTGACACTCACGTTCGACAGTCGACCGACACTCAGACAGCACCGTCGACCGATACCGTTCGCCGATCCGCATCGTTCGATACTTCTAACCGTATATCGATCGACATTACTCCGCGAAGCATGGTCGCGATTGTCATTCTCACGCAGGGCGAGAATGGAAACCTGTATGACTAAGATGGTCATCTGTGTAATGCAACATGTCAGAAACTAGATGCACAGGAAAACATAATCCCTGAACCTGAAGCTGAGGCTACAGGAGAAGCTCAAACACGATCGTTGGCAGACTATAACCGTCCAGACGAGTACTACACCAACAGATCAGCTATTCGACTTCCAGAGATTCAGAAGACGAACTTTGAGCTCAAGCCTCAGTACTACTCTCTCGTGTCTCAGATACCTTATTCTGGGCAATCACACGAGCATCCTATGGACCATCTGGAGAGGTTCGAGGATCTTATCGCTGCTATTCGTATGGATGGAGTCCCCGAGAACTACCTACTCTGCAAGCTCTTCAAATACTCACTGATTGGAGAAGCTTCGCACTGGCTCAAGCAGCTACCTACAGGATCACTAACATCCTGGGCCGACATCAAAAACGCCTTCTTGCGTAATTTCTTTGATGAGGAACGCGCTGAAGACTTAAGTAGCAAAATAGCCACTTTCGCGCAAAAGCCTAGTGAGACTTTTAAAGACGCGTAGATCAGATTCAAGTTCTTCCAGCGAGACTGTCCACACCATGGATTCAATGAAGTGCAGCTGTTAAGCACTTTTTACAGAGGTATCGCCTTAAGGTATCAGATGGCTCTTGATACTGCTAGTGAGGAGAACTTCAACACTAGGAATCCAATAGAGGCTGGGAGACTTATTGAGAACCTAGCCAACAGCAGCAGCACCAAGAACACTGACTCTGACAAGAAGAAATCGGTTGCAGCTATCGGTGAAGACCAGATGAATGAAGTCAGAGCCAAGATAGACGCTTTACACGCATTTCTGGGGCAGCCAGTCTGCTCAGCTGAAGAAGGAGAGGCTAGACAGGATGATACAGAGGAAGATGTGAACTACATTGGAGGTACTGGATTTCAGAGATATGGAAACCAGAGTGGAAACAGAAACTTCTTTGGCAGTGGTCAGAAGAGTAACTACAACCAGAGTTCACAGTATCAGAAAACCTTCACCAACACAAGAAACTACGGCAACTCAGCTTACCAAAACCCACCGCCACCCACCCAGGAGAGTAAAGTTTGATGCCATGATTGATAGAGTTCTGGAAGGTCAGCAGAAGCTTACAGTAGACTTCAATGGGAAGATTGATTTTGTCTTTAACAATCTGACCACGAGGATAGATACCATCTGCACTCAAGTTAAGAAACTTGAGACACAGATTGTCCAGACTGAAGACTCTATCAGGAGGATTGGAACTTCTAAGGAAGTAGGGGAAGGAAATGGGAAACACCACGTCAATGCTATCATAGATGATGATTTCCTGCAAGTGGTGAAACAGGAGAAGCTACAAGAAGGAGACTTTGAAGTGGAAAGTTCGCTAAGTCTCGGTGGATCACAATGGTGTCGATCGACACCAACTAGTCCACATCGATCGACATCGACGATGTCTTTTCCGGATACGCTTGCAGACTGCAACGCGGTTAGGATATTGACACATGCTGAATTCACGGTTTCTCATCCATACCCACCAACCCACACCTACGAAGATATCGACCGACGAGACGAGCCACTCATCGATCGACACAATGAAGAGAACCGTATCGATCGATCATATTCTCCACCTATCGATCGACACGCACCTCCCATATACCGAGTGCAACTACCATCGATAGACAGCAACCAAATCAATGCACTCAGACCCACACCGAAACCACAAGCTACCCCTACCGAAATAACTAGTAACGCTTCAGACACTACACCTACATCAGAGGGAACTGAAGAAAGAAGGTTAAGGAGTCGGAAGGAGAAGATTCCTAAGAACCTTAAGAGGGAAGCTAATGAAAAGGAGATTGATGGTTTCACTAAGAGAGTTATCGGAATCCCACCAGAGAAACCTTTTGAGGAGGTTTATTTCACAAAGAGATTCTGGATGTTCTTCAGAGAAACAAGGGAGACTGAAACTGACATTAGGAGAAGGTTTGACAACGTCAGAGAAGAGATGAGGAAAAGGATTACTTTGCTAAAGGAGAGGGATCCTGGGAAGTTTGCAATACCCTGTGTGGTACAAGGTATTGAATTTCCTCACGCACTATGTGACACTGGTTCATCAGTCAGTATCTTACCAAAGGTCATGGCAGACCATCTAGGCCTGCAAGTAGAGCCTTCACCACAGATCTTTACTTTCGTGGATTACTCTCAGAGAAACTCTGGAGGCTTCATCAAAGACCTAGAGGTGCACATTGGTGATGCTATCGTCCTTGTGGATTTTCATGTCCTAGACATCAAGCTAAATTGGAACTCTTCCCTCTTACTTGGAAGAGCATTTATGGCTACAGTAGGAGCCATATGTGACATGAAGACCAACAGGATTTGCTTGACTATGATAGATCCAGATATCCACTACGACCCTGTCAAGCTTGACAAACCACCAGCCAAATTAGTGGTAAAGGAAGATGATACTGGTATCATCGCAGTTTGTCATTGTGAAGTTGAGTACGAGACAGAGTACTCGGGATCGATCGACAGTACTTTGACGTCATCGATCGACACATTCAAGTCAGAGGAGATCGACAAAAACTATGGATAATCGATCGACAGAGACCCACCGGATGATGAACTCGATCTACCAGATCATTGCTACCCGAATTTCGCCATCCCACCCAACCGAAAGGAAGATGATTACTCAATAAGGAGTTGGGCAGATAGCGGATTTCATGAGAGTTTTGCAGTAGACATAGCCACCTCTTCCCACAGTGGAGACCACAGTGAAGAATATGATGAAGACTATTGGGAAGAGAGAGCTTGGGAAATCTACTTGGAGAATGACAGATTTGCCCCACAATCGATCGACATCAAACGCCCACCATCGATCGATTATCTACTTCATCCAGCAAAACGATATCGTCCATCGATCGACATTGCCAGTATAATATCGATCGATATTAACCAAGACTTAAAGGACAAAATCGGAATTTCACCGATTAGGGCAACACATGGGTATAAAAGGTTGACAACTCAAGCCACGAAAATTCAAAACTTTTCACCTTCTACCCAGCAGCTTCCAGCATTCAGAGATTCATCAATGGAAGACTGCAACAACATGTTAACTCGATCCAACCGTGCAGCTAGACGTGCACCATCGATCGCCACCACCACACACCCATCGATCGACACCTTCAACAGAGCTCAACCGAGATCTCATGAACCTTATGATGTCAGGAACATTTCACTAACACCTGATGAATTTGGAATTTTCAGGGACACAGATGGCTATGCAAGAGCTATGGATGGAAGAGTCTTGCACATAACAAGAGAGGACATAGCAGACATCCTCCAAGTTGCTAATGGAGCGGAAAACCTGTTCACACAGCAACGTAGCCAAGCAGACATCCTACATCACGATCAGGACAACCACAACACCAAAACAAGGGAAGATACAATTCCTCAACACTTCGGTCAACCTCAGCATTCGCAATCGATCGACATCGTTTCAACACTGTCGATCGACGGCGGATATCCCGGATCGATCGACAGACCAAGAGTCAGATCGCCCGACAGACGATTGGAGTTTGGACGACGTGCCTTCAATACTGATGGATCCAGGACATTCAAGTGGGAAGCTAAGGATGAATATGGTGTCTACAGAGATGAGTTTGGCTATGCTAGAGGAGTTGATGGTGAGATCATCCATGTTACCAAGGAGCAAGTAAAGAGACTTTTGGATAGAGCATCCCTTTTTCACAGAGGTTGCTTACAACTTCCAAAACACACACGCCCTTACCATGCATACACACCACCACCAGTGCCCTACAGTAGAGAGGAGGTGGATGATATGGTGACTGATGTATGGAGAGCTCAGGCGCACCTTGAGGCAAACATGCGCACATTGGTGGAAGACACTTTCCAGCCTTTGGATGTCAGTTACAAAGACTTCCAGAATGATATGGCTGAGATTAGAGTGGAGCTTGGAAACATATTGACCACGCTTGAGAAAGAGGCTACGCCACCAGTATCGACCGACAGAGTACATGTACCATCGATCGACATCGGCAAGACTACATCCATGGACCGACCAAAATGTTCATCACCTAAGAAAGATGAATGGGAGGTTGCTTACATCAATACACGGATTGGAGATGTCTACAGCCCTCTCAACAACAATGTCGAATGGTTAAGCAAGAGGATCGATCTTCTACAGAAAGAGTTGGATACAATTCGCCAGAATGACAAAGCTAAGCTTGCTACTTTTTCATCGATCGACACATATACTTCATCATCGATCGACAAAAGGTTTGCAAAACTAGAAGATAGGATGAAAGCGTATGTAAGGAAGCATGAAATTTTCAGTTCTCCTATCCTGCGATGCCAACAGACAATGTCACGGCAGCTGGACAAGCTAGAAAGAGACATGAGCATTGTTCAAGCTTATATTGATCTCCGTGACAGCAACGAAGCATCGATCGACAGACCTAGACCAATATCGATCGACAGCGAGCCACCACCAGCGAAGAGAGTATGCACTGCAGCAGAGGTTGATGTAATCAAAGATCAGCTTTACGAAACCATGAATTCTATGGAGGAGAGACTCATAGAAAGAAGTGATAACATTGAGGAGACTCTCAATGAAAGAGTGGCCAACCTTTGCAGAGCTACTGGTCTCTTGAAGAATGAGATACGCACTATGCAGAGCAATCTTGAGTACCAAGGCCAACGTTCAGAATCGATCGACAAAGCTGACACAGAGTCGATCGACAGTGATCCCAGCGAAGCGACCGACATACCAATTGTAGCATCGATCGATACCGCAGCTTTGGCCGATAAGGATCAACAGATTCAGGACCAGCACGCCAAAGGCCAACATGCAGATCTACCTGAGCATTCTAGATTTAACTTTTATCAGCATCAGTTAGACACAGAAGATTTGGTCAGAAGGTTGCAAGTCATCAAAGCCGATTTAGAAAAAAAATATCTCCTAGATGGACAAGATCAGGTGATGCCACAAGAAGCTTCACTGCTGCTGAGTCCAAAGATGAGGGAAGTGTTTACCCACCAGCAAACAAAAACCCCCACTGCACCCCATGAGTCACTCACCTGCCACAGTCAAGCTAAATGACTATAACCAAGCGCTGAGTGGGAGGCAACCCACTATTAGGTTTTCTTTTTCTTTATTTTATTTTATTTTTATTTTTATTTTCATTTTTTTTTCCTTTCTCGAATTTATTTTGCAGTATTATTAGATCCAAGTAGTGTTGGGGTCAAAATCGGTCAAGACGAAATCAATGTCCGAAAGTCTCGGAAAAACACGAAAGATATTAGAGCAACCTCGAGAGACTAATTGTTAATCGAGAAAGCTTGGAAAAATATTAAGTTCGAGATTAATCATCTCGAAATCAACGGCTAGAAACATTTTCTACACAAGGAAGAACCTACGGAAAACTAAAAAGAACGCAAAAACACGCACAAGCCGAAGGAACCGAGCAGCCGACTCCGGTCGCGGCCGTGGCCGCCGGGCGGCTAGCCCCCGTGCTGGCCGTGGCCGCCGCCGGCTAGCGCCCGTGCTGGCCGTGGCCGCCGCCGGCTAGCGCCCGTGCTGGCCGTGGCCGCCGGGCGGCTAGCCCCCGTGCTGGCCGTGGCTGCCGGCGGCTAGCGCCCTTGCTCGCCGTGGTCGCCGGGCGGCTAGCGCCCGTGCTGGCCGTGGTCGCCGGGCGGCTAGCCCCCGTGCTGGCCGTGGTCGCCGGGCGGCTAGCGCCCGTGCTGGCCGTGGCCGCCGGGCGGCTAGCGCCCGTGCTGGCCGTGGCCGCCGGGCGGCTAGCGCCCGTGCTGGCCGTGGCCGCCGGGCGGCTAGCGCCCGTGCTGGCCGTGGCCGCCGGGCGGCTAGCGCCCGTGCTGGCCGTGGCCGCTGGGCGGCTAGCCCCCGTGCTGGTCGTGGCCGCCGGCGGCTAGCGCCCGTGCTGGCCGTGGCCGCCGGGCGGCTAGCCCCCGTGCTGGCCGTGGCCGCCGGGCGGCTAGCCCCCGTGCTGGCCGTGGTCGCCGGCGGCTAGCGCCCGTGCCGGCCGTGGTCGCCGGGCGGCTAGCCCCGTGTTGGCTCGGGTCGTCGGGCGGCTAGTCTTCGTGCGTAAGTTCTAGGCCCCCGGGTCGCCAGAAATCCGTGTTTTGCGACTTTCCGAGATCCCGCAAACATAACTCCTTTTCCTGCTCCAAGATTTCGGAGAACCCATAAGACGTCAACGGACAGAAAGACTTCGTATAAAACGGTGATGGTTATCTTAAAACACCATTCGCCTCAGCAATGGATCGAAGATCTTCTGAAAGACTCGACATCCAAGTAGGAGCATTCTTTCAAAGAAATCGTAGAAAACAACGGAAGTCCGGAAGACGGCCCGAAAGGGACCAAACCCGATCGGACGGCCCATTTACGGTTTTCTAAAAGATAGATACGACGGTTTACAATTATCTTCACATAACAAGATAAATGTTAAACTTCCGAAAGGATAAATGTCAAATTTCCGAAAGGATAAATGTCAACTTTCCCGATAAACACGAAGGCCGACGAAAATGGAAAAAGCCCAGCTCGCGGCAGACCCAGCCCGTCAAGAATAGACCGTCATATGGGAGTATATAAGCAAGGCTAGGAGCAGAGGAAGGGGGATCCGAAATAAGAAGAAAGAAACCACTCTAGAGCAACTTAGAACTTAGGCTTTTATTTCCTTTTTTAGCGAGCTGCGACTTAACTAGGTTAGATCTAGGTTTTGAGACTAGCGACGATCGACAGCTCTAGCGGCCGAGATCTCGACTTGTTGTTCAAACGCTCTCCGCGAATTCGGAAATAAGATTATTTCTTTTGCTCTCTTTATTTTACGCATTTATTCCCAAACTAGACTCATATTAACTTCGTCGTGCGTGGCCCATCAGATAGCCGGGATCCTCGAGGAAAACTAGGTCAACTTAGTTTTCCTACGTTTAAATTTAACTAAAATCGACAGTGCGAATTTCGGTTCCCACAGTTTGGCGCTAGAGAGAGGGGGATACACGGATTTATCTTTCTCGCAACTACGCATGCCCAGTTAAGCATGACTGCTAACGCGGAAAAAGACAAGCAAACGCACGACGGACCAGCCGTCGATGCCAATGCTGAGAAGACTCCTGCCGGAAACGTATCGACGGTCACTGCCGAGGCAAACACCGCGATGCTGGACCAGGTGAAGGAACTGTTCGCCACCGCCCAGAAACGGTCGGAAGAACAAGAGAAACTAATGGCTTCACTCGCTAAACAGGTCAATACCTTAACAGCGAAAAGCAAACTCCCGCGTGGATCCACCAAGGTGAGGCGTGTCAGGAGACTCGACTTCGGAACTGCCGGAGACCAAGAAAAGGATGCCCCGAGAAAATCCCCGGAACTCATCCCTGACGATACCACTCTGGCGGGGCTGAAGAAAACGACGGATAACCTCTCATCTCCCGCAAGGGGAAACGAAGGAGACGACGTCGAAAGAATCAATCTGGATATCAGCGATCGATCGGATCCGTCCGACGAAGACGCCGACATCCACCACAGAAGGACCCGAAGTCAGTCAGCTCGACTGGCGGCAGCCTTCAAAAAACCCATGACATAAGAGGAAGAAGACCTCTACTGGTCAGAGCAAGAGATGTTGGCTGAAGACCAGACTCGGGCCTATCGCAGCCAACGTAGACAAAGGAGCGCGAATGGCGCCAACGAGATCCATGATTTGCGCGAGTACATCGCAAAAACTGCAGCCGAGGTGAAAGCGGTAAAATCGCAGATTCACCACGCAACCAGCACTGCCCCCGAGATCGACCTGCTCCTCGAGGAATCAAGAAAGACTCCGTTCACCTCTCGAATCACGGACGCACGAGTCTCAGATCCCGGGAAAATAAAGCTTCCCACCTACGACGGAACCACAGATCCGAAGGCACATCTGCAGTCCTTCCAAATTGTGATGGCAAGGTCTAAACTTCCGGAGCGGGAAAAGGACGTCGGCTGCTGTCTCCTATTCGTCGAGAACCTCAGAGGTGCTGCGCTCGAGTGGTTCTCCAGCTTGCTTCAGCTTTTCTGAAGCAATTCTCCATGTTCATGGACAGGGAAACTTCCGACATAGACCTTTGGAGTCTAATTCAAAAGGAAGATGAACCGCTCCGCGACTACATAAGGAGGTTCAAACTCGTGATGTCCAGGGTAACAGGCCTCAGCGACAGAGTCGCCATCGACGCCCTGAGAAAAAACCTCTGGTACAAATCGAAATTCCGAAAGTGGATTTCTTTGGAGAGGCCACGCACCATCCAGGACACTCTCCACAAGGCGACGGATTTCAACATCATGGAAGAAGAGATGAAAGTCCTAGCGCAAAAGCATGGACCGCAGAAAGCGTCCGGCAAGAAGAAAACCTCTCGTAACGACAAGTACGTCCATCACGAAGGGGAAGACGTCCAAGGCGAACATAACTACGCCGTCAATTCCGAACAAGGAAGGACAGCCGGAAACACTTGGACACGGAACTCGTACAAGGACAATTCCAGCTGCGAGTTCCATCAGACAAGAGGTCACTCCACCGCCAACTGCAAAGTCCTCGGCGCTAGACTCATTACGAAGCTGCTTGCCGGCGAATTAGCAACGGTCAGGAGCGTGAAAGACCTGCTCCTAGATTCTGACCGTCCGCCGAAGACCGACGGAGCCAATCCCGAGAATAACGCTCCTGGAACTCAATCGGGCGAAAAACGCGGATGGAGACAATACGGCGAAGGAAACAACAACAACCGCCAAAGGATCAACATGATCATCAGTGGATCGCATTTTTACCAGGACTCCGTTTCGTCGATCAAAGTCTACGGACGGAGGGCCGAAACAAGCCCCGGATGGTGTCCAGAGGACGACGTTCCTAATCACGCAATCATCTTCGAGGAACAGGATACGGCCGGACTCGATAAACCCCACTACGATCCTCTGGTCATCGACTTGGTGATTCAGGATCTCGAAGTCGGCCGCATCCTCATCGACACAGGAAGCACGGTCAACATCATGTTCCGCGACACTCTGCAGAGGATGAACATACCCCTCGGAGAAGTCATCCCAGAACCAAGACCGTTGACTGGATTCTCGGGCGTCATGACCCTCGGAAAAATCAGACTCCCGGTCATGGCTAAAGAAGTCACGAAGATCGTCGAATTCGCGGTAGTGGATAACCCGGCTATCTATAACGCCATAATGGGAACTCCTTGGATAAACGCCATGAAGGCAGTCCCGTCCACTTACCATCTCATCGTCAAGTTTCCAACACCGACTGGAACAGCGGTAATCTGGGGAAGCCAAAAACAGTCGCGACTCTGCTTCCTGGCCGAACATAAAATGCGCAGCAATCGGAACGCCCCAGTAGCTAACCCGAAGCGAACTAAGAAGCATCTGAGTGTCTCCGAGAACTCAGCAAAGAACAGCTCGGATTTGTCCGAACAGGCCATAACTCAGGATAGCGGGAAAATCCTCGAGTCCATCGCCGAAAGAACGGATGACCTAACTCCCAACGCGACCACCGACTTAGCTGAAACAGTCAAGGCGCCGGAAATCGTGGAGTAATAGCAACCGCGATAGAAACAGAACTACGAGATGGCTTGATCCTCGCAAGAGGTACGTAGGCAGCTCGTCGCAACCCGACGAGTTCAGCTATCCCCCTCACCAAAAAGGGGGGGGGGGAAGATGGGGACAAACATCCTTGTACTCCCGCAAAAATATTTTTCACATGTACTCTACATTATAAAGACATTAATTCAAATGCTTACTCAACGCATAAACATTACGGAAAACGAAAATCATATCTTTGAGGAACGCGAGACGTCGTTAGTTCCCGAAAAGTCTTGATTCTCCATTCTCCTCCAAACAGTCCATCCACGACTCTAAAAAACTCTATCAAACAGTCTGTCCGCGAATCTAAAGTTCATTTCCGTCGATTGGCCCCGACGGAAAAACATAGAAACGTTTCACTCAATCAAATTCGTAGTCTGGCTTCTAACGAAGTCCTCTTGCATCCGACAAGGATACCATAGCGCGCTATACAAAAAAAATCCAAATTTTGGTTAGCTCTTCGTAAAGGAAGTAGCTCGACTCGTATCCAAACGAATCATATAAGCCGATAAGCACTTCGCAGATTCTAAAACGGTACGAGTCAGGTCGAAATCGCAAACAGGCAAAACGAAAGCCGATTTGTCATCGCACAGCTTCAGTCCGAAAGTAGACCTAGGTCTTGCCCTAAACCCGGCCTTGCTGGTATCTAAGACATCTCATAGGCATAAGTATCCAGAATACGAGATTCCAAAATTTGTCTCTTATCGCTTACAAACCTAACGTTCGCTACAAAGTAACCTACGGATCAAGTGACAAAAAAAAGAGATTGAATACGAAGTGACTGCACGTATTCAAACCCTCTACACTTGACGAAAGTATAAATCAAAACGCAGAATTCATAAAAGCATTCATAGCAGGGATTCAAAAGCCACCAACGACCAATCCCGAGAAACACAAAGTCACGCGACCTCCTAAGGGTCGCAACACATACATACAAACAGCCACACTTGGCCTATCACAAATTATAATCGAATGCATAACAATCGGTTAGAGATATTCCAAACGAGGAGTCGGGCTGGTCGACCTCTTCACCCCCGTCGCCTGCATTCAAACTCGCGCCTACATCCGCCGTATCTTCCGAGACTTGGATAGGATTCCACAACTCTCAAATTCTCCCTTCGATCGGAGGAACAAAGGATTCGGCGTTAGCACATATTCTCATCGAGCCATCCATCGTGGCAAGTTCGCCGGAAAGAGAGAAACCCCCACGCTGCATCTTGTGTTGAGTACTGACCGAACCACGACACTCGCGAAAATCGCCTACAAAGTCCTGAGCCTCTTTGTACGCTTCGAATTCGGTAGAGAAAATTTCGGCCCTTCGGTTCAGCTCGGCGGCAGCTCTTCTCCGCCCGCTCCTTTCCGCACGAACGAGGGCTCGAGCCTGGACCTTGGCTTGCCGGCGTTTTTGCTCCTCCACCTCCAACCGATACTTGGCAAATTCCCTTTCTGTTTCCTCCGCTTTGAAACGGGCCAGCCAGGCAGTACGGAAACTTCCATCGATCGATGCATTCCACACTCTCACGGCCTACAAAGAAGTCGAGGTCAAATAAAAAGAAAAGGGGATTTACTCAAGTTTCAAAAACAAACCTCGTTGACCAAGCGAGCACCCTCCGCAGTCACCTTGTCCCTCTCCTCGTTGTCCAAAGACTCGTCACGGGAAAACGCCGGAGGGAGTTCATCGAAGAAGTCACCCGGGGGAGGAACACCCTGATTCTCTGTAGCGAAGTCAGGATCGTATCTCGGCAGCTCACCATCTCCCGACGAGGTCTCGAAAGCAATCCCTTTATCCTTCCGAGATCTCCGCCTCCTCCTTGAAGGGGCAAAAACGTAGGATCTATCATTGACATAGGGCCGCGTACCGTCTCGCGATCGGTGAAGCGCGACCGCCCCTCGAATCCGGTCAAGAGTAAAGGAGTTCCAGGAACAAGGCCTTGTCCTAAAAATGTCTCTCTTGGTCGAAAGATCGGAAGGAACATGCGTGAGACACCTGTTCTCTAATAAAAAAAACACACACGTTCAGTACTCGCTTTTCGGATTTTAAGAAAGGGGATGCGACAATCTTACCTCGTTGGTACAACCAGTCTGTCGGGAATAGGTGGAGAAAGCCTTCCTCGACAGACCCTCCATCTATCCTCACGAAAAAGAAATGGTCAACGTGATCCTTGGCGTGCGAGGTGACTCCATGGATTACCGAAAAATTGGTCCTCGCCTTCATGGAGTATACTCCATTGATGCTCGTCGTCTTGGAGTTCCACAACCCTTCAAAGTCAGCAGGACTAAGGTCCATCCCTAACTCGTAACTCAAAACCACAACGCCAAGCCAGCTTTCCAAAGCCGGCACGTTCAGCTGGCTGATTACGATCCCAAAACGGTCGAGAGCCTGAACAATGACCCCAGGGATTGGGAACCACAGTCGGCATTGCGTCAGGAACGCCTCGTAGCAAGTAAAGTAACCCTTCGGAGGATGCTCCGAACTCTCATTCCCACGAGGAATGCGAAACCTGACTCCCTTCGGAACCTCATAAAACTCTCGAAGAGTTCCGAGGTATTCAGGGGATACTTCGCTCGGCGAGTCAGTTTCCTTACGCGTCCTCAAAGGTCGCCGGGGAATCGGGATCACGGGAAGGGGAGCATCAGAACCGAAGACGGCGTCGCAATACGCGCTCCTGTCAATCTCTGAAACCTCGGGTTTCGGAACTTCCTCCTCGGCATGGAAACTATCCGAAGACGAGTGAGACTGCCTCCTCGAGGATTTTGATCTTGAAGTCATTCTTTTCTTAAAGATAGAGAGAGAATTTGCAAGAGAGAGATTAACTTAAGATTCTTGGGTGAAATAAGAATGGTAAAGAATTCACAAGTCTTTATAGGCAAGGATTTGACTATTCACCCCGACCTTCGACACGATTTCGTCTCCATACTTTCCTCACGAACCATACCGCAAGCTAGGACCTACAAACCCTACGGCTCCTAGCTAGCTGGGGGCTAACTGTTGGGGTCAAAATCGGTCAAGACGAAATCAATGTCCGAAAGTCTCAGAAAAACACGAAAGATATTAGAGCAACCTCGAGAGACTAATTGTTAATCGAGAAACCTTGGAAAAATATTAAGTTCGAGATTAATCATCTCGAAATCAACGGCTAGAAACGTTTTCTACACAAGGAAAAACCTACGGAAAACTAAAAAGAACGCAAAAACACGGACAAGCCGAAGGAACCGAGTAGCCGACTCCGGTCGCGGCCGTGGCCGCCAGGCGGCTAGCCCCCGTGCTGACCGTGGCCGCCGGCGGCTAGCGCCCGTGCTGGCCGTGGCCGCCGGGCGGCTAGCCCCCGTGCTGGCCGTGGCCGCCGGCGGCTAGCGCCCGTGCTGGCCGTGGTCGCCGGGCGGCTAGCGCCCGTGCTGGCCGTGGCTGCCGGGCGGCTAGCCCCCGTGCTGGCCGTGGCCGCCGGCGGCTAGCGCCCGTGCTGGCCGTGGCCGCCGGGCGGCTAGCCCCCGTGCTGGCCGTGGTCGCCGGCGGGTAGCTCCCGTGCCGGCCGTGGTCGCCAGGCGGCTAGCCCCGTGTTGGCTCGGGTCGTCGGGCGGCTAGTCTTCGTGCGTAAGTTCTAGGCCCCCGGGTCACCAGAAATCCATGTTTTGCGACTTTCCGAGATCCCGCAAACAAAGCTCCTTTTCCTGCTCCAAGATTTCGGAAAACCCATAAGACGTCAACGGACAGAAAGACTTCGTATAAAATGGTGATGGTTATCTTAAAACACCATTCGCCTCAGCAATGGATCGAAGATCTTCTGAAAGACTCGACATTCAAGTAAGAGCATTTTTCAAAGAAATCGTAGAAAACAACGGAAGTCCGGAAGACGGCCCGAAAGGGACCAAACCCGATCGGACGGCCCATTTACGATTTTCTAAAAGATAGATACGACGGTTTACAATTATCTTCACATAACAAGATAAATGTTAAACTTCCGAAAGGATAAATGTCAAATTTCCAAAAGGATAAATGTCAACTTTCCCGATAAACACGAAGGCCGACAAAAATGGAAAAAGCCCAGCTCGCGGCAGACCCAGCCCGTCAAGAATAGACCGTCATATGGGAGTATATAAGCAAGGCTAGGAGCAGAGGAAGGGGGATCCGAAATAAGAAGAAAGAAACCACTCTAGAGCAACTTAGAACTTAGGCTTTTATTTCCTTTTTTAGCGAGCTGCGACTCAACTAGGTTAGATCTAGGTTTTGAGACTAGCGACGATCGACAGCTCTTGCGGCCGAGATCTCGACCTGTTGTTCAAACGCTCTCCGCGAATTCGGAAATAAGATTCTTTCTTTTGCTCTCTTTATTTTACGCATTTATCCCCAAACTAGACTCATATTAACTTCGTCGTGCGTGGCCCAGCAGATAGCCGGGATCCTCGGGGAAAACTAGGTCAACTTAGTTTTCCTACGTTTAAATTTAACTAAAATTGACAGTGCGAATTTCGGTTCCCACAAGTAGAATTATAATTCCATCGACCGACATTCACCATTCATATCGCTCGACACCACACGACCATTACTAACGATCGACGTATACCACTACGAATCGATCGATATCTTGTCGATCAGGTTTATTCATTCTAACTTGTTATAGTTATTATGTTTTATTTATTTACCTCACCACCGGATGTTACACTGGGACAGTGTAATTTAAGTCTGGGGGGGAAGTTTATTAATATGTGTTTTTATTTTGGTTTTTATTAAAATGTTTTTCAAAATTATTTTTCGCATAAGTATTAAATAGGAACATTGATATGGATTTATATTTGATTTTCTGACCACTCTTTAGCACCATTCTAGATTACTGATTGCAGATAGTACTAAAGAGGCTAAAGTGGATCAACTTGCTATCTATATTCACTAGATAAGATTGTTTGAAGGAACAAAAGCTGACCTCCAACACTAATACTGACTTATTTGCTTGTCTTGGGGCTTGGATATCACTGGATCGGAATCCTCTTACAAGTCTGGAAGGTAAAAAGTCTGTGTGTTTCTGGTTCCCTTCCTTCGCTCTCTTCGGCTTCTCGAGATCTAAGTTTATGTTATAAAAGATTGAAATGATTTATTGAGAAGCAGAGGGATATGAGTGTCTCCTGCGACCCCAGTATTCTAAATCTCAAGAATGATCACACATTGTGGAAACGAGGGGTAGGAGTGATTCCTGCGACCCCAATATTCGCTACACTTTGTCAAAAATGTATGAGTTACAACGCAAATGTCAATTAGATGGACTAGATGACCTATGTGGCATCGAAACCTGTTGAAATTGAAATTAATAAGAGATTCAGTGAAGAGAGAAGAGGGGAGAAAGGAATCAGAGAAAACTACATGTGTGTTCAGATACTTGTTTGAGTTGAATCCATATGTTCTTTGATCGATATTCCCAAGGTAAAGCCTGCACTTTATTTTATGTTAAGAAATGAGGTTAGTAGAGGGGAATGTCAGATGAGAATTGCTAAGTTGTTGACTAGATGAGTTTAGTTGCTAAGCTAGGATAAGGAACAATGAACTTCTGTGATTAGGATTTTAGACATGAATTGCAAACCCATAGAGTGATGACTTCAATATATTGAATCCTTGAGTTCCTGCTATTTCCAGACCTTTTCCAAAGTCTACTGTTTTTGCTTGAGGACAAGCAAAGGAGTAAGTCTGGGGGATTTGATATACCATGGATTTCACCCGTTTTTAACCATGGTATACTTGTGTTTTACTATATATTTAATCTGTTTTCTAGCCTGTTAGGTATGTTTTCAGGTTCAGGAGCATTTTGTGAGAAAGTGATGTTTTTAGAGCATTTTGGAGTACAAGAGATGATACACCCGAGTTCACCATTCAAGACTAAGTCGGAAGTCAACATTGCGATTACAATCGATCGATACTCATCCTGAGTTGTCGATCGATGTAGCTGAGAAGATCCGCGTACTAGAAGATTATAATCGATCGATACACATTCAGTGTTGTCGATCGATATCGAGGACGAAATGGTTTAGCCGACTACTTCACCAAGACTTCACCAAATTACGAGATTGCCCCTGACGAGTTTTTAACCTAATGGAAATGCTTAAATACTCATGCAAAGTCTTTTTGACGGCAAGTTTTTGAAACCCTTTGAAGCTTGAAGCTTTTCACAACCAAAGCAAAGAGTGTGAGAGAGAGACTAGAGTTTTATTTGTTTGAGAGAGATTGGAGAGATTTCTCATCTCCTTTTGTATTTCTACTTTATTCTATCTATGCAATTCTTTCATCTATCTATTGTTATGAATTGCTTAGCTATGTCTGAGTAGTCTACTTGTTAGATCTATGGTTTAAATAGGTTTGTGGGATTAGCCCCAAACTATAATTGCTAAGTTGTGATACTCATCAAATGGATTGTACCCTATGCTTGTTTTAGAGTAGCTAACTATAACATAGATCACTAGGATCTTAGATTATCTTGAATTATCCATTTGAGCGATGCATGTTTCCCGTTGAGAAGAACGACAGTTCCTCCTTGAGACCTCGCGGTCATATTCTGTTCGCGCCTAGGCAGATCTAGAAGCCGTCGATCGATACCCTACTGGTAAATCGATCGGCGCTGGAAAGGTGTATCGCTCGATATCTCAAAAGGATATCAACCGACTCTTTTTCTGTGTCATCATGCGAAAGGTGTGGCCAGAGATCTAGATATTTTAACCAGTGATTCATTCACATATGTTAAGCGGCTGAGATCTATAGTATCATGCAAGCAACTTATTAAAGCATTTATAGAGATTATAATCTCCATTCCTGAATAGAAATCCTATGTCTAGCACTCTTTATCCCATTTAAACAACCCTTCATATTGTTAGTTAGGGCAACTGCCTTGCTCATTTTAGGATTTGTTATTTTCATTTCTATCATATAAACCAACCTTGCCTAGGATTGATTAGTAGATTTTATTTAATTTGTTCCCTAGCTCCTCGTGATTCGATCCCTAAGTACTACAGCTGTACCTCTTATTTGAGAGAGTAAGCTCTACTGGGTAATTTGAGCACTATCAACGACTTAAGAAATCAACGATTCCTTAATCAACGACTTGAGAAATCAACGATTTAAGAAAGTAACGATTTCTTAAAGTCAAACATAACTTTGTTATCAAAGGACCAAACCTCCGCAAACAAGCATCCTAAGAGAATCATAGCTTTGCGATAGGTTCAAACACTTGGATAACAGACCTCAGACCACGGCATAAACCCGATCGTGACGGCAATCGGGTCACGAACAGAGCTCGGTTGCTATAGCGACCGAGCTACGATTACAGCTCGGTCACCATAGCGACCAAGCCACGTACACGGCTCGGTCGCTATAGCGACCGGGCTCCAAACAGAGCTCGGTCGCTATATCGACCGAGCCGCGAGCAAGGCTCGGTCGCTATATCGACCGAGCCTCGGGTACGGCTCGGTCGCTATAGCGACCGAGCTACAGACAAAGTTCATTGGAAGCGACAAACTCCATTGGAAGCTTTCGCCAACTCGCATCAAAATTCCTCCTCAAGTACTCCATGTTCATCGATAGAGAAACTTTCGATGTCAATCTCTGGAGCTTAACCAAGGAAGAGGGCGAGACCCTCCAAGAGTTTATAAGCCGTTTCAAACTGATCATGGCGAAGGTCAGCGGAATCAGCGACAAAGTCGCCATCAATGCACTTCGGAAGGCGCTCTGGTACAAGTCGAAGTTCAGAAAGTGGATAACGCTCGAAAAACCTCGCACGATCCAGGACGCCCTCCACAAAGCCTCGGATTACGTAATGATCGAAGAGGAGACGAAAGTCCTGTCGCAAAAACATAAGCCGACAAGGAACTTTTCGAAAGACGTGGATCCGAAATCAAAGAAGAAAACCTCTCGTAACGACAAGTACGTCCATCACGAGGGGGAAGAACTTCAAGGCGCGCACAACTACGCGATCAATCCGGAGCAAGGCAGGACTTCGGGAAATACGTGGAACCGTAACCAGAGTTACGACAAAAACATATACTACGAGTTCCATCAGACCGAAGGTCACTTCACGGCTAACTGCAAAGTCGTAGGGGCAAGGCTGGCCGCGAAGTTGCTTGCTGGAGAACTCTTTGGAGTAATCAGCGTCAAGGATCTAATCCTCGACTCCAACCGTCCGCCAAAAACCAACAAGAATCCTCCCGCGGAGAACTCGTCGCCGAGAAATCAGGCGGGGGATAAGCGCGAGAGAAGACCTGACGATAGGGGAAATGATAACTCCCGAAGGAGGGTCAACATGATCATGGGAGGATCCCAATACTGCAAGGACTCAGTCTCGTCCATCAAGGCCTACCAACGGAAAGCCGAGTCGACTGCGAAGTATCCTCCACGGTCGCCTCCTCGTGACGGACGGAACACCTCGATCACATTCACTGAAGAAGAAGCCTGCGGAATCGATCAGCCTCACTGCGACCCCTTGGCCGTCGATCTCGTGATAAGAGATCTCGAAGTCGCAAGGATACTCATCGACACCGGAATTACGGTAAACTTAATCTTCCGCGATACCTTAAGAAGGATGGGCGTCGAGCTCGGAGAAGTCACCCCGGTACCAAAACCGCTCACGGGTTTCTCCGGACAAACGTCCATGACCCTAGGATCGATTCAGCTACCCGTCATAGCAAAAAACGTTACCAAGATAGTTGACTTCGCGGTGGTAAATAGCCCGGCTATTTACAACGCAATCATGGGAACTCCATGGCTAAACGCCATGAAGGCCGTTCCGTCGACTTATCACTTGGGCTGTCAAAAACAGTCGCGACTTTGCTTCCTAGCGGAGCATAAGTTAAGGAAGATCACGACAACCTCCACGGTTAACGCAAGCGAACTCAACCTTCCGCTGAGGACGCCTCGACAAAGGGCACAACGACTTCTCCCGCAGAAGCAGATACGGAGATCGGAAGCTCGACCAGCTAGATGAAGTGTAGTGCAGCTCAGTGTAGCTCACTGAAGAGTGTGTCAGCTCCCTGAGCTGAAGAGTGTGTCAGCTGGACTGAGTGTTCAAGTCTTGGGCAGTTGGGCCAGGTCCGGACAGTGGTCTGACCATGTGGACCACCCGGGTGTGCCGGTGAGCCGGTGGGCACTTGTGGTTGAACCAGGGGCTTGGGCAACCAGCCAAGGCTTGTGTGTGACATGTCTAGGATCAGTTAGGCATGTCAAGGACGTCTGGTAACTGCCATAGGCGAACAGGTGTGATCTGGACCATTGATTAAATCAATGGCCAAAAATGAAACCGAAAGGATGCAACCATTAGAAAGGTAACTGTCCATTCTTCTATATATATCAGGCAAGTCTGTGCCTTTGCAGGCACGCCAGGACTTCATTCTTCTTCCTGAAACACAAAGAAAAACAGAGAAAAACAGAGAGATGGTCGGATTACACAATCCAAAACCAAGAGAGGCTTGAAGGCAACAAAGAGGCTGTTTTGATGGCAATCAAGAGGGGAGTTGAGAACGACCCTCTGGTGTGTTTTGATTATGGTTTGCCACGCCATAGGCTTCCTCTACATCCTTACTACACATCCAAATAGCCAGGGAAGAAGGGAGATGACCGGATTCACTCTCAAAGTCCAAGAGCAGCCTTAAGGGCAGTGGTGTGTAGAAAGGCAGATTCATGGGCACTGAAGTGAGAAGTGATGGACGACCCTTGGGTGGTGTTTGATCATGGATGAACACATCCTAGGCTTCCTCTGTGTCTTAGGGACACACGCAAATGGCCAGAAGAGAATGGAGAAGGCCGGACTCCACTCCCAAAGGCATGTACAGCCTTGACGGTGGATGCAGTGCAGAAACTGGTTTCATGGAAGTTCCATGAAATGGATGATGGGTGCGGCCCATGGTTGGATCTTATCAATACTGGAAGTATATGATAAGGCATGATAGAGGCGTGCAATGGAGGAGCATGGCCAGACATGATACAGGAAGCACACGATCTAGTAAGATCAAGTCTAAGGTAACATGTACATATGATTACTTTGTGGTTTATGTTGGTGTCTCTTGAGGTGCATATGAGGCCAAGTATGGCACGCCCTTGGAGACCATATATTGTGATGTATTGTAGGGATACAGGACCCTGGAGAAAGGGGCGGATCATAGTTGAACTAAATCATCCATATGGGATGGTAATTAGATGCTATACAGCAACTAGTGATTCATGGTGGTTCATGAGTGAACCTAATCTATGGTTTTGCATTACCAATGGCTTCAGGCCGTGGAAATGAGGTAATGGAATCATATGGTATGATAGGTATCAACCTTGGGTTGGTACAGGATTGGCTGAGAGCCATGAAGAAGAGCAAGACTGACCAGGTTCATTGGGACATGGTTCCATGGCCGGTTAGGTATGTGTGAAGACTCATCAGTTCTGAGTCATGTGGGGTGGTTGGTTGATTGACTCAGGAACTGGTGGGAATTATTAATCCTATTCTATGTTGTTCAGACGTGGAGGTACTGAACCATGGAGTGGCCGGTTCAGAGAAATCTCTCCATGGCCTTGGTTGGGCAGGTAAGTGGAGATCTGATAGTTCCTGAAGGAATTGTTAGGATCCGACTTCAAATATCTCTTAATGGGTATTTATCATGAATTATCATGGTGAGAGATTAGTTTTATCTCATTGATTTAGAGGTGGTCAGTTATGGCCATATGGGCTGTTCATGGGCGAGATCAGTATGATCGAGGCCAGATCTGAGAAATCTGACTTGACCATTCTCTTAGTTATGAATTATCATGAATTATCATGAATTCTCATGAATTTTAATTAGTTTTTGGAGCATGTTTGCTTGTGGTTGGTTTTGCAGCTGAAGACTTCCCAAAGGTACTTGGTCTGTGGGGATGGTTGGTTGAATGACTAAGTACCTAGGGGGAGAGTTTATACAGGTATAAGGGAGTTGGACGAGTGGACGGGGAGCCAGGCAAAGCTACCTCGCAGCTTGATCAGCTGGAAGAGAGTTGGGAACCTCAAGTGAAGTGGTTTAGTTCAGCTAGCTGGATGAGCTAGCTAGACAACTAAGGCAGCTGAGACAAAGAGCTATCAAGCTCCGTGGATGTGGCAAAGGTATGTTCTAACAATGTTGCTTAGATCTAGATAGAATGGTTAGGGGAATGGAACCTCGGCTATTGTATGACTTGGATTAGGTTTAGGATCAACCTTGGAGCTGGTAGTAGTTGTGTCTACTGATCATGGCTAAGGTGATTCGACCTGACAAGTGTTAGATTGGTGATAGACCAATGGTTAAATAGAGATTATTCCGCTGTGCATAAGTTGAAAGGATCTAAGCTAGGGAAGGACTAAGGTAGTCTTAAGCTAAGGTCTAAAATAGACTTCGCCTTTAGGCGAAAGTATAGATAAAGATCGAAAAATTGAGTGGTTCGGTCAGGGTATGGACCGAGCGACGTGAGGCATCGACCGCGGCATAGCCGGCCGGGTTCGGGTCTTACAAGACTCCTTGTTGTATTGCAGCCTCAGAAGTGCCTTAAAATGGTCGGTAGTGAGGGATAGGCCGCACTCGTAGCTCAGAATTACGAGACCGATAAGGATCTCGAAACTCGTAGGGCTCAGCTGGTTTAACGAAACCTGAAAACGGTCCAGTACGCGGACAATAATCTCAGGAATCGGAAACCAAATACGGGAACGCGTCAAAACGGCCTCGTAACACGTGAAGTAGCCTTCCGGAGGATGGTCGGCGCTTTCTCCGACTTTAGGAATCCGGAACTCAACCGCGTCCGGGACTCCGGCAAATTTCCGAAGCGTCTCAAGAAAAAGATCGGTGGTCTTACTCGGTAGGTGGGCCCCCGCTCTCCGAGATCGGCAGATCGGAAACTTTTCTTCTCCGGGATGTTTGATACGATCACTGCTTGCTTTCCAATACGCATCACATTCTGCCGCATTCGGAGGAAATTCGAACTCGGCTTTCGGGACGAGGAGCTCTTCATCCTGATTGCAATCGGGAGAAAAAGTCACGGGAGTCTTCTTCTTAGAAGACTTCTTTCTGCTTTTAAACAACTTTGAGGATTTTCTTTCTAAAAATAATTTTTTTCTTTTCTTAAGAGGATTCTTCAAAGAAAGTCTTGTGAAAGATGGGTGAGTAAAAATGAAAGAGTTACCCCCTCTTTTATAAACCTCAGGATTTACTATTCAAGTTCGGACTTTTGATACCAACTTGGCCTAAAAACTCGCCTAAGGGTATAACACCTGGGTTTTTCCCTTTAGGGTAGTCTGGTAGCAGGACCTGACATTCTCCTGATCTCCCTTGACCACCTTAATGCCCCAGGGGGTTGGAAACTTGACCAGTTGATGTAAAGTCGAAGGTACAGCTCCCAAGTCGTGGATCCAAGGCCTTCCTAATATCACATTATACGATGAAGGGCAGTCGACAACTAGGAATTTCGTGGCCTGATTTATCCCCTCGGCATACACTGGGAGTAGAACCTCTCCTAAGGTTTGCTTTACCTCTCCGCTGAAGCCTACTAGGGGAGTCGCCTTTCTAGTTAGAGCCGTAGGTTCCAACCCTAGGTCGGCGAAGGCCGAATGGTTTATAATGTTGCTGGAGCATCTATTGTCTACCGATATTCGCTGACCAAGCAGTTCGCTATGGTAAGTGAAATGACAAGGGCATCATGGTGAGGAGCTAGGACCCTCTCCTGCTCCCTTGCGGTGAAGTTGATCTCGTCTGTTCTGAGGAGTAGGAGCTTATGACCCTCGGCCTCTTAGCCAATCCTAGCGTTGCGAGTAATTCTCTTGGCAGCGGTACAATTGATTCCACTTACTTCCGATCCGCCTGAGACGACATGGATCATCCGGTCTTGCTGTGGTGGCAATGCGGGAGCTGCTTCGGTAGGGAGACTGAGACCTTCCTTATTTAGAAGGCTCTTGGCATTGTCTGAGAGGAACTCCTTTAGGTAGCCCTTCTTAAGAAGCTCGGCGACTTCCATCTTCAGGGCTATACAATCTTCCGTAGTGTGACCATGGTCACTATGGAACTCGCACCACCGCTTGGGGTTTTGATTAGCCTCTGAGGCCTTCATATTAGGGGGACATTTGACCTGAGAACCCATTTGTCGCAGGACACTGATTAGCTCCGGCTTTGATATCGTAAGATGGGAGATATCGGGCCATATGGATACCATCATTCCTTCGGATCTAGGTAAAGGGCGATGCTGATACCTGCCCCTGCTCGGGTTGCTAGTCTCCCTAGCGGACTTGGGATGAGTGGGCTCATCACGATCATTCCTAGTTGGCTTTGAGGACTTCTGATTGTACTTCGGATAGGTCTTGGCCCTACTTGCAACATCTTCTTCCCATCTTACTTTAGCCCAGGCACAGGATAATACGTCCTCCATTGTCATGCACTTGTATTTGATCAGCTCCTTGTAGAGATCTCCCTGCGGAAGTAGACCTCGCTTGAAGGCCGAGATAGCTGTATCAGCATTGCACACAAGGATAGCCACCTTCTCTTGGTTGAAGCGTGTTAGTAGGAAAGAAGGGGTTCGTTCCTATGCTGAAGGACTTCGTAGAGGTCATCTGAGTTTTTCTCTAGGTTGCGACTACTAGCGAATTGCTCTACGAACTTGTCGTTAAGGGCTACAAAGGACTTGATGGACTTGGTAGGAAGATTGATGTACCACTGGGGAGCAGGGCCAGTCAAGGTAGATCCGAATCCCTTGCACATGGTGGCTTCCCGTGCGTCCCGGGGGATTGCTACGGCTAGCATGCGTTGCTTGTACTGAGCGATGTGATTGTCAGGATCTGCAGTACTTTCGTACATCTTTATGTCCGGGAAAGAGAACTTGTGTGGCATCTCCACCGAAGCAATCTCTTCCACAAAAGGTGTATCGGAATAGGACCCTGGATTACTCCTCCGAATAGGGGAGCTACCCCTGGGAGCTTTTCTACCATATATTGAATGGTGCCGAACCTTTCGGAAACTACTCTTTCTAGATAGGCGGCTAGAGCCGGGTCCGAGATCCCAGGATCATCGGGTGAGTACTCTTCATCTTCCGTATCGGAATCGCTATCCACTTTTACTCGGGTCGCGTCGTGGGCAGCTTTGCGTTCCTCGGGTTCATCGTTAGCGGAGACGGGTCGATGAGGACCTCTTTCACCGTCGCGTGGAGTGTTGAGCGAAGCCATGGGTCGAACCCTAGTTCGGAACCGCTTTCGCTTGTTGCTGGTTTCACCGAGGGTGTGGTTTTCTTGTCAGAGGACAAGATTCTCCGCATCTATGCATGGCGTCTATATTCTCGGAGCTCTGCTGCGGTTACTTGGAGTGTTCTCCAAGTTGGTCTTTATTCTAGAAGAAGTTCCTGACCTCTGGATGTGGTCTCCCGAGCTTTGTGAAGATCGGTAACCTGACTTTGAAGGATCTCGAGCCCGTTGAGGAGTTCGATCTCCCTCGGGGTCATCTCTGCTTGGTTAGTATCGTCCTCTAATGCCATCGTCACGTAGTTGGATTACTCCCCTCCTTCTAGCGCCAAACTGTTATGGTATTTTTGTGTAGGGTCGTTTTAGTACTACGGAACACTAGAAGATTTGTAATAGAAAGCAGGAAATTGAGGCTAGAAGAGATGTTTATTGAGTTTTTGATTCGGGACTACAATGTTTGGTGTATAAACCTAGTCTTGTCGCCTAAACTCTAATCTCTTAGCCTCTAGAATTGTCGATCCCTTATTCTAGGGTTTGGGCTCCCCTTTTATAGTTGTAGATGTCGGCTTCAAGCAATAGAACTCTTCCATAATTGGAAAATGGAAGTTTCCCCTTAGGCGGAAAACTTCTATTTTGCTTCAAGTTTCCCCTAGTTTCTTCTTGAGCAAGGGTCCGGAAGTCGAGGGTCTATCCGGAAGCTGGAAAAAACTTATGTCTGGATATTTTTCCCCAACAAATCTAGCCAATTCTTGGCTTCACCAGCTAAAGAGAAAGAGAAATGTATGCAGCGATTATTCTCGTCATTTACTATGTCTTCTAGTTTTTCGATGTGGTCCAGTGGGTTCTCTGAGAGAGTCCCATCGAAAAAGTTCTGTCGTACCAGAACAAGGTGCTCAATATTAAGCTTGGACCATATTGTTTCAATTTCTGGTAACTTTATAACGGACCTATTGGAATAGGTCCTGCTAGAGTTTGAAAATTCTTACAAAGACAATTCTTCTTCATTTTGAAATGTTTACAGAGAACAGATAACAACAACATATTAACAGATAACAACAGTAGGAATATAGCCCTATGACAACAGCTAATAGCAGTATGGAGATAACAAACAATCCATCAACGCTATAACCATACTATAACAGCCAGCACTCGGTACACAACATACAGTAGCAGCAGGAACTAATATAGGTGTGGAAACCGAAATTCGCACCGTCAATATTTCGTATAATTAAGGAAACTAGAAAACCCTAATTTCCCAGAAGGTCTCGGATTTCTGAGAAACCACACGTCAAGCAATCAGAACACGACAATAACGAGAATAAAATTAAGAAATCGTAAAAGAGAGCAAGAAGGGATTTTATTCCGAATCTGCGTATGAGCGTAACAGCAACAAGGTAGCGTGCTTCGGCTACGAGAGCTGTCGGCGAGATCCTTAGTTCTGATAACCGAAGGTGGCTAAACCTAATTGAGTCGCAGCACGAATAACAAAAACGGAAAGTTGCCTAAATGCTCTAAGTGCTAAGTTTGCTCTGAGAAAAGTCTCCCTCCATGCCTCTCGCCTAGAACTCCTTATATACTCCCTCCTAGGACGGTTTAAGCTTCCCCCTTTTGCCCTTAAGCCGTCATAGTCGAAAAATGAGAATATTCCATTTTTCCGATCTTCATGATTATCTGCGGAAAGTTTCCATTTATCTGCGGAAACTGATGTTTATCCTCCAAGCATAAACCGTCATAAGATTTATGGGATTTTAAGAAATCGTAAGTGGGCCTCGAATCAAGTGTAGGACCCTTTGGGCCGTCTTTTGATTTGAGACGTTTATTACGATTTCTCCGATAAAGTTAAGTTTCTGCGGTTTCATTGTAAACCGAACGGACAATCCCATTTGATCAAGAGATCAAGAAATGGTTAGCTGTGGCTTGCGGAGGATCGTTATACGGATAGTCGAGAGTGCATAGTTTTACGTCGTATTGTCGTTTCGGAAGACTTTGGACGTTTCGGAAAACGATCGATGTACGAACGCTTGGTTGCTATAGCGACCGAGCGTGATTCAGTTATCCGATCGCTATAGCTATCGAGCTCTTGTTCGTGACCAGATCGCCATCGCAATCGGGTTTGTACCGTGGACTGAAATCCATTGTCCAAGCATCTGAAACCATTGCGAGGCTACGATGCTTTTTGAATGTTTGTTTGCGGATGTTTGGACCTTCGATAATATCGTATCGCTGATTTAAGAAATCGTTGATTAAGAAACCGCTGAGTTCTTAAGTCGTTGATTAAGAAATCGTTATTTTCTTAAGTCGTTGATTAAGAAATCGTTGTTTTAAGAAATCGTTGTTTTAAGAAATCGTTGTTTTAAGAAATCGTTGATTTCTTAAATCGTTGTTAAGAAATCGTTGTTTTATGAAATCGTTGTCTTTAAAACAAGATTTTTCCGCAAGTTCTTTTCGTATAAGTTTTCCTTTCTTGAAAACGTAGAAATACTTAAGTAAATAATTTTTAACGGAAATTTGGATGCCAACTTTGCCTTGTCCGATTTCGACCCCAATAGTTAGCCCCCCAGTGCGGTATAATCGTGGGCTGGCGAGATTCTACCATAAGGTTTGGTGAGTTTATGCGAGTTTTTAGGCCAACTTTGTATCCAAAAGTCTGAGCTTGAATAGTAATTCTTGAAGCGTATAAAAGGGGAGGTAACTCTTTCATTTTTACTCACCCATCTATCATACGACTTTCCTTGAGAGAGAATCAAGAATATAAAATTTATTTTGAGAGAGAAGATCCTTCATAAAAATTTCCAAGATGTTTAAAGGCGGAAAGAAAATTTTCAAGAAGAAAACTCCCCTGAACCCCTCATCCGAATGCAATCAGGAAGAGGAGTTTCTTGTCCCGAAGGTCGAGTTTGACTTTCCTCCGGATGCGGCTGAACGCGAGGCTTATTGGAAAGCGAGCAGCGACCAAATCAAAGCTCCCGCGAAGGAAAAGTTCCCGATCTCGCGATCTAGGAGCGTAGGAGCTCACCTGCCGAGCAAGACCACCAAATCTTTCCTCGAGAAGCTTCGATAGTACGCCGGGGTTCCGAAAGCGGTCGAGTTCCGGATTCCTAAACGCGGGGAGGACGCTGACCATCCTCTGAGGGCTACTTCACATGCTATGAAGTTGTATTGATGCGTTGTCGTCTTTGGTTTTCGATTCCTGAGATTATCGTCCGCGTGCTGGACCGTTTCCAGGTCTCTTTAAACCAGCTGAGCCCTACGAGTTTCGAGATTCTCAATGGTCTCGTAATTCTGAGTTACGAGCATCACCTATCCGTCACCGCCGATCACTTTGAGGCGCTCTTACGAGTGCAATACACTCGGGAGTTGGATTCTGGTGATTGACTCCTCGTACCATGATGCTGGTGGTCAGAGGAACCGTTTCCAATTTCAACCATTGGCAACAATTTTTCTTTTACGTCCGACTCGATGCCGCATCCGTTGAGGAGGAATTTATTCCGATGTTCCGGACGGTTCCGAATCTCTTACCACACATTAACGTGACGCATCTGTGGCCTAGGGATATTATCGAGGTGAGGGATGCGCTTAGGAGTGACGATCATTGGTGGACCAGTTTCACCCGGAGGAAGGTTCGGAAGGCGATTAGATTGGTCCACTGTGATTTTGAGGCGGAGGGCGACGTAGATTTCGCTCCCGTAGAGCGTCTTCCGGAGCGCGTTCCGGTTGAAAGATCGTCTGGGTTGCCGTCCAAAGACAAAGGCATCGAGGTTGAGGATCACGACTTTCCCGTTGATGATTTTCAACTTCCGGGATGGGATCCGACTCGGTTTTGGCGATGGGAGTGGCTCGAGCGACGCGCCAATCCCTAGCTTCGATGACTTCTTTGCCGGTCTTCCTGACCATCCTAATCCGCCTCCTTTTGTGGACGGAACAGAGAGGCCTGAAATAGTCGCGGAGACCTCTCGCGTAGTCAATGGGGTAAGTCCTTCCTTCTTCTCACAACTTTTTTTAACTTATCCGAATGTATCTTTATCTTTGTAAAAAATAAAAATTCTTTTTTTGAATTTCGCAGGCGATGAACAATCTCGGCTCGGCGTTGGCGGATAGCCAAAGAGAAACGAGGATATTGTTGGGCCCGAATATGGCCCGATAGCTAGCGATGAACAAGAAATGATAACGGGCCGCGACAGGCCCATCACGAATCCAATCCATACAAACAGCTAAGCTAAAGCCGGAGGCTGTGAGTTAAAGATGCTCGACAGAGAGGTCACGGAAAGGAGGCAGCTCGTGGAGTACCAGTGAGCGCAGGACCCGGTCAAAGGGGGAGCTGTTGCAAATCCCTCAAATCATGGTGGAGATCTCGGGAACCAGTTGGTGCGATCAAATGGAGCCTGAGGTTATTTAAAGAGGAAGTGAATCAAAGAAAGGGGATTCATTCAACCCTGATTCCAGACGATACTCAGAAAACATTCTTATTTTTGTAACATTCTCATTGTCTTTGTAATCATCAAAGATCATCTTTTGTAATCACTCTTTATCAAAATCATCAATACAAATCGAAGTTCATTCAACAAGTTATTACGGGATTCAGCCCGCGTTATCTTTCTCTAACCTTTTCCTAAACTTTAACCTGACTTAAAAATCAGGAGGTGAGTTTAATCCCTCACAATTGGCGCCGTCTGTGGGGAAGAAACAATCGAATCCCTTACCCTAAGTTAAGGATGAATCTTACCGATCAGACAACAAATCCGTTTGATTCTAACCTCCCGATACAGAGCGATAGCTCACCGAACGATGGAGGCTCTAGTCTCGTAATTCCGGAGCTCCGACGTGGCGATCACCGATCTGGGCAGCAGCCTCCGGCTAGCGCTCGAACGAGCCAGACTGCCACTGGAGTTATTAACCCGAGATCATCAGGTGGAACCACCTCCGGGCTTCCAGTCACCGAGAATCCTCAGCAGCAAACCACTCTGAATCAAACGGAGGCTCAGCTCTCTGAGATTCGCCAGATGATGATGCAATTAGTAGACAAAGCTCAGGAAAATGAGCGTACGATGCATCAGCTAGCTGTTCGGCAGCAACGATTCGAAGAGATAACTAGATCTCTAAACGCAACAACCCAACCACCGCAACGTCAAACTCCGGGGGTCACTTTCCGAGATCGATTGACCGATCCCTCATTCCCCTGAGGACGTTTAGACTTCTCTCCTGACAGCAATGTTCCGGAAGGACGGAGATCTGCTTTCCAGACACCTCATACTGGGACAGCTCCCGCGTTTAACCCACCCATCACCAGTGCTATAGGAAGTATTGTAGCGACAACCAGCTCCACACCCAGTCAGATTGCTGACCGGAGCACTCACTTGCCTCCTCCGCCGCCTGCTTTTAGGTCCGGAGCAGGAGTATCCTTCCCATCCGGGGGCAGAACATCAGCTTTGGTTTATCAAACCAGAAGCTCAACCTCGAATGTGGACGGGTATCAAAGGGCAGACACCGATAACCCAAGAGCCGGTGAGCGACTTAGCCCACCAGCTGCATGGGAAGATGAGCCAACACAATTCCGCCAGGAACCTGCTCGTCAGATACCTAATAATGACCCAAATATCCTTCCCCTAGAGGGACCTGACGCCATTCGCAGATATATGGAACAAACTCACGCAACGAGCTCAGCTCCCGAAATCGAGAGCTTGATTGAAGAAACCCGTGGGACTCCATTCACTCACAGAATTGCCAGCTCTTACATAAGAGATACCCGAAAAATTAGAATTCCCGAGTATGATGGGACCTCTGACCCAAAGGCCTATTTTAGAGCCTTCCGATTAGCTATCATGAAAGCCCATTTTACGCAAGAAGAATGTGAAGCAGGTTACTGCAGGACATTCGCTTAAAACCTGGTTGGAACAGCCCTTGAGTGGTTTTCTGGTCTCGAACCAGCCTTGATAGACAGTTTCGATCAGTTAACTAATGCCTTCATGAAGCAGTACTCGACCCATATCCTGAAGCAAGCCTCTGAGGCCGACCTCTGGAAGGTCAGACAAGGAATGGGGGACTCGCTAAGAGTCTACATCGAGAAATTCAGAGCAGTAAGAACTAAACTCTCGAATCCCAACGACCAAGTCGCCATCGAGGCCCTTAGAAGAGGTCTGTGGTATAAATCGGATTTCTGGTCAGAGCTAACACCCAATACTCCTCCAACTATCGATGATGCTCTTCACAAAGCCACTAGATATATTACTTTGTAGGAAGAGACAGCTGCACTGGATAAACTCCACAAGAAACCTCAGAATCACTCGACAAGTGAATCTTCAGAGGCAAAGGGACCTCATAAAAAGGGGAACCTCCGAAACAATCAGACTCAGGGGGAACATTCCTATGCAATCGAGGAGGATAAGGAAGAAAAACCTGTCGCCGCAGCAAACAAAACTCCCTGGTCAAAAAGCTTTGATAAGAACAAACATTGTTCCTATCACGATCGAGAAGGGCACTCAACTGAAGAATGTTGGGACCTCCAACGACAGCTGGCAGCTAAATTCGCAGCCGGAGAAATAAAAGGCGTGGACCTCAAAAGGCTACCGCCCTATCAGAAAAGAGGTCCCAGAGATACCTCTCCAAAACGCGAAAGGTCACCGGAGAAGGAGACGGATTCGCCACCTCCAGCTCCCAAGAAGAGAGTCGATATGATTCTTGGAAAATTCCCCCAAGGAAAAGCCTACAAATCGAGGCTCTCTTGAGCAAAACGCCACCTCAATCGAGTCCCGACTCGAGGGTGGACTGTATCCTTGGAGGATCAGATATATGTCAAGACTCCGTCAATTCCATTAAGAAACACGTACGGAAGGCTGTGTCTAACACTGGACCTAAGCCTCCCAACCCCGAGTCCAATACTAAGATTTCCTTCTGGGAGAGCGAGACCTCAAACATTGACAGACCTCACGATGATGCTCTGATCGTCACCCTGAACATCGCAGGATACGAGGTGCCTAAACTTATGATAGACACAGGAAGCTCTGTTGACCTTATTTTCTACAACACCCTGAAAGGGATGGAAATAGACGACTACGAAATTATTGGCCAAAAAGCTAATCTTGTAGGCTTTTCCGGAGAAACAGCTACCTCATTGGGAACTATCAAGCTCCCAATCATAGCTGGCGGAATAATGAAAATGACCAACTTAGTAGTCATCGACAGACCTTCCCCGTTCCATGCGATCCTAGGAAGACTCTGGATTCACAAGATGAAAGCAGTAGCCTCGACTTATCATCAATGCGTGAAATTCCCAACACCTGAAGGGATAACTACCGTACATGGTAGCCAGAAGATCTCCAGGATCTGTTAAGAAGATTCGAAATCCTCAAAAAGTCCCCCCAATAGCAATTACAGATCCAGGAGGTGATATACCATGGATTTCACCCGTTTTTAATCATGGTATACTAGTGTTTTACTATATATTTAATCTGTTTTCTAGCCTGTTAGGTATGTTTTCAGGTTCAGGAGCATTTTGTGAGAAAGTGATGTTTTTGGAGCATTTTGGAGTACAAGAGATGATACACCCGAGTTCACCATTCAAGACTAAGTCGGAAGTCAACATTGCGATTACAATCGATCGATACTCATCCTAAGTTGTCGATCGATGTAGCTGAGAAGATCCGCGTACTAGAAGATTATAATTGATCGATACACATTCAGTGTTGTCGATCGATATCGAGAACGAAATGGTTTAGCCGACTACTTCACCAAGACTTCACCAAATTACGAGATTGCCCATGATGAGTTTTTAACCTAATGGAAATGCTTAAATACTCCTGCAAAGTCTTTTTGACGGCAAGTTTTTGAAACCCTTTGAAGCTTGAAGTTTTTCACAACCAAAGCAGAGAGTGTGAGAGAGAGACTAGAGTTTTATTTGTTTGAGAGAGATTGGAGAGATTTGAGAGATTTCTCATCTCCTTTTGTACTTCTACTTTATTCTATCTATGCAATTCTTTCATCTATCTATTGTTATGAATTGCTTAGCTATGTCTGAGTAGTCTACTTGTTAGATCTATGGTTTAAATAGGTTTGTGGGATTAGCCCCAAACTATAATTGCTAAGTTGTGATACTCATCAAATGGATTGTACCCTATGCTTGTTTTAGAGTAGCTAACTAGAACATAGATCACTAGGATCTTAGAGTATCTTGAATTATCCATTTGAGCGATGCCTGTTTCCCGTTGAGAAGAACGACAGTTCCTCCTTGAGACCTCGCGGTCATATTCGGTTCGCGCCTAGGCAGATCTAGAAGCCGTCGATCGATACCCTACTGGTAAATCGATCGGCGCCGCGAAAAGGATATCGACCGACTCTTTTTCTGTGTCATCATGCGAAAGGTGTGGCCAGAGATCTAGATATTTTAACCAGTGATTCATTCACATATGTTAAGCGGCTGAGATCTATAGTATCATGCAAGCAACTTATTAAAGCATTTATAAAGATTATAATCTCCATTCCTGAATAGAAACCCTATGTCTAGCACTCTTTATCCCATTTAAACAACCTTTCATATTGTTAGTTAGAGCAACTGCCTTGCTCATTTTAGGATTTGTTATTTTCATTTCTATCATATAAACCAACTTTGCCTAGGATTGATTAGTAGATTTTATTTAATTGGTTCCTTAGCTCCTCGTGATTCGATCCCTAAGTACTACAGCTGTACCTCTTATTTGAGAGAGTAAGCTCTACTGGGTAATTTGAGCACTATCAAATTTGGCGCCGTTGCCGGGGAGCTTTGATCACCATTAGATTTAATCTTATTAATCTTAGGTTTTTCTTTTACCCCCTTTCTTATTTAAATTTTTCTTGTCTTTTCAGGTACATGCCTAGCAGTACCAGAAGCAACAAGGGAAATCAACTATTATTCTCAGAGGATCCTGCACACTTGGAACGCTCAATCCGCAAAGACCTACGTTTCGCATCGATCGACAGAACCGCATTACCGTCGACTGATACTCACGTTCAACAGTCGACCGACACTCAGACAGCACCGTCGACCGATACCGTTCACCGATCAACATCGATCGATACTTCTAACCGTATATCGATCGACACTACTCCGCGAAGCATGGTCGCGATTGTCATTCTCACGCAGGGCGAGAATGGAAACCTGTATGACCAAGATGGTCATCTGCGTAATGCAACAAGTCAGAAGCTAGATGCACAGGGAAACATAATCCCTGAAACTGAAGCTGAGGCTACAGGAGAAGCTCAAACACGATCGTTGGCAGACTATAACCGTCCAGACGAGTACTACACCAACAGATCAGCTATTCGACTTCCAGAGATTCAGAAGCCGAACTTCGAGCTCAAGCCTCAGTACTACTCTCTCGTGTCTCAGATACCTTATTCTGGGCAATCACACGAGCATCCTGTGGACCATCTGGAGAGGTTCGAGGATCTTATCGCTGCTATTCGTATGGATGGAGTCCCCGAGGACTACCTACTCTGCAAGCTCTTCAAATACTCACTGATTGGAGAAGCTTCGCACTGGCTCAAGCAGCTACCTTCAGGATCACTGACATCCTGGGCCGACATCAAAAACGCCTTCTTGCGTAATTTCTTTGATGAGGCACGCGCTGACGACTTAAGGAGCAAAATAGCCACTTTCGCGCAAAAGCCTAGTGAGACTTTTAAAGACGCGTGGATCAGATTCAAGTTCTTCCAGCGAGACTGTCCACACCATGGATTCAATGAAGTGCAGCTGTTAAGCACTTTTTACAGAGGTATCGCCTTAAGGTATCAGATGGCTCTTGATACTGCTAGTGAGGGGAACATCAACACTAGGAATCCAATAGAGGCTGTGAGACTTATTGAGAACCTAGCCAACAGCAGCAGCACCAAGAACACTGACTCTGACAAGAAGAAATCGGTTGCAGCCATCGGTGAAGACCTGATGAATGAAGTCAGAGCCAAGATAGACGCTTTACACGCATTTCTGGGGCAGCCAGTCTGCTCAGCTGAAGAAGGAGAGGCTAGAAAGGATGATACAGGGGAAGATGTGAACTACATTGGAGGTACTGGATTTCAGAGATATGGAAACCAGAGTGGAAACAGAAACTTCTTTGGCAGTGGTCAGAAGAGTAACTACAACCAGAGTTCACAGTATCAGAAACCCTTCACCAACACAAGAAACTACGGCAACTCAGCTTACCAAAACCCACCGCCACCCACCCAGGAGAGTAAGTTTGATGCCATGATTGATAGAGTTCCGGAAGGTCAGCAGAAGCTTACAGTAGACTTCAATGGGAAGATTGATTCTGTCTTTAACAATCTGACCACGAGGATAGATACCATCTGCACTCAAGTTAAGAAACTTGAGACACAGATTGTCCAGACTGAAGACTCTATCAGGAGGACTGGAACTTCTAAGGAAGTAGGGGAAGGAAATAGGAAACACCACATCAATGCTATCATAGATGATGATTTCTGGCAAGTGGTGAAACAGGAGAAGCTACAAGAAGGAGAATTTGAAGTGGAAAGTTCGCTATGTCTCGGTGGATCACAATGGTGTCGATCGACACCAACTAGTCCACATCGATCGACATCGACGATGTCTTTTCCGGATACGCTTGAACACTGCAACGCGGTTAGGATATTGACACATGCTGAATTCACGGCTTCTCATCCATACCCACCCACCCACACCTACGAAGATATCGACCGACGAGACGAGCCACTCATCGATCGGCACAATGAAGAGAACCGTATCGATTGATCCTATTCTCCACCTATCGATCGACACGCACCTCTCATATACCGAGTGCAACTACCATCGATAGACAGCAACCGAATCAATGCACTCAGATCCACACCGAAACCACAAGCTACCCCTACCGAAATAACTAGTAACCCTTCAGACACTACACCTACATCAGAGGGATCTAAAGGAAGAAGGTTAAGGAGTCGGAAGGAGAAGATTCCTAAGAACCTTAAGAGGGAAGCTAATGAAAAGGAGATTGATGGTTTCACTAAGAGAGTTATCGGAATCCCACCAGAGAAACCTTTTGAGGAGGTTTATTTCACAAAGAGATTGTGGATGTTCTTCAGAGAAACAAGGGAGACTGAAACTGACATTAGGAGAAGGTTTGACAACGTCAGAGAAGAGATGAGGAAAAGGATTACTTTGCTAAACAAGAGTGATCCTGGGAAGTTTGCAATACCCTGTGTGGTACAAGGTATTGAATTTCCTCACGCACTATGTGACAAGTTTGCAAGGTCATGGCAGACCATCTGGGCCTGCAAGTAGAGCCTTCACCACAGATCTTTACTTTCATGGATTACTCTCAGAGAAACTCTGGAGGCTTCATCAAAGACCTAGAGGTGCACATTGGTGATGCTATCGTCCCTGTGGATTTTCATGTCCTAGACATCAAGCTAAATTGGAACTCTTCCCTCTTACTTGGAAGAGCATTTATGGCTACAGTAGGAGCCATATGTGACATGAAGACCAACAGGATGTGCTTGACTATGATAGATCCAAATATCCACTACGACCCTGTCAAGCTTGACAAACCACCAGCCAAATTAGTGGTAAAGGAAGATGATACTGGTATCATCGCAGTTTGTCATTGTGAAGTTGAGTACGAGACAGAGTACTCGGGATCGATCGACAGTACTTTGACGTCATCGATCGACACATTCAAGTCAGAGGAGATCGACAACAACTATGGATCATCGATCGACAGAGACCCACCGGATGATGAACTCGATCTACCAGATCATTGCTACCCGAATTTCGCCATCCCACCCAATCGAAAGGAAGATGATTACTCAATAAGGAGTTGGGCAGATAGCGGATTTCATGAGCGTTTTGCAGTAGACATAGCCACCTCTTCCCACAGTGGAGACCACAGTGAAGAATATGATGAAGACTATTGGGAAGGGAGAGCTTGGGAAATCTACTTGGAGAATGACAGATTTTCCCCACAATCGATCGACATCAAACGTCCACCATCCATCGATTATCTACTTCATCCAGCAAAACGATATCATCCATCGATCGACATTGCCAGTATACTATCGATCGATATTAACCCGGACGACTTAAAGGACAAAATTGGAATTTCACCGATTAGGGCAACACATGGGTATAAAAGGTTGACAACTCAAGCCACGAAAATTCAAAACTTTTCACCTTCTACCCAGCAGCTTCCAGCATTCAGAGATTCATCAATGGAAGACTGCAACAACATGATCAATCGATCCAACTATGCAGCTAGACGTGCACCATCGACCGCCACCACCACACACCCATCGATCGACACCATCAACAGAGCTCAACCGAGATCTCATGAACCTTATGATATCAGGAACGTTTCACTAACACCTGATGAATTTGGAATTTTCAGGGACACAAATGGCTATGCAAGAGCTATGGATGGAAGAGTTCTGCACATAACCAGAGAGGACATAGGAGACATCCTCCAAGTTGCCAATGGACCAGAAAACCTGTTCACACAGCAACGTAGCCATCCAAACATCCTACAACACGTCCATGACAATCACAACACCAACACAAGGGAGGATCCAGTTACTCAACACTTCGGTCAACCTCGACATTCACAATCGATCGACATCGTTTCAACACCGTCGATCGACGGAGGATATCCAGGATCGATCGACAGACCGAGAGTCCGATCGCCCGACAGACGATTGGAGTTTGGACGACATGCCTTCACTACCGATGGATCCAGAAGATTCAAGTGGGAGGCTAAGGATGAATATGGTGTCTACAGAGATGAGTTTGGCTATGCTAGAGGAGATGATGGTGAGATCATCCATGTTACCAAGGAGCAAGTAAAGAGACTTTTGGATAGAGCATCCCTTTTTCACAGAGGTTGCTTACAACTTCCAATACACACACGCCCTTACCATGCATACACACCACCACCAGTGCCCTACAGTAGAGAGGAGGTGGATGATATGGTGACTGATGTATGGAGAGCTCAGGCGCACCTTGAGGCAAACATGCGCACATTGGTGGAAGACACTTTCCAGCCTTTGGATGTCAGTTACAAAGACTTCCAGAATGATATGGCTGAGATTAGAGTGGAGCTTGGAAACATATTGACCACGCTTGAGAAAGAGGCTACGCCACCAGTATCGACCGACAGAGTACCTGTACCATCGATCGACATCTGCAATACTACATCCATGGACCGACCAGAATGTTCATCACCTAAGAAAGATGAATGGGAGGTTGCTTACATCAATACACGGATTGGAGACGTCTACAGCCCTCTCAACAAAAATGTCGAATGGTTAAGCAAGAGGATCGATCTTCTACAGAAAGATTTGGAAACAATTCGCCAGAATGACAAAGCTAAGCTTGCTACTTTTTCATTGATCGACACATATACTTCATCATCGATCGACAAAAGGTTTGCAGAACTAGAAGATAGGATGAAAGCGTATGTAAGGAAGCATGAAATTTTCAGTTCTCCTATCCTGCGATGCCAACACACAATGTCACGGCAGCTGGACAAGCTAGAAAGAGACATGAGCATTGTTCAAGCTTATATTGATCTCCGTGACAGCAACGAAGCATCGATCGACAGGCCTAGACCAATATCGATCAACAGCGAGCCACCACCAGCGAAGAGAGTATGCACTGCAGCAGAGGTTGATGATATCAAAGATCAGCTTTACGAAACCATGAATTATATGGAGGAGAGACTCATAGAAAGAAGTGATAACATTGAGGAGACTCTCAATGAAAGAGTGACCAACCTTTGCAGAGCTACTGGTCTCTTGAAGAATGAGATACGCACTATGCAGAGCAATCTTGAGTACCAAGGCCAACGTTCAGAATCGATCGACAAAGCTGACACGGGGTCGATCGACAGTGATCCCAGCGAAGCGACCGACATACCAATTGTAGCATCGATCGATACCGCCGCTTTGGCCGATAAGGATCAACAGATTCAGGACCAGCACGCCAAAGGCCAACATGCAGATCTACCTGAGCATTCTAGATTTAACTTTTATCAGCATCAGTTAGACACAGAAGATTTGGTCAGAAGGTTGCAAGTCATCAAAGCCGATTTAGCAAAGATATCTCCTAGATGGACAAGATCAGGTGATGCCACAAGAAGCTTCACTGCTGCTGAGTCCAAAGATGAGGGAAGTGTTTGCCCACCAACAAACAAAAACCCCCACTGCACCCCATGAGTCACTCACCTGCCACAGTCAAGCTAAATGACTATAACCAAGCGCTGAGTGGGAGGCAACCCACTATTAGGTTTTCTTTTTCTTTATTTTATTTTATTTTTATTTTCATTTTTTTTTCCTTTTTCGAATTTATTTTGCAGTATTATTAGATCCAAGTAGAATGATAATTCCATCGACCGACATTCACCATTCATATCGCTCGACACCACACGACCATTACTAACGATCGACGTATACCACTACGAATCGATCGACATCTTTTCGATCAGGTTTATTCATTCTAACTTGTTATATTTATTATGTTTTATTTTATTTACCTCACCACCGGATGTTACACTGGGACAGTGTAATTTAAGTCTGGGGGGGGGAGTTTATTAATATGTGTTTTTATTTTGGTTTTTATTAAAATGTTTTTCAAAATTATTTTTCGCATAAGTATTAAATAAGAACATTGATATGGATTTATATTTGATTTTCTGACCACTCTTTAGCACCATTCTAGATTACTGATTGCATATAAGATGCTAAAGTGGATCAACTTGCTATCTATATTCACTAGCTAAGATTGTTTGAAGGAACCAAAGCTGACCTCCAACACTAATACTGACTTATTTGCTTGTCTTGGGGCTTGGATATCACTGGATCGGAATCCTCTTACAAGTATGGAAGGTAAAAAGTCTGTGTGTTTCTGGTTCCCTTCCTTCGATCTCTTCGGCATCTCGAGATCTAAGTTTATGTTATAAAAGATTGAAATGATTTTTGAGAAGCAGAGGGATAAGAGTGTCTCCTGAGACCCCAGTATTCTAAATCTCAAGAATGATCACACATTGTGGAAACGAGGGGTAGGAGTGATTCCTGCGACCCCAATATTCGCTACACTTTGTCAAAAATGTATGAGTTACAACACAAATGTCAATGAGATGGACTAGATGACCTATGTGGCATCGAAACCTGTTGAAATTGAAACTAATAAGAGATTCAGTGAAGAGAGAAGAGGGGAGAAAGAAATCAGAGAAGACTACCTGTGTGTTCAGATACTTGTTTGAGTTGAATCCATATGTTCTTTGATCGATATTCCCAAGGTAAAGCCTGCACTTTATTTTATGTTAAGAAATGAGGTTAGTAGAGGGGAATGTCAGATGAGAATTGCTAAGTTGTTGACTAGATGAGTTTAGTTGCTAAGCTAGGATAAGGCATAATGAACTTCTTTTATTAGGATTTTAGACATGAATTGCAAACCCATAGAGTGATGACTTCAATATATTGAATCCTTGAGTTCCTGCTATTTCCAGACCTTTTCCAAAGACTACTGTTTTTGCTTGAGGACAAGCAAAGGAGTAAGTCTGGGGGAGTTGATATACCATGGATTTCACCCGTTTTTAACCATGGTATACTAGTGTTTTACTATATATTTAATCTGTTTTCTAGCCTGTTAGGTATGTTTTCAGGTTCAGGAGCATTTTGTGAGAAAGTGATGTTTTTGGAGCATTTTGGAGTACAAGAGATGATACACCCGAGTTCACCATTCAAGACTAAGTCGGAAGTCAACATTACGATTACAATCGATCGATACTCATCCTGAGTTGTCGATCGATGTAGCTGAGAAGATCCGCGTACTAGAAGATTATAATCGATCGATACACATTCAGTGTTGTCGATCGATATCGAGGACGAAATGGTTTAGCCGACTACTTCACCAAGACTTCACCAAATTACGAGATTGCCCCTGACGAGTTTTTAACCTAATGGAAATGCTTAAATACTCCTGCAAAGTCTTTTTGACGGCAAGTTTTTGAAACCCTTTGAAGCTTGAAGCTTTTCACAACCAAAGCAGAGAGTGTGAGAGAGAGACTAGAGTTTTATTTGTTTGAGAGAGATTGAGAGATTTCTCATCTCCTTTTGTATTTCTACTTTATTCTATCTATGCAATTCTTTCATCTATCTATTGTTATGAATTGCTTAGCTATGTCTGAGTAGTCTACTTGTTAGATCTAGGGTTTAAATAGGTTTGTGGGATTAGCCCCAAACTATAATTGCTAAGTTGTGATACTCATCAAATGGATTGTACCCTATGCTTGTTTTAGAGTAGCTAACTAGAACATAGATCACTAGGATTTTAGATTATCTTGAATTATCCATTTGAGCGATGCATGTTTCCCGTTGAGAAGAACGACAGTTCCTCCTTGAGACCTCGTGGTCATATTCGGTTCGCGCCTAGGTAGATCTAGAAGCCGTCGATCGATACCCTACTGGTAAATCGATCGGCGCCGCGAAAGGTGTATCGCTCGATATCTCAAAAGGATATCGACCGACTCTTATTCTGTGTCATCATGCGAAAGGTGTGGCCAGAGATCTAGATATTTTAACCAGTGATTCATTTACATATGTTAAGCGGCTGAGATCTATAGTATCATGCAAGCAACTTATTAAAGCATTTATAGAGATTATAATCTCCATTCCTGAATAGAAACCCTATGTCTAGCACTCTTTATCCCATTTAAACAACCCTTCATATTGTTAGTTAGAGCAACTGCATTGCTCATTTTAGGATTTGTTATTTTCATTTCTATCATATAAACCAACCTTGCCTAGGATTGATTAGTAGATTTTATTTAATTGGTTCCCTAGCTCCTCGTGATTCGATCCCTAAGTACTACAGCTGTACCTCTTATTTGAGAGAGTAAGCTCTACTGGTAATTTGAGCACTATCAGGAGGGTCGTGAAATGCAACAAAATATTCGAGGTCCCCCTAAGAACCTCACCGAAAAAGTTTGCATCGACGACTCAAATCCTGTAAGACAGGTGAGCATCGGATCTGAGCTACCTCTTGAGACAAAAAAGGAGCTCATTGACTTCCTGAAAAGCAATGTCAAAACCTTTACATGGACCACCAATGACATGAAAGGAATAGATCCGAACGTCACCACCCATAAACTGAGAGTAGACCCCACTTTCAAACCGATCAAACAAAAGCGTCGCAAGCTGGCCCTCGAAAAGGCTCAAGCTGTTAACGACGAAGTTGACCGACTTACGAAAGCTGGGTCCATTCGAGAGGTACACTATCCTGACTGGTTAGCTAACCCGGTAGTTGTAAAAAAGAAAAACGGGAAATGGAGAATCTATGTGGACTTTACCGACCTAAACAAGGCTTGTCCTAAAGACAGCTTCCCGTTACCTCACATCGACCGCCTGGTTGAAGCAACAGCTGGCCATTGACTCTTATCCTTCATGGATGCCTTCTCAGGATACAACCAAAGCATGATGGATCCTGAGGATCAAGAAAAAACTGCATTCATAACCGAACGAGGAACCTATTGTTACAAGGTTATGCCATTCGGATTAAAGAACGCAGGAGCTACCTATCAGAGGCTAGTAAATAAGATGTTTGCTGGACAACTCGGAAAAACCATGGAGGTCTATATCGACGATATGCTAGTCAAATCCTCAGCTGGAGAAGACCATATCTCCCACTTAAGGGAATGCTTCGATATCCTTAACAAGTATGATATGAAGCTCAATCCCACTAAATGTACCTTCGGGGTACCCTCAGGCGAGTTCCTAGGCTACCTCGTAACTGAAAGAGGTATTGAAGCCAACCCGCAGCAGATAGCGACCTTCCTGGAAATGCCGTCACCTAAGACAACCAGAGAGGTACAAAGATTGACTGGACGAATCGCAGCATTAAATCGATTCATATCCAGGTCAACCGATAAGTGCCTCCCATTCTATAAACTTCTAAAAAATAATAAGAAGTTCTTATGGGACGAGAAATGTGAGGAGGCCTTCAAGCAATTGAAAGCTTACCTCTCCGAACCTCCGATCCTGTCCAAACCTGTAGTAGGAGAGCCACTGTATCTGTACCTCGCCATATCAATTGCTGCAGTTAGCGGCGTGCTGGTACGAGAGGACCAAAACGAACAAAGACATGTCTATTACACTAGCAAGAGTCTGATAGACGCCGAATTTAGGTACCCTACAATGGAAAAATTAGCGCTAGCGGTCGTAACAGCCGCCAGGAAATTACGACCTTACTTCCAATCGCACTCGATCATCGTAATGACTTCGCAACCATTACGAATGATATTGCACAGCCCCAGCCAGTCAGGGTAATTGGCTAAATGGGCCATAGAGCTCAGTGAATACGACATCGAATACAGACCTCGAGCAGCAACAAAGGCTCAGGTCCTAGCCGATTTTATCATTGAGCTAGCATCCGAGCAATTAGACTCGGAAATGGAATCTCCAAAGTGGAGCCTGTATGTAGACGGAGCCTCATCAAAACAAGGCTCCGGTGTCGGGCTAAGGCTGACTTCTTCAGCTGGAGAAACCATCGAGCAGTCCTACAGGCTCGGATTCAGCGCTTCAAACAACGAGGCTGAATATGAAGCACTAATCGCAGGGCTAAAACTCGCCCTAAGCCTCGGAATCCGAGAGCTAAAAGCTTATAGTGATTCACAGCTAGTAGCCAGCCAGTTTCACGGAGAATACGAAACGAGGGACGAAAGAATGGGGGCATATCTCGAAGTCGACCAGAACCTCACGAGGCAGTTCAACAAGTTCGAGCTAACAAGGATCCCACGAGGAGAGAACTCCTCAGCAGACGCATTCGTAGCCTCCACATCAGACCCCCTCGTAAAACGGATCATACCCGTAGAAGGAATAAAAAAACCAAGCATCGACATAGCTACTAAAGCTGAGATAGACAACAAGCCAAAACAGCAAACCGAAGTTACCTACCCTGAAACGGTAGCTACCCAAGTTCTCACAACATTCTGGTTCCCAAAAGCCAAAATACGTAGCCTTAAAAAGCATACCTCCGGGAACACGATCCAAAACACGGTGAACAACGACAAAAATGAAGGTATTCCCCAAAATTCAGACTCCCAGGAGCTAAATCCTATGAATACCTCCTGGAGCACCATCCAGAACTCGGACCCAATCGTCTGCAGAATCAAAACTAGAAGTCGCTCAGCTCTCAAAAATTCATCTGGGGCCACCATCCAGACCCCGGAAAATAATGAGGAAAATGGAGATATTCCTCAGATTTCAGACTCCTTGGAGCCTAATCCTACGAATATCTCCGGGGGCACCACGACACCAGGTCCCGAACAGGAACATCCCTCATCTCTTCATAACAAAGTTGTAGGAAGAGAGGACTGGAGAACACCAATCATGCAATATATCCTGGAGGGAAAGACTCCACCCAATAAATGGGAGGCTCGAAAACTTAAAGCATTGAGCGCAAGATACTGCATAATCAATTCTGCCCACCATAAACGAAGCGTTTCCGGACCTTACCTAAAATGTGTTCATGGCCTCGTTGCTATGAAACTCATGAAGGAAATGCATGACGGTTCCTGTGGAAACCACTCCGGTGGCAGAGCTCTAGCTATCCGAATCAAAAGACAAGGCTATTTCTGGCCTAACATTATTGCAGAATGTGAGGTCTACTCTTCCTCATGTGATAAATGCCAGAGGCATGCACCGATTATACAACAACCTACGGAGACGCTATCCAACATATCCGCCCCTTACCCATTTATGAGGTGGTCTATGGACATCGTAGGACCACTAGTAGCGTCAGGAAGTGGAAAGAAGAAGCTACGCTTCCTCTTAGTCCTAACAAACTACTTCACGAAATGGATAGAGGCTGAAGCTTTCCAACAGGTAACCAGATTCGAGGTCGAACGATTTGTGTGGAAATATATCATGTGTAGACACGGCATCCCATACGAAATCGTGACTGACAATGGAGGACAATTCATATCCCACGACTTCAAAATATTTTGTGACAAATGGAATATCCGCCTGACCTTCTCAACACCTCGACGCCCTCAATGAAACGGCTAGGCGGAGGCTGCTAATAAATCAGTATTAGCAAACCTCAAGAAACGCCTCGGAACCCAGAAGGAACTCTGGTCAGAAAAGTTACCTGAAGTACTTTGGACATGTCGAACCACCCCACGAAAGGCGACAGAGGAAACACCTTTCTCCTTAGCCTACGGGATGGAAGCTGTCGTCCCAGCCGAAACCATTGCTGGTAGCCTCCGCCGGGAACTCTGTACGTCCGATCCTGCAGCTAATGACCAGCTCCTGATGGACAGCCTCGATCTAATCGAGGAAAGACGGGACCGAGCTCTGATTCGCATTCAAAACTATCAGCAAGCAATGGCACGACAGTACAACTCCAAAGTCAGGCCCCGACAGCTCGCTGTAGGTGACCTAGTACTTAGGAAAGTTTTCGAAGGAACGAAGGAACCAGATGCTGGGAAGTTAGGAACCAACTGGGAGGGTCCCTATCGGATCAATCATGTGGTACGACCTGGCGTACTATCATTAGGTACCTAAATTTCTTGCTAACCGGGGTACCTGAAATCAGATCGTGGAACGCCACGAATCTTAAGAGATACTATCATTAGGTACCTAAATTTCTTGAACTACGTTAGGCTTGATCCCTTGACTGGGTACGTAGGCAACTCCGTCATGAGTGCAGCCCCAACCTCATTTCAACACTCTGTTCACCACGACCAAAGGAGGCATATGTCTGATTGAAGTCACATAGCCCAAGCAGCAATTGTATGATTATTATGATACCGTGTATCCCATTGTCAATAAAACAATTATCTTGATACCTCGACTCTTTAAAAATTCAGGTCCCTACAAACCGGGACCTAAGGTCTTAAAACCCTTCAGATCAACTCAGGTCTCCAAGCACCTGGACCTAAGGTCTTAAAACCCTTAATACTCTCGAAGGTCTTAAAATCCTTCAAACGAAATCAAAATTGATAAACTTAAACCTAAGGTCTTAAAATCCTTAGAAACCACCAAGGTCTTAAAATCCTTCAAACAGAATCAGGTCTCCACGGATCTGAACCTAAGGTCTTGAAATCCTTAACAAAATACAAAGGTCTTAAAATCCTTATCAAATCTCAAAAGGTCTTAAAATCCTAAGCAAGTTTCAAAGGGTCTTAAAATCCCACAAACAAGTTCAGGTTCCCATGAACCACTCTCAAAAGAGAGCCCAAACCGAACTCAGCTTCCTAAAAACCTTGAGCTAACCTCGATATTTCAAGAATTCCTCTTAAGGAACCAAAGACAATTCAAGTCTTCCAGACTTATCATAAAACCCGAGATCTAATTCTGAGAATTCACTAAACCGAATTCGTCCAAAAAACGACTAAGTTAAATCAAAAGACTTGGAACGAAAATAAAAACCAAGTTCAGATAAAAAGGGTTTAAAAGCCTCCCCAGGCTACCAAGGGTTTCGAAGACCCTAAAACAAGTCAAGGTTTAAAAGCCTCCTCAGGCTGTAGATCTGATACATAAATAAAATAAAAGCCCACTGGGCAGAAATCCTGAAAGCAAACGAAAGAGCCTCAGCTCTTAAACCCCCTTATCACCTGAGCTCTTCTCAGCTCCCTTGTCAACTGGATCATCTTCCTTGTCAGGAACTTCTTCCTCCATTTCCTTATCGTCGCCTCCTGGGGTGGCTTCGACTGGGGCTGAGTAAGAACCCACCAATCCCAAGTTAGAACCGAACTCTCCAGAAAAGGAGAGATTAAACATATTAACCTCAAAAGTACCTGAGCTCTCAGAGAGTTGAGGAAGAGGAAGCTTGCTGATCGAGAAGTCCGAGACTTGAGCCTTTTCCTACGCAGCAACTGCCTCCGGCATCATAGCCACCAAGCGAGTGTACTCGGAGGCTCGAACTCGTGAGAATCCTTCACTATTTGAGGATCAGCTTCCACCTCCGGGACCTCGGGGTGAGAGACAACTTCTTGAACCTTGGGCTCGGAGCGACTGGCATCTTTGGCAGGAGCAGAGCCTCCATCATCAAGGACATCCTTCACCGTGCTGAGGAAGGACCCTCCTTGATTCTTGTCGCTCCCTCGAGAGGAGCTGGCAGCTTTAGTCGATCTACCCCTAGAACGGAACGAGGGCTGGATAGGCATCTTGTGCCACTGAGTTCTTTCTGAGGTACTAGCTCCCGACGAGATTGAGAATATCGATTCACCTTCAGAAACTGAACCATAAGGAAAATCTTCAGTCCCAAAAGATAAATTCGAATATTGAAAACTAGAAATCAATAAAGGAAAGTTACCTTCTAAACCAGCAACCGTGACTAAATCAGGAAAGGAAGCCTTGTATCATTCAGGGAACCTAGCTGATCCAACTCTCGAAGTAGTATAAGCTCCCCAAGTATTAGGGCTGTGCTACAGCTTCCTGTAGAGAGCTCTGGTAAGTTTACCGGATAACTTGACGGGGCCCTCAATCTCTGCAAGAAGAATCAAAGAAGTCAGCAAGGCGCGATAAGCAAAAATAATACACAAACATATCCCTAAAATCCTAACCAGAAATGTCAGACCAAGAGGCCCTGAGGTCTCGGCCTACAGGAACCGTCGAAGAGTCGATCTTGACATAGAAATATTTCTTTCGCCAGTCATCATCACTGGCCGTGAACTTAAAAATGCCTAGCCCCGGACGACAGGGGAGGTAATAGGTCATGCTTCCGCCATTCTTGGAAGAGCTTTAATTTATCAGGAACAGACTCATCAGCTCACTCAACCCTACGATAACTCCTTCTTCTTTAGCCGTGGTGATGAATCCGTTCACCACTCGGATAGCCGAGGGGCAAAGTTGGGAAAGGGCCAGTTGATAGTGATCTAGGAGATCTAGCAAGAGGGTTGGGAGAGGGAACCTAAGGTGGCATTTGGAGATGTATTTCTCATGAATACACAACCAACCCTCCGGGACAGTTTCAGGGGTTTCATCGTCAGTACAAGCCCTGGCTAGATCACTCTTGCCGTGAGCTTGGACAACGAGATTAACGACATCTTGACTCTTCAACAGCGAAGGAGAGTGAGGACCAGAGGAGGTGCTCTTGCCATCTTTCTTCTTCATCCTCTTGACTCTCGCTCCAATTGAGTCTTTAGCCTTCTTCTTCCTGGCATCCTTCTTCATCTTCTCTCCGGCTTCTTATTTAACCTTCATAAGACGAGCACCGGAAGCAGAGATTTGAATTTCACCGGAGCCTTCCTTTCGACTCATGATGAGTAAAGGGTAAAGAGAAAGGAAGTGAAAGGGGAAGGATCGATTTAGGTTAAGCAAGAACGAAATCTCTAAAGAAGTTAGAGGTGAAGAACAAGTTCGATCAAGAAGCAGAGATAAAAAAAAAACAAAAGAAAACGCCGTAAAATAAAGGAGAGAAGAGAAGTTACCTTAGAAACCGTTGAGAGGCGTGGAGAAAGTGGAGAGATAAGCAGTTAGTACTCGCAGCTTTATATCCCATCACGTCTCGAAAATCGGAAAACCACATTTCAAACTCTCCTTAATCTAAACCGTCGATCTAATGGAAGAAAAACTACAGCCGTCCGATTGGGCAAGAATATATATGGTTGAGATAGCCAGTAATCATTATCTCAACAAGAAGATCTAGGCTGGACGGCTAGGTTTAGCTCCCGAGAATAACGAAGTCTAATCTCGAAAGCTGGGGGCAACTGTTGGGCCCGAATATGGCCCGATAGCTAGCGATGAACAAGAAATGATAACGGGCCGCGACAGGCCCATCACGAATCCAATCCATACAAACAGCTAAGCTAAAGCCGGAGGCTGTGAGTTAAAGATGCTCGACAGAGAGGTCACGGAAAGGAGGCAGCTCGTGGAGTACCAGTGAGCGCAGGACCCGGTCAAAGGGGGAGCTGTTGCAAATCCCTCAAATCATGGAGGAGATCTCGGGAACCAGTTGGTGACGATCAAATGGAGCCTGAGGTTATTTAAAGAGGAAGTGAATCAAAGAAAGGGGATTCATTCAACCCTGATTCCAGACGATACTAAAAAACATTCTTATTTTTGTAACATTCTCATTGTCTTTGTAATCATCAAAGATCATCTTTTTTAATCACTCTTTATCAAAATCATCAATACAAATCGAAGTTCATTCAACAAGTTATTACGGGATTCAGCCCGCGTTATCTTTCCCTAACATTTTCCTAAACTTTAACCTGACCTAAAAATCAGGAGGTGAGTTTAATCCCTCATAAATATGGCGTTTTAAAGCGGAGAAGAACGCGAAGGACTTTGCGCAACTCCAGGAGGAGACCCTGGAGCGGAATTTGAGGGCGGCTGCCGACAATGCTACGGAAATTCGCCGAGCGAGGAGGCAGGCCAAACGGGAGATCGCTGCCGATATGCAGAATCGGACGATGCGATTCCAAGAGGAGTATCAAAGTCTTAAGGCTGCTGACGTCGCGGTGGGTGATTTTCGCGAGTGTCGCTGGTCAGTTGGAACTCTTTCGAGGACTCAACAAAGGAATTATGTTTATGAGGAGGAGTTGAGCCTTATGCAGAGTGGCATGAAGGATAATGCTCACGCCGAGTCGCTCGTTCCTCCCATCGAAGAGAGGATTTGGGGACTCTGGGAGCCGATCCCGGTTTCTCCCGATACGGTGGAGGTCGCGACCGCAGCGGAGGGAGGTGAGGATGAGGTGACCTATCCGATGGAGTTCGGAACTTCGTCGGAGGAGGATTTCATCCTCTATTGATTCAAGTTAGATTCTGTCGGGAAAGCGATTTCTCTTATCTTTATATTTGTGTGGCCAAGCGTGGCCGCTTATTTGCTTATGCCGCGACCGTAGGAGGTCGCATAACTTTGTATATTTCGGGACTGGCAGTTTGTGGCTTTGAATCCCTGCCCTTTTTTGCGGCTTTTATAAATATGACGTAGATTTTTCGAGAATATTGTTTTATGATTTGATTTATACTTTCGTCAAGTGTAGAGGGTAGAATGCGAGTAGTCACTTCGTATTCTAACTCTTAATTCGTCGCTTGGTCCGTATGCTACTTTTTAATGGTGTCTTAGGTGTAAGCGATAAGAGACATGTTTTGGATCTCGTATCCGGTTTCGATACTATGTCCATGAGATATTAAGTGCCAGCAAGGCTGGGCTTAGGGCAAGACCTAGGTTTACTCTCAGCTTTTAAGGCTATGCGATGACTGATCGGCTTCCGTTTTGCATGTTTGTGATTTTAACCTGATTCGCACCGTTTTAAAATCCACGAAGTGTTATCGGCTTATATGATTTGTCTGGGTACGAATCGAGCTACTTCCTTTACGAAGCGCTGGACGAAATTTTAGTTTTCTTGTATAGTGCGCTATGGTATCCTTGTCGGATGTAAGAGGATCTTTTAAAAAGATCCGACTATGAAATTGTTTAAGTGAAATGTTTCTATGTTTACCCGTCGGGGCCAATCGACGGGTTTGATTTTTAAACTCGCGAACAGACTGTTTTGATGGATGTTTAAAGTCGCGAACGGACTATTTTGATGGATGATACGATTTAGATATCTTCAGGGAAACTGCGACGTCTCGCGTTCCTTGAGGATAAGATTTTCGTTCTCCGGTGTATTTATGTGTTAGGAATCGATAGATCGAGGAAAATAATTTTATTGAAAAAGTTTCGAAAATTTCTAATACAATTGCGGGGTTTTTTGACCTTTTGTGGGAGTATACCAGTATACGTACCCACTCCCTCCCCCCCCTTTTTGGCGAGGGGGATAGCTGAACTCGCCGGGTTTCGACGAGCTGCCTACGTACCTCTTTCGAGGATGAAGCCATCTCGTAGTTCTGTTTGTGCCGCGAGTGTGTTTACTCGGAGGTTAGTTTTTCGTCGACCGCTTTAGTCGCGGGTCGACGTTTTCTTCGGGATTTTTCTCTTCCCGTTGAGTTGTGACGTTGTCTTCAGAATCGGGGATGGTTTCGATTTCTGAATCTGCTTCCGCGGGAGATGTCGTTGTGCCCTTTTTCGGGCATCTTCGGCAGAAGGCTGAGTGCGCTTGCGTTTAACCATGGAGGTCGTTATGATCTGTCTTAACTTATGTTCTGCTAAGAAACAAAGTCGCGACTTGTTTTGACAACCCCATATTGCGGCGATTCCAGTTCTGGTTGGAAACTTGACGCCTAGGTGATAAGTTGAAGGAACGGCCCTCATGGCGTTTAGCCATGGAGTTCCCATGATTGCGTTGTAAATAGCTGGGCTATCTACTACCGCGAAGTCAACTATCCTGATGATGTTTTTTCGCCATGACAGGTTGCTGGATGGATCCTAGGGTCATGGACGTTTGTCCTGGAGAAACCCGTGAGCGGTTTTGGTACCGGGGTGACTTCTCCGAGCTCGACGTTCATCCTATTTAGGGTGTCACGGAAGATTACGTTTACGGTGCTTCCGGTGTCGATGAGTATTCTTGCGACTTCGAGATCTCTTATTACGAGATCTACGACTAAGGGGTCGCAGTGAGGCTGGATCGATTCCGCAGGCCTCTTCTTCCGTGAACGTGATCGAAGCGCTTCGTCCATCTCGAGGAGGAGACCGTGGGGGGGGAATTTCGCACTTGACTCGGCTTTCCGTTGGTAGGCTTTGATGGCCGAGACCGAGTCCTTGCAATACTGTGATCCTCTGATGATCATGTTCACCCTTCTGCGGGAGTTATCGTTCCCCCTATCGTCCGGTCTTCTTTCGCGTTTATCCCCCGACTGATTTCTCGGCGACGAGTTTTCCGCTGGGAGGATTCTTATTGGTTTTTGGCGGACGGTCGGAGTCAAGGATTAGATCCTTGATGCTGGTTACTCCAGATAGTTCTCCAGCAAGCAGTTTCGCGGCCAGCCTTGTCCCCACGACTTTACAGTTAGCCGTGGAGTGGCCTTCGGTCTGATGGAACTCGCAGTAGACATTTTTGTCGTAACTCTGGTTACGGTTCCACGTATTCCCCAAAGTTCTGCCTTGCTCCGGATTGATCGTAGTTGTGCACGCCTTGGAGTTCTTCTACCTCATGATGGACGTACTTGTCGTTACGAGAGGTTTTCTTCCTCGACTTCGGATCCACGTCTTTTGAAGAGTTCCTTGCCGGCTTATGTTTTTGCAACAGGACTTTCGTCTCTTCTTCGATCAATATGTAATCCGATGCTTTGTGGAGGGAGTCCTGGATCGTGCGAGGATTTTCGAGTGTTATCCACTTTCTGAACTTCGACTTGTACCAGAGCGCCTTTCTAAGCGCGTCAATGGCGACTTTGTTGCTGATTCCGCTAACCTTGGACATGATCAGTTTGAAACGGCTCATGAATTCTCGGAGGGGCTCGCCTTCTTCCTGGGTTAGGCTCCAGAGATCGACATCGGAAGTTTCTCTATCAATAAACATAGAGTACTTAAGGAGAAACTCTGATGCGAGTTGGCGAAAGCTTCCGATGGAGTTTCGTTTCAACCGGGAGAACCACTCGAGCGCCGCACCTTCGGGATTTTCGACGAATAGGCACAGTAACCAGCGTCTATCTCGCTTTCTGTAAGCCTGGCTCTTCCCATAGTGATATGGAATGCCTGGAGGTGCGCCCTAGGATCGGTCGTACCGTTATAGATCGGTATCTTGAGCTTCCCCGGATTAGACACCTTGGTCTCGGAGATCCGTGCGGTGAAGGGTGTTTTACGGGCCACCTCGAGTAGCCTATCGATTTCTGGGGCAGCACTCGTGGCGTGGTGGATCTGCGATTTCACGGCCCTTACTTCCGCGGCGTTCTTGGTGATGTAATCGCGGAGATCGCAGATATCCGGATTCTCTCCAGCGTTTTTTCGAGCTTGTCGGCGTTCGCGGCGAGTAACCTCGGTTTGCCTTTTGGCAAGTTCCTCCTGTTCAACCCAATAGAGATTTTCCTCTTCTTCCGTCATGGGTTTTTCGAACGAAGAATTCTCCCGAGCCGAGCGGCTGCGGGTTCTTCTTGGATGGACGTCAGCGTCTTCCTCGGAGTCATCGCTGGGCTCCAAGTCGATGCGTTCAACTTCATCCACCTCGGTGTCTTTTTCGGACGGCGGAGGGTTTTCTGGGTTGCCTTTCTCGACAGGGGATGTTTCGCTAGGGTTTTGTCCAGAAGAACGTTCCTGCGAAGTTCCAGGCCTCTCGTGTGGGGTTACAAACTCAAGTCTCCTTCCGCGGAGTTTCTTAGCTCCGCGAGGGAGGACTGCACGGGTCCTTACCGTTAGGGTTTGAACCTCTTTGGTTAGGGTTCCCAAGAGTTTATCCTGTTCTTCCGACCTCTTTTCATAGGCGGAGAGCATCTTCTTGAACTCGTCGAGCGTCGCGGCGTTAGCAGGTGCGTTGGCCACTGCTGGAGTGTTCAAGGTGTCCTTGGTTTCTCCGTTGAGAGGAGTTTGCAAGTTCGCTGGGTCGTCGATAGTCATGTCTGGTTGAGCGTGAGCTGGTCGTGAGTAAGATTGATCCGTACCCCCCTCCTTCTAGCGCCAAGTTTGCTCTGAGAAAAGTCTCCCTCCATGCCTCTCTCCTAGAACTCTTTATATACTCTCTCCTAGGTCGGTTTACGCTTCCCCCTTTTGCCCTTAAGCCGTCATAGTCGAAAAATGGGAATATTCCATTTTTTCCGATCTTCATGATTATCTGCGGAAAGTTTTCATTTCTCCGCGGAAACTGATGTTTATCCTCCAAGCATAAACCGTCATAAGATTTATGGAATTTTAAGAAATCGTAAGTGGGCCTCGAATCAAGTTTAGGACCCTTTGGGCCGTCTTTCGATTTGAGACGTTTGTTATGATTTCTTCGATAAAGTTAAGTTTCCGCGGTTTCATTGTAAACCGAACGGACAATCCCATTTGATCGAGAGATCAAGAAATGGTTAGTCGTGGCTTGCGGAGGATCGTTATACGGATAGTCAAGAGTACATAGTTTTACGTCGTATCGTAGTTTCGGAAGACTTTGGACGTTTCGGAAAACGATCGATGTACGAACGCTTGGTCGGAAATCATTGATTTCTTAAATCGTTGATTAAGAAATCGTTGTTTTAAGAAATCGTTGTCTTTAAAACAAGATTTTTCCGCAAGTTTTTTTCGTATAAGTTTTTCGTATAAGTTTTCCTTTCTTGAAAACGTAGAAACTCTTAAGTAAATAATTTTTAACGGAAATTTGGATGCCAACTTTGCCTTGTCCGATATTGACCCCAACAATAGGTTAGTCGTCAGATTATAAATTTTAACAGGGATTGCACTCCCTTGTTCTTTCATAATTAGGCTAATTGTGTTGCATGATTGAACCATTTGTTTTCCTAGGATTGCTATCTCTTTATCAGTACTAGTAGGTTTAAAGAACTTACCTGTTTCCGGCTGGTCTGTATCGATCGATGTTAACGGTTGTGTGTCGATCGTTTCTTGTAAATCTATATTGGTCGATATCGTCAGATCCAGGTCGATCAATTCCAGCTTCGTAGTGTTGGTTGTTTCGTCCATCAGAGTATCGTTTGATGTGGACATCTCCGCGTCGATCGATGGGTGGGCGAAACGTGTGTGTCCTTCTTCTAGGTACCTTTCTCAACAGGGAGTGAAGAACAACTTTAGCAAACAAAAAGTAAAATCTAGACTATATTCTAAACCTAATCTAATGGTAATAAGAAAGATTCCTCGGTGTAGAACCTAAAACCTACACTCAGTATTTTGTAGTGTTTATAAAGTAAACTAGGAAAGTGACAAAAGATGTAGGCAACAATATCCTTGGAACACAATGATACTGCTCAAATTACCCTATAGAGCTTACTCTCTCAAATAAGAGGTTCAGCTGTAGTACTTAGGGATCGAATCACGAGGACCTAGGGAACCAATTAAATCTAATCAATTAATCAATCGTAGGTGAAGTTGGTTTTAATGATGAAATGTAAATTGCAATCCTAAAATGAGTAAGGTAGTTGTTCTAACTAACTAACAAATATGATGGTTGTTTAAATGATAATGAAGAATGCTAGACTTAGGGCTTTTATTCAGGAATCGAGATTATAATATCTATAAATGCCTAACAAGTTGCTTGCATGATACAGAAGAACTCAGCCGCTTAACACTCAGTGATGTCTCACTGGTTAAATAATCTAGATCTCTGATCTCAAATGTCGTCTGTTGACCAGAAAAAGAGTCTATCGATATCCTTTAGAGATATCGAGCAATACACCTTTCGTAGCGCCGATCGATTCACCTGTCGGGATATCGATCGACGGCTTCTAGATATGCCTAGGCGCGAGCCGATAATGAACACTAGGTCTCAAGCAGGGCGGTTAGCTCTTCTCCAAGGAGACAACTTGTTCAAACAGATAATTCAAGATATATGGATCCCAGTGATCTATGCTCTAGTTAGCTACTCTAGAACAAGCATAGGGTGCAATCTATTTGATGAATATCACAACTTAGCAAATATAGTTTGGGGCTAATCCCACAAACCTATTTAAACCCTATATCTAACAAGTAGACTACTCAGACATAGCTAAGCAATTCATAATACAAGATAGGTAAAAGAATTGCATTTGATAGAGAATAGAAAACAAATGGAGTTCAATCACAAATCTCTCAAAACATATAAAACTTCTAGCTTTCTGATAGTGCTCAAATTACCCAGTAGAGCTTACTCTCTCAAATAAGAGGTACAGCTGTAGTACTTAGGGATCGAATCACGAGGAGCTGGGGAACCAATTAAATATAATCTACTAATCAATCCTAGGTGAAGTTGGTTTTAATGATAGAAATATAAATAGCAATTCCTAAAATGAGCAAGGTAGTTGCTCTAACTAACAATATGATGGGTTGTTTAAATGTGATAAAGAGTGCTAGACTTAGGGCTTTTATTCAGGAATGGAGATTATAATATCTATAAATGCCTAACAAGTTGCTTACATGATATATTAGAACTCAGTCGCTTAATCTCCGTGATGTCTCACTGTCGTATGTTGACACAGAAAAAGAGTCGATCGATATCCTTTAGAGATATCGAACGATACACCTTTCGCTCTGCGATCGATTCACCTGTTGGGATATCGATCGACGGCTTCTAGATATGCCTAGGCGCGAGCCGATAAAAAACACTAGATCTCAAGGAGGGCGGTTAGCTCTTCTCCAGAAGATACTAGTTCAAATAGATAATTCAAGATTATCAGAGATCCTAGTGATCTATGTTCTAGTTAGCTACTCTAGAACAAGCTTAGGGTGCAATCTATCTGATGAATATCACAACTTAGCAATTATAGTCTGGGGCTAATCCCACAAACCTATTTAAACCCTAGATCTAACAAGTAGACTACTCAGACATAGCTAAGCAATTCATGACAATGGATAGATGAAAGAATTGCATAGATAGAATAGAGTAGAAATACAAAAGGAGAGTAGAAATCTCTCCAATCTCTCAAAAACAAATAAATCTCTAGTCTCTCTCTCACACTCTCTGCTTTGCCTCTCAAGACTTGTGTTTCTTTTGCTCTTCAAAGCTTGCCGTCAAAAACACTTAGCAGGAATACTTAAGCATTTCCATTAGGTTAAAAACTCGTCAGGGGTAATTTTGTAATTTGGTATTAAGATCCTAGTATGTATTCTCTGGATGATATGGATAGATCCTTGCAAGAACGAGGCAAAGACTCAAGATCTTCAAGGCAGTGGACTGATGGTTGATTCAAAGAGTTGCGGAAAGACTCCTTGACACTTTTAGATGACTAGATCAGATATGACACACCAACTTAGACACCTAGGGTTTGCTGGATACTACACACCAACAAGATCACTCAAGAACTCGTAAACAATTTTAAGAGAGAACAAAGGTTTTGATTAAAAGATGATTGCATAGAAAGAAGCTTGCGACAAGTTTAAATAGAGAGAAGACTTGAACAGGCTCAAGTTCTCGAGATCATTAAAGGGAACACGCTCCCTTGGTAATCAAACAAAGACCAAAGACTAAGTTTTAAAATTTAAAAGAGTTTGCAACACATAAAATAAGAAATAAAGACTATAGAATAAAGATAACATAAGGTAGATATGTGGTTGGTCCAAAGCATCCGAGATGCACCAAAGATACATCATCTAGGTGATATGAAAGTGAACTCATGGCCTCATTAAAAACCTTAGTTGGAAAACCCAGTGGGACAAAACCAACTAAGGGAAAAAGAGTACACACAAGCGACTTGCCTAGATGATGATCAGCTTGAAGTGTGGTAAGTGTGTCTTGGTTGCTCAAGCTACGACCAGGACAATATTCTTGCTTCCAAGATATCTTAAGTATGTTCCCAACAGCTTCATGGAGTCTTCTTGTCATTGCACGAGGGACCTTTGGGAATGGCCAAGGCATCTCCATCTTCATCTTGCTTATCTTTGATCACCTCTTCTCTATCTTTATCAAGTTGTTGGTCCATGATCACATCATCCCCTCTCTCTTGAAAAGGATTTGTCCTCAAATCTGGTTCATCTGCAATAAAAGGGATCAAGTCAGTAACATTGAAACTATTACTCACATCATACTTACCTTGGAGATCCAGCTTGTAAGCATTGTTGCTGATCTTCTTTGTGACCTCAAAAGGTCCATCTATTCTCGGCATGAGCTTGGACTTCCTTTGATTAGGAAACCTCTCTTTCCTTAGGTGAACCCAAACTTGATCACCTACTTCAAAGACCATCTCTTGTTTGCCCTTATTAGCATGTTTAACATACTGCTTGGTTTTCTCTTCAATATTGCGCCTTGCTTGCTCATGAAGTTGTTTCACCATCTCTGCCTTCTTTTTGCCATCCATACAAATCCTTTCACACTCAGGTAAAGGTATTAAATCCAAAGGAGAGGTGGGATTGAACCCATAAACGATTTCAAAAGGAGAAAACTTAGAAGCAGAGTGCATAGCATGATTATATGCAAATTCACAACGAGGCAAACAGTCTTTCCATGATTTCAAGTTCTTCTTTATGAATGCACGCAAGAGTGTTCCTAAAGTTCTATTCACTACTTCAGTTTGACCATCTGTTTGTGGGTGACAAGTAGTTGAGAACAACAGTTTAGTGCCTAACTTAGACCAAAGTGTCTTCCAAAAGTAACTAAGAAACTTGGTATCTCTATCAGATACTATAGTTCTAGGCATGCCATCCAAACGCACAATCTCTTTAAAGAACAAGTTAGCAATATGCAATGCATCATCAGTTTTATGACAAGCAATGAAGTGAGCCATTTTGGAGAACCTATCAACAACTACAAAGATTGAATCCTTTCCGGTTCTAGTCCTAGGCAATCCAACAATAAAATCCATAGAGATGTCATTCCAAGGGTGATAAGGAATGGGTAAAGGAGTATACAAACCGTGAGCTTGGGCTTTGGACTTAGCTTGTTTACATGTTGCACATCTCTCACAGATTCTCTCCACATCTCTCTTCGTGCGAGGCCAAAAGAAATGATCCTGCAAAACTTTAAGAGTCTTGGCAATACCAAAATGTCCCATGAGACTTCCTCCATGTGCTTCCCTAACAAACAAATCTCTCAAAGAACAATTAGGCACACACAAACGATTATCATAGAAGAGAAATCCATCTTGTCTAAAATAATGACCAGCAGCAAACTTTTCACACGACTTGTATGCATCTTTAAACCCAAGATCAGTTTCATACATTTCTTTAATTTGTTCAAAGCCTAGTAGCTTAGCATCAAGAGTGTTTAAGAGTACATACCTCCGAGATAGTGCATCAGCCACTATATTGTCCTTACCTTGTTTGTATTTGATCACATAAGGAAAGGTTTCTATGAACTCAACCCATCTCACATGTCTTTTGCTCAGCTTGTTCTGTCCCTTAAGATACTTGAGAGACTCATGGTCTGTGTGGATGACAAATTCCTTAGGCCACAGATTATGTTGCCATGTTTGCAAGGCCCTCACCAAAGCATACATCTCCTTGTCATATGTTGCATAGTTGAGAGTTGCTCCTCCAAGCTTCTCACTGAAGTATGCTATTGGTCTTTTATCCTGCATCTATACCAGAAACAACCCTTCCTTTAGTAAATCCATATGAATACTTTGCAAAAAAGCCTAGTGCCTTCTCTGTTAAAGGCGTTCGTGAACTCATAAAACCATCCTCTAACCGAAAGGTTATGGAGTATGTTCAATCCAGCAAGTTCTCATCTTGCCAAGTCCCAGCCACAGAAGAAGAACAGTTCATATCATTGAACATCCCGGAGCACCTACCCAGATTATGGCAACAACAAGGCTACACCCATCTCCACTTCGGTGTAGTGAGAATTGGTCTGACCTTACACGCCAGAAAAGGTCTACCGGTCATTGCTAGGATAGCTTTAATCGATTCCCGATCAAAGTCATATCAACAAGCATGTATCAGAACAGTCCAAACAACATTAAATGCAGGAACAATATTCGTAACACTGTTTCCAAACTTTAATGTTTCGCTACAAGATCCAAATCTGTTGAAGACGCTCAAGGTACAACTTCAACTTATTGGAGCACATATGCAAGAGAAGAGTGTAGCAGCCACTTTACATCATCAGATCGTCTACCGAATTCAAGATCACGCTCTCGACCTTGTACTACCTTCATCTGACGAAGCTCTATATCTCGAAGTTACATCAGCATCTCAGGCACCCAATTCGATACAAATTCCTCGCCAGATATCACGCGAAGAGCTGATAAGACGACTACCGGAGTCATGGGTGACAAGCTACGAGAAGCTTCATCAAGCCACTCAATCGCCAATTCAATCTTCAGACGTTAGCTTTCATTCGAAAAAAGATGGAACAACGGAGATCAAGTTTGAAAAACCAAGATCTTCGTCATTCAGGAGGCAATTATTTACTCAATTTGCCATCGAAGTTGATGAAAGAGATTTCTACGGCCCAGCTAAGAAACAAGACATCCCCAGGCCCTGTCAATTTGATAAAGACGGAAGTATAATCTATCCTTTCATAGATGAAGATGGACACTGCCGCTTTGACATCTGCAACTGCACAGCCTGTTCAGACGCCTACTGGAGCTACGAATCCGACGATGAAAAACGAAGACGAAGAAGAAAGAAAAAAGACCCTCTATACAAAAGGTATCTCGTAGGAGATCCTTCTGTTGGTCCGTTAGGCGATGATAGGTATGACTTTATAGTCGAATACCTCAGCGCAAAGAAAGAACCAGAGCAAGAGTTATTGATGATCAGCCCAAACAACTTTCCTCCGCCAGAAGATTTCATCAAAGACGACGTCGCCCACACCCTAAAAATCCTTTCTGCAGTAGTATGTTCTTGTGGACCTACTCAGCTTAGCCAAGCAGAAAAGGTTCTAAACTGGCAAACAGAAAATTCTTTTGCTCAGAATTATCTGTTAACAGCAATAAACCAGAAGGTTGATCAGCTGCCTGAAGGAGTTAACAAAAGACATCTTAGCCTTCAAAACTCAATAAGAGAAATACACGGGCGGCTCAGCAGTCTCCATCAAGAAATGATGACGATGGCGAAGCACATGATGGTTGACACGACTCAATTTCGAAGCAAAGAAGCAGAAACGGCAAGCCTCAAAAATCAATTAAAAGACCTCCAACGGAGCTTAGAGAGTCTGATCTACAGTCAACGACAAAAGGACTCTTACTTTAACCCTTTGGGGAGTACATCGACAGATTTACCGATGTACCAAGGATCATCTCTTCAGGATTCCTTGCGGGCTACCAAACCCCAAAATTGAGATCGCCACTACCTGGTTTTCTATCCTCCGATGAAGCCTTTACATCAAGATATGGCTCATCTTCGATCTTCACCGAAAAGCCAAAACAAACCAGATCAAAATCAAGGAGGCAGAAAGAAGCTGAATCTCAAGTCAACCCACCAAAAAGGCCAACTCTTACGTCTTCGTCTAGTCATGAGTCAGTGGACAACAGAGGAAAAGATATCGGCATCATAGAATTTTTGATGTCTAGTTTGCTAGATAATCTTGTCAAAACCGCCAAACTACCGGAGCATCAACCAGTTCCTCAAGAAGAGCCTCAACCCTCACCGGTCGTCAACATCAAGCACTTCTCAGACTCAAGCTCCAGTGAGTACGATATAGATTATGATGAAAAATCACTCCCAAAACAGTTTGTAATTGGTGAGGGATCAAGTACTCCTAAACAAGAGCCTGATATCAATGAAGTGTATTCAAGTGAAGAAGACATGAATTATGAAGCTCCAAGAGAAGAAACTCGCAATAAGCGCTTCTCTTCGAAGGTTATGGTGTTTACGTTCGACGACATTCTTTTCGACAAATGGAATGACCGGTTGGACGAATTCCATGCATGGATGAACTCAGAAGCCATTACGTCTCCCCTGCATTTGGTGATTCAACAATTCACAACGAGGCTGTCTGGCGCACTTAAAGATGTGGAGGGTATTTTTCTTCTTGTTTCGGTATCTCTGTGATTTTGAAACAGCAATCTTCGTCTTCATCGGGGAATGATTCAGAAGAATCATCAGAGTCAGAGTATCCACAAATGGCTCCGCTGTCGTCATTGTCATAAGATAGAACTGATTCTAGGTCGTGGGCGTCGATGTCAATATCTGGTGCGATTTTTGATATCGAGCTGATTAGATACTGCTTCTTCTTTTTTGACTTGTTAGGGCAATTCTTAGCATAATGTCCTTCTTTTCGACACAGAAAGCACCTTGTTGACTTCTTGAAACTTCTTTTCTTTCGAAAGAATCTTTTGCGCCTAAAGGTTGGTGAGCGTTTTGAGAAACGCTTTTTGAATTTCTTGCGCTTTCCATTCGAATCACAAGAGCATGTTTTCTTGGACTTCGAGCATTTGATCGAAAGATCTGGTCTTGCACATATTTTTGATAGTTGTTTCGAACGATCCATAAACTCCATACAGAACTCCTTCTGCTTGCAAAGTTTGTCGAGAGTTCTAAAGACATACTGCTGGATTTGACCAATGGAGATTTCTTCAATTGTTTGTCCTTGATCTCTGATGTACAACTTAGTATGCTGACTAAGATAATCATCAATAGACGATAGATAGACATGCTTCAGGCTTGGATTATTGAGTCCGTTTAGTGCATAATATCTTCTCGTTTGTCTTTCAAAATGCTTCGCAAGATCTTTCTTTTTTAGAGAACAACATTTTGCTGAGAAGAATTCTTCTTGAATTTGCTCATTTTGATGTGTTGGAGTGCCAATGAATTCTCTGTGGATTACAGCTGTTCTCAAACCGATCTCGTCGTTTTGACAAAGTCTTATTGATCAGACGAGCTCGGTGATTTTCCAGGTATTGGGAGCGATTTAGGCACTACCTCGGCCTTTTCGATCAAGCTCAACCACTGTTAGGATAATCACCTCCCCCGAAAGTCGTGTTGACAGAGTCGTATTGACGGAGATCGATCAAGAAAAATCACAGCTAAGAATTGGATCGCATCTTGTGTATGGAAGATAGAAATCAGAGCTTATCAAAGATGAGATAAGGTCTGGAAAAGTTGAGAACTTTAGAGGGACATTTAGAGAGAGAAAATTAGAGAGAGGTTTTTATGAAATTTTTTGATGATATTTCACAAGGGGGTATACACATATTTATAGATGAGGATAAGGCGCTGACATAAGCGCTTACCTCATTGCTTGCGTCATGCTTACATAGCGATTATATCATCGCTTGCATCACGCTTACCTAGCGATTACATCATCGCTTTATTTGATTTAAAGCACACATATTTTACATAATTATACATTAATAACGGATGCTGGTTTTAATGATCGATCTCGAACTTGATGATATGCTTGTCGCAGCATCCGTAATATTCGCCTGGGCAGTCGTACTCTTCTTCATAATCTACAATCAATTTTGCTGCCTCTTCGTCGATTTCAATGTTGAACTTCTTTTCTATTTCGTCGATATTCATCTCGTCGTCTGGAAGTTGCGCGTCTTGAAAGAACTCTGGAGGACATTCTTGTGGTTGTTCGTTTTCTTGCGTTGCTTGGGCTTCTATGGGCCTTTTCTTCTTGGCAGTGTCCATCTTCATCTATGAAAGGATAGATTATACTTCCGTCTTTATCAAATTGACAGAGCCTGAGGATGTCTTGTTTCTTTGCTGGGCCGTAGAAATCTCTTCCGTTGTTCCATCTTTTTTCGAATGAAAGCTAACGTCTGAAGATTGAATTGGCGATTGAGTGGCTTGATGAAGCTTCTCGTAGCTTGTCACCCATGACTCCGGTAGTCGTCTTATCAGCTCTTCGCGTGATATCTGGCGAGGAATTTGTATCGAATTTGGTGCCTGAGATGCTGATGTAACTTCAAGATATAGGGCTTCGTCAGATGAAGGTAGTACAAGGTCGAGCGCGTTATCTTGAATTCGGTAGACGATCTGATGATGTAAAGTGGCTGCTACACTCTTCTCTTGCATAGGTGCTCCAATAAGTTGAAGTTGTACCTTGAGCATCTTCAACAGATTTGGATCTTGTAGCGAAACATTAAAGTTTGGAAACAGCGTTACGAATACTGTTCCTGCATTTAATGTTGTTTGGACTGTTCCGATACATGCTTGTTGATATGACTTTAATCGGGAATCGATTAAAGCTATCCTAGCAATGACCGGTAAACCTTTTCTGGCGTGTAAGGTCAGACCAATTCTCACTACACCGAAGTGGAGATGGGTGTAGCCTTGTTGTTGCCATAATCTGGGTAGGTGCTCCGGGATGTTCAATGATATGAACTGTTCTTCTTCTGTGGCTGGGACTTGGCAAGATGAGAACTTGCTGGATTGAACATACTCCATAACCTTTCGGTTAGAGGATGGTTTTATGAGTTCACGAACGCCTTTAACAGAGAAGGCGCTAGGCTTTTTTGCAAAGTATTCATATGGATTTACTAAAGGAAGGGTTGTTTCTGGTAACTGGTCACCCGGAATATACTCGATTTCGTAAAGGGAGTTTATAGTGGAAGAGGAAGAAGAGGAGCGGCTTTTGCTTTTAGGAAGGGTTGAGATTGCAAACTGGGAATCGATTGAAGGAGGTTGTGAAGTAGACATCATTAAGAGGGATGTTTTCTAGAACACTCAAAACATTCATTAATAAACAAAGATTCTATCATCCAAAACTCAAGATGAAGGCTCTGATACCAGGATTACAGCTGTTCTCAAACCGATCTCGTCGTGTTGACAAAGTCTTATTGATCAGACGAGCTCAGTGATTTTCCAGGTATTGGGAGCGATTTAGGCACTACCTCGGCCTTTTCGATCAAGCTCAACCACTGTTAGGATAATCACCTCCCCCGAAAGTCGTGTTGACAGAGTCATATTGACGGAGATCGATCAAGAAAAATCACAGCTAAGAATTAGATCGCACCTTGTGTATGGAAGATAGAAATTAGAGCTTATCAAAGATGAGATAAGGTCTGGAAAACTTGAGAACTTTAGAGAGATAAACTTAGAGAGAGGTTTTAATGAAATTATTTGATGATATTTCACAAGGGGGTACACACATATTTATAGATGAGGATAAGGCGCTGACATAAGCGCTTACCTCATTGCTTGCGTCATGCTTACATATCGATTATATCATCGCTTTATTTGATTTAAACACACATATTTTACATAATTATACATTAATAAAGGATGCTTGTTTTAATGATCGATCTCGAACTTGATGATATGCTTGTCGCAGCATCCGTAATATTCGCCTGGGCAGTCGTACTCTTCTTCATAATCTGCAATCAATTTTGCTGCCTCTTCTTCGATTTCAATGTTGAACTTCTTTTCTATCTCGTCGATATTCATCTCGTCGTCTGGAAGTTGTGCGTCTTGAAAGAACTCTGGAGGACATTCTTGTGGTTGTTCGTTTTCTTGCGTTGCTTGGGCTTCTAAGGGCGCTTGGGCTTCTATGGGCCTTTTCTTCTTGGGCTCCATGCTGGCCGGCGGAGGGGCACGTTTCTCCATAAAGAATTGGAGATCTTCATCGAGATCCATCTGGTAATCTATATGGTAGTAGAACCAATTTGGGTTGAAAGGAATAGGGAATGTCTGCCTTGCATTGTTGAGGCGAAATGCATGAGTCTGGAAGTCTTCATAGGCTTTGGTGTCATTGAGGTTGAAATCAGGTCTGACTCCTCTCTGATAGTCGTTGTGGTGGATGAGTGTAGGTAGTGCATGGACCTTTTTTGTTTTGTCGTTGACTTGAACAGGACGGTGAAATAAATATATGGTGTGGGGATTGAAGAAGGGGTTAAGACCTCCTTGGCCTCTTAACTTCTTGAACGGTAATCCAGTTGCTTTTGCTGATTTTCTTAATTTACCGTTCCAGGCAGATAACGGCGCGAACCATGTTAAGAAAGTGGAGAGGCATTCGTTGTGTCCACAAAGAGGGCCGTTGAATTGAGCATTGATGTATTGGTACAGCCTTTGAATATCAAAAACTATACCGATGGTGTAGCTTGAGCAAAGGTACCAGAGGAAACAAAGGACTTCTTCTGGCATGACGGTGTTCTCGATCCTGTAGAGATGTGCAAACGGGAAGTCAGGGTGAATCCCCATTGGGCTGATGAAGTGATTGCTGGGTCCATATCTTGACAGAATAATTGACTGGTAGCGAAAGATCATTTGTCTAAGACGCTCGTGTAGAGTGTTTTTGTTGATGAGTTCTTGGGCGTTTTCAGGCATGTTGGCTGCGAAGTTGTAGAAACTCTTTGAGTTTGAGCTCTCCATCATGTGTATTTCTTTCGGTGGGTTTCTACTGAGCATGTATGCTAGGGTGTTCTTCGAGCCCTTCAAACAGACGGATTCGAAATCGTATTTCGAAAACCACTCGCTCAATCTCAATAATTGTTGGTGTGGGACCATCTTCTGCTTGAATTGTAACATCTTTGGAAAAGATGACATATCCATTTCGATTCGAAATTCATGTCCAATCAGATGAAACTCGAACTTCTTGATAGCCTTCTTGACCGCCAATATCTCTTTGAACATGGAGTGATAATGCATTTCGGAATCTTTAAAGCGTCCGCTTCTGTATCCACAGATTTGACGTTTCCCATTTATCTCTTCAAATAAAATAGCTCCCCAATATTTGTCACTCGCATCAGTCTGCAGAATGCGCGTTCCTGTAGAAGGAATCTTTAAAGGGGGTAGCCTCTGCACCTCTATTTTAGGCTTTTGACCGCCTCGGTTTGTCGGTTTGTCCATTGAGGTGGATTCTTTGTCAGCATCTTCTGGAGAGGTCTTGTCAGCTGCGAAAGTTGCGGGATGAAGTCGCTAACATAATTGATTGCGCCAAGGAATTGCTGGACTTGTCGCTTAGTTAGGTTTTCGTCGGGAAAATCGAGAAGCGTCGTTGCTAGATGGGCCTGAGGTGTAAAATTACCATCTTTTATCTGCATTCCAAGGAATTCGATGTTGGGCTGGGCTATGACCATTTTGCGGGCCGATAGCATAATTTCGTACTGTAGGACGATGCTTTGGAACTGTTGAAGAAGTTGAACATGCTCTTTCTCATTTGACGAGAACAACAGGATGTCGTCTATGTATATTAATGCCGATTCGAGTAGAGGCTTGAATATACGTAACATTGCCTCCTGAAACAGTGACGGTGCTGTCTTTAGACCAAAAGGTAGGACATTCCATTGAAGGTGCCGATTTGGTAAACAAAATGCGGTCTTATATCTTTCTTCTGGTTGAACGCCAAGTTGCCAAAATCCAGACTTGAGGTCAAACTTTGAGAATACAGTTGCTCCTTGAAGGTGCTGAAGAAGCGCCTTTTTGTTTGGTAGGGGAAACTTGAAGTCTTGGAGGAATTGGTTTAGTGGCTTGTAGTCAATTACTAGCCTGAGTTTTCCTCTTGCTTGCTCCGCACGGTTGTTGATGTAGAATGCCTTACATGCCCATGGAGAAGTCGTGTTTGAAACTACTCCTTACTCTACTAGTTGATCGCATTCTTCGTTAGCCTGCTTCAAAAGGGTTGGTGGCATCCCTGCGTGACTTGCTTTTGTCGGCGTGGTTAGGACGTTTTCTTTGAAAGGTAACGAAACAAAGAACTGGGAGTTGAGCCACAGTGGTTTGCTGCACTTTTGAAGGAATTCCGTATGAGATTCTGCACAGGAATACTTTGTCATTTCTTCTTTGATTTTTGCATATTCCTGAGAGACGTATTCTTCAACTGCGAAAAGTCGCGGTACAGTACTGAAGGATTTGTAGAAATTCTTCCACCGTATGCCTTCTGGTTCGATCCAGATGTTGAATGATTTTTTGAGAGCGTAATATGAATTCCATCCTAATATTACGTCTTTGCCCGGTGCTGTCGAACCAAGGACTTTGGTTGTGATTCGACATCCTGGAAAAAGCTCAATTGTAATTGGCTTTGATTTGAGTTTGATGGATAACGATCCAGAATTTGCCACACGAAACTCTTGTTGATGAGGTAGCCACATAGAAGACGGGAGAATCTTCGGATTTATTATCGTCGTGTGGGCCCCAGTATCTATGAATGCGATGGCATCGACTGGTTCTTCTTGATGGGCCGGATCAAAGATCTTCACCTGAAGATGTGGAGGGTATTTTTCTTCTTGTTTCGGTATCTCTGTGATTTTGAAACGACAATCTTCGTCTTCATCGGGGGATGATTCAGAAGAATCATCATAGTCAAAGTATCCAAAAATGGCTCCGCTGTCGTCACTGTCATAAGATAGAACTGATTCCAGGTCGTGGGCGTCGATGTCAATATCTGGTGCGATTTTTGATATCGAGCTGATTAGATACTGCTTCTTCTTTTTTGACTTGTTAGGGCAATTCTTAGCATAATGTCCTTCTTTTCGACACAGAAAGAACCTTGTTGACTTCTTGAAACTTCTTTTCTTTCGAAAGAATCTTTTGCGCCTAAAGGTTGGTGAGCGTTTTGAGAAACGCTTTTTGAATTTCTTGCGCTTTCCATTCGAATCACAAGAGCATGATTTCTTGGACTTCGAGCATTTGATCGATAGATCTGGTCTTGCACATATTTTTGATAGTTGTTTCGAACGATCTATAAACTCCATCCAGAACTCCTTCTGCTTGCAAAGTTTGTCGAGAGTTCTGAAGACATACTGCTGGATTTGACCAATGGAGATTTCTTCAATTGTTTGTCCTTGATCTCTGATGTACAACTTAGTCTGCTGACTAAGATAATCATCAATAGACGATAGATAGACATGCTTCAGGCTTGGATTATTGAGTCCGTTTAGTGCATAATATCTTCTCGTCTGTCTTTCAAAATGCTTCGCAAGATCTTTCTTTTTTAGAGAACAACATTTTGCTGAGAAGAATTCTTCTTGAATTTGCTCCTTTTGATGTGTTGGAGTGTCAATGAATTCTCTGTGGATTTCTCCTAGAAGCAATGGAATTGTTGTCTGATAGACTTGATGTTGTCTGTATTCTCCGAGGGAATTCCACCATTCTTTAAGTGCGCCAGAAAACCTCGCTGTGAACTGTTGAATCACCAAATGCGGGGGAGACGAAATGGCTTCTGAGTTCATCCATGCATGGAATTCGTCCAACCGGTCATTCCATTTGTCTAAAGGAGTGTCGTCGAACGTAAACACCATAACCTTCGAAGAGAAGCGCTTATTGCGAGTTTCTTCTCTTGGAGCTTCATAATTCATGTCTTCTTCACTTGAATACACTTCATTGATATCAGGCTCTTGTTTAGGAGTACTTGATCCTTCACCAATTACAAACTGTTTTAGGAGTGATTCTTCATCAGAATCTATATCGTACTCACTGGAGCTTGAGTCTGAGAAGTGCTTGATGTTGATGACCGGTGAGGGTTGATGCTCTTCTTGAGGAACTGGTTGATGCTCCGGTAGTTCGGCGGTTTTGACAATATTATCTAGCAAACTAGACATCGAAAATTCGATGATGCCGATATCTTTTCCTCTAATGTCCACTGACTCATGACTAGACGAAGACGTAAGAGTTGGCCTTTTTGGTGGGTTGACTTGAAATTCAGCTTCTTTCTGCCTCCTTGATTTTGATCTGGTTTGTTTTGGCTTTTCGGTGAAGATCGAAGATGAGCCATATCTTGATGTAAAGGCTTCATCGGAGGATAGAAAACCAGGTAGTGGCGATCTCAATTTTGGGGTTTGGTAGCCCGAAAGGAATCCTGAAGAGTATGATCCTTGGTACATCGGTAAATCTGTCGATGTACTCCCCAAAGGGTTAAAGTAAGAGTCCTTTTGTCGTTGACTGTAGATCAGACTCTCTAAGCTCCGTTGGAGGTCTTTTAATTGATTTTTGAGGCTTGCCGTTTCTGCTTCTTTGCTTCGAAATTGAGTCGTGTCAACCATCATGTGCTTCGCCATCGTCATCATTTCTTGATGGAGACTGCTGAGCCGTCCGTGTATTTCTGTTATTGAGTTTTGAAGGCTAAGATGTCTTTTGTTAACTCCTTCAGTCAGCTGATTAACCTTCTGGTTTATTGCCGTTAACAGATAATTCTGAGCAAGAGAATTTTCTGTTTGCCAGTTTAGAACTTTTTCTGCTTGGCTAAGCTGAGTAGGTCCAGAAGAACCTATTGCTGCAGAAAGGATTTTTGGGGTGTGGGCGACGTCGTCTTTGATGAAATCTTCTGGCGGAGGAAAGTTGTTTGGGCTGATCATCAATAATTCTTGCTCTGGTTCTTTCTTTGCGCTGGGATATTCGACTATAAAGTCATACCTATCATCGCCTAACGGACCAATAGAATGATCTCCTTCGAGATACCTTTTGTATAGAGGGTCTTTTTTCTTTCTTCTTCGTCTTCGTTTTTCATCGTCGGATTCGTAGCTCCAGTAGGCGTCTGAACAGGCTGTGCAGTTGCAGATGTCAAAGCGGCAGTGTCCATCTTCATCTATGAAAGGATAGATTATACTTCCGTCTTTATCAAATTGACAGGGCCTGGGGATGTCTTGTTTCTTAGCTGGGCCATAGAAATCTCTTTCGTCAACTTCGATGGAAAATTGAGTAAATAATTGCCTCCTGAATGACGAAGATCTTGGTTTTTCAAACTTGATCTCCGTTGTTCCATCTTTTTGCGAATGAAAGCTAACGTCTGAAGATTGAATTGGCGATTGAGTGGCTTGATGAAGCTTCTCGTAGCATGTCACCCACGACTCCGGTAGTCGTCTTATCAGCTCTTCGCGTGATATCTGGCGAGGAATTTGTATCGAATTTGGTGCCTGAGATGCTGATGTAATTTCGAGATATAGGGCTTCGTCAGATGAAGGTAGTACAAGGTCGAGAGGGTGATCTTGAATTCGGTAGACGATCTGATGATGTAAAGTGGCTGCTACACTCTTCTCTTGCATAGGTGCTCCAATAAGTTGAAGTTGTACCTTGAGCGTCTTCAACAGATTTGGATCTTGTAGCGAAACATTAAAGTTTGGAAACAGCGTTACGAATACTGTTCCTGCATTTAATGTTGTTTGGACTGTTCTGATACATGCTTGTTGATATGACTTTAATCGGGAATCGATTAAAGCTATCCTAGCAATGACCGGTTGTCCTTTTCTGGCGTGTAAGGTCAGACCAATTCTCACTACACCGAAGTGGAGATGGGTGTAGCCTTGTTGTTGCCATAACCTGGGTAGGTGCTCCGGGATGTTCAATGATATGAATTGTTCTTCTTCTGTGGCTGGGACTTGGCAAGATGAGAACTTGCTGGATTGAACATACTCCATAACCTTTCGGTTAGAGGATGGTTTTATGAGTTCACGAACGCCTTTAACAGAGAAGGCGCTAGGCTTTTTTGCAAAGTATTCATATGGATTTACTAAAGGAAGGGTTGTTTCTGGTAACTGGTCACCCGGAATATACTCGATTTCGTAAAGGGAGTTTATAGTGGAAGAGGAAGAAGAGGAGCGGCTTTTGCTTTTAGGAAGGGTTGAGATTGCAAACTGGGAATCGATTGAAGGAGGTTGTGAAGTAGACATCATTAAGAGGGTTGTTTTCCAGAACACTCAAAACATTCATTAATAAACAAAGATTATTTTTTTTTAACACAACATAAACAAAGATTCTATCATCCAAAAACTCAAGATGAAACATCAATCTTCGTCTTCATCAGGAAGCTTGAAAACCCAGTGGGACAAAACCAACTAAGAGAAAAAGAGTACACACAAGCCACTTGCCTAGATGATGATCAGCTTGAAGGTTTAGCTTGAAGTGTGGTAAGTGTGTCTTGGTTGCTCAAGCTACGACCAAGACAATCTTCTTGCTTCCAAGATATCTTAAGTATGTTCCCAACAGTTTCATGGAGTCTTCTTGTCATTGCACGAGTCATGGGACCTTTGGGAATGGCCAAGGCCTCTCCATCTTCATCCTGCTTATCCTTGATCACCTCTTCTCTTTCCTTATCAAGTTGTTGGTCCATGATCACATCATTTGGTGAAGTCTTGGTGAAGTAGTCGGCTAAACCATTTCGTCCTCGATATCGATCGACAACACTGATGTGTATCGATCGATTATAATCTTCTAGTACGCGGATCTTCTCAGCTACATCGATCGACAACTCTGGATGAGTATCGATCGATTCTAATCACAATGTTGACTTCTGACTTGGTCTTGGATGGTCAACTCGGGTATATCATCTCGTGTACTCCAAAATGCTCCAAAAACATCACTTTCTCACAAAATGCTCATGAACCTGAAAACATACCTAAGAGGCTAGAAAACATATTAAATATATAATAAAACACAAATATACCATGGTTAAAAATGGGTAAAATCCATGGTATATCAACTCCCCCAGACTTACTCCTTTGCTTGTCCTCAAGCAAAAACAGTAATCTTTGGAAAAGGTTTGAAAACAGTAGGACTCAAAGATTTAAAATATTGAAGTCATCACTCCATGGGTTTGCAATCCATATATAAACATCCTAATCACATAAGTTCATTATGCCTTATCCTAACTTAGCAACCAAATTCATCTAGTCAACAACTTAGCAAATCTCATCTGACATTCCCCTCTACTAACCTCATTTCTTAACATAAAATAAAAGTGCAGGCTTTACCTTGGGAGTATCGATCAAAGGACACATGGATTCAACTCAAACAAGTATCTGAACACAAAGGTAGTCTTCTCTGATCCCTTTCTCCCCTCATCTCTCTTCTCTGGATATCTTATTAATTTCAATTTCAACAGGTTTCGATGCCACAAAGGTCATCTAGTCCATCTCATTGACATTTGCATTGTAACTCATACATTTTGACAAAGTGTAGCGAATAATGGGGTCTCTGGTAATTTACCTATCCCTCGTTTCCACAATGTGTGATCATTCTTGAGATTTAGAATACTGGGGTCGCAGGTGACACTCCCACCCCTATGTCTCTCAAGAAATCATTTCAATCTTTTATAACATAAACTTAGATCTCTGAGATGCCGAAGAGAGAGAAGGAAGGGAACCAGAAACACACAGACTTTTTACCTTACAGACTTGTAGGAGTATTCCGAGCTAGTGATTTCCAAGCACCAAGACAAGCAAATAAGTCAGTATTAGTGTTGGAGGTCAGCTTTGGTTCCTTCAAACAATCTTAGCTAGTGTATATAGGTGATAGGTTGATCCACTTTAGCATATGTAGTACTATCTGCAATTATAAATCTGTAATGGTGCTAAAGAGTGGTTAGACAATCAAATATAAATCTATATCAATGTCCCTATTTAATACTTTTGTGAAAAATATTTTTGAAAAATATTTTAAATAAAAACCAAAATAAAAACACATATTAGTAAACTCCCCCCCCAGACTTAAATTACACTGTCCCAGTGTAACACAGCCGGAGTGAGGTAAATAAAATAAATCATAATAAATAAATAAATATAACAAGATAGAACGATTTAACCTGATTGACAAGGTGTCGAGCGATATTAATGGTACTTGTCGGTCGATGGTATCATCATTCTAATAAAACTACAAAAATAAATCCGAAAAAATAAAAGTAAAAATGAAAAATAAAATAAAAGAAAAAGAAAAAGAAAACCTAATAGTGGGTTCCCTCCCACTCAGCGCTTTGTTATAGTCATTTAGCTTGACTGTGGTAGGTGTGTGACTCATGGGGTGCAGTGGGGAATGGTGTTTGCTGGTGGGCAAACATTTCCCTCTTCTTTGGATTCAGCAGCAGTGAAGCTTCTTGTGGCATCATATGATCTTGTCCATCTAGGATATATCTTTGCTAAATCTGTTTTGATGACTTGCAACCTTCTGTCCAAAGCTTCCATGTCAAACTGATGCTGGCAGAAATCAAATCTTGAATGCTCAGGTAGTTCTTCATGTTGATCTTTGTCGTGCTGGTCTTGAATCTGCTGATCTTGATCTGCCAAGGTCTCGGTTCAATAGATGCTACAACTTGTGCGTCGGTCGTTTTGCTGAGAGTTCTGTCGGTCGACTCAGTATCAACTGTTTCGATCGATGCGGGATGATGGCCTTGGTACTGCAGAAAACGTATGTCGCTCTTCATCTGGTGAGTAGTTCTGCAGAGGCTGTTTACTCGTTCGTTGACATTGTCGTCAATGTCGTCACTTCTCCCATTAAGTCTATCTTCCATCGCGTTCATAGCTTCATACAGCTCATGTTTGATCTGGTCAACTTTTGCTGTAGTGCATGCTCTCTTCGCTGGAGGTGGCTCGATGTCGATCGATATTGGTCGAGGTCTGTCGATCGATGTCGAATTTCTGTCACGACGACCAAGATGATCTTGAACTATGCTCATGTCTTTTTGTAGCTCGTTCAGTTGCCGTGACAATGTATCCAGGTATCGCATGATAGGTGAACTTAAATGATCATGCTTCTCTTCGTATGCTCTCATCCTATCTTCCAGTGCTGCGAACCTTGTGTCGATCGACGATGAAGACTGTGTGTCGATCGATGTTAAAGTAGCATTCTGAGCCTAATCTTTCTTGCGAATTGATGCTAGCTCTTCTTGTAGAAGATCGATCCTCTTGCTTAACCATTCGACATTGTTGTTGAGAGGGCTGTAGACGTCTCCAATCCGTGTATTGATGTAAGCAATCTCCCATTCATCTCTCTTCGGTGATGAACATTCTGGTCGGTTCTTGGATGTAGTCTTGCTGATGTCGACCGATGGTAAATGTACTGTGTCGATCGATGGTGATGGCGTAGCTTCCTTCTCAAGCGTTGTTAATATGTTGCCAAGCTCAATTCTTATCTCAGCTATATCACTTTGGAGATCCTTGTAGCTGATATCCAAAGGCTGGAAAGTGTCTTCCACCAATGTGCGCATTTCTGCCTCAAGGTGTGCCTGAGCTCTCCAGACGTCAGTCAGCATATCATCTATCTCCTCTTTACTGTAGGGTACTGGTGGTGGTCTGTATGCATGGTAAGGGCGTACGTGTTCTGGAAGGCGTAAGCAACCTTTGTGAAAAAGAGATGCTCTTTCCAGAATTCTCCTTATGTGCTCCTTGGTAACAGGGATGATTTCACCATCAACCCCTATAGCATGTCCAAACTCATCTCTGTAGACACCATATTCATCCTTTGCTTCCCACTTGAATCTCTTGGATTCATCATGATTAAAGGCACGTCGTCCAAACTCCAATCGTCTGTCGGGCGATCTGACTCTTGCTCTGTCAATCGATCTGGGATACTCGACGTCGATCAATGGTGATGAAACGATGTCGATCGATGGTTAACTCCTGGGTTGACCGAAGCTTTGAGGAACTGTATCCTCTCCCATGGTGACGTGGTGGTTGTCCTAGACGTGAGCTAGTATGCCTGGATGGCCACGTTGCTGTGTGAACAGGTTTTCTGGTCCATTAGCAACTTGGAGGATGTCTGCTATGTCTTCTCTGGTTATGTGCAGAACTCTTCCATCCATTGCTCTTGCATAGCCATCTGTATCTCTGAAAATTCCAAATTCATCAGGTGTTAGTGAAACATTCCTAATATCATAAGGATCATGAAATCGAGATTGAGCTCTGTTGAAGGCGTCGATCGATGGTGATGTGGTGGTGGCGATCGATGGTGCACGTCTAGCTGCACGGTTGGATTGATTGTACATGGTGTTGCAGTCCTCCATTGGTAAGTTTCTGAATGCTGGAAGCTGCTGGGTATAAGTTGTTGAGGTTTGATTTTTCGTGGTTGGTGTTGTCAACCTTATATACCCATGTGTTGCCCTAATCGGTGAAATTCCAATTTTATCCTTTAAGTCGTCCAGGTTAATATCGATCGATGTAATGCTGGCGATGTCGATCGATGGACGATGTCGTTTTGCTGGATGAAGTAGATAATCGATCGATGGCGGGTGCTTGATGTCGATCGATTGTTGGAATCGATTTGCAAATCAATCATTCTCCAAGTAGTTTTCCCAAGCTCTCTCTTCCCAATAATCTTCATCATATTCTTCATTGTGATCTCCACTGTGGGAAGAGTTGGCTATATCTACTGCAAAACACTCATGAAATCCGCTATCTGCCCAACTCCTTACTGAGTAATCATCTTCTTGTCTGATGGGTGTGATGGCGAAATTCGGGTAGCAATGATTTGGTAGATCGAGTTCATCATCTTGTGGGTCCTTGTCGATCGATAATCCATGGCGGTTGTCGATCTCCTCTGACTTGCTGGTGTCGATCGATGAAGTTAATGTGTTGTCGATCGATCCCGAGTACTCTGTCTCGTACTCGACTTCACAATGACAAACTGCAATGATACCAAGATCATCTTCTTTTACCACGGTTTTGGCTGCTGGTTTGCCTAGCTTGACAGGGTCGTAGTGGATATCTGGATCTATCAAAGTCAAGCACATAATGTTGGTGTTCATGTCACATATAGCTTCTACTGTAGCCATGAATGCTCTTCCAAGTAAAAGGGAAGAGTTCCAATTCAGCTTGATATCTAGGACATGAAAATCCACAGGGATTATAGCATTACCAATCTGAATTTCCAGATCTCTGATCAAACCTTTAGAGTTTTTTTGAGATTAATCCACAAATGTAAAGATCTCTGTTGAAGGCTCTACTTGCAGACCCAGATGGTCTGCCATGACCTTTGGTAAGATGCTGACTGATGAACCAGTGTCACAAAGTGCATGAGGAAATTCAATCCCTTGTACTACACAGGGTATTGCAAACTTCCCAGGATCACTCTTCTTCTTCAAAGTAATCTTTTTCCTCATATCTTCTCTGACATTGTCAAACCTTCTTTTAATGTCATTTTCAGTCTCCCTTGTTTCTCTGAAGAACATCCACAATCTGCTTGTGACGTAAACTTCCTCAAAGGGTTTCTCTGGTGGGATTCTGATAACTCTTTTAGTGAAACCATCAATCTCTTTCTCATTAGCTTCCCTCTTGAGGTTCTTAGGAGTCTTCTCCCTCCTACTCCTTAACCTTTTTCATTCAGTTCCCTCTGATGTAGGTGTAGGGTCTGAAGGGTTACCAGTAGTTTCTGTAGGGTTAGCTTATGGTTTCGGTGTGGGTCTGAGTGCATTGATTCGGTTGCTGTCTATCGAGGGTCGATCGATACGTTTCTCATCTTTGTGTCGATCGATGAGTGGCTCGTCTCGTCGATCGATATCTTCGTAGGTGTGGGTGGGTGGGTGAGGATGCGAAGCCGCGAATTCAGCATGTGTCAATATCCTAACCGCGTTGCAATCTGCAGTCGAATCCAGACATGACATCGTCGATGTCGATCGATGTGGACTAGATGGTGTCGATCGACACCATTGTGATCCACCGAAACTTAGTGAACTCTCCACTTCAAAGTCTCCTTCTTGTAGCTTCTCAAGTTTCACCACTTGCCAGAAATCATCATCTATAGTGGCATCCACGTGGTGTTTCCTACTTCCTTCCCCTACTTCCTTAGAAGTTCCAATTCTCCTGATAGAGTCTTCAGTCTGGACAATTTGTGTCTCAAGTTTCTTAACTTGAGTGCAAATGGTGTCTATCCTTGTGGTCAGATTGTTGAAGACAGAATCAATCTTCTCATTGAAGTCAACTGTAAGCTTATGCTGACCTTCTAGAACTCTATCAATCATGGCATCAAACTTACTCTCATGGGTGGGTGGTGGTGGGTTTTGGTAAGCTGAGTTGCCGTAGTTTCTTGTGTTGGTGAAGGGTTTCTGATACTGTGAACTCTGGTTGTAGTTACTCTTCTGACCACTGCCAAAAAAGTTTCTGTTTCCACTCTGGTTTTCATATCTCTGAAATCCAGTACCTACAATGTAGTTCACATCTCCCTCTGTATCATCTTCTCTAGCCTCTCCTTCTTCAGCTGAGCAGACTGACTGCCCCGGAAATGCATGTAAAGCATCTATCTTCGCTCTGACTTCATTCATCTGGTCTTCACATATGGCTGCAACCGATTTCTTCTTGTCAGAGTCAGTGTTCTTGGTGCTGCTGCTGTTGGCTAGGTTCTCAATAAGTCTCACAGCCTCTATTGGATTCCTGGTGTTGAAGTTCCCCTCGCTAGCAGTATCAAGAGCTATCTGATACCTCAAGGCGATACCTCTGTAGAAAGTGCTTAGCAGCTGCACTTCATTGAATCAGTGGTGTGGACAGTCTCGCTGGAAGAACTTAAATCTGATCCACGCATCTTTAAAAGTCTCACCAGGCTTTTGCGTGAAAGTGGCGATTTTTCTCCTTAAGTCTTCAGCTCGTGCCTCATCAAAGAAATTACGCAGGAAGGCTTTCTTGATGTCGGCCCAGGATGTCAGTGATCCTGTAGGTAGCTGCTTGAGCCAGTGTGAAGCTTCTCCAATCAGTGAGTATTTGAAGAGCTTGCAGAGTAGATAGTCCTCAGGGACTCCATCCATACGAATGGCAGCGATAAGATCCTCGAACCTCTCACGATGGTCCAACGATGCTCGTGTGATAGCCCAGAATAAGGTGTCTGAAACACGAGAGAGTAGTACTGAGGCTTGAGCTCGAAGTTCGGCTTCTGAATCTCTGGAAGTCGAATAGCTGATATGTTGGTGTAGTACTCGTCTGGACGATTGTAGTCTGCCAACGATCGTCTTTGAGCTTTTCCTGTAGCCTCAGCTTCAGGCTCAGGGATTATGTTTCCCTGTTCATCTAGCTTCTGACCTGTTGCATTACGCAGATGACCATCTTGGTCATACATGTTTCCATTCTCGCCCTGCGTGAGAATAACAATCGCGACCATGCTTCGCGGGTTAGTGTCGATCGATGTATGGTGTGTATTATCGATCGATGTGGATCGGCGAACGGTATCGGTCGACGGTGCTGTCTGAGTGTCGGTCGACGGTTGATCGTGAGTATCAGTCGACAGTACTGGTTCTGTCGATCGATGCGGAGCGTAGGTCTTCGCGGATTGAGCGTTCCAAGTGTGCAGGATCCTCTGAGAATAATAGTTGATTTTCCCTGTTGCTTTTGGTACTGCTGGGCATGTACCTGAAAAGACAAGAAAATTTTTAATCATAGAAGGGGTAAAAAGAAAAACCTAAGATTAATAAGACTAAATCTAATGGCGATCAAAGCTCCCGGCAACGGCGCCAAATTTGATAGTGCTCAAATTACCAAGTAGAGCTTACTCTCTCAAATAAGAGGTACAGCTGTAGTACTTAGGGATCGAATCACGAGGAGCTGGGGAACCAATTAAATATAATCTACTAATCAATCCTAGGTGAAGTTGGTTTTAATGATAGAAATATAAATAGCAATTCCTAAAATGAGCAAGGTAGTTGCTCTAACTAACAATATGATGGTTTGTTTAAATGTGATAAAGAGTGCTAGACTTAGGGCTTTTATTCAGGAATAGAGATTATAATATCTATAAATGCCTAACCAGTTGCTTGCATGATATATTAGAACTCAGTCGCTTAATCTCAGTGATGTCTCACTGGTTAAATAATCTAGATCTCTGGCCTCAACTGCGTATGTTGACACAGAAAAAGAGTCGATCGATACCTTTAGAGATATCGAGCGATACACCTTTCGCTCGGCGATCGATTCACCTGTCGGGATATCGATCGACGGCTTCTAGATATGCCTAGGCGCGAGCCGATAATGAACACTAGATCTCAAGGAGGGCGGTTAGCTCCTCTCCAGAAGATACTAGTTCAAATAGATAATTCAAGATTATCAGAGATCCTAGTGATCTATGTTCTCGTTAGCTACTCTAGAACAAGCTTAGGGTGTAATCTATCTGATGAATATCACAACTTAGCAATTATATTTTGGGGCTAATCCCACAAACCTATTTAAACCCTAGATCTAACAAGTAGACTACTCAGACATAGCTAAGCAATTCATGACAATGGATAGATGAAAGAATTGCATAGATAGAATAGAGTAGAAATACAAAAGGAAAGTAGAAATCTCTCCAATCTCTCAAAAACAAATAAATCTGTAGTCTCTCTCTCACACTCTCTGCTTTGCCTCTCAAGACTTGTGTTTCTTTTGCTCTTCAAAGCTTGCCGTCAAAAACACTTAGCAGGAATACTTAAGCATTTCCATTAGGTTAAAACCTCGTCAGGGGCAATTTTGTAATTTGGTGAAGTCTTGGTGAAGTAGTCGGCTAAACCATTTCGTCCTCGATATCGATCGACAACACTGATGTGTATCGATGGATTATAATCTTCTAGTACGCGGATCTTCTCAGCTACATCGATCGACAACTCTGGATGAGTATCGATCGATTCTAATCGCAATGTTGACTTCCGACTTGGTCTTAAATGGTCAACTCGGGTATATCATCTCTTGTACTCCAAAATGCTCCAAAAACATCACTTTCTCACAAAATGCTCTTGAACCTGAAAACATACCTAACAGGCTAGAAAACAGATTAAATATATAATAAAACACTAGTATACCATGGTTAAAAATGGGTAAAATCCATGGTATATCACTTTCTCTCACACTCTCTGCTTGCCAAAAGCTTGCTTTCAAACTTCTTGCTTTCGCTTGCCGTCAAAAAACACTTAGCAGGAATATTTAAGCATTTCCATTAGGTTAAAAACTCGTCAGGGGCAATCTCGTAATTTGGTGAAGTCTTGGTGAAGTAGTCGGCTAAACCATTTCGTCCTTGATATCGATCGGCAACACTGGATGTGTATCGATCGATTATAATCTTCTAGTACGCGGATCTTAACAGCTACATCGATCGACAACTCTGGATGAGTATCGATCGATTCTTATCACAATGTTGACTTCCGACTTGGTCTTGAATGGTCAACTCGGGTGTATTGTCTCTTGTACTCCAAAATGCTCCAAAAGCATCACTTTATCACGAAACGCTCCTGAACCTGAAAGCATACCTAACAGGCTAGAAAACACATTAGTTATATAATAAAAATACTATTATACCTGGGGAGTTGATATATTAATAAAAATGTTTCCTACCTCCTCGTGATTCGATCCCTAAGTACTACAGCTGTACCTCTTATTTGAGAGAGTAAACTCCACTGGGTAATTTGAGCACTATTAAATTTGGCGCCGTTGCCGGGGAGCTATGATCGCCATTAGATTTAATTTTATTAATCTTAGGTTTTTCTTTTCTTTACCCCCTTTCTGATTAATTTTTTTTTTGTCTTTTCAGGTACATGCTCAGCAGTACCAGAAGCAATAAGGAAAATCAACTACTATTCTCAGAAGATCCTGCACACTTGGAACGTTGAATCCGCAAAGACCTACGCTCCGCATCGATCGATAGAACCGCAGTACCGTCGACTGATATTCACGTTCAACCGTCGACCGACACTCAGACGGCACCATCGACCGATACCATTCGCCGATCCACACCGTTCGATACTACTCACCGTACATCGATCGATACTTTCGCGCGAAGCATGGTTGCGATTGTTATTCTCACGCAGGACCAGAATGTAAACTTGTATGACCAAGATGGTCATATGCGTAATGCAACATGTCAGAAGCTAGATGCACAGGGAAACATAATCCCTGAGCCTGAAGCTGAGGCTACAGGAGAAGCTCAAACACGATCGTTGGCAGACTACAATCGTCCAGATGAGTACTACACCAACAGATCAGCTATTCGACTTCCAGAGATTCAGAAGTCGAACTTCGAGCTCAAGCCTCAGTACTACTCTCTCGTGTCTCAGATACCTTATTCTGGGTTATCATACGAGCATCCTATGGACCATCTGGAGAGGTTCGAGGATCTTATAGCTGCTATTCGTATGGATGGAGTCCCTGAGGACTACCTACTCTGCAAGCTCTTCAAATACTCACTGATTGGAGAACCTTCACACCGGCTCAAGCAGCTACCTACAGGATCACTGTAATTTCTTTAATGAGGCACGTGCTGAATACTTAAGGAGCAAAATTGCCACTTTCGCGCAAAAGCCTGGTGGGACTTTTAAAGACGTGTAGATCAGATTTAAGTTCTTCCAGCGAGACTGTCCACACCATGGATTCAATGAAGTTCAACTGCTAAACACTTTCTATAGAGGTATCGCCTTGAGGTATCAGATGGCTCTTAATACTGCTAGCGAGGGGAACTTCAACACCAGGAATCCAATAGAGGCTGTGAGACTTATTGAGAACCTAGCCAGCAGCAGCAGCACCAAGAACACTGACTCTGATAAGAAGAAATCGGTTGCAGCCATCAGGGAGAACCAGATGAATGAAGTCAGAGCCAAGATAGATGCTTTACATGCATTTATGGGGCAGCCAGTCTGCTCAGCTGAAGAAGGAGAGGCTAGAGAAGATGATACAGAGGAAGATGTGAACTACATTGGAGGTACTGGATTTCAGAGATATGGAAACCAGAGTGGAAACATAAACTTTTTTGGCAGTGGTCAGAAGAGTAACTACAACCAGAGTTCACAGTATCAGAAACCCTTCACCAACACCAGGAACTACGGCAACTCAGCTTACCAAAACCCACCACCACCCACCCAGGAGAGTAAGTTTGATGCCATGATTGATAGAGTTATAGAAGGACAGCAGAAGCTTACAATAGACTTCAATGGAAAGATTGACTCTGTCTTCAATAATCTGACCACAAGGATAGACACTATTTGCACTCAAGTTAAGAAGCTTGAGACACAGATTGTCCAAACTGAAGACTCTATCAGGAGAATTGGAACTTCTAAGGAAGTAGGAGAAGGAAGCAGGAAACACCATGTGAATGCCATTATAGAATGATGATTTCTGGCAAGTGGTGAAGCATGAGAAGCTACAAAAAGGGGACTTTGAAGTGGAAAGTTCACTGAGTTTCGGAGAATCACAATGGTGTCGATCGACACCAGCTAGTCCACATCGATCGACACCAACGATGTCATTTCCAGATACGACTGCAGATTGCAACACGGTTAGGATCTTGACACATGCTAAATTCACGGCTTCGCATCCTCACCCACCCACCCCCACCTATGAAGATATCGACCGACGAGACGAGCCACTCATCGATCGATACAAAGATGAGACACGCATCGATCGACCCTTTTCTCCACCTATCGATCGACACGCACCTCTCACATACCGAGTGCAACTACCATCGATAGACAGCAACCGAATCAATGCACTCCGACCCACACCGAAACCACAAGCTAACCCTGCAGAGACTACTCGTAACCCTTCAGACACTATACCTACATCAGAGGGAACTGAAGGAAGAAGGTTAAGGAGTAGGAAGGAGAAAACTCCTAAGAACCTTAAGAGGGAAGCTAATGAGAAGGAGATTGATGGTTTCACTAAGAGAGTTATCAGAATCCCACTAGAGAAACCCTTTGAGGAGGTTTACTTCACAAGTAGATTGTGGATGTTCTTCAGAGAAACAAAGGAGACTGAAAATGACATTAGAAGAAGGTTTGACAATGTCAGAGAAGATATGAGGAAAATGATTACATTAAAGAAGAATAGTGATCCTGGGAAGTTTGCAATACCCTGTGTAGTACATGGGATTGAATTTCCTCATGCACTATGTGACACTGGTTCATCAGTCAGCATCTTACCAAAGGTAATGGCAGACCATCTGGGTCTGAAAGTAGAGCCTTCACCAGAGATCTTTACATTTGTGGATTACACTCAGAAAAATTCTGGAGGCTTGATAAGAGACTTGGAAGTACAGATTGGTAATGCTATTGTCTCTGTGGATTTTCATGTCCTAGACATCAAGCTAAATTGGAACTCTTCCCTCTTACTTGGAAGAGCATTTATGGCTACAGTAAGAGCTATATGTGACATGAACACCAACAGGATGTGCTTGACTATGATAGATCCAGATATCCACTACCACCCTGTCAAACTTGGCAAACCACCAGCCAAAACCGTGGTAAAAGAAGATGATCTTGGTATCATTGCAGTTTGTCATTGTGAAGTCGAGTATGAGACAGAGTACTCGGGATTGATCGACATCACCTCAACATCATTGACAGATTCATGACCAGCACGATCACTTCAGTTAACATATCATGCGATACCTGGATACACTGTCACAACAGTTGAACGAGTTGCAACAAGACATTGGCATACTTCAAGATCATATTGGTCTTCATAACAGAAACGCGAGATAAATCGACATGCCTAGACCTATATCGATCGACATCGAGTCACCACCAGTGAAGAGAGCATGCACAGCAGCAGAAGTTTATCAGATCAAACATGAGCTATACGAAGCTATGAATGCTATGGGGAGGAGACTCAATGGGACATGTGATAACATTGACGACACTGTCAACGAATGAGTGAACAGCCTATGCAGAACTACTCTTCAAATGAAGAGCGATATACGCGCTCTGAAGTACCAAGGACAACCCTCAGAATCGATCGACAAAGTTTACACTGGATCGACCGACAGAACGCCCAGCGAAACGACCGACGCACATCTAGTAGCATCGATTGACACCGAGTCCTTGGCAGACCAAAATCAGCTGATTCATGACAAGATCGATGCAATACAGAATGAGCTGAGGGAGTTGTCAGAATACACCTACACCACCATTGACAGGAAGGTTGGCAACATCGAATATATTGAGAATACTCTGAGGAAGCTCACAGATACAATCATCAAGATAGATACCAAACAGCTAAGAAGTGATGATGCCACAAGAAGCTTCATTGCCACATGGTTTGATAGTAGGAGACACGAAATTGATGATTGTTGTCCGATAATCAGCAGTTTCTCCACCCCTTGAGTCACACACCCACCAAAGTCAAGCTAAATGACTATAACAAAGCGCTGAGTGGGAGGCAACCCGCTATTAGGTTTTATTTTCTTTTTAAGTTATTTTTACATTTTTACTTTTATTTTTTGCATTTATTTTTGCAGTTTTTAAAGATCCAAGTAGAATGATGATTCCGTCGACCGACACGTACCATTCACATCGCTCGACACCACACGACCATCACTAACGATCGACGTACATCCCTACTAATCGATCGACACCATGTCGGTCAGGTTTAATCGTTCTATCTTGTTATATTCAGTTTTTATGATTTATTTATTTACCTCACTCCGGCTGAGTTACACTGGGACAGTATAATTTAAGTCTGGGGGGAAGTTTACTAATATGTGTTTTTATTTTGGTTTTTATTTAAAATGTTTTTTAAAATTATTTTTCACATAAATATTAAATAGGGACATTGATATAGATTTATATTTGATTGTCTAACCACTCTTTAGCACCATTCTAGATTTACTGATTGCAGATAGTACTAAAGATGCTAAAGTGGATCAACCTGTCACCTATATACACTAGCTGAGATTGTTTGAAGGAACCAAAGCTGACCTGCAACACTAATACTGACTTTATTTGCTTGTCTTGGAGCTTGGAAATCACTGGATCGGAATCTTCTTACAAGTCTGGAAGGTAAAAAGTCTGTGTGTTTCTGGTTCCCTTCCTTCTCTCTCTTCGGCATCTCAAAGATCTAAGTTTTATGTTATAAAAGATTGAAATGATTTCTTGAGAGGCATAGGGGTAGGAGTGTCTCCTGCGACCCCATTATTCTAAATCTCAGGAATGATCACACATTGTGGAAACGAGGGATAGGTAAATTACCAGAGACCCCATTATTCGCTACACTTTGTCAAAATGTATGAGTTACAAATGCAAATGTCAATGAGATAGACTAGATGACCTTTGTGGCATCGAAACCTATTGAAATTGAAACTAATAAGAGATTAAGAGAAGAGAGATGAGGGGAGAAAGGGATCAGAGAAGACTACATGTGTGTTCAGATACTTGTTTGAGTTGAATCCATGTGTCCTTTGATCGATACTCCCAAGGTAAAGCCTGCACTTTTATTTTATGTTAAGAAATGAGGTTAGTAGAGGGGAATGTCAGATAAGATTTGCTAAGTTGTTGACTAGATGAATTTGGTTGCTAAGCTAGGATAATATATAATGAACTTCTGTGATTAGGATGTTTAGATATGAATTGCAAACCCATAGAGTGATGACTTCAATATTTTGAATCTTTGAGTTCCTACTGTTTTCAAACCTTTTCCAAAGACTACTGGTTTTTGCTTGAGGACAAGCAAAGGAGTAAGTCTGGGGGAGTTGATATACCATGGATTTCACCCATTTTCTACCATGGTATACTAGTATTTTATTATATAATTAATGTGTTTTCTAGACTGTTAGGTATGTTTTCAGGTTCACGAGCGTTTCGTGATAAAGTGATGTTTTTGGAGCATTTTGGAGTACAAGAGATAATACACCCGAGTTGACCATTCAAGACCAAGTCCGAAGTCAACATTGTGATAAGAATCGATAGATACTCATCCTGTGTTGTTGATCGATGTAGCTGATAAGATCCGCGTACTAGAAGATTATAATCGATCGACACACATCTTGTGTTGTCGATCGATATCGAGGACGGAATGGTTTAGCCGACTACTTCACCAAGACTTCACCAAATTACGAGATTGCCCCTGACGAGTTTTTAACCTAATGGAAATGCTTAAATATTCCTGCTAAGTGTTTTTGACGGCAACTTCGAGAGAAGCAAGCTTTACACAAGTCTTGAGAGGCAAAGCAGAGAGTGTGAGAGAGAGACTAGAGATTTACATGTTTTGAGAGATTGGAGAGATTTTTGAACTCCATTTGTTATTCTACTCTTTATCTATCTATGCAATTTTTTCATCTATCTATTGTTATGAATTGCTTAACTATGTCTGAGTGGTCTACTTGTTAGATCTAGGGTTTAAATAGGTTTTGTGGGATTAGCCCTAAACTATAATTGCTAAGTTGTGATATTCATCAAATAGATTGCACCCTAAGCTTGTTCTAGAGTAGCTAACTAGAGCATAGATCACTAGGATCTTTGATATCTTGAATTATCTGTTTGAACTTGTATCGCCTTGGAGAAGAGCTAACCGCCCTCCTTGAGATCTAGTGTTCATTATCGGCTCGCACCTAGGCATATCTAGAAGCCGTCGATCGATATCACGACAGGTGAATCGATCGCCGAGCGAAAGGTGTATCGCTCGATATCTCTAAAGGATATCGATCGACTTTTTTTCTGTGTCAACATACGATAGTTGAGACCAGAGATCTAGATTATTTAATCAGTGAGACATCACTGAGAGTTAAGAGGCTGAGTTCTATAGTATCATGCAAGCAACTTGTTAGGCATTTATAGATATTATAATATCCATTCCTGAATAAAAGCCCTAAGTCTAGCACTCTTCATTTCATTTGAACACCCATCATATTGTTAGTTAAAGCAACTACCTTGCTCATTTTAAGAATTGTTATTTATATTTTCATCATTAAAACCAATTTCACCTAGGATTGATTAATTGATTAGATTTAATTGGTTCCCTAGCTCCTCGTGATTCGATCCCTAAGTACTACAGCTATACCTCTTATTTGAGAGAGTAAGCTCTAATGGGTAATTTGAGCACTATCAAATTTGATATAACATACGACAATTAAATAAGTAAGTTCTCATGGTTCATCTAAACACCCATAATATTGTTAGTTAGAGCAACTACCTTGCTCATTTTAGGAATTGTTATTTACATTTTCATCATTAAAACCATCTTCACCTAGGATTGATTAATTGATTAGATTTAATTGGTTCCCTAACTCTTCGTGATTCGATCCCTAAGTACTACAGCTGTACCTTTTATTTTATATCAATCCCTAGAAAAGAGTTGATATACCATGAATTTCACCCGTTTTTAGCCATGGTATATAAGAGTTTTCAATTATATTTACTACGTTTTCAAAGTATTTTAGAGTACTTTCAGGCACAGGTACCTAATTGGAGAAAGCAATACTTTTGAGGCATTTTTGGAGTATTCTCACGAGTGAAGAATCGACCTATAGGAAACATGTGAGATCGGACGATTGAATCCAATTACAATCGATCGACAGATATCAAAGTGTGTCGATCGACATTAAGCCATTCGATGGATTACGATTTAGAAGATTTTCAAGTATCACAAAGTATGCTATTTACACACCAAGTCCCTGGCCGCCTGTTAGGCTATATATGTTAGGGTTTTGTATCATTTTAGAAGCAGACTTGCCTAGAGATCTAGTGGAGAAGAGAAGCAATTTGGCTACCTTAGGAGAAGAGTTAGAGTTGGAGAGATAGATCTGAGACTACAAAACAGAGAAGATCTTGAACTCTCTTTTTATTTTACTCATACTCTTTGTGTTCCTTATTTCATATTAAGATTTATTCAAACCATCATGATTTTGTCTCTCATGAATATGTCTGAGTAAACCTAATTGTTAGATTTAGGTTTCTAATAAGGGTGAATCATGTGATGAGTTTGTGACAATTGTTAGGGTGATAAAATTAGTTCTTTCACTTTGGTTGCTCTTAACACTAGATTTAGGATTGATCACCCTTAAATCTAGATCTTAGGATTGATGAGATAACCAATTGTATACTCTCAATACCCAGAAATAAACTAGAGTGATCTAACTGACTAGACACATGCGAAAGGTGGTCTAGATCATTAGAGAACGATTTCAACCAATCCGATAATGCTTGCTAGAATTACCGTCGATCGATACAACCATTGTTGTAGCGATCGATTGTTTGAAAGGTGTATCGATCGATTAGACGAAATTCATATTGATCGACTCTTTTCCGTGATCAACATACGACAGCGGAGATCCGAGATCTAGTCAAAGGAGACCCTACTGGTTGTACCTATTGTTTGAGTTCAAAGAACTAAAACCCTAATGTCACTTTCAAACTACATAATTTCATACCTGAGAAGTTACTTGAATCTAGCTATTTTCCTCATTAAGAAACAACCTTCACTTTAGTTACTGAACAACTACCTTGTTCACCATATTATTTACTGCTTTAAAACATATAAACCTTCAAGTCTATCTTCATTTCTAATTCATTAAGCCTTCAAGTAATCCTAGAGTTCTTGTGGATTCGATCCCTAAGTACTACATCTGAACCTATTATTTGAGAGAGTAATTCATTTTTTAGGGTAATTTGAGTGATACCAAATTTGGTGCCGTTGCCGGAGACTCTTTCTTATTACTTTTAGATTTAATTTAGGATTTAGCATAGACTCTGTTACTTTTGCTAATTTTTCTATTCTTTTGTTTTACAACATTAAGAATGGAGAATACAGATGTCGGCCAAGCATCGATCGACACGGAAAATTGTCAATCGAGCGACGTAGATATAAAAGAATCGATCGCTTCATCCAAAGCCTCATCGATCGATATCGCTCAGCCGGAAGCAGGTAAGTACTTTCTTACCGATGCTGTTAATGAGAAAGTAGTCCAAACTGAACCAATAGGTCAATGAAACAACATTTCTAGCCAAACTATTGAAAAATAGGGGACTGAAATCCCTGTTAACTCAAAATCTACCTTGAACGTAGGTAAAGAGATTAAATTGCCCTTGCAAGACTACTTAGACCCAAATAGGACTTATTCCAATAGGTCCGCTATCAGAATACCAGACGACGTCACCACGAAAACCAAGTTTAATGTTGATTACTATAATATGGTGCGTCGAAACCCTTTTAAAGGTTCTTCTTTAGAACATCCACAAGACCACTTTGAAGGTCTAGAGGAATTAATTCCAGACGAATACAGTCGTTGCAGACTTTTCCCATTTTCACTAGAAGGGGAAGCTTTAAGATGGTTAAACTGTCTACCAAAAGGATCCCTAACTAGTTGGAAGGAGATTATAAATGTCTTCCTTAAGGAATTCTTCGACGATACTCGTTACTGGGAAGTGAGAAGGCGAATTTCTACCTTCCGTCAAAATCCTCAGGAATCGTTCAAAAACGCATGGGGAAGATTCAAGAGTTATGAACTCGAATGCCCCCATCATGGTTATCCAGAACCACAATTTCTTAAGATTTTTTACAAAGGTGTTATCCTGAGCTATAAAACAACGCTTGATACGTCAAACAAAGAGAATTTCGTTACTAGAAATCCTATAGAAGCAAGGCGCTTAATCGAAAACATGGCAACACAAAGATCCTATGAAGAAATGAATGAAGAAAAAGAAAAAGCTATAAACTCAAAAGAAAATACTCAGTTAGCTGAGATAAAGAATTCTATATATTCGCTTCATTCCCTTCTGACAGATTGAAACCCACCTAACCTATGCCAGTACTACAATAAAACTCCTCCTATATTAGAAGATGAGCTCGACTTTACAGAATAGTTAGATACTACTGATCCTCATTCTGTGTTTAACGTCGACAGCTTCACACGAGATTATGAAATCTGTGTGCAGTCTCGTACCGGGAGAGAGAAGTACAATCTAAAACAAGCTTTTACTGGAAACCGTAAAATAAAATCTGATTTTAATGGAAAAATAAACATCGTTTACGGTAAACTGAATCAGAAGATGGATTCATTAATTGAACACCTTCGGGGAATGGAAGATCAAATAGCTAACCTTGCAACTACTCTGAAAAGAGAGACAGGCCGTCTTCCTGGAAGGACCGATGCTAACCCTGGGGCAAAACGCCAGGCATGTGCCGTAATGTTGCGAAGCGGTAAACGCCTTGAAATAAATGCCAGAGACGATGCCAGCAATGGAAAAATCATCAATAATGCAGGCAAAAGCAATTCCAACCCCATAGAACTTCTTGACAATGATTCTGACTCAGGAACATCCGAACAAAGAAGGAACTCTTCAAATAAAAAGGATGAGGGAAGAACTATAGACTTAGAAAAAGAAAATTCTGATGCCGAGATCGAAATCGATCGTCTAGACGAACCGACTATCGATCGATCCATTGGGAAGGAAAACGATCGACCGTCTGGTAGCACCAACGATTGCAATACACAGCCTACCGGAACTGAACAAGTCTATAGAACTCCACCCCCATTCCCTCCAAACAAACCACAGACCAAGAAGGCATTGGAACATGCAATTTGCAAAAAGGCCTTTGATAAAATCACTTTCGAGCTACCCCTCAGTGACGCCATTAAGATAGCACCCTCAGTAAAGAAGTACATAAAAGATATGATATCTTCGAGTGGAGAACATAGCGTGATGATGGTGTCAGAGGAAGTAAGTGCGATGATACAAGGAGGAACTTCAATCAAAAGGACTGACCCTGGTAGTTTCGTTCTAGATTACAAGATACAAAACATTGCCTTTCCTCGATCTCTTTGTGATCTTGGTTCTAGTGTAAACCTCATGCCATATTCAGTGGCAGTTTCATTAGGTTATGATGAATTTGTTCCAACGCCAATCACTCTAGTTCTAGCTGATCGATCTATTAGGGTACCCGAAGGGATCCTCGTAGATGTACAAATCAAAATTGATGATTGCTTCATACCAACAGATTTCGTTGTACTAAAGTATAAATAAGTACCAAAGGACCCCCTTTTACTGGGTCGGCCCTTTTTGGCTACAGCCGGAGCAATCATAGATGTTAAAGGAGGAAAGATTAACATAAATGTCAGAGATATATCAATGAACTTCGACATGGAAAAGCTAGTCAAACGTTCTCTGATAGACAATCACGCCTTTTACACAGAAGAAGTTTCTGAGCTAGAAAAAGAATACCTTATGGATATATGTTCTGATGATCCACCAGGATACGCATGCACTCCTGATGAACAAGAAATTCTGAGCGTAGATAGCAGGACAAAAGATTATGCGAACCTTATGGACGCAAGTATCGGAATCGCAAATGAAGAAAATGATGATTCTGAAATCATTATGGATCAATACCTTAGGAAAACGATTGATCGATCATCTTCCTCATCCACCAACTGGAGTAAAGAAAAAGCACCAAAAGTTGAACTAAAACCACTTCGAGCTGGCCTAAAGTATGTGTTCATTTGCGATAGATCATATTCTGTCATTGTTAATGCCAATCTCACGAATGGAGAGCTTGCAGTCCTATTAAACAAACTACGTAAGTATAGGAGAGCAATAGGGTATTCTCTTGATGATATTCCCGGAATAGCTCCTGACCTTTGCATGCACCGTATCCACCTCGAAGAAGATGCAAAAACATCTATAGAACAGCAAAGGAGACTGAACCCAAACCTGAAAGAGGTGGTGAAAAAGAAAATAATTAAACTCCTGGATGCTGGAGTTATATATCCTATCTCAGACAGTAAATGGGTAAGCCCTCATGTTGTACAAAAGAAAGGTGGGATCACAGTGGTTAAAAATGATAAAGATGAACTTATCCCCACACGCACTGTCACTAGACATCGAATGTGTATTGATTATAGGAAACTTAATGCTGCTACTAGGAAAGACCATTTTCTCTTACATTTCATCGATCAAATGATAGAATGACTGGCCAATCACAAATATTATTGCTTTCTTGACGGATACTCGGGATTTTTCCAGATACCGATACATCTTGAAGATCAGAAAAAGACAACTTTTACTTGTCCTTACGGAATATTTGCATATCGCAGAATGCCATTTGGACTATGTAACGCACCAGCTAATTTCCAACGTTGCATGATGTCAATATTCACGGACATGATCGAAGATTTCATGGAAGTCTTTATGGACGATTTTCGGTATACGGATCAAGTTTTAAGGATTGCCTAGACAACTTGTGCAAAGTATTGGAAAGATGCGAAGAAAAGAACCTTGTCCTAAATTGGGAAAAGTGTCATTTCATGGTTAATGATGGTATAGTCCTTGGACATAAAGTTTCTGCAGCCGGAATAGAAGTGGACAGGGCCAAAGTCGAAGTAATGACTGGTCTACCGGCACCCACGAACGTTAAAGACATAAGGAGTTTCCTTGGGCATGCCGGGTTTTACAAACGATTCATACATGATTTCAGTAAGATTGCTAGACCTCTAAATAATCTTTTATGCAAAGAGGTTAAATTCGATTTTACACCCGAATGCAAAATAGCTTTCGAAGCGCTGAAAAAGTCTCTTATAACTGCCCCAGTCGTACAGCCCCCGGATTGGAATCTACCTTTCGAGATTATGTGCGATGCGAGTGATTTCGCAGTTGGAGCAGTTCTAGGACAACATAAAGATAAGAAACTGCACGCTATCTACTATGCAAGTCGCACACTCGACGAAGCACAACGGAATTATTCCACCACAGAATAAGAGCTACCAGCAGTAGTTTACCCTTTCGAAAAATTCCGCCAGTACTTAGTTGGAGTCCATGTTATAGTCCACACTGATCATGCTGCTATCAAATACTTAATGCAGAAGAAAGATGCTAAACCACGACTCATAAGATGGATCTTATTACTCCAAGAATTCAATATTGAAATCAAGGATAAAAGAGGAGTAGACAACGGAGTCGCTGATCATCTTTCCCTAATTCGAATTGAGGATAAAGTTCCTATAGATGATTACTTCCCTACAGAGAATATCGCTCTTTTGGACACGTCGTTCATAGGTCAAATATCGCTCAAATATGACGGATTATTGGACGACCCTAATGACGACTTGTCGACCGACATTACTGATACAGAATCAATCATAGCCATCAGTGACAGAACATCACGAGAACTTATTAACATAGCAGTTAAGGTTGCCTGTAATGCCTTGAATCACAATGTATCTGATGCCTCTCTAAAAAAAGCAAACGCGATTGGACAGAACATCAAAGATCGACCTTGGTATGCCGATATAGTTAACTATTTAGCCGCTGATTTTGAACCAGAAAATTTAAAAGGCTATGAAAGAAAGAATTTTTTTCGTGAAGTTCGGAGATACCATTGGGACGAACCCTATCTCTACAAGCACTGTTCTGACGTCATATATAGAAGATGCGTCTCTGAAGCTGAAATTCCAAATATTATTTACCAATGTCATAGCTCTGGCTACGCAGGATATTTTGCCAATTTTAAAACAGTCTCCAAAATTCTCCAAGCTGGAATTTGTTGGCCAACAACCTTTCTCGATGTTCACGCCCATATAGCACAATGCGACAGATGTCAGAGGAGAGGAAAATAAGTAAGAGACATGAGATGGAACAAAATTTTACCTTGGAAGTAGAAGTCTTCGACTGTTGGGGAATATATTTTATGGGCCCCTTCCCATCTTCCTATGGAAACAAATATATCCTAGTCGCTGTAGACTATGTTTCGAAATGGGTTGAGGCAGTTGCTTCTCCAACGAATGATGCATCTGTAGTTGTCAAACTTTTCAAGAGCATTATCTTCCCAAGATTTGGAGTTCCCAGAATAGTCATTAGTGACGGTGGATCACATTTCATCAACAAAGTTTTCGACAGATTACTTGAGAAGAAAGGTGTTCACCATCGAGTCGCTACACCTTATCACCCACAAACCAGTGGTCAAGTAGAAGTTTTGAACCGACAAATCAAAGAAATTTTGGAGAAAACTGTTCGAATAGATAGGAAAGATTGGTCTCGCGAACTAGATAATGCCTTATGGGCATATCGGACCGCTTACAAGACACCACCGGAAACGACACCCTTTCATTTACTTTATGAGAAATCATGCCATCTACCAGTTGAACTGGAGCATAAGGCAGCCTGGGCAACCAAATTATTAAATTTTGATATCAAGCCAGCTGCCGAGAGACGTCTAATTCAGCTCAACGAGGTCGATGAAATCCGACATTTGGCGTATGAGAATTCGAAGTTATATAAAGAACGAACAAAATCTTATCACGATAAGAAGATCATATCTAGACAATTTGAACCGAACGATCAAGTTCTCCTATATAACTCCCGATTAAACCTTTTTCCCTGGAAAAATTAAATCTCGTTGGTCAGGACCTTTTACCATCAAGGAAGTAAAACCTTCCGGAGCACTAACAATCATTAGTGAAGAAGACGACGAGTTCACAGTAAATGGGCAGCGAGTAAAGCATTATTGGGCCAAGCCACCATACATAAAGCCCCTTCCGCTGCTACCACCCCCTGATAACTAATACACTTATCCTAAGTCGTGCTACAGACTTTAAACTAAGCGCTGAATGGGAGGCAACCCATTTTCCTTTTTATTTTTATTTCTTTATTTTTAATTGCATTTTCGTTTTAATTTTCATTCATAATTTATTTTATTTCTATTTTTATTTTTATTTTTATTTTTATTTTTATTTTTATTTTTATTTAATTATTCATTATTATTTTGATTAGGATTTAACAATTGTTAGTTAGTAATGTTTAAATTATTTTCTAGTCATTTAATTTTACAATTGCAGTAAAAATCGATCGATATCAATGATGTTGTATCGATCGACACGAGGATGTCGAGGCAAACTTTCATTTAACTCGACATCCGCCTCTTCTTCTCTATTTCGCAAACCCTAGCAGATTTCTAAAACGTCCTTTCTCCCTCGTTTCTTGACGATTTCAATCGTTTGTTCGCCCCAATCCAATCGATTTCGAGTTCTCCATCTGTTTCCATTAGCTTTTCTCTCATTCTCCAAGGTATTGATCCAAAATTCTCTTTGGATTGAAGCTCTAGGGCTTGGGTTTTGAAATGAGTTAAATCGGGTTGATTTGGTGCAATTCTAGGATGTTTTAGATGTTTTAACTGATTATCTAAGTGTTAGGATAGTTTGTTTTGCTTAAATCCACTCTTTCGATTCGTTTTTCGTATGAACTGTTGATTATGTTTTGCGATTCGATATCGATCGACAACGACTCTGTCCTGTCGATCGATTTACGAATTTCTGATGAACACTGATATGATCTATCGATCGACACACCCGTGTGTGCATCGGTCGATATGACTCTTTCTTGCGAACCAATGCTAACTTCAAGTTTTATTTTTGTTTTTAGATGAGCATGGATTCAGACGTTGAGAGAGAGCGGAGGACAAACAGGAGAAGTGATCCTGCTGGCCCTTCACACCTCCGGCAGCCACGAGTCCCAAGGGACGACGAGAGGCCTCCATGGCCACGTGATGATAAGACCCCCATCGATTGCAGAGAGGGTCGCGACTTCTCAGACCCGAAGAAGGTCATCTCCAACAGCGAGTGTCTCGAGAGAGAGCTCACCGATCAGTGGGACCACTACGACAGCTTGCACTATAACACCTGGCTCGATGTCGACATAGAGCCCACACGTTTCATTGAACCGGAGGTCACACAGAAGATGCGGATCCAGGATGATCTGTATGCGATGATTGCTCAGCTCGGCTTGGGCACCATAGCCATGCACGCCTACGACCTCCATGTCCCGTTGGTGCGCCAGTTCATGGCCTCTGTCCGTCTCACCTACCGCAACGACAGGGCAAAGATTGCGGGAGACAGTGTTCTCTCTTTCTTCGCGAGGGGGAAGAGATACTCTCTCACCATCCCCAAGCTCTGCGGCATCTTTGGTTTCGAGGAGGATGCGACATCTTGCAGGTTCTTACCTCTTCCAGGTGCGAACGAGTGATATCTTGCATATTTGCAGTGTTTTACCCATTCATTCATAAGCATTTTCATCATATAGATTAGGATCTACACATGTTTAGGTTGCATTCTGCATACATATGTCTCTATCAGGTATTGGAGCGCCTCATGAAGTTATTGGAGACATTTGGATGTGTTCGGAGCTCAAAAGAGATGAAAAAGGTGATCATTGGACGAGTAAAGCATCAGAGCGACCTTCCCGGAGCGACCCTACGGAGTCGCTGTGCCCCACCTCTTGGAGCGACCTTCCTAGAGCGACACCTCCAAGTCGCTCGCGTTTTCATCACTCAGAGACACGAAGAAACAAGGTCAGAGCGACCCTCAGAGCGACCACCCGAGGTCGCTCCCGAAGCCAGAGCGACTTGCTGGAGCGATTCTTTGGGGTCGCTCCGCGTCACCAGCTGCACGATTTTATTATTTTTGAAGGACCTTTTTGCAATTTATTGTGCACGTTTTTGCACTGAAAAACCTAATGTTTAAGTATGCTTTGTAGCCACCATTGGCAGATGATCTTTTATCTATTGAATACACAAAACTCTCTCAAGAAAAGTTCTCTTTTGGATTTTATTGTTCTTGTGTTCTTGTGAGTTTCTCTTCTATTTCTCTATATGATTCATCTGAAATCCACCATGGGTTTAAGAGGAATCATGGAGATTAGTGAGTAATCCACTTTTGGATTCATGGGTTAGAGAGATTTAGGGTGATTAGGTTAGTTCTAGGATGTGTTAGGTATAAATCATACTTGTTCCTTGCATAGTAGAGTGATCTTAATGCATCATTTGAGTAGGCCACTCAAAGGGTGATCTCTAGGCATTTCCCACCCAAAAGGTGTTTGATGAAATGCCTGAGTCAACTCTCCTAGGCTCTTAGTGTACTTTGCCAAAGATATTTGTTGTTAAAGATGCTAAGATAGCTAATAGACTTGTTAGTAATGATTGCTTGCATGTTATTCAACCAAAGACATTTGATGTTTGAGACATGTTAGCAAATGAGCATTCATCTAGACATAGAGCTTGCTTAGAATTGTGTCTAGGCTTAAGGCTAATAGTTTGATTGATTCATTTCTCGTCCTTAGTTCGAAACTTGATCACCCAAAGTCTAAATCCCTATACCCATGAGTTCTCCTTTCCAATAGCTTAAGAGTATCATTTTACTGTTTTGCATTAGCTCTAATCATTAGTTTAGAATTCATCAAATCACTGGTTGCACTTAGATTAGGCAAATACTTGCATTCTCTCTGATTTTAAATCCCTCAGATCTGGTTCGACAACTTACTTCCACTATACTATCATTTGACTTAGAAGCCTCAAAACTCCTAACACCAAATTGGCGCCGTTGCCAAATTCTGAGTTTGATTTAAACATTGAGATTTAGTCATTTGCTTGAGAGTCATTTTTATATTTGTAAGTTACTGATTCTCTTCTTCACTCTTTGTGATTTTCAGGTGTATGAACTTGAGGAGCAAAGGTACATCAAATCTTGTTCCAAGAGCCGCAGACATCAGAGCTTTAGAGAGAGTGTGTGCTAGAAAAAGAAGAGAAGAAGAGCAACAAGCTTTACTGCAGACAGAGGAAGCTGAGATGGCTGATCCACAAAATCCTCTGAACCCCAATGGAGTAAACAATGTTCCACAAGGGCCCCAACAGCGACCAGCTCGCCCCATTGGCACTTATGACCGCCCCAACATCCATGGTCCTAGACTTGGAATCCGAGCACCAGCTGTGGCTGCTAAAAACTTTGAGATCAAGTCAGGACTGCTAAACTGCATAGAGAACAACAAGTATCATGGTCTGGCTGTGGAGGACCCATTTGATCACTTGGATAAGTTCGACAGCTACTGTGGTATATCAAAGCCTAATGGTGTGTCAGAGGATGCCTTAAAGCTCAAGCTATTCCCTTTCTCTTTGGGAGATAAGGCACGTCAGTGGGAGAAGTCTCTACCAAGTGACTCCATCACCACTTGGGAAGACTGCAAAAGGGCATTCTTGGAGAAGTTCTTCTCTACCTCAAGAACTGCTAAGTTGAGGAATGAGATCTCCAGCTTCCAACAGAAGAACTTGGAAGGATTCAGTGAAGCTTGGGAGAGATTCAATTGTTACCAAGCTCAGTGCCCACACCATGGATTCTCTAAGTACAGAGCCAGACTGGATACAGCTAGCAATGGGTTCTTTTTGGGGAGAACTAAGGAAGAGGCAGAGGCTCTGGTTGACAACATGGTTAAGAGTGATGCAGTCTACAGTGGAGACCATGACAGAAGCAGTAGAGGTGATGACAAGCAAACAAGGAATGAGATAAAGGCTCTTCAGGAGAAGATTGACAAACTCATTGCTAATAAGGCCACACAAGCGCAGGTGAACTTTGTTGGTAACCCACAACAGGAGATACCTCCTACTGTCAATGAGGTTGAGGGTTTGGAAGGGCAAGAAGAATTGTGTTTCATCAACAGCAATGGTAGCTGGTACAAGAAGGAACCCAACTTTCAGTACAACAACTACCAACAGAAGCCCTATTCAAACAACCAGCAGAGTGGTTATCAGCCTAGAAATAATCAGCAGAGCAACTATCAGCCTCAGCAAAACTCCTCTCCTAGCTCCTCTGCCCCTCAACAGAGCAGCACTGATGCCTTACTGAAACAGATCTTGGACTCTCGGACTAGAAGTGAGAAGCATGTGGGCTATGAGCTGAAGAACCTACAATGTGCTCAACAACAAATTCTCCCACCTTGCTTCTTCTGTCAAGAATTTGGAGACTCAGTTTGCTTCCATGAACACCCACCAGAATCGCCAGCCAGGATCTCTACCTGGAAAATCTGATCAAAACCCTAAAGAAGCAAAAGCTGTCACACTCAGGAGTGGTAAGCAGTTACCTCCTAGAACCCTCACCAAGGATGCTGAGAAACAAGGTGAGGAGGTAGCCATCAATCTAGATGATGAAGTGGTCATTGTTGATGAGAAGATAGATGATGAGATCTTGGAGAAAATTGAGAAAGATAAGGGTAAGGGAAAGGTTGGAGAAGAGAAGAAGACAACAAAAGATGGTGAATCTGCTGCTCCAGCAGGTGGGAGCTCTTCTGTCCCTCCTCCCTATGAACCCAAGCTTCCATTCCCTGGTAGATTCAAGAAGCAGCTGCTACAGAAGTACAAGGCTTTGTTTGAGAAGCAGATGAGTGAAGCTCAGGTTACAATGCCCATCATTGATGCTTTCATGCTGATTCCTCAATACAGCAAGTTCCTGAAAGATGTTGTAGCTGCTAAGAAGAAGGAGATGGAGGGCATGATGGTTCTAAGTCATGAGTGCAATGCCATCATTCAGAGGCTTGATGCTCCAGAGAAGCTAGAAGATCTAGGATGCTTCACACTACCTTGTGCTCTTGGACCTATGGTATTTGAGAAATGTCTCTGCGATTTGGGAGCTAGTGTCAGCCTGATGCCTTTGTCTGTGGCAAAGAAGCTTGGCTTCACTCAATACAAGAAGTGTAGACTCTCTCTGGTGTTGGCTGATCGTTCAGTGAAGTACCCTGTGGGCATCCTAGAGAACCTCCCTGTGAAGATTGGAAGGTTTGAGATACCTACAGATTTTGTGGTGCTTGAAATGGGTGAGGAGGCTCAAAACCCATTGATTCTTGGAAGGCCATTCTTAGCTACAGCAGGAGCTATTGTGAATGTGAAGGAAGAGAAGATTGACCTCCATTTGGGCAAGGAGAACATCCTCCACTTTGACATCAAGGAGAAGATGAGGAACCCCACTGTATTTGGACAAGCGTTCACCATTGAAGAGATGAATCCTCCTCCTGCTGGTGATCACTTTGATGAGCTACCACCTGAGGAAGATGGGGTGTCAACTCCACTTTCTGCACCTAGTCCAGCCTGATCCAAAGGAGGCAAAGTCAAGCTAGAGACTTAAAACAAGCTCACTTGGGAGGAAGTCCCATGAGTATCCTTGTATATATTGCATTAGTATTTGCATTATCATTTTATTGCATAAAACAATGGGAAAGTGAAGTTGTGTGCAGGAATTGAGCAGAAAGTCGGACACCTGAGCGAGGTCTCCGCAGCGACATGCTGACGTCGCTCCAGCTGGGAGCGACGTCGCTACAGCGAGATGCCGAGGTCGCTCGCATCACACGCGAATGGAAACACAGAAACCAAACTCAGAGCGATTTTCTCACAGCGACATACCGAAGTCGCTCCACTGGGAGCGACCTGTCGCAACAACGTTCACACCTCGCTCCACGGAAGGTAACACACAATCCCACTTTTCTTTGTATTTCACATTTCCATTGGGTACCTCACTCACACAGAGACTGTGTGATTTAAGTGTGGGGGAGGTACCAAGTATTTGATCATGTTTGTTTTCATGATTTTGAGTCTCATGCATTGCATATTATATTCTTATTTGCATAGAAAAATCCAAAAAAATAAAAAAATTTGAAAAACACAAGAAAAATCATTTAGTTGCATCATTTGCATTTTTAGGGTTGAGTCTAGAAGCATATAGGTTGCATTCATGCATTAGGGGGATTTCAACCTTGTAAAGAGCTCATGCTAAGTACTGAATTTGTTGACCTTTGTAATCATGACAAGTAGCTTGAGCACCCTTTGGAAAGCTTGTAAACTTTGCGCCTTGAATGCTCCTCTTGAAACTCATTTGACTGTTGATACTCTCTCTTTGAAGCAAGCTCATGTTTTAATGTCTCTTGCATATGGTCCCTTGTGTACTAAGTCATGGATATACACACTTGAGTTGTCCCATCCTTTTTACCAATCTTCTTGACAAACTCAAGTGGTACTCCACTCCCAAAACCCATACCTCCTTTTTAAACCATCATTATTTGTTGTGTGAGGCCTCTTTGAAAAGCTTTACATGTGCATAATGTTGAGAGTATTGGGAACGACAATGCTTAGTCTCTATTCTTGCTAGATTAATCACTCTATTGTCTAGCTATAGGAAGGGAGTGAGTGTTGTGATTGTGATTTGGGAATATGAAAGGTTTGACTCTTTGTGCTTAAATGATTAGTCTTTATGGGATAAGTGGAGAAGTATCTAGCTCTTATTGTGAAAAGTCTTGGCCCCCAAATAAAAAAAAAAGGAAAAGAAAAAAGAAAAGAAAAAAAAAGAGAATAAAAAGGGGCCTAGCAAAGTTGTTATGAGCTGGGATTTGTTTAAAATTGTGAAAACCCCTTATTGATTTCAAAAAGAAAGAGTCTGAAGTGAAAAATATTCTTAGAATCTTTTGGTGAGAGATGTGATTTGGGTTTGACATTGAAGAATAATTAAATATCTTGTATGTTTGGAAAATGGTAGAACAATGGAGATTGAGCATTGTATGCATGAGTTGATCCATTTCTTAGATATATTATGTGTAATTTCAAAGCTACTTTGTTTTGAGAGCAAACCACCTTAAAAGATCATTTTGAACCTCTGATTTCACTTGCATTAAAGCCTTTGTCTTACCAAACCAATTGCCTTGGACCAGTTGACCATTTGTGAGATGTCTATTGAGTTTGCTTCATGTTAGAGAGATGTTGACTTGTAGAAATGCATGATGAGTGTAGAGATCAAAGGAGCTGTGATAGGCCTAGAGAAGTTAGAGATGGATGAAACCTTTGGTCTTGCTGTTTGGTATGATTATGCAAGGTTGTTAGGTTGAGAACTAACAAGAGTTTCTGTTGATTTTAAGTCCCTCCTTCAAACCTCTTCTCCTGTGCCCTTGAAAGTTTACTTGTGGAAAAGTAAAGGACTAGTGTGGGGGAGTTGATATCTTGCATATTTGCAGTGTTTTACCCATTCATTCATAAGCATTTTCATCATATATTAGATTAGGATCTAGACATGTTTAGGTTGCATTCTGCATACATATGTCTCTATCAGGTATTGGAGCGCCTCATGAAGTTATTGGAGACATTTGGATGTGGTTGGAGCTCAAAAGAGGTGAAAAAGGTGATCATTGGACGAGTAAAGCATCAGAGCGACCTTCCCGGAGCGACCCTACGGAGTCGCTGTGCCCCACCTCTCAAAGCGACCTTCCCAGAGCGACACCTCCAAGTCGCTCGCGTTCTCATCACTCGGAGACACGAAGAAACAAGGTCAGAGCGACCCTCACAGCGACCACCCGAGGTCGCTCTCGAAGCCAGAGCGACGTGCTGGAGCGATTCTCTGGGTCGCTCCGCGTCACCAGCTGCACGATTTTATTATTTTTGAAGGACCTTTTTGCAATTTATTGTGCACGTTTTTGCACTGAAAAACCTAATGTTTAAGTATGCTTTGTAGCCACCATTGGCAGATGATCTTTTACCTATTGAATACACAAAACTCTCTCAAGAAAAGTTCTCTTTTGGATTTGATTGTTCTTGTGTTCTTGTGAGTTTCTCTTCTATTTCTCTATATGATTCATCTGAAATCCACCATGGGTTTAAGAGGAATCATGGATTTCAGATGAATCATGGAGATTAGAGAGTAATCCACTTTTGGATTCATGAGTTAGGGAGATTTAGGGTGATTAGGTTAGTTCTAGGATGTGTTAGGTATAAATCATACTTGTTCCTTGCATAGTAGAGTGATCTTAATGCATCATTTGAGAAGGTCACTCAAAGGATGATCTCTAGACATTTTCCACCCAAAAGGTGTTTGATGAAATGCCTGAGTCAACTCTCCTAGGCTCTTAGTGTACTTTGCCAAAGATATTTGTTGTTAAAGATGCTAAGATATCTAATAGACTTGTTAGTAATGATTGCTTGCATGTTATTCAACCAAAGACATTTGATGTTTGAGACATGTTAGCAAATGAGCATTCATCTAGACATAGAGCTTGCTTAGAATTGTGTCTAGGCTTAAGGCTAATAGTTTGATTGATTCATTTGTCGTCCTTAGTTCGAAACTTGATCACCCAAGGTCTAAATCCCTATACCCATGAGTTCTCCTTTCCAATAGCTTAAGAGTATCATTTTACTATTTTGCATTAGCTCTAATCATTACTTTAGAATTCATCAAATCACTGGTTGCACTTAGATTAGGCAAATACTTGCATTCTCTCTGATTTTAAATCCCTCAGATCTGGTTCGACAACTTACTTCCACTATACTATCATTTGACTTAGAAGCCTCAAAACTTCTAACATCAACGAGTTCTGGAAGATCATAGGCACATGACACTGGAGCGGCTCAGCGACTCAGACGGACGTCCGCCACCCGACACTCCGCTACCTCCTACGGGCTATTTCCAACACTCTGTTGTGCAAGATGGAGCCCAACAAGGTGCGCCTACATGATCTCTCACTGCTCTTTCCAGCAGTGAACGGACTGGTCGATCTCTCTCACCTCGACACTGCGGGGATGGTAGTCCCCAACCTTGGAGCTCTCTTCGCCGAGCATCTGACCTCACTGAAGAAGAAACCCTTCTCGGGTTCGGCTAGGAAGAAGGAGTGCGTTGGAAGCTTGCTCACACCGATCTTCGAGTTCTGTGGTGTTCGTCTGGACAGGAGCACCGCAGACCACCGCCATCTCTTCATGGACGAGCAGCACTTGATGAACGCTGGCTGGCTCAAGGAGAGTCTTCTCTGGTTCCTCATGATTGACGGCCGCTACCGTATGTTTCAGCTCCCGCACGCCTCACTCACTGACTTCGACCATCAGGTCGAGAGGATCCGGTTCAGGCCCGAGACGAGTTTCTACTGGACCTCACCACCGAGTCTCGCCGAGTACCGTTAGAGCGTGGTGTTGGAGGCTCACAGGCAGCACCCGAGACTACCCTTCCTGACTTCCCGGACATGCCAGACATCCCGATGCCTGAGGCGGACCTCCAGAGGACAGTCGTGAGTGCTCTTCGAGCCATCTGGGCTAGAGTCACGCGACCACCATGTGCGAGGAGGAGGAGTGTCAAAGCTCGTTCACCATCAGATCCAAGACCATCTCACCAGTACCAGCAGGAGGATGACGAGGAGGCCACCGACTAGCCTTCTTATCTCTTCTCTCTATCTTTCAGACTTTTTATTTTATTTTTTATGTTTCGGATTTGCAGGATTTATGTCTTAGACTTATTTATGTTTTATGCTTTTGAACTATTTCGTATGTTTAATTTTCTTTGTGTTTGGACTGACAACAGAGCTAACTTGAGAGCCAATCTAGACGAGTGAGTGAGATCCGTTATAACACACTATCACACATTCTGTCTGAACCTGTCGATCGATACCGTCTATGGTACATCGATCGATAGAAAAGACAGAAAGGTACGACACTTTGCTTCAACATCCACACTCCTAACATTTCCTTGTTTATTTATACTTCTCATACTTATTATTACACGGAGACGGTGTAATTTAAGTCTGGGGGAGGGTGTTACTAACATTTATCATTTATCATTTATCATCTATTTTTCAAAAATTAAATTGTTTTATCGAGTCAAAAAGGAAATGAAGAATTTATGAATGATTTTCTAACCACTCTTTAGCATTACTCTAGACTTATTAACCACAGATTACACTAGAGATACCAAAGTGGATCAACCTGTCAACTAGCCATACTTGCCCAGATTGTTTAAAGGAACCAAAGCTATCCTCCAACCTAATACTGACTATCTTAGCTTGTCTTGGGGTTTGGTATACATCGGATCGGAATCCTCCTACAAGACTGAAAAGGTAAAAGTCTGTGCATTTCTGGTTTTCTTCCTTCTCTCTCTTCGGCATCTCAAAGATCTAAGTTTATGTTATAAAAAGATTGAAATAATTTCTTGAGAGGCAGAGGGATAGGTAAATTACCCACTACCCCAGTATTCTAAATCTTAGGAATGATCACACATTGTGGAAACGAGGGATAGGTAAATTACCAGAGACCCCATTATTCGCTACACTTTGTCCAGAATGTATGAGTTACAAATGCAAATGTCAATGAGATAGACTAGATGACCTTTGTGGCATTGAAACCTGTTGAAATTGAAACTAATAAGAGATTCAGAGAAGAGAGAAGAGGGGAGAAAGAAATCAGAAAACACTGCCTGTGTGTTCGGAAACTTGTTTGAGTTGAATCCATGTGTCCTTTGATCGATACTCCCAAGGTTAAGCATTCACTTTTATTTTAACAAGAAATGAGGTTAGTAGAGAGGAATGTTAGACAAGATTTGCTAAGTTGTTGGATAGATGAATTTGGTTGCTAAACTAGGATAAGGTATAAATGTGCGCTTGTAGTTGAGACCGTTTAGATTTAAATGACTTAGAAGTGAGGATTTTAAGTTTTCAATAATAAGAGTCATGTTGTTTTCAAACCTCCTTCGGAGAGACTACTGTTTGTTTTGCTTGAGGACAAGCAAAAGAGTAAGTCTGGGGAAGTTGATATACCATGAATTTCACCCGCTTTTAGCCATGGTATATAAGAGTTTTCAATTATATTTACTACGTTTTCAAAGTATTTTAGAGATTTTGATAGTGCTCAAATTACCCAGTAGAGCTTACTCTCTCAAATAAGAGGTACAGCTGTAGTACTTAGGGATCGAATCACGAGTAGCTAGGGAACCAATTAAATAAAATCTACTAATCAATCCTAGGCAAGGTTGGTTTATATGATAGAAATGAAAATAACAATTCCTAAAATGAGCAAGGCAGTTGCTCTAACTAACAATATGAAGGGTTGTTTAAATGGGATAAAGAGTGCTAGACATAGGGTTTCTATTCAGGAATGGAGATTATAATCTCTATAAATGCTTTAACAAGTTGCTTGCATGATACTATAGATCTCAACCGCTTAACATATGTGAATGAATCATTGGTTAAAATATCTAGATCTCTGGCCACACCTTTCGCATGATGGCAGAGAAAAAGAGTCGGTCGATATCCTTTTGAGATATCGAGCGATACACCTTTCGCGGCGCCGATCGATTTACCAGTAGGGTATCGATCGACGGCTTCTAGATCTGCCTAGGCGCGAACCGAATATGACCGCGAGATCTCAAGGAGGAACTGTCGTTCTTCTCAACGGGAAACAGGCATCGCCAAATGGATAATCAAGATAATCTAAGATCCTATTGATCTATGTTCTAGTTAGCTACTCTAAAACAAGCATAGGGTACAATCCATTTGATGAGTATCATAACTTAGCAATTATAGTTTGGGGCTAATCCCACAAACCTATTTAAACCATAGATCTAATAAGTAGACTACTCAGATATAACTAGACAATTCATAACAATAGATAGATGAAAGAATTGCATAGATAGAATAAAGTAGAAATACAAAAGGAGATGAGAAATCTCTCCAATCTCTCTCAAACAAATAAAACTCTAGTCTCTCTCTCACACTCTCTGCTTTGGTTGTAAAAAGCTTCAAGCTTCAAAGGGTTTCAAAACTTGCCGTCAAAAATACTTTGCAGGAGTATTTAAGCATTTCCATTAGGTTAAAAACTCGTCAGGGGCAATCTCGTAATTTGGTGAAGTCTTGGTGAAGTAGTCGGCTAAACCATTTCGTCCTCGATATCGATCGACAACACTGAATATGTATCGATCGATTATAATCTTCTAGTACGCGGATCTTCTCAGCTACATCGATCGACAACTCAGGATGAGTATCGATCGATTGTAATCGCAATGTTGACTTCCGACTTAGTCTTGAATGGTCAACTCGGGTGTATCATCTCTTGTACTCCAAAATGCTCCAAAAACATCACTTTCTCACAAAATGCCCCTGAACCTGAAAACATACCTAACATGCTAGAAAACAGATTAAATATATAGTAAAACACTAGTATACCATGGTTAAAAACGGGTAAAATCCATGGTATATCAACTCCCCCAGACTTACTCCTTTGCTTGTCCTCAAGCAAAAACAGTAGTCTTTGGAAAAGGTTTGGAAATAGCAGGAACTCAAGGATACAATATATTGAAGTCGTCACTCTATGGGTTTGCAATTCATGTCTAAACATCCTAATCACAGAAGTTCATCATGCCTTATCCTAGCTTAGCAACCAAACTCATCTAGTCAACAACATAGCAATTCTCATCTGACATTCCCCTCTACTAACCTCATTTCTTAACATAAAATAAAGTGCATGCTTTACCTTGGGAGTATCGATCAAAGAACTCATGGATTCAACTTAAACAAGTATTTGAACACACAGGTAGTCTTCTCTGATCCCTTTCTCCCCTCTTCTCTCTTCACTGAATCTCTTATTAGTTTCAATTTCAACAGGTTTCGATGCCACATAGGTCATCTAGTCCATCTTATTGACATTTGCATTGTAACTCATACATTTGACAAAGTGTAGCGAATAATGGGGTCGCAGGTAATTTACCTATCCCTCGTTTCCAAAATGTGTGATCATCCTTGAGATTTAGAATACTGGGGTCGCAGGTAATTTACCTATCCATCTGCCTCTCAAGAAATCATATCAATCTTTTATAACATAAACTTAGATCTTGAGATGCCGAAGAGAGAGAAGGAAAGGAACCAGAAACACACAGGCTTTTTACCTTCCAGACTTGTAAGAGGATTCCGATCCAGTGATATCCAAGCCCCAAGACAAGCAAATAAGTCAGTATTAGTGTTGGAGGCCAGCTTTGGTTCCCTCAAACAATCTTAGCTAGTGAATATAGATAGCAAGTTGATCCACTTTAGCATCTTTAGTACTATCTGCAATCAGTATTCTAGAATGGTGCTAAAGAGTGGTCAGACAATCAAATATAAATCCATATCAATGTTCCTTTTTAATACTTATGCGAAAAAAAATTTTGAAAAAATTTTAAATAAAAACCAAAATAAAAACACATATTAGTAAACTCCCCCCCAGACTTAAATTACACTGTCCCAGTGTAACATCCGGTGGTGAGGTAAATAAAATAAAACATAATTAATAAATATAACAAGTGAGAATGAATAAACCTGATCGACAAGATGTCGATCGATTCGTATAGGTATACGTCGATCGTTTGTAATGGTCGTGTGGTGTCGAGCGATATGAATGGTGAATGTCGGTCGATGGAATTATCATTCTACTTGGATCTAATAAAAATTGCAAAATAAATTCGAAAAAGAAAAAAAATAAAAGCAAAAAGCAAAATAAAATAAAATAAAGAAAAAGAAAACCTAATAGTGGGTTGCATCCCACTCAGCGCTTGGTTATAGTCATTTAGCTTGATTGTGGTAGGTGAGTGACTCATGGGGTGCATTGGGGGTTTTTGTTTGCTGGTGGGCAAACACTTCCCTCATCTTTGGACTCAGCAGCAGTGAAGCTTCTTGTGGCATCACCTGATCTTGTCCATCTAGGAGATATCTTTGCTAAATCGGCTTTGATGACTTGCAACCTTCTGACCAAAGCTTCTGTGTCTAACCGATGCTGATAGAAGTCAAATCTAGAATGCTCAGGTAGTTCTGCATATGGGTCTTTCGCATGCTGGTCCTGAATCTTTTGAGCTGCCAAAGCTGCGGTGTCGATCGATGCTATAATTGGTAGGTCGGTCGCTTCGCTGGGACCGCTGTCGATCGACTCCGTGTTGGCTGTGTCGATCGATTCTGAACGTTTGCCTTGGTACTCAAGATTGCTCTGCATAGTGCGTATCTCATTCTTCAATAGGCCAGTAGCTCTGCAAAGGTTGGTCACTCGTTCATTGAGAGTCTCATCAATGTTATCACTTCTTTCGATGAGTCTTTCCTCCATAGAATTCATAGTTTCGTAAAGTTGATCTTTGATATCATCAACCTCTGCTGCAGTGCATACTCTCTTCGCTGGTGGCGGCTCGCTGTCGATCGATATTGGTCTAGACCTATCGATCGACGCTTCGTAGCTGTCACGAAGATCAATATAAGCTTGAACAATGCTCATGTCTCTTTCTAGCTTGTCCAGCTGTTGTGACATTGTGTGTTGGCGTCGCAGGATAGGAGAACTGAAAATTTCATGCTTCCTTACATACACTTTCATCCTATCTTCCAGTTCTGCGAACCTCTTATCGATCGATGATGAAGTATATGTGTCGATCGATGAAAAAGTAGCATGCTCAGCTCGGTTGTTCTGGCGAAGTGTGTCCAACACTTTCTGTAGAAGATCGATCCGTTTGCTTAAACATTCGACATTGTTGTTGAGAGGGCTGTAGACGTCTCCACTCCGTGTATTGATGTAAGCAACCTCCCATTCATCTTTCTTAGGTGATGAACATTCTGGTCGGTCCATGGATGTAGTCTTGCCGATGTTGATCGATGGTACATGTACTCTGTCGGTCGATACTGGTGGCGTAGCCTCTTTCTCAAGCATGGTCAATATGTTTCAAAGCTCCACTCTTATCTCAGCCATATCATTCTGGAAGTCCTTGAACTGACATCCAAAGGTTGGAAAGTGTCGTCCACCAATGTGTGCATGTTTGCCTCAAGGTGCGCCTGAGCTCTCCATACATCAGTCACCATATCATCTACCTCCTCTCTACTGTAGGGCACTGGTGGTGGTGTGTATGCAAGGTAAGGGCGTGTGTGTATTGGAAGTTGTAGGCAACCTCTGTGGAAAAGGGATGCTCTATCCAAAAGTCTCTTTACTTGCTCCTTGGTAACATGGATGATCTCACCATCAACTCCTCTAGCATAGCCAAACTCATCTCTGTAGACACCATATTCATCCTTTGCTTCCCACTTGAATCTCCTGGATCCATCGGTATTGAAGGCACGTCGTCCAAACTCCAATCGTCTGTCGGGCGATCGGACTCTTGGTCTGTCGATCGATCCTGGATATCCGCCGTCGATCGACGATGTTGAAACGATGTCGATCGATTGTGAATGTCGAGGTTGACCGATGTGTTGAGGAACTGTATCCTCCCTTGAGTTAGTGTTGTGGTTGTCCTGGACGTGATGTAGGATGTCTGGATGGCTACGCTGCTGTGTGAACAGGTTTTCTGGTCCATTGGCAACTTGGAGGATGTCTCCTATGTCCTCTCTGGTTATGTGCAGAACTCTTCCATCCATAGATCTTGCATAGCCATCTGTGTCCCTGAAAATTCCAAATTCATCAGGTGTTAGTGAAACGTTCCTGATATCATAAGGTTCATGAGATCTCGGTTGAGCTCTGTTGAAGGTGTCGATCGATGGGTGTGTGGTGGTGGCGGTCGATGGTGCACGTCTAGCTGCACGGTTGGATCGATTGATCATGTTGTTGCAGTCTTCCATTGATGAATTTCTGAATGCTGGAAGCTGCTGGGTAAAAGGTGAAAAGTTTTGAATTTTCGTGGCTTGAGTTGTCAACCTTTTATACCCATGTGTTGCCCTAATCGGTGAAATTCTGATTTTGTCCTTTAAGTCGTCCGGGTTAATATCGATCGATATTATACTGCCAAAGTCGATCGATGGACGATGTCGTTTTGCTGGATGATGTAGATAATCGATCGATGGTGGGCGGTTGATGTCGATCGATTGTGGGGCAAATCTGTCATTCTTCAAGTAGATTTCCCAAGCTCTCTCTTCCCAATAGTCTTCATCATATTCTTCACTGTGGTATCCACTGTGGGAAGAGGTTGCTATGTCTACTGCAAAACTCTCATGAAGTCCGCTATCCGCCCAACTCCTCACTGAGTAATCATCTTCCTTTCGGTTGGGTGGGATGGCGAAATTCGGGTAGCAATGATCTGGTAGATCGAGTTCATCATCCGGTGGGTCTCTGTCGATCGATGATCCATTGTTGTTGTCGATCTCCTCTGACTTGAATGTGTCGATCGATGACGTAATAGTACTGTCGATCGATCCCGAGTACTCTGTCTCGTACTCGACTTCACAATGACAAACTGCGATGATACCAGTATCATCTTCTTTTACCTCTAATTTAGCTGGTGGTTTGTCAAGCTTGACAGGGTCGTAGTGGATATCTGGATCAATCATAGTCAAGCACATCCTGTTGGTCTTCATGTCACATATGGCTCCTACTGTAGCCATAAATGATCTTCCAAGTAAGAGGGAAGAGTTCCAATTTAGCTTGATGTCTAGGACATGAAAATCCAAAGGGACGATAGCATCACCAATGTGTACCTCCAGGTCTTTGATGAAACCTCCAGAGTTTCTCTGAGAGTAATCCACGAAAGTAAAGATCTGTGGTGAAGGCTCTACTTGCAGGCCCAGATGGTCTGCCATGACCTTTGGTAAGATGCTGAATGATGAACCAGTGTCACATAGTGCATGAGGAAATTCAATACCTTGTACCACACAGGGTATTGCAAACTTCCCAGGATCACTTTTCTTTAGCAAAGTAATCCTTTTCCTCATCTCTTCTCTGACGTTGTCAAACCTTCTCCTAATGTCAGTTTCAGTCTCCCTTGTTTCTCTGAAGAACATCCACAATCTCTTTGTGAAATAAAAATCCTCAAAAGGTTTCTTTGGTGGGATTCCGATAACTCTCTTAGTGAAACCATCAATCTCCTTTTCATTAGCTTCCCTCTTAAGGTTCTTAGGAATCTTCTCCTTCCTACTCCTTAACTTTCTTCCTTCAATTCCCTCTGATGTAGGTGTAGTGTCTGAAGGGTTACCAGTGATTTCTGTAGGGTTAGCTTTTGGTTTCGGTGTGGGTCTGAGTGCATTGATTTGGTTGATGTCTATCGATGGTAGTTGCACTCGGTATATGAGAGGTGCGTGTCGATCGATAGGTGGAGAATAGGGTCGATCGATACGGTTATCTTTGTTGTGTCGATCGATGAGTGGCTCGTCTCGTCGGTCGATATCTTCGTAGATGTGGATGGGTGGGTATGGATGAGAAGCCGTGAATTCAGCATGTGTCAATATCCTAACCGCGTTGCAGTCTGCAAGGGTGTCCGGAAAAGACATCGTCGATGTCGATCGATGTGGACTAGTTGGTGTCGATCGACACCATTGTGATACACCGAGACTTAGCGAACTTTCTACTTCAAAGTCTCCTTCTTGTAGCTTCTCCTGTTTCACCACTTGCCAGAAATCATCATCTATGATAGCATTGACGTGGTGTTTCCTGTTTCCTTCCCCTACTTCCTTAGAAGTTCCAATCCTCCTGATAGAGTCTTCAGTCTGGACAATCTGTGTCTCAAGTTTCTTAACTTGAGTGCAAATGGTGTCTATCCTTGTGGTTAGATTGTTGAAGACAGAATCAATCTTCCCATTGAAGTCTACTGTAAGCTTCTGCTGACCTTCTTGAACTCTATCAATCATGGCATCAAACTTACTCTCCTGGGTGGGTGGTGGTGGGTTTTGGTAAGCTGAGTTGCCGTAGTTCCTTGTGTTGGTGAAGGGTTTCTGATACTGTGAACTCTGGTTGTAGTTACTCTTCTGACCACTGCCAAAAAAGTTTCTGCTTCCACTCTGGTTTCCATATCTCTGAAATCCAGTACCTCCAATGTAGTTCACATCTTCCTCTGTAGCATCCTCTCTAGCCTCTCCTTCTTCAGCTGAGCAGACTGGCTGCCCCAGAAATGCATGTAAAGCATCTATCTTGGCTCTGACTTCATTCATCTGGTCTTCACCGATGGCTGCAACCGATTTTTTCTTGTCAGAGTCAGTGTTCTTGGTGCTGCTGCTGTTGGCTAGGTTCTCAATAAGTCTCACAGCCTCTATTGGATTCCTAGTGTTGAAGTTCCCCTCACTAGCAGTATCAAGAGCCATCTGATACCTTAAGGCGATACCTCTGTAGAAAGTACTTAACAGCTGCACTTCATTGAATCCATTGTGTGGACAGTTTCGCTGGAAGAACTTGAATCTGATCCACGCGTCTTTAAAAGTCTCACTAGGCTTTTGCGCGAAAGTGACGATTTTGCTTCTTAAGTCTTCAGCGCGTGCCTCATCAAAGAAATTACGCAGGAAGGCGTTTTTGATGTCGGCCCAGGATGTCAGTGATCCTGTAGGTAGCTGCTTGAGCCAGTGCGAAGCTTCTCCAATTAGTGAGTATTTGAAGAGCTTGCAGAGTAGGTAGTCCTCGGGGACTCCGTCCATACGAATAACATCGATAAGATCCTCGAACCTCTCCAGATGGTCCATAGGATGCTCGTGTGATTGCCCAAAATAAGGTATCTGAGACACGAGAGAGTAGTACTGAGGCTTGAGCTCGAAGTTCGGCTTCTGAATATACGGAAGTCGAATAGCTGATCTGTTGGTGTAGTACTCGTCTGGACGGTTATAGTCTGCCAACGATCGTGTTTGAGCTTCTCCTATAGCCTCAGCTTCAGGTTCAGGGATTATGTTTCCCTGTGCATCTAGCTTCTCACCTGTTGCATTACGCAGATGACCATCTTGGTCATACAGGTTTCCATTCTCGCCCTGCGTGAGGATGACAATCGCGACCATGCTTCGCGGAGTAGTGTCGATCGATATACGGTTAGAAGTATCGATCGATGTGGATTGGCGAACGATATCGGTCGATGGTGCTGTCTGAGTGTCGGTCGACTGTTGAACGTGAGTATCAGTCGACGGTAATGTGGTTCTGTCGATCGATGCGGAGCGTAGGTCTTTGCGGATTGAGCGTTCCAAGTGTGCAGGATCCTCTGAGAATAATAGTTGATTTCCCCTGTTGCTTCTGGTACTGCTGGGCATGTACCTGAAAAGACAGAAAAAATTTAAATAAGAAAGGGGGTAAAAGAAAAACCTAAGATTAATAAGATAAAATCTAATGGCGATCAAAGCGTCCCCGGCAACGGCGCCAAATTTGATAGTGCTCAAATTACCCAGTAGAGCTTACTCTCTCAAATAAGAGGTACAGCTGTAGTACTTAGGGATCGAATCACGAGGAGCTAGGGAACCAATTAAATAAAATCTACTAATCAATCCTAGGCAAGGTTGGTTTATATGATAGAAATGAAAATAACAATTCCTAAAATGAGCAAGGCAGTTGCTCTAACTAACAATATGAAGGGTTAGTTTAAATGGGATAAAGAGTGCTAGACATAGTGTTTCTATTCAGGAATGGAGATTATAATCTCTATAAATGCTTTAACAAGTTGCTTGCATGATACTATAGATCTCAGCCGCTTAACATATGTGAATGAATCACTAGTTAAAATATCTAGATCTCTGGCCACACCTTTCGCCTGATGACACAGAAAAAGAGTCGGTCGATATCCTTTTGAGATATCGAGCGATACACCTTTCGTGGCGCCGATCGATTTACCAGTAGGGTATCGATCGACGGCTTCTAGATCTGCCTAGGCGCGAACCGAATATGACCGCGAGGTCTCAAGGAGGAACTGTCGTTCTTCTCAACGGGAAACAGGCATAGCTCAAATGGATAATTCAAGATAATCTAAGATCCTAGTGATCTATGTTCTAGTTAGCTACTCTAAAACAAGCATTGGGTACAATCCATTTTATGAGTATCACAACTTAGCAATTATAGTTTGGGGCTAATCCCACAAACCTATTTAAACCCTAGATCTAACAAGTAGACTACTCAGACATAGCTAGACAATTCATAACAATAGATAGATGAAAGAATTGCATAGATAGAATAAAGTAGATATACAAAAGGAGATGAGAAATCTCTCCAATCTCTCTCAAACAAATAAAACTCTAGTCTCTCTCTCACTCTCTGCTTTGGTTGTAAAAAGCTTAAAGCTTCAAAGGGTTTCAAAACTTGCCGTCAAAAATACTTTGCAGGAGTATTTAAGCATTTTCATTAGGTTAAAAACTCGTCAGGGGCAATCTCGTAATTTGGTGAAGTCTTGGTGAAGTCGTCCTCGATATCGATCGACAACACTGAATGTGTATCGATCGATTATAATCTTCTAGTACGCGGATCTTCTCAGCTACATCGATCGACAACTCAGGATGAGTATCGATCGATTGTAATCGCAATGTTGACTTCCGACTTAGTCTTGAATGGTCAACTCGGGTGTATCATCTCTTGTACTCCAAAATGCTCCAAAACCATCACTTTCTCACAAAATGCTCCTGAACCTGAAAACATACCTAACAGGCTAGAAAACAGATTAAATATATAGTAAAACACTAGTATACCATGGTTAAAAACGGGTAAAATCCATTGTATATCATATTTTCAGGCACATGTACCTACTTGGAGAAAGCTATACTTTTGAGGTATTTTTGGAGTATTATCACGAGTGAAAAATCGACCGATAGGAAACATGTGAGATCGGACGATTGAAGCCAATTACAATCGATCGACATATATCAAAGTGTGTCGATCGACATTAAGCCATTCGATGGATTACGATTTAGAAGATTTTCAAGTATCATAAAGTATGCTATTTACACACCAAGTCCCTGGCCGCCTGTTAGGCTATATATGTTCGGGTTTTGTATCATTTTAGAGGCAGACTTGCCTAGAGATCTAGTGGAGAAAGAAGAAATTTGGCTGCCTTAGGAGAAGAGTTAGAGTTGGAGAGATAGATCTGAGACTACAAAACAGAGAAGATCTTGAACTCCCTTTTTATTCAACTCATACTCTTTGTGTTCCTTATTTCATATTAAGATTTGTTCAAACCATCATGATTTTGTCTCTCATGAATATGTCTGAGTAAACCTAATTGTTAGATTTAGGTTTCTAATAAGTGTGAATCATGTGATGAGTTTGTGACAATTGTTAGGGTGATAAAATTAGTTATTTCACTTTAGTTGCTCTTAACACTAGATTTAGGATTGATCACCCTTAAAACTAGATCTTAGGATTGATGAGATAACCAACTGTATACTCTCAATACCCAGAAATAAACTTGAGTTATCTAACTAACTAAACACATGCGAAAGGTGGTCTAGATTATTAGAGAACGATTTCAACCAATCTGATAATGCTTGATAGAATTACCGTCGATCGATACAACCATTGTTGTAGCGATCGATTGTTTGAAAGGTGTATCGATCGATTAGACGAAAGTCATATCGATCGACTCTTTTCTGTGATCAATATACGACAGTTGAGATCCGGGATCTAGTCAAAGGAGACCCTACTGGTCGTACCTATTGTTTGAGTTCAAAGAACTAAAACCCTAATGTCACTTTCAAACTGCATAATTTCATACATGAGAAGTTACTTGAATCTAGTTATTTTCCTCATTAAGAAACAACCTTCACTTCAGTTACTGAACAACTACCTTGTTCACCATATTATTTACTGGTTTAAAACATATAAACCTTCAAGTCTATCTTCATTTCTAATTCATTAAGCCTTCAAGTAATTCTAGAGTCCTTGTGGATTCGATCCCTAAGTACTACATCTGAACCTCTTATTTGACTAGATGAATTTGGTTGCTAAGCTAGGATAAGGCATAATGCACTTCTGTGATTAGGATGTTTAGATATGAATTGCAAACCCATAGAGTGATGACTTTAATATTTTGAATCTTTGAGTTCTACTATTTTTCAAACTTTTTCCAAAGACTACTGGTTTTTGCTTGAGGACAAGCAAAGGAGTAAGTCTGGGGGAGTTGATATACCATGGATTTCACCCGTTTTCTACCATGGTATACTAGTATTTTATTATATAAATAATGTGTGTTTCTAGCCTGTTAGGTATGTTTTCAGGTTCAGGAGCGTTTCGTGATAAAGTGATGTTTTTGGAGCATTTTGGAGTACAAGAGATAATACACCCGAGTTGGCCATTTAAGACCAAGTCGGAAGTCAACATTGTGATAAGAATTGATCGATACTCATCTTGAGTTGTCGATCGATGTAGCTGAGAAGATCCGCGTACTAGAAGATTATAATCGATCGATACACAACTTGTGTTGTCGATCGATAACAAGGATGAAATGGTTTAGCCGACTACTTCACCAAGACTTCAACAAATTACGAGATTGCCCCTGACGAGTTTAACCTAATGGAAATGCTTAAATATTCCTGCTAAGTGTTTTTGACGACAACTTCGAGAGAAGCAAGCTTTACACAAGTCTTGAGAGGCAAAGCAGAGAGTGTGAGAGAGAGACTAGAGATTTACATGTTTTGAGAGATTTGAGAGATTTGTGAACTCCATTTGTTATTCTACTCTTTATCTATCTATGCAATTCTTTCATCTATCTATTGTTATGAATTGCTTAGCTATGTCTGAGAAATCTACTTGTTAGATCTAGGGTTTAAATAGGTTTGTGGGATTAGCTCCAAACTATAATTGCTAAGTTGTGATATTCATCAAATAGATTGCACCCTAAGCTTGTTCTAGAGTAGCTAACTAGAGCATAGATCACTAGGATCTTTGATATCTTGAATTATCAGTTTGAACTTCTATCTCCTTGGAGAAGAGCTAACCGCCCTCCTTGAGATCTAGTGTTCATTATCGGCTCGCGCCTAGGCATATCTAGAATCCGTCGATCGATATCCCGACAGGTGAATCGATCGCCGAGCGAAAGGTGTATCGCTCGATATCTCTAAAGGATATCGATCGACTCTTTTTCTGTGTCAACATACGACAATTGATGCTAGAGATCTAGATTATTTAACCAGTGAGACATCACTGAGAGTTAAGCGGCTGAGTTCTATAGTATCATGCAAGCAACTTGTTAGGCATTTATAGATATTATAATCTCCATTCCTGAATAAAAGCTCTAAGTCTAGCACTCTTCATTTCATCTAAACACCCATCATGATGTTAGTTAGAGCAACTACCTTGCTCATTTTAGGAACTGTTATTTACAATTTCATCATTCAAACCAACTTCACGTAGGATTGATTAATTGATTAGATTTAATTGGTTCCCTAACTCTTCGTGACTCGATCCCTAAGTACTACAGCTCTACGTCTTATTTGAGAGAGTAAGCTCTACTGGGTAATTTGAGCACTATCAAATTTGGCGCCGTTGCTGGGGAGCTTTGATCACCATTAGATTTAAATTTATTAATCTTAGGTTTTTCTTTTCTTTACCCCTTTTCTGATTAAAATTTTTCTTGTCTTTTCAGGTACTGATAGTTCTCAAATTACCCAGTAGAGCTTACTCTCTCAAATAAGAGGTACATCTGTAGTACTTAGGGATCGAATCACGAGGAGCTGGGGAACCAATTAAATATAATCTACTAATCAATCCTAAGTGAAGTTGGTTTTAATGATAGAAATGTAAATAGCAATTCCTAAAATGAGCAAGGTAATTGCTCTAGCTAACAATATGATGGGGTTTTTAAATGTGATAAAGAGTGCTAGACTTAGGGATTTTATTCAGGAATGGAGATTATAATATCTATAAATGCCTAACAAGTTGCTTGCATGATATATTAGAACTCAGTCGCTTAATCTCAGTGATGTCTCACTGGTTAAATAATATAGATCTATGGCCTCAATTGTCGTATGTTGACACAGAAAAAGAGTCGATTGATATCCTTTAGAGATATCGGTCGATACACCTTTCGCTCGGCGATCGATTCACCGGTCGGGATATCGATCGACGGCTTCTAGATATGCCTAGACGCGAGGTGATAATGGACACTAGATCTCAAGGAGGGCGGTTAGCTCTTCTCCAGAAGATACTAGTTCAAATAGATAATTCAAGATTATCAGAGATCCTAGTGATCTATATTCTAGTTAGCTACTCTAGAACAAGCTTATGGTGCAATCTATTTGATGAATATCACAACTTAGCAATTATAGTTTGGGACTAATCCCACAAACCTATTTAAACCCTAGATCTAACAAGTAGACTACTCAGACATAGCTAAGCAATTCATGACAATGGATAAAAGAAAGAATTGCATAGATAGAATAGAGTAGAAATACAAAAGGAGAATAGAAATCTCTCCAATCTCTCAAAACAAATAAATCTTTAGTCTCTCTCTCACACTCTCTGCTTTGCCTCTCAAGACTTGTGTTTCTTAGACTCTTCAAAGCTTGCCGTCAATAACACTTAGCAGGAATATTTAAGCATTTCCATTAGGTTAAAAACTCGTCAGGGGCAATCTTATAATTTGGTGAAGTCTTGGTGAAGTAGTCCGCTAAACCATTTCGTCCTCGATATCGATCGACAACACTAATGTGTATCGATCGATTATAATCTTCTAGTACACGGATCTTCTCAGCTACATCGATCGACAACTCTGGATGAGTATCGATCGATTATAATCGCAATGTTGACTTCCGACTTGGTCTTGAATGGTCAACTCGGGTATATCATCTCTTGTACTCCAAAATGCTCCAAAAACATCACTTTCTCACCAAATGCTCCTGAACCTGAAAACATACCTAACAGGCTAGAAAACAGATTAAATATATAATAAAACACTAGTATACCATGGTTAAAAACGGGTAAAATCCATGGTATATCAACTCCCCCAGACTTACTCCTTTGCTTGTCCTCAAGCAAAAACAGTAATCTTTGGAAAAGGTTTGAAAACGGTAGGACTCAAAGATTCAAAATATTGAAGTCATCACTCTATGGGTTTGCAATCCATATCTAAACATCCTAATCACAGAAGTTCATTATGCCTCATCCTAGCTTAGCAACCAAATTCATCTAGACAACAACTTAGCAAATCTCATCCGACATTCCCCTCTACTAACCTCATTTCTTAACATAAAATAAAAGTGCAGGCTTTACCTTGGGAATATCAATCAAATGACACATGGATTCAACTCAAACAAGTATCTAAACACACAGGCAGTCTTATCTGATCCCTTTCTCCCCTCATCTCTCTTCTCTGGATCTCTTATTAGTTTCAATTTCAATAGGTTTCGATGCCACAAATGTCATCTAGTCCATCTCATTGACATCTGGTAATTTACCTATCCCTCGTTTCCACAATGTGTGATCATCCTTGAGATTAAGAATACTGGGGTCGCAGGAGACACTCCTACCCCTCTGCCTCTCAAGAAATCATTTCAATCTTTTATAACATAAACTTAGATCTCTGAGATGCCGAAGAGAGAGAAGGAAGGGAACCAGAAACACACAGACTTTTTTACCTTCCAGACTTGTAAGAGGATTCTGATCCAGTGATTTCCAAGCCCTAAGACAAGCAAATAAGTCAGTATTAGTGTTGGAGGTCAGCTTTGGTTCCTTCAAACAATCTCAGCTAGTGTATATAGGTGACAGGTTGATCCACTTTAGCATCTTTAGTACTATCTGCAATCAGTAAAACTAGAATGGTGCTAAAGAGTGGTCAGACAATCAAATATAAATCTTTATCAATGTCCCTATCTAATACTTATGCAAAAAATAATTTTGAAAAATATTTTAAATAAAAACCAAAATAAAAACACATACTAGTAAACTCCCCCTCCCAGACTTAAATTACACTGTCCCAGTGTAACACAGCCGGAGTGAGATAAATAAAATAAATCATAATAAATAAATAGAACAAGATAGAACGATTTAACCTGATCGACAAGGTGTCGATCGATTCGTAGTGGTGTACGTCGATCGTTTGTAATGGTCGTGTGGTGTCGAGCGATATTAATGGTACGTGTCGGTCGACGGAATCATCATTCTACTCGGATCTTATAAAAACTGCAAAAATAAATCCGAAAAATAAAAGTAAAAATGAAAAATAATAAAATAAAAGAAATAAAAGAAAACCTAATAGTGGGTTCCTTCCCACTCAGCGCTTTGTTATAGTCATTTAGCTTGACTGCGGTAGGTGTGTGACTCATGGGGTGTAGAAAGTTGCGATCATTGGACAACAATCATCAATTTTGTGTCTCCTACTGTTAAACCATGTGGCAGTGAAGCTTCTTGTGGCATCATCTGACCTTAGCTGTTTCTTATCCATCTTGAGGACTGTATCTTGAAGCTTCCTCAAGGAATTCTCAATGTATTCGATGTTGCCAACTTTCCTGTCGATGGTCTGGTAGGTGTATACGGACAACTCACTCAGCTCATTATGTAATGCATCGACCTTGTCATGAATTAACTGATATCGGTCTGCCAAGGACTCGGTGTCGATCGATGCTACTAGGTGTGCGTCAGTCGTGTCGCTGGGAGTTCTGTCGGTCGACTCAGTATCAACTGTGTCGATCGATATTGAGCGCCGTCCTTGGTACTTCAAAGCACGTATATTGCCCTTCATCTGGCGAGTAGTTCTGCAGAGGCTGTACACTCGTTCGTGACAGTGTTATCAATGTCATCACAGGTCCCGTTGAGTATCCTCTCCATAGCATCCATAGCTTCGCACAGCTCATGTTTGATCTGATCAACTTCTGCTGTATTGCATGCTCTCTTTGCTGGTGGTGGCTCGATGTCGATCGATATTGGTCTAGGCCTGTCGATCGATGTCGCGTTTCTGTCACGAAGACCAAGTTGATCTTGAACTCTGCTCAAGTCTTGTTGTAGCTTTTTCAGCTGTTGTGACAGTGTATCCAGGTATCGCATGATAGGTGAACTGAAATGATCATGTTTTTCCTTGTATGCTTTCATCCTATCTTCCATTGCTGTGAACCTTGTGTCGATCGATGGTGAAGACTGTGTGTCGATCGATGGAAACGTAGCATTCTGAGCCTCATCTTTCTTGCGAATTGACTCCAACTCCTTTTGTAGAAGATCAATCCTCTTGCTTAACCATTCGACATTGTTGTTAAGAGGGCTGTACACGTCTCGAAATCCGTGTATTGATGTAAGCAACCTCCCATTCATCTCTCTTAGGTGATGAACATTCTGGTCGGTCCTTGGATGTAATCTTGCCGATGTCGATCGATGGTACAGGTACAGTGTCGATCGATACTGGTGGCGTAGCTTCCTTCTCAAGCATGGTTAATATGTTTCCAAGCTCCATTCTTAGCTCAGCTATATCACTTTGGAAATCCTTGTAGCTGATATCCAGAGGCTGGAAAGTGTCTTCCACCAATGTGCGCATGTCTGCCGCAAGGTGTGCCTGAGCTCTCCATACATCAGTCACCATATCATCTATCTCCTCTCTACTGTAGGGTACTGGTGGTGGTCTGTATGCATAGTAAGGGCGTATGTGTTCTGGAAGGCGTAAGCAACCTTTGTGAAAAAGAGATGCTCTCTCCAGAATTCTCCTTATGTTCTCCTTGGTAACAGGGATGATTTCACCATCAACTCCTCTAGCATGGCCAAACCCATCTCTGTAGACACCATATTCATCCTTTGCTTCCCACTTGAATCTCCTTGATCCATCAGGATTAAAGGCACGTTGTCCAAACTCCAAACGTTTGTCGGGCGATCTGACTCTTGATCTATCGATCGATCTGGGATATCCGCCGTCGATCGATGGTGATGAAACGATGTCGATCGATGGTGAACTCCTAGGTTGACCGAAGCTTTGAGGAACTGTATCCTCCCTTGTGGTGACGTGGTGGTTATCCTGGACATGAGCTAGGATGTCTGGATTGCCACGTTGCTGTGTGAACAGGTTTTCTGGTCCATTAGCAACCTGGAGGATGTCTGCTATGTCTTCTCTGGTTATGTGCAGAACACTTCCATCCATTTCTCTTGCATAGCCATATGTGTCCCTGAAAATACCAAATTCATCAGGAGTTAGTGAAACATTCCTAATATCATTAGGTTCATGAAATTAAACTCTGTTGAAGGCGTCGATCGATGGTGATGTGGTGGTGGCGACCAACGGTGATCGTCTAGCTGCATGGTTGGATCAATTGTTCATGGTGTTGCAGTCCTCCATTGTTAAGTTTCTGAATGCTGGAAGCTGCTGGGTAAAAGGTTTTGAGTTTTGAATTTTCGTGGCTGGTGTTGTCAACCTTATATATCCATGTGTTGCCCTAATCGGTGAAATTCTGATTTTGTCCCTTAAGTCGTCCGGGTTAATATCGATCGATGTGATGCTGGCGATATCAATCGATGGACACTGTCGTTTTGCTGGATGGAGTAGATAATCGATCGATGGGGGGTGTAAGACCCGAACCCGGCCGGCTAGGCCACGGTCGATGCCTCACGTCGCTCGGTCCATACCCTGACCGAACCACTCAATTTTTCGATATTTATCTGTACTTTCGCCTAAGGGCAAAGTCTATCTTAGACCTTAGCTTAAGACTATCTTAGTCATTCCCTAGCTTAGATCCTTTCAACTTATGCACAGCGTAATATTATCTATCAACCATTGGTCTAAAACCAATCTAATACTTGTCAGGTCGAATCACCTTAGCCATGATCAGTAGACACAAAACTACTACCAGCTCCAAGGTTGATCCTGAACCTAATCCAAGTCATACAATAACTGAGGTTCCATTCCCCTAACCATTCTATCTAGATGTATGCAATATTGCTAGATCATACCTTTGCCACATCCACGGAGCTTGATAGCTCTTTGTCTCAGCTGCCTTAGCTGTCTAGCTAGCTCATCCAGCTAGCTGAACTGAACCACTTCACTTGAGGTTCCCAACTCTCTTCCAGCTGATTGAGCTGCGAGGTAGCTTTGCCTAGCTCCCCATCCACTCGTCCAACTCCCCATTATACCTGTATAAACTCTCCCCTTAGGTACTTAGTCATTCAACCAACCATCCCCACAGACCAAGTACCTTTGGGAAGTCTTCAGCTGCAAAACCAACCACAAGCAAACATGCTCCAAAAACTAATTAAAATTCATGATAATTCATGATAATTCATAACTAAGAGAATGGTCAAGTCAGATTTCACAGAACCGGCCTCGATCATACTGATCTCGCCCATGAACAGCCCATATGGCCATAACTGACCACCTCTAAATCAATGAGATAAAACTAATCTTTCACCATGATAATTCATGATAAATACCCATTAAAAGATATTTAAAGTCGGATCCTAACAATTCCTTCAGGAACTATCAGATCTCCACTTACCTGCCCAACCAAGGCCATGGAGAGATTTCTCTGAATCGGCCACTCCAGGGTTCAGTACCTCCATGTCTGAACATCATAGAACAAGATTAACAATGCCCACCAGTTCCTGAGTCAATCAACCAACCACCCCACATGACTCAGAACTGATGAGTCTTCACACATACCTAACCGGCCATGGAACCATGTCCCAATGAACCTGGTCAGTCTTGCTCTTCTTCATGGCTCTCAGCCAATCCTGTACCAACCAAAGGTTGATACCTGTCATACCATATGATTCCATTACCTCATTGCCGCGGCCTGAAGCCATTGGTAATGCAAAACCATGGATCAGGTTCACTCATGAATCACTAGTTGCTGTATAGCATCTAATTACCATCCCATATGGATGAATTAGTTCAACTATGATCCGCCCCTTTCTCCAGGGTCCTGTATCCCTACAATACATCACAATATATGGTCTCCAAGGGCGTGCCACACTTGGCCTCATATGCACCTCAAGAGGCACCAACATAAACCACAAAGTAATCATATGTACATGTTACCTTAGACTTGATCTTACTAGATCTTGTGCTTCCTGTATCATGTCTGGCCATGCTCCTCCATTGCACGCCTCTATCAAGTCTTATCATATACCTCCAGTATTGATAAGAACCAATCATGGGTCGCACCCATCATCCATTCCATGGAACTCCCATGAAAACAGTTTCTGCACTGCATCCACCTTCAAGGCTGTTCATGCCTTTGGAGTGGAGTCCGGCCTTCTCCATTCTCTTCTGGCCATTTGCGTGTGTTACCATGATGTAGAGGAAGCCTAGGGTGTGTTCATCCATGATCAAACACCATCCAAGGGTCGTGCATCACTTCCCACTTCAGTACCCATGAAACTGCCTTTCTACACACCACTGCCCTTAAGGCTGCTCTTGGACTTTGAGAGTGAATCCGGTCATCTCCCTTCTTCCCTGGCTATTTGGATGTGTAGTAAGGATGTAGAGGAAGCCTATGGTGTGGCAAACCACAATCAAAACACACCAGAGGGTCGTTCTCAACTCCCTTCTTGATTGCCATCAAAACTGCCTCTTTGCTGCCTTCAAGCCTTTCTTGGTCTTGGATTGTGTAATCCGACCATCTCTCTGTTTTTCTCTGTTTTTCTTTGTGTTTCAGGAAGAAGAATGAAGTCCTGGCGTGCCTGCAAAGGCACGGACTTTCCCTCCTTTTATAGAAGAAGGGGTGGTTACTTTCCAACCATTGCACCTTTTCGGTATTAATTATGTCCATTGATTTAATCAATGGTACAGATTGCACCCATTCGCCTATGGTAGTTACCAGACGTCCTTGACATGCCTAACTGCTCCTAGACATGTCACACACAAGTCCTAGCTGGTTGCCCAAGCCCCTGGTTCAACCACAAGTGCCCACCGGCTCACCGGCACACCCGGGTGGTCCACATGGTCTGACCACTGGCCGGACCTGGCCCAACTGCCCAAGACTTGAACACTCAGTCTAGCTGAGTTGAGCTGATCTCCAGCTGACCCAGATGAGTGAGCTAGTTCATCCAGCTCAGGGAGCTGACACACTCTTCAGTGAGCTACACTGAGCTGCACTACACTTCATCTAGCTGGTCGAGCTTGCTCACTGCATCGCCCAGCTGCCATACACTTTGTACAGCTCCTTTATACTTGTCTCCTTCTTGGTTTAGCTATATCTTAGCTTCCTGATGCCCTTAACCTTACTTCCAGGCCATGATACCCTTGTGTTTAGGTCACATGAGCTGACTGGTGCGTCTCCTTGCACCATGGTCGATCCTAAGGATCATATCTAGGATCAGGGACATGACAGGGGGCGTTTGATGTCGATCGATTTTGGGAATCGATTTGCAAATCTATCATTCTCCAAGTAGTTTTCCCAAACTCTCTCTTCCCAATAATCTTCATCATATTCTTCACTGTGGTCTCCACTGTGGGAAGAGTTGGCTATATCTACTGCAAAACTCTCATGAAATCCGCTATCTGCCCAACTCCTCACTGAGTAATCATCTTCTTTACTGATGGGTGGGATGGCGAAATTCGGGTAGCAATGATTTGGTAGATCGAGTTCATCATCTGGTGGGTTTCTGTTGATCGATAATCCATGGTGGTTGTCGATCTCCTCTGACTTGCTGGTGTCGATCGATGATGTTAAGGTGCTGTCGATCGATCCCGAGTACTCTGTCTCGTACTCGACTTCACAATGACAAACTGCAATTATACCAAGATCATCTTCTTTTACCACGGTTTTGGCTGGTGGTTTTCCTAGCTTGACAGGGTCGTAGTGGATCTCTGGATCTATCAAAGTCAAGCACATCCTGTTGGTTTTCATGTCACATATAGCTCCTACTGTAGCCATGAATGCTCTTCCAAGTAAAAGGGAAGAGTTCCAATTTAGCTTGATATCTAGGACATGAAAATCCATAGGGACGATAGCATTACCAATCTGAACTTCCAGGTCTCTGATCAAGCCTCCAGAGTTTTTCTGAGTGTAATCCACAAATGTAAAGATATCTGGTGAAGGCTCTACTTGCAGACCCAGATGGTCTGCCATGACCTTTGGTAAGATGCTGACTGATGAACCAGTGTCACAAAGTGCATGAGGAAATTAAATCCCTTTTACCACACAGGGTATTGCAAACTTCTCAGGATCACTATTCTTCTTCAAAGTAATCCTTTTTGCTCATATCTTCTCTGACATTGTCAAACCTTCTTCTAATGTCATTTTCAGTCTCCCTTGTTTCTCTGAAGAACATCCACAATCTGCTTGTGAAGTAAACCTCCTCAAAAGGTTTCTCTGGTGGGATCCTGATAACTCTTTTAGTGAAACCATCAATCTCCTTCTCATTAGCTTCCCTCTTAAGGTTCTTATGAATCTTCTCTTTCCTACTCCTTAATCTTCTTCCTTCAGTTCCCTCTGATGTAGGTGTAGTGTTTGAAAGGTTACCAGTAGTGTCTGTAGGGTTAGCTTGTGGTTTCGGTGTGGGTCGAAGTGCATTGATTCGGTTACTGTCTATCGATGGCAGTTGCACTCGGTATGTGAGAGGTGCGTGTCGATCGATGGGTGGAGAAAAGGGTCGATCGATACGTTTCTCATCTTTGTGTCGATCGATGAGTGGCTCGTCTCGCCGGTCGATATCTTCGTAGGTGTGGGTTGGTGGGTGAGGATGCGAAGCCGCGAATTCAACATGTGTCAATATCCTAACCGCGTTGCAATCTGCAGTCGAATCCGGACATGACATAGTTGATGTCGATCGATGTGGACTAGATGGTGTCGATCGACACCATTGTGATCCACCGAAACTTAGTGAACTTTCCACTTCAAAGTCTCATTCTTGTAGCTTCTCATGTTTCACCACTTGCCAGAAATCATCATCTATATTGGCATTCACGTGGTGTTTCCTGGTTCCTTCCCCTACTTCCTTAGAAGTTCCAATTTTCCTGATAGAGTCTTCAGTCTGGACAATCTGTGTCTCAAGTTTCTTAACTTGAGTGCAAATGGTGTCTATCCTTGTGGTCAGATAGTTGAAGACAGAGTCAATCTTCCTATTGAAGTCTACTGTGAGCTTCTGCTGTCCTTCTAGAACTCTATCAATCATTGCATCAAACTTACTTTCCTGGGTGGGTGGTGGTGGGTTTTGGTAAGCTGAGTTGCCGTAGTTCCTGGTGTTGGTGAAGGGTTTCTGATACTGTGAACTCTGGTTGTAGTTACTCTTCTGACCACTGCCAAAAAAGATTTTGTTTCCACTCTGGTTTCCATATCTCTAAAATCCAGTACCTCCAATGTAGTTCACATCTCCCTCTGTATCATCATCTCTAGCCTCTCTTTCTTCAGCTGAGCAGACTAACTGCCCCAGAAATGCATGTAAAGCATCTATCTTGGCTCAGACTTCATTCATCTGGTCTTCACCGATGGCTGCAACCGATTTCTTCTTGTCAGAGTCAGTGTTCTTGGTGCTGCTGCTGTTGGCTAGGTTCTCAATAAGTCTCACAGCCTCTACTGGATTCCGGATGTTGAAGTTCCCCTCGCTAGCAGTATCAAGAGCCATCTGATACCTCGAGGCGATACCTCTATAGAAAGTGCTTAGCAGCTGCACTTCATTGAATCCATGGTGTGTAAAGTCTCGCTGGAAGAAGTTAAATCTGATCCACTCGTCTTTAAAAGTCTCACCAGGCTTTTGCGTGAAAGTGACGATTTTGCTCCTTAAGTCTTCAGTGTGTGCCTCATCAAAGAAATTACGCAGGAAGGCGTTTTTGATGTCGGCCCAGGATGTCAGTGATCCTGTAGGTAGCTGCTTGAGCCAGTGTGAAGCTTCTCCAATCAGCGAGTATTTAAAGAGCTTGCAGAGTAGGTAGTCCTCAGGGACTCCATCCATACGAATATCAGCGATAAGATCCTCGAACCTCTCTAGATGGTCCATAGGATGCTCGTGTGATAACCCATAATAAGGTATCTGAGACACGAGAGAGTAGTACTGAGGCTTAAGCTCGAAGTTCGGCTTCTGAATCTCTGGAAGTCGAATAGATGATATGTTGGTGTAGTACTCGTCTGGACGATTGTAGTCTGCCAACGATCGTGTTTGAGCTTCTCCTGTAGCCTCAACTTCAGGCTCAGGGATTATGTTTCCCCGTGCGTCTAGCTTCTGACCTATTGCATTACGCAGATGACCATCTTGGTAATACAGGTTTCCATTCTGGTCGTGCGTGAGAATAACAATCGCAAACATGCTTCGCGGGTTAGTGTCGATCGATGTACGGTGTGTAGTATCAATCGATGTGGATCGGCGAACGGTATCGGTCGACGGTGCTGTCTGAGTCTCGGTCGACGGTTGAACGTGAATATCAGTCGACGGTACTGCAATTCTGTCGATCGATGCGGAGCGTAGGTCTTTGCGGATTGAGCGTTCCAAGTGTGCAGGATTTTCTGAGAATAGTAGTTGATTTCCCATGTTGCTTCTGGTACTGCTGGGCATGTACCTGAAAAGACAAGAAAAATTTTAATCAGAAAGGGGGTAAAAAGAAAAACCTAAGATTAATAAGATTAAATCTAATGGCGATCAAAGCTCCCCGGCAACGGCGCCAAATTTGATAGTGCTCAAATTACCCAGTAGAGCTTACTCTCTCAAATAAGAGGTACAGCTGTAGTACTTAGGGATCGAATCATGAGGAGCTGGGGAACCAATTAAATATAATCTACTAATCAATCCTAGGTGAAGTTGGTTTTAATGATATAAATATAAATAGCAATTCCTAAAATGAGCAAGGTAGTTGCTGTAACTAACAAGATGATGGGTTGTTTAAATGTGATAAAGAGTGCTAGAATTAGGGCTTTTATTCAGGAATGGAGATTATAATGTCTATAAATGCCTAACAAGTTGCTTGCATGATATATTAGAACTCAGTCGCTTAATCTCAGTAATGTCTCACTGGTTAAATAATCTAGATCTCTGGTCTCAACTGTCGTATGTTGACACAGAAAAAGAGTCAATCGATAATCCTTTAGAGATATCGATCGATACACCTTTCGCTCGGCGATCGATTCACCTGTCGGAATATCGATCGACGACTTATAGATATGCCTAGGCGCGAGCCGATAATGAACACTAGATCTCAAGGAGGACGGTTAGCTCTTCTCTAGAAGGTACTAGTTCAAATAGATAATTTAAGATTATCAGAGATCCTAGTGATCTATATTCTAGTTAGCTACTCTAGAACAAGCTTAGGGTGCAATCTATTTGATGAATATCACAACTTAGCAATTATAGTTTGTGGCTAATCCCACAAACCTATTTAAACCCTAGATCTAATAAGTAGACTACTCAGACATAGCTAAGCAATTCATAACAATAGATAGATGAAAGAATTGCATAGATAGAATAAAGTTGAAATACAAAAGAAGATGAGAAATCTCTCCAATCTCTCGAAACAAATAAAACTCTAGTCTCTCTCTCACATTCTCTGCTTTGTGGTAACTTAGACTTTTTCAAAGCTTGCCGTCAAAAACACTTTGCAGGAATATTTAAGCATTTCCACTAGGTTAAAAAATCATCAGGGGCAATCTCATAATTTGGTGAAGTGTTGGTGAAGTAGTCAGCTAAACCATTTCGTCCTCGATATCGATCGACAACACTAATGTGTATCGATCGATTATAATCTTCTAGTACGTGGATCTTCTCAGCTACATCGATCGACAACTCAGGATGAGTATCGATCGATTATTATCACAATATTGACTTCCGACTTGATCTTGAATGGTCAACTCGGGTGTATCATCTTTTATACTCCAAAATGCTCCAAAAACATCACTTTCTCACAAAATGCTCCTGAACCTGAAAACATACCTAACAGGCTAGAAAACAGATTTAATATATAATAAAAAACTAGTATACCATGGTTAAAAACGAGTAAAATCCATGGTATATCATTGGACTATCTCTGAGCTTGATCTCCCGCAAGTGTCGGAGGAGTTGGATCTTGGGGAGCCGTCAAACGCAGGAGGCGACGCAGACTCTTGATTTTTTTTCTTTTTAATTTCGCTTTGTTGTTGGATAATTACGCCACCGCGGAAATTCCATTTTTCCTAGATTTCGTGGGTTTAAATTTGAATCGTTCAGATATTATCGGTTTTTCTTTTTGTTTGAGTTTTAAAAGAATCTTTTGCTGTTTCAGATTTCCTAAAATATTTTTGTTAGGATATTTGTAATACTTCGTCCTTTATAAGACCTCGAAGTTTTGACTTAGGTTTCATCCGAACAACTTTCGAACTCCCTTCTTTCTTTCCAAGTAAAGCGATTATGTCAACAAGAAGATCGAATCCCCGCGAGGCCGATAAGTCAAGGAATCGAGCCGGCAACGTCGGGCGGAGAGGATTCGATCCGGTGATGTTAGCGAGGCGCTTACTGAGGTTCTTCGTGAGGAAACCCGAGTTCCCCAGGTTCCTTCTAGACAGGAGAGCAAGGAATCTGGTGGCAAGGACTCGGCTATTTGTGTAAAGTCGAGTAGTCCTACTGGCTTGGAGGGTCGCGAACGTCCCTCCAAGAAGGAGAAGACAAATGGTTCTGACCATCGTCCGAGTTCTCTTGGTGATGGGGTCGCGAAGCCGTTTCATTGGCAATTTACGCACTCCAAGGATTGTCCGATTACGGAGGATCCGGATAGTGTGGCTCATCTAGTAAGGCACTTTAAGCCTGCTGGTTGCCCGCTTCCTTCCCTTCGGAACATGACCGAGCTTGAAGCTTAATTCAAGATGGCGGTGGCTCATGCCAAGGTTGGTTTCCTTATATTTTGAACGACTTGTTCGAGCTTATTCTGAACCGTTTATAATTTATAGGCCATGGAGGCTAATAACGAGTTCGCGGCGACCTTGGAACGGTGCCTCCAAGATGTTCCGCGATCTGACGAGCTTCTCGAAGTTAAGAGGTTCGTTAGGGAACTGAAGTCAAACCTGAAAATATTTCAGGAGCGTGATCGTGCCAACGCCGATCGTTTGTCTGTTGTAGAGGAATCGGAGAACCGAATTGCTTTGCTCGAAGCTCGTCTTCGTATTGCGGAAAACGAAAGGAAGTCGACCCTCGAACGAGTTTCCTCGCTTGAATCGCAGCTGGAGTCGGATGCCTCGAAGCATGCCGACGTTCTTCGAAATTCGATTTATGAGGCCAAGAAAGGCTTGGCTGACGGTTATCTGGATATTCTGACGTCTTTGAAGGAGAAATGGGAAGACGAGCGATCTAAGGTTATTGACGAGCTTCAGCTTGGGGAGGTCGTCGCGAGGATCAATCTTCTGAAGGAGATAATATGCAAGAATCTATTCGCTTCGGGTGAAGCAGAGCGATAGGGAGAGAAGGGAATCGAGCTCGGAGAGTTCGACGTGTCTGCGATGACCGAAAGGCTGGATCTTCCTCATGCTTCGGGAGATTGCTTCTCCAAAGGGGCTTTTGATGGTGATGGGATGAAGCACATGGACGGGTGCTTTGGGGATGGAGAGTTCGACGTCGGAGAGTAGTTTGTAGGAAGCTGCTCCTCATCGACTGCTTTCCTTGTTTTTAATCATTTATTTGTTTTTGTTATTGATTTTAATAAAGGAGATGAGTTTGAATGTCTCGTATTTTCTTTTTAAGGATAGAGTTCTGATTTTTCTTTTGAACTTTTGATCGAAACGAGTTGATACTCCGTCGATGCCTTGTCGGCGTAGAGTGAGGTTCTTACTAAAACAAATATGTCGTGTTTTCCAGCGGGACCGAAGTGTACTCTGAGACTTGATTAGGGCCTCGAGCTTACACCTAGTCGTTAGTAAGTAGGAGAATTGTATCGTGGTAAAACTTGTGTCTGGGATACTATAGATCTCGGAAAAATTGATTTTTTGATAAATTATGACTGTTAATTTATTACAATCGAATTTTGTACAAAGAAAGTCTGCATAGAAGGATCCTTTACTTGGATAAGTTGCTTGTGTTGCTGCAAAATGCTCCCTTCTTATTTTCAATGTTGGGAGGCGACTGAACTCATGTTGTGAGCTGCTTACGTACCCTTGGGAAGGGATCAAGTCTTAACGTAGTTCAATTGTTTCCCCTTAGTTAAGGGTCGTTTTGGATTTTGATCGTGTACGGGCGTTCGTACGGTTCTTGTCGGGGTTGCCTTGAGGTATCTGTTTTGGCCTAAGAGTGTGATTCGATGTCTTTGAAGCTCGCGAGGTAGCACGTCCGAGAACTTCTCTGACTTCCGCGAATAGTTTCGATGCCTTTTGTAGTTGGGAATTTCAGGCATTGGTGGTAAGTCGATGGTACTACTTTCATACTGTATAGCCAGGGTCTTCCTAGAATGGCGTTGAACGGTGCCGGTCGGTCTATTACGATGAATTCCACGATTTTCCTAACGTCTCCGGCAGTGACTGCGAGCTCGATAAATCCGAGGGAGTAAGTTGTTTCTCTTGCGAATCCGATGAGCGGGGTTGGTTCTTGTTTAAGGAGAGTTTTGGTGAATCCCATTCGTTTGAAGGCATCGTAAAATAGTACATCGGCTGAGCTTCCAGTATCGATCATGATTCATGAGAGCTCGCATCCTCCAACATCGAGTCGTAGAACGAGAGCGTCGTCGTGTGGTTGATCGAGGTCCGCGGTTTCGTTCTCGTCAAATGTCATTTCGTGGTCGGGGCCAGAGAGAGGTTCTTGGATTCTTAGAGGTCTTTCGGTTTTTCGCTGGTGAGCCTTAATTGAGTTGACGGAGTTACAAAATTTTGATTCTCCCTAGATAAAGTCGATACTTCGTATGATCTGGTTGTTTATAGCAGGGGAGAACCACTTCTTTTTTCCATGCAGACTGGTATTGCCTTTGCCCCCTAGACAGCTTGTAGCTGGGCTGCTGTATGCTGTTTTTCTTCCGGTTTCTGAGTTCGTATGGCCTCGCTTTTTCTAGCTGCTGTCTGAGTTTTGTAACTCTGTTGGCCAGTGTTGGCTTGATCGGTTTCCTTTTTGGTACAAACTCGAATTCCTCATGGAGTCCGGGGATTTGCATAGTGATAGTTATGTTTCCTGGTGCCGAGGTCGCTGTCATACCTTGGACGTCATATCGATTTCGTCTGTTTGTGCTTAGCGAGATCATGTCGACCCGTTTTTGGGAGCGAGTGGTGGTGAGTTTGGTGATTCAGCCTCTACCTTGCGAGCTCTTTTGTGGGAAGATGTTTTCGGCTTCCTATCGCTTTTCGGAGTTTAAGGGGTTTCGTCTTCTTGAGAGTTCTCTTCTTCCTCCTTTCTTTCCTTTTCACGGAGCGCAGCTCGACATTCCTCGGTTGAATGTCCTTTCCGTTTATGGAAGTCGCAATGCTTGTTTAGATCGAAAGCCGACGATTTGTTTTTCGCGGAGTTATCTATTGCGTAAGAATGTTGACCTTTGGTCGGTTGTTCCTTAGTTGTCGAGGTCTTTTTTCTGGCGGCATTTTTGCTCGCCAAGAATTGCTCTTTCAAGTTAGCTACGTCCTCCTCATACGTTGCGAAGAATGATGCTCGATGTAGCGGGTCGTCTAGTGACACTGGGGCCCTGACCGACATTTCTTCTTTAAATTTAGAGGAGAACCAAACGCCATTCTTCAAAGCGGCAATAGCTACTCCGTCGTTCAGGTTCGCGATTTTCGCTTTGATTTCCCTAAACTTGTTTATGTAGGCTCTTAGAGGATTTGTCTGGGATCTGATCTCGTATTGAACACTAGCTCGATGTTCGGCAAACTGAAACCTCGTCGTTCAGGTTCGCGAATTTCGCTGTCCCTTTAGCATTGATATCTTCTTCCTTTTATAAGCTAGACTCCGCTTGTTGGGCTCGAATATGGCCCGATAGCTGAATAATGAATAACAAAAGATGATAACGGGCCACGACAGGCCCATCACGAATTCAATCTTTGAAAGGAGCTAAGCTGGAGCCGGAGGCTGAGAGCTAAGGACTTTAACCAAAGAGGTCACGGTGAAGAGGAAGCTCACACCATAACAGAAGGAGCGCAGGATCCGGTCAAAGGAAGCTGTTGCGGATTCTTCAATAAACGGAGAAGATCTCGGGAACCAGTTGGTGACGATCAAGCGGGACCTGAGGCTATTTAAAGAGAAAGTGAATCAAGAAAGAAGATCTATTCAACCCATATTCCACTCGATACTCTGAAAACATTCTTATTATTGTAACATTCTTATAATCTTTGTATTCATCGAAGATCATCTCATGTAAACGTTCTTTTACCGAAAATCATTAATACAAATCGAAGTTCATTCAACAAGTTCTTACGAGATTCAGCCCACAATTTTTTTTCCCTAATCCTTTTCTAAACTATAAACCTGACCTAAAATCAGGAGGTGAGTTTAATCCCTCACAATTGGCGCCGTCTGTGGGGAAGAAACAATCGAATCCCTTACCCTAACTTGAGGATGAATCCTACCGATCAGACAACAAATCCGTCTGACCTTAACCTCCCGATTCAGAGCGATGGCTCACCGAACGATGGAGGCTCTAGTCTCGTAACCACGGAGCCTCGACGTGGCGACCACCGATCTGGGCAACAACCTCCGGCTAGCGCTCGAACGAGCCAGACTGCAACCGGAGCTACTAACCCGAGATCATCAAGTGAAACCGCCCCCGGGCTTCCAGTCACTGAGAATCCTCAGCAGCAAGCCAATCCGAATCAAACGGAGGCTCAGCTCTCTGAGATTCGTCAGATGATGATGCAATTAGTAGACAAAGCTCAGGAAAGTGAGCGTACGATGCATCAGCTAGCTGTTCGTCAGCAACGATTCGAAGAGATAACTAGATCTCTAAACACAACAACCCAACCACCGCAACGTCAAGCTCCGGGGGTCACCTTCCGAGATCGATTGACCGATCCCTCATTCCCCCGAGGACGTTTAGACTTTTCTCCTGATAGCACTGCTCCGGAAGGACGGGGATTTGCTTTCCAGACACCTCATACTGGGACAGCTCCCGTGTTTAATCCTCCTATCACCAGTGCTATGGGAAGTAACGTAGCGACAACCAGTTCCACACCCAGTCAGGTCGCTGACCGGAGCACTCGCTTACCTCCTCCGCCGCCTGATTTTAGGTCCGGAGCAGGAGTATCCTTCCCATCTGGGGGCAGAACATCAGCTTTGGTTTATCAAACCAGAAGCTCAACCCCGAATGGGGACGGGTATCAAAGGATATAATCCGATAACCCAAGAGCTAGTGAGCGACTTAGCCCACCAACTGCATGGGAGGATGAGCCAACACGATTCCGTCAGGAACCTGCCCCTCGGGTACCTACTAACGACCCAAATGTCCTTCCCTTAGAGGGACCTGAAGCTATCCGTATATACATGGAACGAACTCACGCAGCTCTCCAAAAATTGGGAGCTCAAGTCCATAAAGCTACGAGCTCAGCTCCCGAAATCGATAGCTTGATCGAGGAAACCCGTGGAACTCCATTCACTGACAGAATTGTCAGCTCCTAGATAAGAGATACCCGAAAAATCAGAATCCCCGAGTATGATGGGACCTCTGACCCAAAGGCCTATTTGAGAGCTTTCCGATTGGCTATCGTGAAAGCCCATTTTACACAGGAAGAATGTGAAGCAGGTTACTGCAGGACATTCGCCGAAAATTTGGTTGGAACAGCCCTTGAGTGGTTCTCTGGTCTCGAACCAGCCTCGATAAATAGTTTTGATCAGTTAACTAGTGCATTCATGAAGCAGTACTCGACCCATATCCTGAAGCAAGCCTCTGAGGCCGACCTTTGGAAGGTCAGACAAGGAATGGGGGACTCACTACGAGTCTACATCGAGAAATTCAGGGCAGTAAGAACTAAGCTCTCGAATCCCAACGACCTAGTCGCCCTCGAGGCTCTTAGGAGAGGACTGTTCTATAAATCGAAGTTCTGGTCGGAGCTAACACTCAATACTCCTCCAACTATCGATGATGCTCTTCATAAAGCCACCAGATACATTACTTTGGAGGAGGAGATAGCTGCACTGGATAAACTCCACAAGAAACCTCAGAATCACTCGAAAGGTGAATCCTCTGAGGCAAAGGGACCTCATAAAAGGGGGAACCTCCGAAACAATCAAACTCAGGGTGAACATTCCTATGCAATCGAGGAGGACAAGGAAGAGAAACCTGTCGCCGCAGCAAACAAAACTCCCTGGTCAAAAGGCTTTGATAAAAACAAACATTGCTCTTATCATGATCGAGAAGGACACTCAACTGAGGAATGTTGGGACCTCCAACGACAACTGGCATCTAAATTCACAGCCGGAGAAATAAAGGGAGTGGACCTTAAAAAGCCACCACCTTATCAGAAAAGAGGTCCCAGAGACACCTCTCCGAAGCGCGAGAGGTCACCTGAGAAGGAGACCGATTCGCCACCTCCAGCTCCCAAGAAAAGAGTCGATATGATTTTTGGAAAATTCCCCCAAGTCGAAGCTCTCTTGAGCAAACCGTCCCCTCAATCGAGCCCCGACTCAAGGGTGGGCTGTATCCTTGGAGGATCAGATATATGTCAAGACTCCGTCAACTCCATTAAGAATCACGTACGGAAGGCTGTGTCTAACACTGGACCTATGCCTCCTAACCCCGAGTCCAATACTAAGATTTATTTCTGGGAAAGCGAGACCTCAAACCTTGACAGACCTCACGATGACGCGCTGATTGTCACCCTGAACATCGCAGGATACGAGGTCCCTAAACTCATGATAGACACAGGAAGCTCTGTTGACCTTATTTTCTACAACACCCTAAAAGGGATGGAAATAGACGACTACGAAATTATTGGCCAAAAAGCTAACCTCGTAGGCTTCTCCGGAGAGACAGCTACGTCATTGAGGACTATCAAGCTCCCAATCATAGCTGACGGAGTAATGAAAATGACCAACTTAGTAGTCATCGACAGACCTTCCACGTTCCATGCGATCTTGGGAAGACCTTGAATCCACAAAATAAAGGCAGTAGCCTCGACTTATCATCAATGTGTGAAATCCCCAACACCTGAAGGAATAACTACCATACACGGTAGCCAGAAGATATCCAGGATCTGCTACTTGGGAGGATTCGAAATGCTCAAAAAGTCCCCCCCCCAATAGCAATTACAGATCCAGGAGGGTCGCGAAATGCAACAAAATATTCAAGGTCCCCCTAAGAACCTCACCGAAAAAGTTTGCATTGACGACTCAAATCCTGAAAGACAGGTGAGCATCGGATCTGAGCTACCTCTTGAGACAAAAAAGGAGCTCATTGACTTCCTGAAAAGCAATGTCAAAACCTTTGCATTGTCCACCAATGACATGAAAGGCATAGATCCGAGCGTCACCACCCATAAATTAAAAGTAGACCCCACTTTCAAACCGATCAAACAAAAGCGTCGCAAACTGGGCCTCGAAAAGTCTCAAGCTGTTAACGACGAAGTTTACCGACTTACGAAAGCCGGGTCCATTCGAGAGGTACACTACCCTGACTGGTTAGCTAACCCGGTAGTTGTAAAGAAGAAAAACGGGAAATGGAGAATCTGTGTAGACTTCACCGACCTAAACAAGGCTTGTCCTAAAGACAGCTTCCCGTTACCTCACATCGACCGCCTGGTCGAAGCAACAGCTGGCCATCGACTCCTATCCTTCATGGACGCCTTCTCAGGATACAACCAAATCATGATGGATCCTGAGGACCAGGAGAAAACTGCATTCATAACCGAACGAGGAACCTATTGTTACAAGGTTATGTCATTCGGATTAAAGAACACAGGAGCTACCTATCAGAGGCTAGTAAATAAGATGTTTGCTGGGCAACTCGGAAAAACCATGGAGGTCTATATTGACGATATGCTAGTCAAATCCTCAGCTGGAGAAGACCATATCTCCCACTTAAGGGAATGCTTCGATATCCTCAATAAATACGATATGAAGCTCAATCCCACTAAATGTACCTTCGGGGTACCCTCAGGCGAGTTCCTAGGCTATCTCGTAACCGAAAGAGGCATCGAAGCCAACTCGCAGCAGATAGCAACCTTCCTAGAAATGCTGTCACCTAAGACAACCAGAGAGGTACAGAGATTGACTGGACGAATCGCAGCATTAAATCGATTCATATCCAAGTCCACCGATAAGTGCCTCCCATTCTACAAACTTCTAAGAAATAATAAGAAGTTCTTATGGGACGAGAAATGTGAGGAAGCCTTCAAACAATTGAAAGCTTACCTATCTGAACCTCCGATCCTATCCAAACCTGTAGTAGGAGAGCCACTGTACTTGTACCTCGCCGTATCGACTGCTGCAGTTAGCGGTGTCCTAGTACGAGAAGAACAAAACAAACAAAGGCCCGTCTATTACACCAGCAAGAGTTTAATAGACGCCGAAACAAGGTACCCTGCAATGGAAAAATTAGCGCTAGCAGTCGTAACAGCTGCCAGAAAATTACGACCTTACTTCCAATCGCACTCAATCATCGTAATGACCTCACAACCATTACGAATGATATTGCACAGCCCTAGCCAGTCAGGGCGATTGGCTAAATGGGCCATAGAGCTCAGTGAATACGACATTGAGTATAGACCTCGAGCAGCAGCGAAGGCTCAGGTCCTTGCCGACTTTGTCATTGAGCTAGCATCCGAGCAATTAGACTCCGAAATGGAATCTCCAAAATGGAGCCTGTATGTCGACGGAGCCTCATGAAAACAGGGCTCCGGGGTCGGTCTAAGGCTGACTTCTTCAGCAGGAGAAACCATTGAGCAGTCATATAGGCTCGGATTCAATGCCTCAAATAACGAAGCTGAATATGAAGCACTAATCGCAGGGTTGAAACTCGCCCTAAGCCTCAGAATTCGAGAGCTAAACGCTTATAGTGATTCACAGCTAGTAGCTAGCCAGTTTCACGGAGAATATGAAACGAGGGACGAAAGAATGGGGTCATATCTCGAAATCATCCAGAACCTCACTAGGCAGTTCGACAAATTCGAGCTAACAAGGATCCCACGAGGAGAGAACTCCTCAGCAAATGCGTTGGCTGCTTTAGCCTCCACATTGGACCCCCTCGTAAAACGGATTATACACGTAGAAGGAATCGAAAAACCAAGCATCGACATAGCTACTAAAGCTGAGATAGACAGCAAGCTAAAAGAGCAACCCGAAGGTACCTGTCCTGAAACGGTAGCTACCCAAGTTCTCACAACATTCTGGTTCCCAAAAGCCAAAATACGTAGCTCTAAAAAGCATACCTCCGGGAACACAATCCAAAACACGGAAGGTATTCCCCGAAAATCAGACTCCTTGGAGCCTAACCTCACGAATACCTCCGGGGGCACCAACTCAGACCCACTCGTCTGCAGAGTTAAAACCAGAAGCCGTTCAGCTCTCAAAAATTCATCTGGGGGCACCATCCAGACCCCGGAGAATAATGACGAAATTGGAGGTATTCCTCGGAATTTAGACTCCCTGGAGCCTAATCCTACGAATACCTCAGGGGGCACAACGACACCAGGTCCCGAACAGGAACCTCCCGCGTCTCTTCATAACAAAGTTGTTGGGAGAGAGGATTGGAGAATACCAATCACGCAATACATCCTCGAAGGAAAGACTCCACCGAATAAATGGGAGGCTCGGAAGCTCAAAGCATTAAGCGCGAGATACTGCATAATCGAGTCTATCCTCCACAAACGAAGCGTTTCCGGACCTTACCTAAAATGTGTCCATGGCCTCGTTGCTATGAGACTCATGAAGGAAATGCACGACGGCTCCTGCGGGAACCACTCTGGAGGAAGAGCTCTGGCCATCAGAATCAAAAGACAGGGCTATTTCTGGCCTACCATTATTGCAGACTGTGAGGTCTACTCCTCTTCATGGGACAAGTGCCAGAGGCATGCACCGATTATACACCAACCTGCGGAGAAGCTATCCAACATATCCGTCCCTTACCCATTTATGAGGTGGTCCATGGACATCGTAGGACCACTAGTAGCATCAGGAAGTGGAAAGAAGAAGCTACGCTTCCTCTTAGTCCTCACTGACTACTTCACGAAATGGATAGAGGCTGAAGCTTTCCAACAGGTAACCAGAGTTGAGGTCGAGCGATTCGTGTGGAAAGAAATCGTGTGTAGACACGGCGTCCCATATGAAATCGTAACCGACAATGGAGGACAGTTCATATCCCACGACTTCAAAATATTTTGTGAAAAATGGAATATTCTCCTGACCTTCTCAACACCTTGACGACCTCAAGGAAACGGCCAGGCGGAGGCTGCTAATAAATCAGTATTAGCAAACCTCAAGAAACGCCTCGGAACCCAGAAGGAACTCTGGTCAGAAAAGTTACCTGAAGTACTTTGGGCATGTCGAACCACCCCACGAAAGGCTACGGAAGAAACCCCTTTCTCCTTAGCCTACGGGATGGAAGCTGTCGTCCCAGCTGAAACCATTGCTGGTAGCCTCCGCCGGGAACTCTGTACATCCGACCCCGCAGCTAATGATCAGCTCCTAACGGACAGCCTCGATCTAATCGAGGAAAGGCGAGACCGAGCCCTGATTCGCATTCAAAACTATCAGCAAGCAATGGCACGACAGTACAACTCCAAAGTCAGGCCCCGACAGTTCGCTGTAGGTGACCTAGTACTTAGGAAAGTTTTCGAAGGAAACAAAGAACCAGATGCTGGGAAATTAGGAACCAATTGGGAAGGTCCCTATCGGATCATCCATGTGGTACGACCTGGCGTTTACAAGCTCCAAAAGGTGCGAACCCGGGGTACCTGAAATCAGATCGTGGAACGCCACGAATCTTAAGAGATACTATCATTAGGTACCTAAAATTCCTGAACTACGTTAGGCTTGATCCTTTGACTGTGTACGTAGGCAACTCCGTCATGAGTGCAGCCCGAACCTCATTTCAACACTTTATTCACCACAACCAAAGGGGGCATATGTCTGATTAAAATCACATAGCTCAAGCAGCAAGTGTATGATCATTATAATACAGCAACTGTATGATTATTATGATACCATGTATACAATTATCAATCAAACAATCATCCTCGATGTCTCAATTCTTTAACAACACAGGTCCCTACAAACATGGACCTAGGGTCCTAAAACCTTTCGGACCAGCTCAGGTCTCCATAAACCTGAACCTAAGGTCTTAAAATCCTTCAAACGAAGTCAAGCTTGATAAGCCTAAACCTAAGGTCTTAAAATCCTTCAAACGAAGTCAAGCTTGATAAGCCTAAACCTAAGGTCTTAAAATCCTTAGAAACTACCAAGGTCTTAAAATCCTTCAAACAAAGTCAGGTCTCCATTGACCTCAACCTAAGGTCTTAAAATCCTTAGAAATCATCAAGGTCTTAAAATCCTTCAAACAAAGTCAGGTCTCCATAGACCTCAATCCAAGGTCTTAAAATCCTTAGAAATCATCAAGGTCTTAAAATCCTTCGAACAAGGTCAGGTCACCTCGGACCTAAACCTAGAATCTCGAAATCCTCAACAAAATACAAAGGTCTTAAAACCCTTATCAAATTTCGAAAGGTCTTAAAATCCTAAGCAAGTTCCAATGGGTCTTAAAATCCCGTAAACAAATTCAGGTTCCCAAGAACCCCCACCTAAGGTACCCGAGTTAAACTCAGGTTCCTAAAAACCTTAAGCTAATTTCGATACTTCAGGAACCCCTCTTAAGGGGCCAAAAACGATCCAAGTCTCCAAGACTTATCATGAAATCAAAGATATAATTCGGAGGATTCACTAAACCTCTTAATTAGTAACCGAAGCACATTCCCTATCAAAACTCTTAACTAAATTTGAGGCCATCCAAAAAATGACTAAGTCAAATCGAAAGACTTGAAACGAAACTGAAAACCAAGTTTTGATAGATAAAAGGTTTAAAGGCCTCCTCAGGCCAACAAAGGTTCAAAAAGACCTTAACATAAACAAAGGTTTAAAAGCCTCCTCAGGCTATAAGTCTTAGAAATGAAAGCCCTCTGGGCGAAAGTCTTAAAACATAAAGAGCATCAGCTCTTAAACATCCTCGGTTCCACGACCAACTTCAGCATCTTTATCCTCCTCGATAGGATCACCTTCCTTGGCAAGGACCTCCACTCCAGCTTCCTGGTCAACACCTTCCGGTGCCGCTTCGACTGGGACTAGATCAGAACCCAAGTTAGAACCATATTCTCCGGAAAACGCCGGATTAAACATATTAACCTCAAAAGTACCTGAGCCCTCAGAGAGTTGAGGAAGAGGGAGCTTGCTGATCGAGAAGTCCGAGACCTGAGCCTTCTCGTACGCCGCAACAGCCTCTGGCATCATAGCCACCAAGCGAGCATACTCGTCTTCAGCACTCTTAATCTCGCCATCCAGCATGTCTTTCATGAGCTCAGTGTTGGCTTGAATCTCTTGAGCATGAACCAGTAGATCGACTTCATCTTTCTTCTTGGAGAACTTCTCCTTGACAGCAACCAGAACTTTGTTGTAAGCATCAGCTACCTCCCTCTTTCCTCTCCGGACGGCTAGCCTGACCTCAGCTTCTTTGTTCTTCTGGCTGCTCTGGGATGAAGCAATCAGCTCTTTGACTTGGTACTCGGCTATCTTTCGAGCAGCATCCAACTCCCCAATCTTCCTATTCTTCACCTGGAGGTCAATCAACTGGCTCTCGATCGTCCCTTGCTAAGCATCAGATTTGGAGCCAAGTCTCTTAACCTCAGCTTGAAGTTCCGAGATCAGAGCCCGAGTCTGATTGAGCTCAGCCTTGGTAGCCTTGACCAGATCAGTGACCTGAGCTAATTCCTCAGCACTGGGGGCATTGTGCACAGCGTCCTCGAACTTGAATTGAACCCTGTTGATAGCCCCAGCCATCTACAAAAACACAAACAATGATTTAGTGAACATCATCCAAAAAGAATTAAGCTAAAAAGATGAAATAAAACTCATACCTGACCCATGTGATGGGCAATGTCGACGTACTCCTCTTTGTTGGAGAGGTTAGCGATCGAGGGAAGAGCACATCCAGTTCTCTTCATATGCCTCATTAACGTAGCCAAACCCCATGAGTCATCTAAGACTGACCCAGGCTTCGAATGAGCAAAGTTCCAGCCAACGGTTTCCCCTAGAAGAGGAGGAGGAAGACCTCGAGGGTCTGTCAACTTGTTCTGTTCGGGACCTCTTGCTCCTCGGAGGCTCAAATTCTGAGGGATCCCTCGCCATTTGAGGATCAGCTTCCGTCATTGGAACCTCGGAGGGAAGACCAACTTCCTGAACTCTGGGCTCCGAAGAACCAACACCTTTAGCAGGAGCAGAGCCTCCCTCGTCAAGGACTTCCTTCACGGAGTCAAGGAAAGATCCTCCTTGGTTCTTGTCGCTTCCTCTAGAGGAGCTGGCAGCCTTGGTCGATCTACCCCTGGAACGGAAGGAGGGCTGAATAGGCATCTTCTGTGACTGAGTCTTCTCGGAAGTACTTGCTCCGGACGAAACTTTGAATACTGAATCACCTTCAGAGACTGAATCATAAATAGAATCGTTAATCTCATAAGACAAATTCAAACAATAAAAACCAGAAATCAATAATGGAAGGTTACCTTCTAAACCATTAACCGTTACTGAATCAGGAAAAGATGAATTATATCGATCAGGGAACCTGGCCAATCCGACTCTCGTGGTAGTGTAAGCTGCCCAGTTATTGGGGCTATGCTGCAGCTTTCTATGGAGAGCTCTGGTAAGTTTACCGGACAACTTGATAGGATCCTCAATCTCTGCAAAAGAATCAAAAGCAATTAGAACATCACGATAAGCAAAATAAATATGCAAATGTCCCTAAAATCCTAACCAGAAATGTCAGACCAAGAGGTCCTGAGGTCTCGGCCTACAGGAACCGTCGAAGGGTCAATCTTGACATAAGAATACTTCTTCCGCCAGTCATCATCACTGGCCGTAAACTTGAAGACGCCTAGCCCTGGACGACCGGGGAGGTAGTAGGTACCGCTTCCACCATCCTTGGAAGTACTCTCCTTTATCGAAAAGAGACTCATCAGCTCGGTCAACCCCACAAGAAATCCTTCCTCCTTAGCCCTAGTGATGAATCAGTTTATCACTCGAATAACCGAGGGACAAAGTTGGGGAAGGGCCAGTTGATAGTGATCTAGGAGGTCTAGCAAGAGGGTGGGGAGAGGGAACTTAAGATGGCACTTAGCGATGTACTTCTCATGAACACAGAACTAACCCTCTGGAACGGTTTCAGGGGTTTCGTCCTCGTTACAAGCCCTAGCTAGGTCACTCTTGCCGTGGGCTTGAACGATAAGGTTGGCGACGTCTTGGCTCTTTAAGAGCGACGGAAAGTGAGGACCAGAGGAGGCGCTCTTGCCACCTTTCTTCTTCATCCTCTTGACTCTTGCCCGATTGAGTCTTTAACTTTCTTCTTCCCGGTGTCCTTCATATTCTCTCCGGTTTCTTGTTTGACCTTCATAAGACGAGCACCGGAAGTAGAGATTTGAATTGTGCCGGAGCTTTCTTTTTTACTCATTATAAGTAAAGGGAAAAGAGAAGAGAGGTGAAAAGGGAAGAATCGGGTTGAGATGAGCAAGAATGGATTCTCTAGAGAACTTAGAGATGAAGATCGGATTCGATTAAGAAACAAAGATAAAAAAAAAAAAAGAAAAAAACGAGCAGTAAAATAAAAGAAGAGGGAGAAGTTACCTTGGAAACCGTCAGAGGCGTGGAGGAAGTGGAGAGACATGTAGTTAATACTCGCAGCTTTATATCCCATCATGTCTCGAAAATCGGAAACTACATTTTAAACTCCTCTTAATCTAAACCATCGATTTAATCGAAGGGAATTTACAGCCGTTCGATCAGATAGGAATATACATGGTTGAGATAGCTAGTAATCATGATCTCAACAAGAAAATCTAGGTTGGGCGGCTAGGTCTAGTTCCCGAGAATAACGAAGACTAATCTCGAGAGCTGGGGGCAACTGTTGGGCCCGAATATGGCCCGAGAGCTGAATAATGAATAACAAAAGACGATAACGGGCCACGACAGGCCCATCACGAATTCAATCTTTGAAAGGAGCTAAGCTGGAGCCGGAGGCTGAGAGCTAAGGACTTTAACCAAATAGGTCACGCTGAAGAGGAAGCTCACACCATAACAGAAGGAGCGCAGGACCCGGTCAAAGGAAGCTGTTGCGGATTCCTCAATAAACGGAGAAGATCTCGGGAACCAGTTGGTGACGATCAAGCGGGACCTGAGGCTATTTAAAGAGAAAGTGAATCAAGAAAGAAGATCTATTCAACCCATATTCCACTCGATACTCTGAAAACAATCTTATTATTGTAACATTCTTATAATCTTTGTATTCATCGAAGATCATCTCTTGTAAACGTTCTTTTACCGAAAATCATTAATACAAATCGAAGTTCATTCAACAAGTTCTTACGGGATTCAGCCCACGATTATCTTTCCCTAATCCTTTTCTAAACTATAAACCTGACCTATAATCAGGAGGTGAGTTTAATCCCTCACACCGCTATCCTTGCAACTGCTTTCGCGACCTTCTCGACTTCGGCGACCTCCTTTTCTACTTCGTTGACGTCGCTATGGGTCTTGTTCTTTTACGGTCCATTTTAAACATAGCCCATTTAGCCTATGTCCAAAATTGGGTCCAAAACTCGGCAACGGCGCCAAATTTGATATGTGCTCAAATTACCCTAGAGCAACCTTACTCTCATCAAAAGAGGTCAAGTTGTAGTATTTAGGGATCGAATTCACAGAGACTCTTGGATTACACAATAGATCTTATAGTTTTCGAAATAAAGCTAGATTGAAAAGTTTGAAAGCAGTAACTTAAATGAATTCAAGTGTAGACAGGAAAATTGATCGATATTCGGAAGCGTATATCGATCAACGAACAGGACAATTGTTCAATTTCAGATTATGGGGTTTGTTATCAATTCGGCAAATAGCTAGATCAAGGTAAACCATTAGGTATGACAAGTATGCTGTTTTTAAGGATTATAAAGGTTTTAAATATGGTTGTTCTCGAACTCAACTCTTAGGAACAATCTATATGATTGTCTAATAGCTGGATCTCAAGACAGTCAGTTGTCGCTTTTTCCATCTTAAGAAAGTATCGATCGATTAACCTTCCAGTAAGCATTACCGAGCAGGTTGATAGGTTCTCAGATTTACTACGGCAACTTTCGTTTTTAGCTAATTAATAAGACCAGACTAGTTTATTTTCAGGTAATTTACCATGATGTCGCTTGCGCAAATTAAATCTAAAATCTAAGTCAAGGGTGATCAATTCCTTTACTTAGCATTAAGTGCAACTAGAATGAAAGAACTATTAAAACACCCTAACAATCATGTCATGATCAGCAATACATAAATCAACCTTTGTTAACCTAAATATATTAGTAGGACTACTCAGACATATTCATAAGAAGCATAATCATGATGGTCTGAATAATACTTAAATAAAACTTAAGGAAAATAGAGTAAGAAAACAAAAGGAGTTTAAGATCTTCTCTGTTTATGCAGCTCATATCTCTCTCTCCAGGATAGATATCTTCTTTTCCAACTGACTCTCTAAGCTATTACTTCTCTCATTGGTGATGACTTTGGTGACTATCTTGTAGCCTCCTTGATTGCTTGCTTCTTCTCTTCTTAGTGCCTTCTTATTTAAATGGTACAAAAATCCTAATAGTATGGCCTAACAGGCGGCCAGGGTGTATAATGCAAATATGATATATTTTGGGTAAAACTCGTAAATCTTCTAATCTTCATTAATCGCGATTAGCTCTGTATCGATCGATATGGCTGGTGCCCAATCGATCGACGCTTGTGATTCTCTATCGGTCGATGTTTATATTGATGCATCGGTCGATACTCTCTTCAATAGTCAGCTCCGCGAGTAAGATGTAATATCTCCCAAAAAGATCTCAAAATGCTCCATAATCATCACTTTATTCGAATGGGTACCTAAACCTGAAATATCTCTAAAAGAGCTACGAAATGCATATCAAACCTTCGAAAACATATGAAACTTATGGATTAAATAGGTTAAAATATAGAGCATATCAACTATGAGACGGTCCTCCGATCTGATCCAATCCACGAAAACTGACGCATCACATGAGAAAGGCTTATCGTCCCTTGGAAATAAGGATATCAACAATCGACAAGCAAATACAGAGGAGAGAAACAGGAGAATCCGAAAGCATTCTTTTAAAGAAAACAAAGGCCACAGCAGGGCCATCGTTCAAGTAAAACAAAAAACAAAAGGCGCGAAGGCGTGTTCAAAGTTTTAAACCCTCATCGAGGGCTGCAGAAAAATAAAAGAAAACCCCTACATAGGGGATGAGAGTTCTTAAGATCGGGATCTAGTTCGTCGGGGGATCATCAGCAGAGGGCTTGGGAGTCTTCACCATCTCAGCATATCTGGGAATCGGGGGCTCGTCCTCAAAGGAAGGATTTGGGAGGCCTAGAGCTGAGCGTTGGTCATATTGACCATCTTGTATTGCTCCAGCGTGGCCGCGAGATTCCAGCTCTCGGTCTCCTCCCTTAGCCATTCTCTCATTACTTCCCAGTAAGCCACCACCTTGGCGCCGTTCACCGCCACAGACTTCTCAGCCTCGAAGGTATCCGCAGCGCTCTTCAGCTTGCATATCTCCTCCTCTCTCTTCTCCAGCTGCTCCCTAAGAGAGACGTTTTCCGACGCCGCCAACACTCCTACTTCATCTTGATTCCTCAGCTTGATCTTAAGCCCCTTGATCTCCTTCTCCTGGGCCAAAACTCTGTCCTTCTCTTCATGAAGCTGGGAGGTCAAAAACATCCACTTCGGCCTTCATGGAGGTCTTATCCTCCATCCTCTCCCCGAGATGGTACAGCTGAGCTACCACCTGCGTAAATGAAACCCAACCTACTAAGCAAACAAGAGAGTCATATAAATGAGAGAAAGGCGAAACATTACCTGAAGCAAGTCAACCTGGAGGGATCGGATGGCAGTGGAAGAATTTTCCTCTGATGCTAGGAGAACCGGAGTAGAAGGGAGGACCTTGGCAGTAAGGTTGGCTAGAACGTTCCTCATATCGAAGGGCCACGATGGAGATTCTTTCGGAGCAGCCCTTGACGTCTTAGGCTTCTTCTTAGAAGAGGAAAGAGCCTGAGCCGATCCAACCTTACGCTTGTTGCTCCTGATGAACTGAACCTCATGATCATCCTCAACGGAATCGGCCCGCCTCAGAGTAGCCCACTTTGCCGCCATTGCTGCTTTAGCCTTATTATACTCTGCCAACGCCTCGTCTCCTTTAGCTCCCGACATGTTACCTGAAAATGCAGCACAAGATGGAGTCAGAAACCACTCAAAGAATAAAAGAGGATAAATAGATACTCACCCCAGATACTGCAACTTTCCAAGGCTTCTCTATACACGAGATAGGGGATCTTACGGCTTTCTATGGGAAGCTTCAATATTTGCTTGATTTTTTTATTTTCCTTGAGAATTATCCAAGCAAGGCGTGTCTTCAAAAAGAAACAACCAATATCAGAATCAGGCTATCAAAAGGGCCACTTCGAACTCCTATGACCCATTAGCTCTGCGCCAAATCGGAGAAAAGCTTGGAAGATGCATGAAAGCAAACTTCTCGGCCCAATGACCCTGGAAGACAGGATGTCGCTTCCTCTCCCTCTTATGTATCTCCTGAACCAGGAGCACCTTACTGCAAGGATGAAGGTGATATCGTCCTTCTATGGTGTTCATCGGAGAAATGGAGTAAGAATTGAGCACCTCCGCAACATTGATGGTGAAATCCTCGACATCACCGAGGTTCTGCATGGCAATCAATGCTCTCCAGGCGGGAGGATTCAGCTGGCCCAAAAGATCCCAAATGTCTCAGATATCTTGGCCACCAACGAGGGAACTCGATCTCTGAAGCCTGACTCAAAGAAGCCTTCATACACCGGCACCTCGTCAACTTCAAAATTGGAAACTCTATCGACGGGGCCGGGAATCCGAATGATGACCTCATCAGAGAGGTCGTATCTCTTTCTCCAGCCCTCTACCTCCTCCACTCCAATCGACGAGAGAGGACCGACGGGAGGAAACCTCTCCATTGCAGCGACCGGTGAAGCTTCCTCATGACCTGGACTCTCAACCACCTTGGTGAGATCCAGGGAGAAGTCGGAGGAATCCATGGATTCGGAGGGATCGACGGCGATACCTTTTCTCTTTGACCTAACCCTAGCACCTATGGAGGAAGAACTCTAGGAAGGATTCAATCTAGCCTTCATCTCTGGGGCAGGAATCAGTAAAGGAATACAAAATGAAAGAAGGAGAGAGAGGGGGAAAAGAATATTACACGTGAAGATCTGAGCTTGGAGAGAGGGAATCGCTGAAGATCTTTGAAAGAGAAAAGGGAAAGTGAAGTGTTTGCTAGGCGGCAAGATCTGGAACCCAGAGTTAAAACCCTAATTGAGACTCCACGCGCCAAAAATGTGCTCACGGGGGGAGCAGATACCGAGGAACTTCAAGAAGGGCGCGTGTTCTGCGAGTTCACCATTTTCCCTCCAAGAGGAAATTCAGATTTAGATCTCGAAGAAATGCTATTGGGACTCCATATTACTTTAATGAAACCGAGAACTCTGTACCGGACTCCAGACTGAAGAGAAGACTCTAAGATACGGAACTACTAAAAGTGAAGTCCTGCCTAGGGGAAGCCTGCTGAGAATGAGTAACCCCAGTTGACTTGAGTGCACAGGTTGTTCCCCGAGTTCGATGACGAAATCGAGCAATAAGGGGAAAACTGTTGGGGAAAACTGTTGGGGAAAAATACTCCGGACCCCAGGTAGGACCAGACCTCAGGATCCTTGACAAGGAATACTCCGAAACCTCGCTGAAAGGAACTCCGGAACTACTCCAAGAACTACCCTCTCCTCCGGGAAATGGAAAACTTCCGATAAAGATAATCTTCCATATTTCCTGATAGGAAGAGTTCCTCTTGTTCATATCGACTAAAACCGACCCAAGGACGACTATATAAGGGGAGTTCAAACCCTAGAACAAGAGATCGCCACTTCAAGACTTAAAGATTAGACTTAGACGGCTAGAGCTAGGGTTTTTACTCAATACCTTGTAATTCCAGCTTGTCTATTCAATAAATCATCTCTTCATTTCTATTTCTCTTCGAATCAATAAAAATCTATACGAACTGATAGCTTGTCCTCCGTTCCGTAGTACTCTAGAAGGACTTACACAAAAATCTCCTAACAGAGTATAAACTCAAACCTTGCAACATATTTGGAGGATGCTGATGTCTCGTTATGGTCACGAGTGCACTTTCATGGTGAAAGATACAACATAAAGACTAGTAACACCGCATAATCTATTAACTCTACACTTAAGCCAGCCAGAGGATTCCCCATCTTATTCCTTCTTGAATTTATATGAGAGAAGCTAGGAAGATGGTTCTACAAAGGGAGAGAAGATGCTTTGAGTCTCACATCACAATATAGTCGGGGAGCTGAATACTTGTTGGTTATTCGAGAAGATTATGCAGATATGATGAAAATGGAACGGATTGATGAATGGCGATTCATAGTGAAAGGAGTACCCCGAGATTGTGTTGTTGGCTTCAGCACATATATCTTGTCAGATCTGCAATAAGCTGGCTCCTTGCATGTGTAGTAGTCTAAGGACCCGACATGGAGTTGTTTACCTGAGCCGTCAGGATTGGGAGGAGAGTCCAAAAACTCTTTGTACTTTGCTGACCACATTTGAGTAAATGCAGCATCCATCAGGAAAATTATGTCTGACCAAAACCATTATGGGTGCTTCGTGTATCGGAGTTTTAAGAGATTAATCCCAGCATCCATGTGCTACATTAAAAAAATCAAAGACTTCTACATTAGAATTAAGTTTGTATCAGAGGGAGTCTATATCAGGGATAAGTTTACATACCGTGTCACTCAGCCATTGTTTAGGAGTTAGTAGTGTGTAGTACCAACTACTTGAAGAACCAGCCACCTTCTGTCGCCAGTTGCTGTCAATACAAATTACATTAATAACACTACCAATTTCTATATATAAAGAGCAGTTATGTGAGATTGAATGACTTAAGGGTCGAGTTGCAGCCAATCAACAAGAACAGAGAGCTTTTGTCTATCAACAGGAGAAAATGGATAATATTCATGTCCTCACTTCAGCTGGTTAAGTATGATAGAATTTGTCGTGCTATTTCCTTGAAAAGGAAATTAATGAGTAGCAGAAAGCCTACGAAATCTATCACTCTTAGCACGTGCCAAAATGCGAGCAGCTTTTAACTTTTCGAACTGTTTCAGTTTTTTCACTGAGGCATAATCAGTGCGTGCTTTTTTTCTCTACAACAAAGACACTTTGTTCTATGCCTCCATTCTCACTCTCACTCTGCATTTATTTTCAGTAGAAAGAACACTTTAATAAAAGAATTTAAAAAGTGAAACAAACAAAATGTATCCATTACAATAAGTTAACACAAACAAAAGGTTAAAAATACAAATGCACACGATTTTTTAAAAACCAAACAACAGAACATTCCAAAGTTCCAACATGAAATCAACACAACAAGTTGAAGGTGTTTTATTGCCTCTTTCTTATTTGAGAGATGTTTTGCTACTAAGCCCAGTGACTTTGGGAGATGCTTCCTTAGCTTGGCCTCTTTTTTGGTCTGCCTTTTCTGGGAGAACCTTCCTCAGTTTTGCTTTCCTCAGGTATACTTTCCTCATATATGCTTTCCTCATCTTTTTCATCCTCAGCCGATGAACCAGCTTTGGTGTGGTCTTCCTTCCCACCTCCACTCACAATCTTTTTGACATCTTCTATCTTTTTTGTAAGGCTTTCAAGTATGTCGCCTTGTGTGTTCAACATCCTCTCATGTCTGAACAGCCCTTCAACCATATTAGAAGTCACACCAGTGAGCCAAAATTCGATGTATGCTTTCATGGTCTTTGTATCCAGGCCTGAGGACACACAAGCCTTCTTGCGTGATTCTTCCTCGGACTCAGTGAGAGAAGAGCACCTTGCCTTCTTGCTTGTCTCCGCCTGACCAGCATCTGCCTTCACCTATTGGTACACAACTTTCACACTTGTCCACAGTTTGGTTCCAACAGTAGGACAGTGGGTTTGGTCCCAAACCCATCCACCAGAAAAAATTACATTCACTATGTTATCAGCCCTTTTATCTTCTACTTCATCATCCCAAAGAAGGAACACTTCAAAGTAATCCTTTACTGCAAAGTTGTTAACGCGAGTCTGCAAAAAAAGTTTAAATTTAGTATGACACCACTTTGAATCAGAATAGTACATAAAATGATGAGAATATTGGCAGAATATACCACAATGGAGTATAAATTAGGAAACTACCCAACTCATAGAGAACCATCTCTTACTATATACAATCGTGTACCATTTGACCATTTTACCCTTAGAGGGAATACACAGAAGGTTGAAAGAGGACTATAGTTGGATTCGGTGAGAACTCTCCAAGTACAAGTGTAGGTTTCTGTTCCGGTGTAGGTCTGTAACTAAATATATGACTGTATTTTTCTGTGCTCTATCTAAAAACAAATGATTATAAACCACAAAAAAAAAAAAATTCTTTAATGTAAACTGTGATGCCTCTATGTTACCATGTTTACAATGAAGCAAAGACTAGAGCTTTATAGGCTCGACCAAGACAGACTCTAACAGTCATAAAATGATAAAAGGAAACTAATAAACTCGAAATAAAAGCAAAGGAAATCAAAGGTTTGATGGCTCCATGGAATATAGCCGTTAGAGGCTTAATGGTGAGAATCTTGGCCAAATGAATGTAGCTGATGTTCCTCTTGTATCTTGATAGCTTCTGGACGTGACCATGATCTTCTAGTCTTCCTGAATTACTCCCTGATCTCATTAAAAGATAATATGGTCGTTGGTCTTGGACAAATATCAGCTGAAACTCCTCCAAAGCATTTAGTATAAATGCTGCCCAACATGGAAGGTTGGTGTAAATGAAGAAACTCCTGATCTCCTGGGTGCTGGTGCAGTTAAGGACGTCTTCCTTGTCTTCTGGTTGGTTTAGAGTGTCTCCTGGCTTCCATAGAAAGGTTTGGGTCGGACCAAATTGAATTGGTTGGCAACTTTCCCAAAATAATGTCAGTTTGATCGGTTTTGGGAAATTGATTTTATCTTGGTATTCCCTGAACCAATTCGCCTGATTTTGGACTCTATGGATAGATAATAAATCCCTCTTGAATCCCATGATTGATTCTGGAAAGGGCTGCTTCATGGTTGGGCTGAAATCATCTTCTAATGTCTGGTGTTCGCAGATGGACTGGCTGGAGAACCTCCGGTTTGTAAAATTCATAACTTCTTCCTCCTGGAAGCTTTTCTTGTAATTCCAAGCCTCAGTGAATTCTTGATGAGTTGGTCTTCTATGACAATTGGATTCATGGCAAAAGACCTTCTGTTGGTTGATATATTTGCCTTGGACTGGACCTCTGTCGTTGGTATCTCCATAGTTGCCGATTTGGAAGGTTTGGTGAGACTCTGGTCGAACCATGGATTTCTTGACCACAACATCCCCTCCCTTTTTACAAGGTTTCGACCTCGAAACTTTATATCCTGCACCAAGATAGAGCAAGTCAGCTTTCATTCTCTTTTGAGATTTTAGAACCTTACCTTGGTTCTCCTTTGAGGAGATAAGATAGGATCACGCCTCTGCTCTGGGAATGGTCATTGTGTCTCTTATGAGGTTGATGGTACTTCACACTTCTGGTAGCCTCATTGTTGACCATCTTTGGGGCTGATCCTTCTAGTAACAAAAGATTATCCGGTGGGATTTCTTTGAAACTTTCTTCTTTGCAACCTGAAAAATTCTCAACATTCTGGACAAAGACAAAGTGGATTATATCTGATACTGGAGATTTATGAACAGAATGTGTTATGGTAGAATTTACCATGGATGCATCAGCATGATGAAGAATTAAATTCTTCTTTGGGCAGCTTTGGATTGATGGCTGCCTTTCTTGCACCTTTTTACCTAGGCTGTTATGAACTTCTACATCTTTTATTCCTGGATCAAAACTTTTTGGCAAAGACAAGTGCATTAATATTGTCATGGAAATATTATGAACAAGCTGATCAAGGATGAAACTTACCATAGGTTTTAGAATTTGAACAATTAATTGTTCAGATTTTGGTTTCCACTTGTAAAGTGGTTCATAACTGAGCTTATGGTCTGGTTCCTTCCTTGGAACATCAGTAAGCATATAGCTTTCATTTTTACTCCCTATATCAAGAACACACACATCAATACTAGTATCTAAAGGTGGTGTTAAACACTTACCTTGCTGGAATACTTGTACTACTGGTTTTGCTTCTTTAAGAAAAATGGACTGTATTGTGTCTTGAACTATCTTCTAGTCCATCACAAGGGTGAAGCCTGGTGGTTCCTCTTCTTTGAATTCAAGCTCCTTAATTCCTGCTACAACACCCTTTGACAATGACAAGTGACTCATACCAGTGAGAGATGATTCATAAACCAAATTATCAAGTATAGGACTTACCATAGCCTTTACTTGAACACTTTCATGTTCTGGTTTTGGAGTTGGCTTGCACAGCATGTATGGACTGATGCCCTTAGTCTCCTTCATGGTCACTGGCACGACATGGTGTTGAAACTTCTCTACAAACTCTTTGTGCATCCTGACTTTAAGGTCTTTCCAATCTAACACTTGTTGAGTGCTCTCCTTTAACCACCATTTGTAGGCATTTTTGGTAAAGGCTTGGACAGCTTGTAACAACATATTTTCTTTGGGAACTTTGTTGGAAAGCAGCCACTTATCCATGTTCTTTTCCCATCTTAAATACACCTCTGGGTTCCTGCTTAAACCTGAAAACACTAAGATGTCAGATGTATAAGCACAACTTTTGTTTATTTCCCTTTTTGGACCGATTGATGTATATGGAGCTCTCCATGAGGGGTCTGGTGGTTTGGGCTCGACATAAACAGCCTCAGGTACTTCTCCATATCTACTTTCTCCAGGCTTTGGTCGTCGGCCTTGTGCTTTGTTTCTTTTCTCCAACCGAGCAAACTGATTTTTGAACTTTTGTAAAGCTGCAAATTGTTGGTTCAGTGTGGCCTCCATAGTTTGGCCTGGTTCTTTCACTCTCATTTCTTCCTGCAAACAATCTCAAAGATCAAGTGAAGAATAGAGAAATTCTTGTCGAATCAAAACAAGTAACCAAATGCAATCTATTAAAACTAAACCGAGAAAATATGGCAATGTAAACCGAAATGAAATAAAATATGCAAAATGATTTTTCTTTTGGTTTTCTCTGGATGCAATCACGAAAGTAATGTAAATGGGATGCAATGAGAAACAAATGGAAAGAAAATATGGAAAACAAATAAATGTGATTTTTTTTTAATTTTCTCAAGATGCAATAATTAAACCACAATATGCAAATGATATGAACTATGCCTTAAAACTTTTTTTTTATTTTTCTTTTCTGATGCAATCACGAAATAAAACAATATGAAATGATAATAAACACTATGGAAATAAATATGAACTGCAAAGCTAACAATGATATTTTTTTTAAGTTTTATTTTAAAGAATGAAATAAACCGAGAAATATCAAATATGCAACAACTGAGATAAACTATGATGAATGATTTTTTTTTGAATGCAAATAACAAACTTATGAAACAGATATGATATGCACGAAACTAAAATGAAATGCACCTTTTTAAAAAAAAAAACTTTTTCAAATGCAAGATTCAAACAAGAAACAAATATGGAATGCAGATTTGTTTTTTGACTTTTTTAAAAAAATTGAAACAAATAGCTAAATGAATGCAAACAAATTTTTTTTTTCTTTTTATAACTAAAATGAATCAAATAACACAACTGGTCGTCTCCTACCTCAAACTTTTTATGGTTTTCAATTTTATGATGAACAAAGAACACAAAATGCAAAAACTGTTTTTTTTTTATATTTAAGATGAAAACAAATGAAAACAAATGAGATATGATGCAAGGATAGATATCACCTTAGTCAGGAGCTTGAGCTCTGATACCAAAATGTTGTGGGCAAGGGTCAGGCAGTCCGGAAATATGGAACTGAAGTTTAGTTCAATAGCTCGGATTGGTAGCTGAAACAAAGAGTAAACCTTTTTATGAGTTTTATGAGTTTTATGATGCAAACAGAAGCAAATATGAATATGAATCAGAATGAAATATGAATAAACAATTAGAAAATGGATAGATTGATGGAGATGGGATCTTTGTTGCTGGACTGAAGTCTCTCTCAACAAGATCAGTGGATGGAAGATGGATAGATATGGGATTTGCTTACTGGACTGAAGTCTCTCTCAAGGCAAATCAGTTGATGGAAATGATGGGGGGGATTGAGGACGCCACAAAGCTCTATGAAAGGAGGCTTTGATAAGTCAGGTTGCTCAAGAGCTGCTTGATATACCATGGATTTTACCTTTTTTAACCATGGTATACTAGTGTTACTTGTTAGATCTAGGGTTTAAATAGGTTTGTGGGATTAGCCCCAAACTATAATTGCTAAGTTGTGATACTCATCAAATGGATTGTACCCTATGCTTGTTTTAGAGTAGCTAACTAGAACATAGATCACTAGGATCTTAGATTATCTTGAATTATCCATTTGAGCGATGCCTGTTTTCCGTTAAGAAGAACGACAGTTCCTCCTTGAGACCTCGTGGTCATATTCGGTTCGTGCCTAGGCAGATCTAGAAGCCGTCGATCGATACCCTACTGGTAAATCGATCGGCGCCGCGAAAGGTGTATCGTTCGATATCTCAAAAGGATATCGACCGAATCTTTTTCTGTGTCATCATGCGAAAGGTGTGGCCAGAGATCTAGATATTTTAACCAGTGATTTATTCACATATGTTAAGCGGCTGAGATCTATAGTATCATGCAAGCAACTTGTTAAAGCATTTATAGAGATTATAATCTCCATTCCTGAATAGAAACCCTATGTCTAGCACTCTTTATCCCATTTAAACAACCCTTCATATTGTTAGTTAGAGCAACTGCCTTGCTCATTTTAGGAATTGTTATTTTCATTTCTATCATATAAACCAACCTTGCCTAGGATTGATTAGTAGATTTTATTTAATTGGTTCCCTAGCTCCTCGTGATTCGATCCCTAAGTACTACAGCTGTACCTCTTATTTGAGAGAGTAAGCTCTACTGGGTAATTTGAGCACTATCAAATTTGGCGCCGTTGCCGGGGAGCTTTGATCGCCATTAGATTTTATCTTATTAATCTTAGGTTTTTCTTTTACCCCCTTTCTTATTTAAATTTTTTCTGTCTTTTCAGGTACATGCCCAGCAGTACCAGAAGCAACAGGAGAAATCAACTATTATTCTCAGAGGATCCTGCACACTTGGAACGCTCAATCCGCAAAGACCTACGCTCCGCATCGATCGACAGAACCACATTACCGTCGACTGATACTCATGTTCAACAGTCGACCGACACTCAGACAGCACCGTCGACCGATACCATTCGCCAATCCCCATCGATCGATACTTCTAACCGTATATCGATCGACACTACTCCGCGAAGCATGGTCGCGATTGTCATCTTCACGCAGGGCGAGAATGGAAACATGTATGACCAAGATGGTCATCTGCGTAATGCAACAGGTCAGAAGCTAGATGCACAGGGAAACATAATCCCTGAACCTGAAGCTGAAGCTACAGGAGAAGCTCAAACACGATCGTTGGCAGACTATAACCGTCCAGACGAGTACTACACCAACAGATCAGCTATTCGACTTCCGGATATTCAGAAGCCGAACTTCGAGCTCAAGCCTCAGTACTACTCTCTCGTGTCTGAGATACCTTATTCTGGGCAATCACACGAGCATCCTATGGACCATCTGGAGAGGTTCGAGGATCTTATCGCTGCTATTCGTATGGATGGAGTCCTCGAGGACTACCTACTCTGCAAGCTCTTCAAATACTCACTAATTGGAGAAGCTTCGCACTGGCTCAAGCAGCTACCTACAGGATCACTGACATCCTGGGCCGACATCAAAAACGCCTTCCTGCGTAATTTCTTTGATGAGGCACGCGCTGAAGACTTAATAAGCAAAATCGCCACTTTCGCGCAAAAGCCTAGTGGGACTTTTAAAGACGCGTGGATCAGATTCAAGTTCTTCCAGCGAGACTGTCCACACCATGGATTCAATGAAGTGCAGCTGTTAAGTACTTTCTACAGAGGTATCGCCTTAAGGTATTAGATGGCTCTTGATACTGCTAGTGAGGGGAACTTCAACACTAGGAATCCAATAGAGGCTGTGAGACTTATTGAGAACCTAGCCAACAGCAGCTGCACCAAGAACACTGACTCTGACAAGAAGAAATCGGTTGCAGCCATCGGTGAAGACCAGATGAATGAAGTCAGAGCCAAGATAGATGCTTTACATGCATTTCTGGGGCAGCTAGTCTGCTCAGCTGAAGAAGGAGAGGCTAGAGATGATGATACAGAGGAAGATGTGAACTACATTGGAGGTACTGGATTTCAGAGATATGGAAACCAGAGTGGAAACATAAACTTTTTTGGCAGTGGTCAGAAGAGTAACTACAACCAGAGTTCACAGTATCAGAAACCCTTCACCAACACAAGGAACTACGGCAACTCAGCTTACCAAAACCCACCACCACCCACCCAGGAGAGTAAGTTTGATGCCATGATTGATAGAGTTCTGGAAGGTCAGCAGAAGCTTACAGTAGACTTCAATGGGAAGATTGATTCTGTCTTCAACAATCTAACCACAAGGATAGACACCATCTGCACTCAAGTTAAGAAACTTGAGACACAGATTGTCCAGACTGAAGACTCTATCAGGAGGATTGGAACTTCTAAGGAGGTAGGGGAAGGAAACAGGAAACACCACGTCAATGCTATCATAGATGATGATTTCTGGCAAGTGGTGAAACAGGAGAAGCTACAAGAAGGAGACTTTGAAGTAGAAAGTTCGCTAAGTCTCGGTGGATCACAATGGTGTCGATCGACACCAACTAATCCACATCGATCGACATCGACGATGTCCTTTCCGAACACCCTTGCAGACTGCAACGCGGTTAGGATATTGACACATGCTGCATTCACGACTTCTCATCCATACCCACCCACCCACACCTACGAAGATATCGACCGACGAGACGAGCCACTCATCGATCGACACAACAACGAGAACCGTATCGATCGACCCTATTCTCCACCTATCGATCGACACGCACCTCTCATATACCGAGTGCAACTACCATCGATAGACAGCAACCAAATCAATGCACTCAGACCCACACCGAAACCACAAGCTAACCCTACAGAAATCACTGGTAACCCTTCAGACACTACACCTACATCAGAGGGAATTAAAGGAAGAAGGTTAAGGAGTAGGAAGGAGAAGATTCCTAAGAACCTTAAGAGGGAAGCTAATGAAAAGGAGATTGATGGTTTCACTAAGAGAGTTATCGGAATCCCACAAGAGAAACCTTTTGAGGAGGTTTATTTCACAAAGAGATTGTGGATGTTCTTCAGAGAAACAAAGGAGACTGAAACTGACATTAGGAGAAGGTTTGACAACGTCAGAGAAGAGATGAGGAAAAGGATTACTTTGCTAAAGAAAAGTGATCCTGGGAAGTTTGCAATACCCTGTGTGGTACAAGGTATTGAATTTCCTCATGCACTATGTGACACTGGTTCATCAGTCAGCATCTTACCAAAGGTCATGGCAGACCATCTGGGCCTGCAAGTAGAGCCTTCACCACAGATCTTTACTTTCGTGGATTACTCTCAGAGAAACTCTGGAGGTTTCATCAAAGACCTGGAGGTACACATTGGTGATGCTATCGTCCCTGTGGATTTTCATGTCCTAGACATCAAGCTAAATTGGAACTCTTCCCTCTTACTTGGAAGAGCATTTATGGCTACAGTAGGAGCCATATGTGACATGAAGACCAACAGGATGTGCTTGACTATGATTGATCCAGATATCCACTACGACCCTGTCAAGCTTGACAAACTGGGCAGCATCTTACCAAAGGTCATGGCAGACTATCTGGGCCTGCAAGTAGAGCCTTCACCACAGATCTTTACTTTCGTGGATTACTCTCAGAGAAACTCTGGAGGTTTCATCAAAGACCTGGAGGTACACATTGGTGATGATATATTGTCCCTGTGAATTTTCATGTCCTAGACATCAAGCTAAATTGGAACTCTTCCCTCTTACTTGGAAGAGCATTTATGGCTACAGTAGGAGCCATATGTGACATGAAGACCAACAGGATGTGCTTGACTATGATTGATCCAGATATCCACTACGACCCTGTCAAGCTTGACAAACTGGGCAGCATCTTACCAAAGGTCATGGCAGACTATCTGGACCTGCAAGTAGAGCCTTCACCACAGATCTTTACTTTCGTGGATTACTCTCAGAGAAACTCTGGAGGTTTCATCAAAGACCTGGAGGTACACATTGGTGATGCTATCGTCCCTGTGAATTTTCATGTCCTAGACATCAAGCTAAATTGGAACTCTTCCCTCTTACTTGGAAGAGCATTTTATGGCTACAGTAGGAGCCATATGTGACATGAAGACCAACAGGATGTGCTTGACTATGATTGATCCAGATATCCACTACGACCCTGTCAAGCTTGACAAACCACCAGCTAAATTAGTGGTAAAGGAAGATGATACTGGTATCATCGCAGTTTGTCATTGTGAAGTCGAGTACGAGACAGAGTACTCGGGATCGATCGACAGTACTATTACGTCATCGATCGACACATTCAAGTCAGAGGAGATCGACAACAACAATGGATCATCGATCGACAGAGACCCACCGGATGTTGAACTCGATCTACCAGATCATTGCTACCCGAATTTCGCCATCCCACCCAACCGAAAGGAAGATGATTACTCAGTGAGGAGTTGGGCGGATAGCGGATTTCATGAGAGTTTTGCAGTAGACATAGCAACCTCTTCCCACAGTGGAGACCACAGTGAAGAATATGATCAAGACTATTGGGAAGAGAGAGCTTGGGAAATCTACTTGGAGAATGACAGATTTGCCCCACAATCGATCGACATCAACCGCCCACCATCGATCGATTATCTACATCATCCAGCAAAACGACATCGTCCATCGATCGACATTGGCAGTATAATATCGATCGATATTAACCCGGACGACTTAAAAGACAAAATCGGAATTTCACCGATTAGGGCAACACATGGGTATAAAAGGTTGACAACTCAAGCCACGAAAATTCAAAACTTTTCACCTTTTACCCAACAGCTTCCAGCATTCAGAAATTCATCAATGGAAGACTGCAACAACATGATCAATCGATCCAACCGTGCAGCTAGACGTGCACCATCGACCGCCACCACCACACACCCATCGATCGACACCTTCAACAGAGCTCAACCGAGATCTCATGAACCTTATGATATCAGGAACGTTTCACTAACACCTGATGAATTTGGAATTTTCAGGGACACAGAGTTCTGCACATAACCAGAGAGGACATAGCAGACATCCTCCAAGTTGCCAATGGACCAGAAAACCTGTTCACACAACAACGTAGCCATCCAGACATCCTACATCACGTCCAGGACAACCACAACACTAACTCAAGGGAGGATACAGTTCCTCAACACATCGGTCAACCTCGACATTCACAATCGATCGACATCGTTTCAACACCGTCAATCGACGGTGGATATCCAGGATCGATCGACAGACCAAGAGTCCGATCGCCCGACAGACGATTGGAGTTTGGACGACGTGCCTTCAATACCGATGGATCCAGGAGATTCAAGTGGGAAGCAAAGGATGAATATGGTGTCTACAGAGATGAGTTTGGCTATGCTAGAGGAGTTGATGGTGAGATCATGCATGTTACCAAGGAGCAAGTAAAGAGACTTTTGGATAGAGCATCCCTTTTCCACAGAGGTTGCCTACAACTTCCAATACACATACGCCCTTACCTTGCATACACACCACCACCAGTGCCCTACAGTAGAGAGGAGGTAGATGATATGGTGACTGATGTATGGAGAGCTCAGGCGCACCTTGAGGCAAACATGCACACATTGGTGGACGACACTTTCCAACCTTTGGATGTCAGTTATAAGGACTTCCAGAATGATATGGCTGAGATAAGAGTGGAGCTTGAAAACATATTGACCATGCTTGAGAAAGAGGCTACGCCACCAGTATCGACCGACAGAGTACATGTACCATCGATCGACATCGGCAAGACTACATCCATGGACCGACCAGAATGTTCATCACCTAAGAAAGATGAATGGGAGGTTGCTTACATCAATACACGGATTGGAGACGTCTACAGCCCTCTCAACAACAATGTCGAATGTTTAAGCAAGAGGATCGATCTTCTACAGAAAGAGTTGGACACACTTCGCCAGAACAACCGAGCTGAGCATGCTACTTTTTCATCGACACATATACTTCATCATCGATCGATAAGAGGTTCACAGAACTGGAAGATGGGATGAAAGCGTATGTAAGGAAGCATGAAATTTTCAGTTCTCCTATCCTGCGACGCCAACACACAATGTCACAACAGCTGGACAAGCTAGAAAGAGACATGAGCATTGTTCAAGCTTATATTGATCTTTTTGACAGCTACGAAGCGTCGATCGATAGGTCTAGACCAATATCGATCGACAGCGAGCCACCACCAGCGAAGAGAGTATGCACTGCAGCAGAGGTTGATGACATCAAAGATCAACTTTACGAAACTATGAATTCTATGGAGGAAAGACTCATCGAAAGAAGTGATAACATTGAAGAGACTCTTAATGAACGAGTGACCAACCTTTGCAGAGCTACTGGCCTCTTGAAGAATGAGATACGCACTATGCAGAGCAATCTTGAGTACCAAGGCAAACGTTCAGAATCGATCGACACAGCCAACACGGAGTCGATCGACAGCGATACCAGCGAAGCGACCGACGTACCAATTATAGCATCGATCGACACCGCAGCTTTGGCAGCTCAAAAGATTCAGGACCAGCATGCAAAAGACCCATATGCAGAACTACCTGAGCATTCTAGATTTGACTTCTATCAGCATCGGTTAGACACAGAAGCTTTGGTCAGAAGGTTGAAAGTCATCAAAGCCGATTTAGCAAAGATATCTCCTAGATGGACAATATCAGGTGATGCCACAAGAAGCTTCACTGCTGCTGAGTCCAAAGATGAGGGAAGTGTTTGCCCACCAGCAAACAAAAACCCCCACTGCACCCCATGAGTCACTCACCTACCACAGCCAAGCTAAATGACTATAACCAAGCGCTGAGTGGGAGGCAACCCACTATTAGGTTTTCTTTTTCTTTATTTTATTTTATTTTTCTTTTTGCTTTTAATTTTTTTCTTTTTCGAATTTATTTTGCAGTTTTTATTAGATCCAAGTAGAATGATAATTCCATCGACCGACATTCACCATTCATATCGCTCGACACCACACGACCATTACTAACGATCGACGTATACCTCTACGAATCGATCGACATCTTGTCGATCAGGTTTATTCATTCTCACTTGTTATATTTATTAATTATGTTTTATTTTATTTACCTCACCACCGGATGTTACACTGGGACAGTGTAATTTAAGTCTGGGGGGGAGTTTACTAATATGTGTTTTTATTTTGGTTTTTATTTAAAATGTTTTTCAAAATTATTTTTCGCATAAGTATTAAAAAGGAACATTGATATGGATTTATATTTGATTGTCTGACCACTCTTTAGCACCATTCTAGATTACTGATTGCAGATAGTACTAAAGATGCTAAAGTGGATCAACTTGCTATCTATATTCACTAGCTAAGATTGTTTGAAGGAACCAAAGCTGGCCTCCAACACTAATACTGACTTATTTGCTTGTCTTGGGGCTTGGAAATCACTGGATCGGAATCCTCTTACAAGTCTGGAAGGTAAAAAGTTTGTGTGTTTCTGGTTCCCTTCCTTCTCTCTCTTCGGCATCTCAAGATCTAAGTTTATGTTATAAAAGATTGATATGATTTCTTGAGAGGCAGAGGGATAGGTAAATTACCTGCGACCCCAGTATTCTAAATCTCAAGGATGATCACACATTGTGGAAACGAGGGATATGTAAATTACCTGCGACCCCATTATTCGCTACACTTTGTCAAATGTATGAGTTACAATGCAAATGTTAATAAGATTGGCTAGATGACCTATGTGGCATCGAAACCTGTTGAAATTGAAACTAATAAGAGATTCAGTGAAGAGAGAAGAGGGGAGAAAGGGATCAGAGAAGACTACTTGTGTGTTCAGATACTTGTTTAAGTTGCATCCATGAGTTCTTTGATCGATACTCCCAAGGTAAAGCCTGCACTTTATTTTATGTTAAGAAATGAGGTTAGTAGAGGGGAATGTCAGATGAGAATTGCTATGTTGTTGACTAGATGAGTTTGGTTGCTAAGCTAGGATAAGGCATGATGAACTTCTGTGATTAGGATGTTTAGACATGAATTGCAAACCCATAGAGTGATGACTTCAATATATTGAATCCTTGAGTTCCTGTTATTTCCAAACCTTTTCCAAAGACTACTGTTTTTGCTTGAGGACAAGCAAAGGAGTAAGTCTGGGGGAGTTGATATACCATGGATTTTACCCGTTTTTAACCATGGTATACTAGTGTTTTACTATATATTTAATCTGTTTTCTAGCCTGTTAGGTATGTTTTCAGGTTCAGGAGCATTTTGTGAGAAAGTGATGTTTTTGGAGCATTTTGGAGTACAAGAGATGATACACCCGAGTTGACCATTCAAGACTAAGTCGGAAGTCAACATTGCGATTACAATCGATCGATACTCATCCTGAGTTGTCGATCGATGTAGCTGAGAAGATCCGCGTACTAGAAGATTATAATCGATCGATACACATTCAGTGTTGTCGATCGATATCGAGGACGAAATGGTTTAGCCGACTACTTCACCAAGACTTCACCAAATTACGAGATTGCTCCTGACGAGTTTTTAACCTAATGGAAATGCTTAAATACTCTTGCAAAGTATTTTTGACGGCAAGTTTTGAAACCCTTGGAAGCTTGAAGCTTTTTACAACCAAAGCAGAGAGTGTGAGAGAGAGAGACTAGAGTTTTATTTGTTTGAGAGAGATTGTAGAGATTTCTCATCTCCTTTTGTATTTCTACTTTATTCTATCTATGCTTGTTTCATCTATCTATTGTTATGAATTGTCTAGCTATGTCTGAGTAGTCTACTTGTTAGATCTAGGGTTTAAATAGGTTTGTGGGATTAGCCCCAAACTATAATTGCTAAGTTGTGATACTCATCAAATGGATTGTACCCTATGCTTGTTTTAGAGTAGCTAACTAGAACATAGATCACTAGGATCTTAGATTATCTTGAATTATCCATTTGAGCGATGCCTGTTTCCCGTTGAGAAGAACGACATTTCCTCCTTGAGACCTCGCGGTCATATTCGGTTCGCGCCTAGGCAGATCTAGAAGTCGTCGATCGATACCCTACTGGTAAATCGATCGGCGCCGCGAAAGGTGTATCGCTCGATATCTCAAAAGGATATCGACCGACTCTTTTTCTGTGTCATCATGCGAAAGGTGTGGCCAGAGATCTAGATATTTTAACCAGTGATTCATTCACATATGTTAAGAAGCTGAGATCTATAGTATCATGCAAGCAACTTGTTAAAGCCTTTATAGAGATTATAATCTTCATTCCTGAATAGAAACCCTATGTCTAGCACTATTTATCCCATTTAAACAACCCTTCATATTGTTAGTTAGAGCAACTGCCTTGCTCATTTTAGGAATTGTTATTTTCATTTCTATCATATAAACCAACCTTGCCTAGGATTGATTAGCAGATTTTATTTAATTGGTTCCCTAGCTCCTCGTGATTCGATCCCTAAGTACTACAGCTGTACCTCTTATTTGAGAGAGTAAGCTCTACTGGGTAATTTGAGCACTATCACTGCTTCTCACAACACTCAAAAGACTTAGATAATAGTTTTAAGAAAAACTAGAAAAACTGCATATTCATTCATAAAATTCAAGGGTGGTTTACAATGAAGCAAAGACTAGAGCTTTATAGACTCGACCAAGACAGACTCTAACAGTCATAAAATGATAAAAGGAAACTAATAAACTCGAAATAAAAGCAAAGGAAATCAAAGGTTTGATGGCTTAATGGTGAGAAATCACACGAGCATCCTATGGACCATCTAGAGGGGTTCGAGGATTTTATCGCTGCTATTCGTATGGATGGAGTCCCTGAGGACTACCTACTCTGCAAGCTCTTCAAATACTCACTGATTGGAGAAGCTTTGCACTGGCTCAAACAGCTACCTACAGGATCACTGACATCCTGGGCCGACATCAAAAACGCCTTCCTGCGTAATTTCTTTGATGAGGCACACGCTGAAGACTTAAGAAGCAAAATCGCCACTTTCGCGCAAAAGCCTAGTGAGACTTTTAAAGACGTGTGGATCAGATTTAAGTTTTTCCAGCGAGACTGTCCACACCATGGATTCAATGAAGTGCAGCTGCTAAGCACTTTCTACAGAGGTATCGCCTTGAGGTATCAGATGGCTCTTGATAATGCTAGCGAGGGAAACTTCAACACTAGGAATCCAATAGAGGCTGTGAGACTTATTGAGAACCTAGCCCACAGCAGCAGCACCAAGAACACTGACTCTGACAAGAAGAAATCGGTTGCAACCATCGGGGAAGACCAGATGAATGAAGTCAGAGCCAAGATAGATGCTTTACATGCATTTCTGGGGCAGCCAGTCAGCTCAGCTGAAGAAAGAGAGGCTAGAGAAGATGATAAAGAGGAAGATGTGAACTACATTGGAGGTACTGGATTTCAGAGATATGGAAACCAGAGTGGAAACATAAACTTTTTTGGCAGTGGTCAAAAGAATAACTATAACCAGAGTTCACAGTATCAGAAACCCTTCACCAACACAAGGAACTACGGCAACTAAGCTTACCAAAACCCACCACCACCCACCCAGGAGAGTAAGTTTGATGCCATGATTGATAGAGTCCTAGAAGGTCAGCAGAAGCTTACAGTAGACTTCAAAGGGAAGATTGACTCTGTCTTCAACAATCTGACCACAAGGATAGACACCATTTGCACTTAAGGATAGACACCATTGTCCAGACTGAAGACTCTATCAGGAGAATTGGAACTTCTAAGGAAGTAGGGGAAGGAAATAGGAAACACCACGTGAATGCCATTATAGATGATGATTTCTGGCAAGTGGTGAAACAGGAGAAGCTACAAGAAGGAGACTTTGAAGTGGAAAGTTCACTAAGTTTCGGTGGATCACAATGGTGTCGATCGATACCAACTAGTCTACATCGATCGACATCAACGATGCCATTTCCAGATACGACTGCAGATTGCAACGCGGTTAGGATATTGACACATGCTGAATTCACGGCTTCTCATCCATACCCACCCACCCACACCTACGAAGATATCGACCGAAGAGACGAGCCACTCATCGATCGACACAAAGATGAGAAACGTATCGATCGACACGCACCTCTCACATACCGAGTGCAACTACCATCGATAGACAGCAACCAAATCAATGCACTCAGACCCACACCGAAACCACAAGCTAACCCTACAGAGACTACTGGTAACCCTTCAGACACTACACCTACATCAGAGGGAACTGAAGGAAGAAGGTTAAGGAGTAGGAATGAGAAGATTCCTAAGAACCTTAAGAGGGAAGCTAATGAAAAGGAGATTGATGGTTTCACTAAGAGAGTTATCAGAATCCCACCAGAGAAACCTTTTGAAGAGGTTTACTTCACAAGCAGATTATGGATGTTCTTCAGAGAAATAAGGGAGACTGAAAATGACATTAGAAGAATGTTTGACAATGTCAGAGAAGATATGAGGAAAAGGATTACTTTGAAGAAGAAGAGTGATCCTGGGAACTTTGCAATACCCTGTGTAGTACAAGGGATTGAATTTCCTCATGCACTATGTGACACTGGTTCATCAGTCAGCATCTTACCAAAGGTCATGGCAGACCATTTGGGCCTGCAAGTAGAGCCTTCACCAGAGATCTTTACATTTGTGGATTACTCGCAAAAAACTCTGGAGGCTTGATCAGAGACCTGGAAGTACATATTGGTAATGCTATCATCCCTGTGGATTTTCATGTCCTAGACATCAAGTTAAATTGGAACTCTTCCCTCTTACTTGGAAGAGCATTTATGGCTACAGTAGGAGCCATATGTGACATGAACACCAACATGATGTGCTTGACTCTGATAGATCCAGATATCCACTACGACCCTGTCAAGCTTGGCGGACCGCCAGCCAAATCAGTGGTAAAAGAAGATGATCCTGGTATCATTGCAGTTTGTCATTGTGAAGTCGAGTACGAGACAGAGTACTCGAGATCGGTCGACAGCACCTTATTTTCATCGATCGATACCCGCAAGTCAGAGGAGATCGACAACAAACATAGATCATCGATCGACAAAGACCCACCAGATGATGAACTCGATCTACCAGATCATTGCTACCCGAATTTCGCCATCCCACCCAGCCGAAAGGAAGATGATTACTCAGTAAGGAGTTGGGCAAATAGCGGATTTCACGAGAGTTTTGCAGTAGACATAGCCACATCTTCCCACAGTGGAGACCACAATGAAGAACATGATGCAGACTACTGGGAAGACAGAGCTTGGGAAAATTATTTGGAGAATGACAGATTTGCAAATCGATTCCCAAAATCGATCGACATCAGGCGCCCACCATCGATCGATTATCTACTTCATCCAGCAAAACGACATCGTCCATCGATCGACATAGCCAGTATCACATTGATCGATATTAACCTGGATAACTTAAAGGACAAAATCAGAATTTCACCGATTAGGGCAACACATGGGTATAAAAGGTTGACAACTACAGACACGAAAATTCAAACATTTTCACCTTCTACCCAGCAGCTTCCAGCATTCAGAAACTTATCAATGGAGGAATCCAACAACATGAACAACCGATCCAACCATGCAGCTAGACGTGCACCATCGATCGCCACCACCACATCATCATCGATCGACGCCATCAACAGAGCTCAATCTCGATTTCATGAACCTTATGATATCAGGAACGTTTCACTAACACCTGATGAATTTGGAATTTTCAGGGACACAGATGGCTATGCAAGAGCAATGGATGGAAGAGTTCTGCACATAACCAGAGAAGACATAGCAGACATCCTCCAAGTAGCTAATGGACCAGAAAATCTGTTCACACAGCAACGTGGCCATCCAGACATCCTAGCTCACGTCCAGGACAACCACCACATCACCACAAGGGAAGATACAGTTCCTCATAAGTTCGGTCAACCCAGGAGTTCACCATCGATCGACATCGTTTCATCACCATCGATCGACGGCGGATATCCCGGATCGTTCGACATACCAATAGTCAGATCGCCCGACAGACGATTGGAGTTTGGACGACGTGCCTTCAATACTGATGGATCCAGGAGATTCAAATGGGAAGCAAAGGATGAATATGGTGTCTACAGAGATGAGTTTGGCTATGCTTGAGGAGTTGATGGTGAAATCATCCATGTTACCAAGGAGCAAATAAGGAGAATTCTGGAGAGAGCATCACTTTTTCACAAAAGTTGCTTACGCCTTCCAGTACACACACGCCCTTACCATGCATACAGACCACCACCAGTACCTTACAGTAGAGAGGAGATAGATGATATGGTGACTGATGTATGGAGAGCTCAGGCACACCTTGAGGCAAACATGCACACATTGGTGGAAGACACTTTCCAGCCCTTGGATATCAGCTGCAAGGATTTCCAGAATGATATGGCTGAGATAAGAGTGGAGCTTGGAAACATATTAACCATGCTTGAGAAGGAAGCTACGCTACCAATATCGACCGACAGAGTACCTGTACCATCGATCGACATTGGCAAGACTACATCCAAAGACCGACCAGAATGTTCATCACCTAAGAGAGATGAATGGGAGATTGCTTATATCAATACACGGATTGGAGACGTCAACAACCCTCTCAACAACAATGTCGAATGGTTAAGCAAGAGGATCGATCTTCTACAGAAAGAGTTAGCATCAATCGCAAGAAAGATCAAGCTAAGAATGCTACTTTTCCATCGATCGACACACAATCTTCACCGTCGATCGACAAAAGGTTCGCAGCACTGGAAGATAGGATGCAAGCATACGAGAAGATGCATGAACAATTCAGTTCACCTATCATGCGATACCAGGACACACTGTCACAGCAGCTGAACGAGCTACAACAAGACATGAGCATAGTTCAAGATCATCTTGGTCTTCGTGACAGAAACACAACATCGATCGACAGGCCTAGACCAATATCGATAGACATCGAGCCACCACGAGCGAAGAGAGCATGCACTACGGCAGAAGTTGATGAGATCAAACATGAGCTGTACGAGCCTATGGATGCTATGGAAAGGAGACTCAACGGGACCTGTGATACCATTGACGACACTGTTCACGAACGAGTAAACAGCCTATGCAGAACCACTCGCCAAATGAAGGGCGATATACGTGCTTTGCAGTACCAAGGACAACAATCAGAATCGATCGACACAGTTGACACTGCATCGACCGACAGAACTCTCAGCGAAACGACCGACGCGCATCTAGTAGCGTCGATCGACACCGAGTCCTTAGCAGACCGAGATCAGTTTATTCATGACAAGATCGATGCATTACAGAGTGAGCTGGAGGAATTGTCCGTATATACCTACCAGACCATCGACAGGAAGGTTGGCAACATCGAATACATTGAAAATTCTGTGAGGAAGCTTCAAGATACAGTCCTCAAGATAGATAAGAAACAACTAAGGTCAGATGATGCCACAAGAAGCTTCGCTGCCACATGGTTCAACAGTAGGAGACAAAAAATTGATGATTGCTGTCCACTAATCAGCAATTTCTGCACCCCATGAGTCACACACCTACCACAGTCAAGCTAAATGACTATAACAAAGCGCTGAGTGGGAGACAACCCACTATTAGGTTTTCTTTTATTTTCCTTTATTTTATTATTTTTCATTTTTGCTTCTATTTTTCTGATTTATTTTGCAGTTTTTATAAGATCCGAGTAGAATGATGATTCCGTCGACCGACATTTACCATTCATATCGCTCGACACCACATGACCATTACTAACGATCGAAGTACACCACTATGAATCGATCGACACCTTGTCGATAAGGTTTACTCATTCTAACTTGTTATATTTATTGATTATGATTTATTTTATTTACTTCACTACCGGCTGTGTTACACTGGGACAGTGTAATTTAAGTCTGGGGGGGAGTTTACTAATATGTGTTTTTATTTTGGTTTTTATTTAAAATGTTTTTCAAAATTATTTTTCGCATAAGTATTAAATAGGAACATTGATATAGATTTATATTTGATTGTCTGGCCACTCTTTAGCACCATTCTAGATTACTGATTGCAGATAGTACTAAAGATGCTAAAGTGGATCAACATGTCATCTATATTCACTAGCTAAGATTGTTTGAAGGAACCAAAGCTGACCTCCAACACTAATACTGACTTATTTGCTTGTCTTTGGGCTTGGAAATTACTGGATCGGAATCCTCTTACAAGTCTGGAAGGTGAAAAGTCTGTGTGTTTCTGGTTCCCTTCCTTCTCTCTCTTCAGCGTCTCAAGATCTAAGTTTATGATATAAAAGATTGAAATGACTTCTTGAGAGGCAGAGGGGTAGGAGTGTCTCCTGCGACCCCAGTATTCTAAATCTCAAGGATGATCACACATTGTGGAAACAATAGGTAAATTACCAAAGCCCCATTATTCGCTACACTTTGTCAAAAATGTATGAGTTACAATGCAAATGTCAATGAGATGGACTAGATGACCTATGTGGCATCGAAACCTGTTGAAATTGAAACTAATAAGAGCTTCAGAGAAGAGAGATGAGGGGAGAAAGGGATCAGAGAAGACTACATGTGTGTTCAGATATTTGTTTGAGTTGACTCCATGTGTCCTTTCATCGATACTCCCAAGGTAAAGCCTGCACTTTTATTTTATGTTAAGAAATGAGGTTAGTAGAGGGAAATGTGAGATGAGATTTGCTAAGTTGTTGACTAGATGAGTTTGGTTGCTAAGATAGGATAAGGCATAACGAAATTATGTGATTAGGATGTTTAGATATGGATTGCAAACCCATAGAGTGATGATTTCAATATTTTGAATCTTTGAGTTCCTGCTGTTTTCAAACCTTTTCCAAAGACTACTGTTTTTGCTTGAGGACAAGCAAAGGAGTAAGTCTGGGGAAGTTGATATACCATGGATTTTACCCGTTTTTAACCATGGTATACTAGTATTTTATTATATATTTAATCTGTTTTCTAGCATGTTAGGTATGTTTTCAGGTTCAGGAGCATTTCGTGAGAAAGTGATGTTTTGGAGCATTTTGGAGTACAAGAGATGATATACCCGAGTTGACAATTCAAGACCAAGTCGGAAGTCAACATTGCGATTATAATCGATCGATACTCATCCAGAGTTGTCGATCAATGTAGCTGAGAAGATCCACGTACTAGAAGATTATAATCGATCGATACACATCCTGTGTTGTCGATCGATATCGAGGACGAAATGGTTTAGCCGACTACTTCACCAAGACTTCACCAAATTACGAGATTGCCCCTGACGAGTTTTTAACCTAATGGAAATGCTTAAATATTCCTGCTAAGTGTTTTTGACGGCAAGCTTTGAACAACTCAAGAGAAAAGCAGAGAGTGTGAAAGAGACTAGAGTTTTATTTTTTTTCAGAGATTTGAGAGATTTCGCATCTCCTTTTGTATTTCTACTTATTTCTATCTATGCAATTCTTTCATCTATCCGTTGTCATGAATTGCTTAGCTATGTCTGAGTAGTCTACTTGTTAGATCTAGGGTTTAGATAGGTTTGTGGGATTAGCCCCAAACTATAATTGCTAAGTGGTGGTACTCATCAAATAGATTGCACCATATGCTTGTTCTAGATTAGCTAACTAGAATATAGATCACTAGGATCTTTGATTATCTTGAATTATCCATTTGAGCTAGCTTGTCTCCCGTTGAGAAGAGCGACAACCCTCCTTGAGACCTAGTGTTCATTATCGGCTCGCACCTAGGCATATCTAGAAGCCGTCGATCGATATCCCGACAGGTGAATCGATCGCCGAGCGAAAGGTGTATCGATCGATATCTCAAAAGGATATCGATCGACTCTTTTTATGTGTCAACATACGACAGTTGAGGCCAGAGATCTAGATTATTTAACCAGTGATACATCACTTGAGTTAAGCGGCTGAGATCTATAGTATCATGCAAGCAACTTGTTAAAGCATTTATAGAAATTATAATCTCCATTCCTGAATAAAAGTCCTATGTCTAGCACTCTTTATCACATTTAAACAACCCATCATATTGTTAGTTAGAGCAACTACTTTGCTCATTTTAGGAATTGTTATTTTTATTTCCATCTTATAAACCAACTTCACCTAGGATTGATTAGTAGATTTTATTTAATTGGTTCCCTAGCTCCTCGTGATTCGATCCCTAAGTACTACAGTTGTACCTCTTATTTGAGAGAGTAAGCTCTACTGGGTAATTTGAGCACTATCACTAAGCTGCAGGGATTGCCTCCTCCTTCGTTTGATGATGAGCCACCTCTCCCCGAAGCCGGTGCTGCCAAGGAGACTTCCCCTACTCCATCTGAGGGCGCGTCTGCTTCTCCAACCGCCTGATCTCCCTATCTCTTGAACTCTTGGTCTTTTAAGCCCTTCGGGCTCTTGTTGTTGTTTTTACCCTTCGGGGCTTTGTTTTATAAACCTCAGGTCCTCGTGCCTTAGAACTTTTTAAGTACTGGCTCAGGAGAGCCTTAGACTTTAATCTATTTTATTATGCTTCCATCCTTTCTCTTGAATAGCGTAGAGTTGTCTTGCCTGCGTTTTTAAGATAGGGGAATTCCCTATCACGGGTTATGGGCCGAAGGCCGACCATAACCTTAATCAGATTATGCAAAATCTTAGGGGCTGGTGACGATTCTACCCTTGGTATCGCAGCATTTCGGATTTCAAAGGAATCAGGACCTGAGTCCTGTTACCGTATTGATAGCCTAGGGGTGTAGATCTCATCGAACCAATTCCATACCCTCAGAACGCAAGGACACCTAGGCAGACGCGTAGATTCTTGGGAAGGGATGGACCCTTGAAAGGGCTAAAGCCTCGTAGGGGTCGGACCCTCGTAGGAATTGACCACGTGAGGGCCGGACCCTTATAAGGGTTGGCCCACTGGAAGGATGTCAATGCCTAGGACCTGGATCCTGTTAGTCAAACCCTGAAATGATTAAAAAACCTTAGATCTTGTAATCCATTATTAAAAACCTGAGTTTTAGTTTTGAAATGAAAGATCCTTGCTTAGAACCCTAGAGTTCGAGCTTGGTTTGAACCCTGAGGTTCTTGAGCCCTAGAACCGGGAAGTTCTTAAGGCCTTGAACCCTGAGGTCTCTTACCTAGGCCCGAAGGCCGCCGTTTTATTGAACCCGAAGGTTTGCTCATTGAACCCTGAGGTTTCTGAGTGCTGGGTTAAATCTTTAGATCCGGGGACCGTGATTAAACCCTATGGATACCTCGAACCCGGAGGTTGATGCTTTTTAACCCTGAGGTTCTTGGCAAACCCGAAGGTTGGTATTTGGATTCAAAGATCCTTGAACCCTGAGGTTCTTATTAGATCCGAAGATCAGTTAGACCCGAAGGTCCTTGATCAACCCTTGGGTAATCTTGAATCCGGAGATTCCTTACAGGCTCGGAGGCTGTATTGAACCCGGAGGCTCTTTTATAGACCCGGAGGCCGTACTGAACCCTGAGGTTCGTCATAGACACTGAGGCCGTATGCGTTATGGGAGATTTGTGATCGTATTCTGCTCCCCATGGGCTAACCACTACTGATCTGTTATTGAGAAACCGCACTCTGCCACCTGGAGGTATAGGCCACTCTCGTGAATCTCAATGCTGCACTCTACCTTTTGTGGGAACCGAAATTCGCACCGTCAAATTATCGTATATTTTAGGAAAGTATGAAAACTCTAATTTCCCAGAGGTCCCGGATTTCTGAGAAACCACACGTCAAGCAATCAGAACACGACAATAACGGAAAAAAAAATAAAAATCGTAAAAAGAGCAAGAAAGATTTTATTCCGAATCGGCGTATGAGCGCAACAACAACAGGATAACGTGCTTCACCTACAAGAGCTGTCGGCGAGATCCTAGTTCTAATACCCGAAGGTGGCTAAACCTAATTGAGTCGCAGCTTGAAAAACGAAAACGGAAAGTTGCTTAAAATGCTCTAAGTGCTAAGTTGCTCTGGAAAAGTGATGCCTCTATGCCTCTCGCCCTGAGCTCATTATATACTCTCTCCAAGGTCGGTTTACGCTTCCCCCTTTTGCCCTTAAGCCGTCATAGTTGAAAAATGAGAATATTCCAAACGATTCCATTTGATCGAGAGATCAAGAAATGGATAGTCGCGAGTTGCGAAGAACGGCTATACGGATAGTCGAGAATGCATAGTTTACGTCGTATCGTCGTTTTGGAAGAATTCGGACGTTTCGGAGAATGATCGATATACGAACGCTCGATCGCCATAGCGACCAAACTTTGTCCGCAGCTCGGTCGCTATAGCGACCTAGATCTGTTTGGAGCTCGGTCGCTATAGCGACCGAGCGTCGTCTCGTGATCCGTTCGCTATAGCAACTGAACTCTTGTTCATGACCCGTAAGCCATTGCGATCGGGTTTGTGCCGTGGACTGAGATCCGTTGTCCACGCGTCCGAAACTATTGCGAAGCTACGATGCTCTTAGGATTTTTGTTTGCGGATGTTTGGTCCTTTGATAACATTGTTCCGTTGATTTAAGAAATCGTTATTTTCCTAAATCGTTGATTTCTTAAGTCGTTGATTAAGAAATCGTTGATTTCCTAAGTCGTTGATTAAGAAATGGTTGATTTCTTAAGTCGTTGATTAAGAAATCGTTGATTTCTTAAGTCGTTGATTAAGAAATCGTTGTTTTAAAGAATTGTTGTCTTAAAACAAGATTTTAAGAAATCTGCTTTGGAACTTCAAAGAGGTTGTTCTCTCAAACCGTGAGGACCTAGAAAACGATCAAGATATCAAATTGAAGCCCTCGCCGAGATGGGTCTGGTGAGCTCGGTCGCTATAGCAACCGAGCTTGTTATCTAGCTTAGTCGCTATAGCGACCGAGCTTCGTATGACCCCTTGGTTGTTTCGTGATTGCTAAGCCGCATCCTTGTGGTTTAACGATCTTTTGTTATCTCCGATGACCGTGTTTTAACAAGAACTTTGTTTAGTCGCGGAACCTTTTGCAAGGAGACGATTTTTAAGAAATCTTAGATTTAAGAAATCGTAGATTTAAGAAATCGTAGATTTAAGAAATCGTAGATTTAAGAAATCGTAGATTTAAGAAATCGTTGATTTTAAGAAATCGTAGATTTAAGAAATCATTGATTTAAGAAATTGTTGTTTTTTTAAAAAAATATTTTCCCGCAAGTTTTTCGTATATTTTTCGTATAAGTTTTCCTTGAAAACGTAGAAATTCTTAAGACGTATATTTTTATCGAATATTTTGATACTAACTTTGTCGTCAACACGAACCATTGGAGCTTGTTTCGACGCTGCGGACAAATCTATTCAAGAATTTTATCGTAAAAATTAGTTTAAGTAATTTTTACGAGAATTATCTTTTTCGAGGAATATTTTCGAAAGTTAATTTCGTTGTGACCGTTTTTGACCTCAACAGTTAGCTCTCCAGCCCGTTAGAACCGTGGATCGTAGATGCGAGGTTCTAGCGGGCGATAAGACAAGTTAGTCAAGTTAGGCGGAATTAACGGTTGAAAATGTCCGTTGAAAGTTGTATGTCCATTCTAAGAAGAGTGGAATCTTATAAGATTGGGGCTGCGCTTGATGAAAGCTGCCTATGTACCCTTTGTCAAAAGGGATTAAGCCATTCGTAGTTCGTCTTGGAGTTAAGATTCTTATGACATGTTTTCCAGTGAGACTTTATTGTCTAGTTATGTGTAGCGAATTTCGAGCATGTTGCTGTCGATGGTATTTCGTATTGGACCTTTGTCGGCCGCAAGAGTAGCCTCGGAGGCTGTTTATTTTGGCCAAGTTTGGCCTGTAAAAAATATTTTGCTCAAATCTATAAAATCGTGGTTTTTATAAATCGAGAGAACTTCCGTTTATCGAAGTTAGAGGGACAGGGTGTGAGTTGTCGTCTCATTCCTGCCTCTCCGATGATCACCGTATCCATCGATTGTACAAAGCGATATTTTCGCGGTTTACTGATTTACGCGAAGGTTCGTGAAACTGATAGACTTAAGTGAAGAGACAAGTTTTGGGATCTCGTATCGGGTGTTGATACTATGTTTGTGAGATGTTAAGTACCAGCAAGGCTGGGTTTAGGGCAAGACCTAAGTTTACTTTCGGACTGAGGCTTTGCGATGACAAATCGGCTTTCGTTTTGCCTGTTTGCGATTTTAACCTGACTCGTACCGTTTTAAAATCCGCGAAGTGTTATCAGCTTATTTTGATTTGTCTGGGTACGAGTCAGAGCTACTTCCTTTACGAAGCACTCAAACGAAATTTCGGTTTTCTTGTATAGCGCGCTAAGGTATCCTGGTCGGATGTAAGAGAGCCTACCCTTAGGTGGCTTGTCTGTTTAGGACGTTAGAGTTCGTTTGTTGTGATCAGCAACAACGATATGATGCCGTTTAGAAGGCGTATGAAATTTTGGTCGAAAAATGTTTATTCGAGCACGAAGCGACGTCTCGCAGTGCTGCGACTTTATTTTTCTTTACGCCATAAGAGGATTATGGGCTTTGGCTTATGATTTGATTTATACTTTCGTCAAGTGTAAATGGTAGAATCCGAGTAGTCATTTCAGATTTTGATTTTGTCGCTTTGTTCGTATGCTACTTTTTAGCAAGCATTTTTAGGTGTAAGCGATGAGAGACATGTGTCCGGATGTGATAATCGTTTTGTGGATACTGGATCCGTTGTCGTAGCCGTTTAGTAGTTGGCGAATTGTTTTGAGGATTTTGGACCGAAAGTTCGTGCAAATTTACCAGGGAGAAGCGCCTAACTTCACTGTGTTTCGTGAAGTGTTGGCCTTCCGGAACTTGTTTTTGAATTTTTAAGAATGACTCGTATAGCTCTAGGAGCTTTGTTACGAGTGTTTCTTTTTATGATGCGTTTTATGGGGCGTATAGAACTTAATCTATTGATGATAAGCTTACATCTTCCGTTAACCATATGGTTGTTACGACTGAGTTTCGTTACGAAGAATTCATCGTATGATTTCCGATTCTGGGTTATACGACAAACTGCTTGCATAATAGTCATTTGGCGTTTCACGACAAAATCGTGGATTGTCGATTAGCCGTTAGCCGTTTAAGTGGTTGGAGCGGTGATCGCTCTGTATTTTTGGATTGGCATGGAGGCTAGGTGAAACCGTATAGCCAGGGAAATTGTTGGTGAAGGATCGTCGTAGAATATGTGTGGATTCGGTTGTAGGGTCATTTCCTGCTTGGACGTAGCCGAGGGTAGTAAAAGCAGGAATCAGCAACCTTGTGGAGCAAAAATTATCTACGACTGATATCCGTTGGATCCGTTATTTTATTTTACGAAAGAAAATGGGTTAACCGTTCTTTCGAAGGTTTTTCTTTCTTTAGGAAGCAGGACGAGTGTGCCTTAGAATGCGTGGCAATCGTTTCTCGGTTTTTTGAGAGACTAGATCGGTTTGCATGTTCTGCCTAGAAATTCAAGGAACAATGGAACAAGACTGGAAATTTTGCCTAAGACTTAGCTTGCTAGACTATTCACCTAGGTTCTAAGTTCCTTAAATTCTACGGCAGTTTTTAAGACGTTTTTGTTCCTTTCCTACCAAAAAATTAAAACCTTGACGGAATTTTTAGTCGGACGTACCTTCGTCCCATTGATGATTCGGATTGCCCATTCTTCCTTCTTCTTCTCCTCTTGTCTTCTGACTTTATCGAAAGTTTATTATGCGTTTAGGAATGGCCACTTTCGATTCAACGTTAGAGGACTTCGAAAAGTCAGTTACCGAATTTCATATGAATTAGTTTTCGATGAAATTCAGACGAGAATATCGGAATGAGGAAGGGATATCAATGTCCAAATTCGTCCTCGTTTCTTCGTATCTCTGGTTTTGCCAAATTGACCAGGTGCGCTTTGTATATTGTTGAAAAGTCTATCAAACGTTATGAATAGATGCTTTTGACTCAACGTGGCAGAATCTGGTAAAATCACATTGTGTTTTATGCATCAAAGGAATTTTACGAAATCGTTGAACCAAAGGGAGGAGAAGCAGATAAAGAGGGGCATTTTGGAAAGACGGGTCAATGGACAAGGCGTCACTCGAGTGAGGCTCTCAGTTCGTCAGGCTGCGAGCGAACTGGTTATGTTCCAGATACGATATTGTTTGGCTTTATGAATGATGTTTCGTAAAATATGTCTGAGCTTGATCTTACGAAAGCTGTTTCCTAAAACGCTGTCGAGCTTTTATTTTTCGAGAGTTATTTCACAATTGTTGCCGAGTTAATTTTACGGAAGTCGTTTCGTAAAATTGTTGTCGAGTTTAATTGTACAAAATCTTTCTCGCGAAATATTTGTCGAGTTTTGTTTTACGAAAGGTGTTTCGTAAAACTTATTGAATTTTAATATCGGAATCCCTAGCTGCAGTGAGGTGTAATTTTGGTGACTAATCTTAATCATAAACTTTCTCGTTTCTGTGGGATTGATCCGAAGGAGTTTTGAGTAGTTTTTCGAAAGTAAGATTAGTAGACAAAAGTCAAGAGTCCGCAACGAGCGAAATCTTAGGTGTCAGAAAACGTCTTAGCAGTGAGGGATATGATCTCTCGTTTTGGCTTTGTTTAGTCTTCGTTAACCGTTTTAAGTTTCTAGTGATTTTATAGAAATCACTCCATTTTTTCGAAACTAGTTGAGAAGGATGGCAAGCTGGTCGGGACAGAGTCTAGACAAACCACATTCACAACGGGAGTTGCTCGGAAGAGTTGTTTGGAAGAAGTACGGTAATGGTATCGATTTTCCGAATGAATCCCAATTCCTCGTATAGTTAAGATGATTGGTGTTTTAGAATAACCATAATCGTTTTATACGATGAATTGCAATTCATTCGTTAGTCGGACCTTCCGAGTTTTTCCGTAACTTTTCCGATCGTTCTGATCGAAATGAAATGGGGGTTTTAGATTCACGGTTTTAAGAATTTGCACTACGTGGCTTCGAGCGAGGATGCAAAGTACGTGATTGGACTAGTGTCGGGATGGTTTCACGAGAAATCGGCCGCACTCGTTGAACGATCCGCAGCCCGGTGCCCAGGACCGTGACATCGATTTGGGCGAGTGACAGCAAGCCGAGACGAGTCCTACTTGTCTTCGTCGTAAAATCTCAACGGAAATTCCGATTAATACAAAACGAAAAGCGTTTCGAAGAGGAATCAAAGGAGAACACAACGAAGGACTCATTTGAGGCCTGACAGGCCGCTATAGCGAGTGTGGATGTCATCTCAGTCGCTATAGCGAGTAGAAGGGATCCAAGACGAGTCCAACTTGTTTTCGTCGTAAAATCTCAACGGAAATTTCGAATGAGACGAAACGAAAGGCGTTTCGAAGAGGATTCAAAGGAGAACGCAGACAAGAACTCCTCTTAGGGCTGGGTTGCTATAGAGACCAAGCTTGGCTCGTTATAACGACCGAACTTGTCTCGGTGCTCGGTCGCTATAGCGACCAAGCTTGTCTTCGGGCTCGTTGCTCGGTCGCTATAGCGACCGAGCTTGGTTCGATGCTCGGTCGCTATAGCGATCGAGCTTGTCTCGGTGCTCGGTCGCTATAGCAACCGAGCTTGTTCTTGAGTTTAACTTTCTGCGAGTAACCTAGGGTTTTTCCGCAGTTATTGGGGGAGCGATTTTAATTTTACGAAACGTTTTCAGAGAAATCGTCTTGGTCGAACCCTTATGCGCTGAGATTTCTCCAACTCGGTAATAAGAAGAATTTCATGGAGTTGGAAAGATTTTATCGTTCCCCTTTGTGTTTGGAGGGAAAAATCACGAGCTCGATTTAGTTCTCTTCGGCTCTTCCTATGACGGAAGGTCACGAATAAGTTTTCGATTTTATTGAACACTACGGTGTTTGCATAGTGCGGAGGGTTTTCTGAGTTGCCTTTGTCGACAGGGGATGTTTCGCTAGGGTTTTGTCCGGAAGGACGTTCCTCCGAAGTTCTAGGCCTATCGTGTGGGGTCGTAAACTCGAGTCTCCTTCCGCGGAGTTTTGTAGCTCCGCGAGGGAGGACTGCGCGGGTCCTTGCTGTTAGGGTTTGAACCTGTTTGGTTAGGGTTCCCACGAGTTTATTCTGCTCTTCTGACCCCTTTTCATAGGCGGAGAGCATCTTCTTGAACTCGTCGAGCGTCGCGGCGTTAGCAGGTGCGTTGGCCGCAGATACATCCGCTGCTGGAGTGTTCAAGGCGTCCTTGGTTACTCCATTGAGAGGAGTTTGCAAGTTCGCTGGGTCGTTGATAGTCATGTCTGTTTGAGCGTGAGTTGGTCGTGAGTACGATTGATTCGTACTCCCCTCCTTCTAGCGCCAAACTGTGGGAACCGAAATTCGCACCGTCAAATTATCGTATATTTTAGGAAAGTAGGAAAACCCTAATTTCCGAGAGGTCCCGGATTTCTGAGAAACCACACGTCAAGCAATCAGAACACGACAATAACGGAAAATAAAATAAAAATCGTAAAAAGAGCAAGAAGGATTTTATTCCGAATCAGCGTATGAGCGTAACAACAACAGGATAACGTGCTTAGGCTACAAGAGCTGTCGGCGAGATCCTAGATCTAATACCTGAAGGTGGCTAAACCTAATTGAGTCGCAGCTCGAAAAACGAAAACGGAAAGTTGCCTAAAATGCTCTAAGTGCTAAGTTGCTCTGGAAAAGTGATGCCTCTATGCCTCTCGCCCTTAGCTCCTTATATACTCCCTCCAAGGTCGGTTTACGCTTCCCCCGTTTGCCCTTAAGCCGTCATAGTCGAAAAATGGGAATATTCTATTTTTCCAATCTTCATGATTATCTGCAGAAAGTTTCCATTTATCCGCGGAAACTGAAACTTATCCTCCAAGCATAAACCGTCATAAGGTTTATGTGTTTTTAAGAAATTGTAAGTGGGCCTCGAATCAAGTTTAGGACCCCCTTGGGCCGTATTTTTTATTTGAGACGTTTTTACGATTTCTCCGATAAGGTTAAGTTTTCGCGGTTTTATCGTATACCGAACGGACGATTCCATTTGATCGAGAGATCAAGAAACGGATAGTCGCGATTTGCGGAGAATGGCTATACGGATAGTCGAGAACGCTATAGCGACGACACTTTGTCCGCAGCTCGGTCGCTATAGCGACCGAGCTGTAATCGAATCTTGGTCGCTATAGCGACCGAGCTGTAATCGAAGCTCGGTCGCTATAGCGACCGAGCTGTAATCGAAGCTCGGTCGCTATAGCGACCGAGCATGGTCTCGTGATCCGTTCGCTATAGCAACCAAGCTCTTGTTCATGACCCGTTCGCCATTGCGATCGGGTTTGTGCCGTGGACTGAGATTCGTTGTCCAAGCGTCTGAAACCATTGCGAAGCTACGATGCTCTTAGGATGTTTGTTTGCGGATATTTGGTCCTTTGATAACATTGTTCCGTTGATTTAAGAAATCGTTATTTTCCTAAATCGTTGATTTCTTAAGTCGTTGATTTCTTAAATCGTTGATTAAGAAATCGTTGATTTTCTAAGTCGTTGATTAAGAAATCGTTGATTTCTTAAGTCGTTGATTAAGAAATCGTTGATTTCTTAAGTCGTTGATTTCTTAAGTTGTTGATTAAGAAATCGTTGTTTTAAGAAATCGTTGATTTCTTAAATCGTTGATTAAGAAATCGTTGTTTTAAAGAATCGTTGTCTTAAAACAAGATTTTAAGGAATCTGCCTTGAAACTTCAAAGAGGCCGTTCTCTCAAACCGTGAGGACCCAGCCAAGCCGCATCCTCGTGGTTTAACGATCTTTTGTTATCTCCGATGATCGTGTTTTAACGAGAACATTGTTTAGTCGCAGAACCTTTTGCAAGTAGACGATTTTTAAGAAATCGTAGTTTTAAGAAATCGTAGATTTAAGAAATCGTAGATTTAAGAAATCGTAGATTTAAGAAATCGTTGATTTTAAGAAATCGTAGATTTAAGAAATCGTTGATTTTAAGAAATAGTTGATTTAAGAAATAGTTGATTTAAGAAATCGTTGATTTAAGAAATCGTTGTTTTTTTAAAACAAGATTTTCCCGCAAGTTTTTCGTATAAGTTTTTCGTATAAGTTTTCCTTGAAAACGTAGAAATTCTTAAGACGTATATTTTTATCGAATGTTTTGATACTAACTTCGTCGTCAACACGAACCATTGGAGCTTGTTTCGACGCTGCGGACAAATCTATTCAAGAATTTTATCGTAAAAATTAGTTTAAGCAATTTTTACGAGAATTATCTTTTTCGAGGAATATTTTCGAAAGTTAATTTCGTTGTGACCATTTTTGACCCCAATACCTTTCTGCAGAAAAGGCGCTCAGACTTACTGTGGTCTGGCGTGGGCCTGCCCCGCGGAGCGACCTCACACCAGACACACTACTTTCCACGTCTGGATAAGTATTAAATTTTGGTGCTAACCGGTATTTTCGCACATTTGCTCCCTACATATCAGCCGTCAGCATTTGATTACAGTACTTTGCAGTGTACATCATGCCCCATGCGTGTATTTAGCTCGTAGCGTCTTTAACACATGGTTTGGGTAGCACTAGTACGGTGGTCCCCACGTAACTTTTTGACTTATAACCTTTACGCAAGGCCCGAGGTGCAGACAATGTAATAGGGTTGATCAGACCCGTTCATTATATGTCGTACACCCATGTGAGTAGTCTCACTAGTATAAATAGGGTTTGCTGAGATCTAAGATCCCTTAGGACCTGACCTAGCTAGTATGCCCTTTTAAGTACATTGGAGTTCCTATAACTCCTTTAGCCGTAACTAATGATGCATTTTATAAGCTTAGTCCGGAGACGTTATCGCATACATAGGAGTAGGAAACCAGTGTACTTAAATATATCATAATAATAGTAGTAGTATATAAAGCTTGATCCGGGGACCTTACTTTAGAAGTGATAGAATTTGAGGTGCAAGGCGTTCCAGCAGTTGGGTTGGACCTTACAATCGCTGTCTTCCAGCTTATAGGCTCATGTCCCTTGCACCTCTATTACCTTATAGGGACCTTCCCATCCAAGAGCGACCGGGTGATTTGTCCCTTGTGTGGTCACAGACTCGCCTTAGGACCCAATCCCCTTTCTAGAAGGTTCTGGATCTGACCTTTTGTTGTAACTATTGGCTACTTTCATCTGGTAGGACGCATTTCTAAGGCGGGTCGCTTCCCTCTTTTCATCGAGTAGGTCTAGACTCAGGGACATTAGCTCGTTGTTCTCCTCCTGGGAGAGGAATTCAGAGACCGTGGTCCTTACGTGCACCTCTGTGGGTATCACCGCTTCAGCACCATAGACAAGGGAGAAGGGAGTCTCCTGGGTAGCCGTCTTCGGGGTTGTCCGATAGGCCCAGAGTACTCCATGTAGCTCTTCCGCCCATCGCCCATGGGCGTCTTCTAGGCGCTTCTTGAGCATGTTCACCACTGTCTTATTAGTGGATTCGGCTTGACCGTTAGATTGGGGGTGTCGTGGTGCTGAATAGGAAAGCTTGATGTTGCAGTCCTTGCAGAACTTTCGGAAGTTGTAGCTTGTGAACTGGGGTCCGTTGTCTGTGACAATCTCATTGGGAGTTCCGAAGTGTGTGATCACGTTAGTCCATAGAAATTTCCTGATCTGGAGATCCGTTATTTTGGCTAGTGCTTCAGCTTCTACCCACTTCGTGAATTAATCGGTCACTACCCACTAGGAGAAAGATCTTTTGCCCCGGTGCCATAGGAAATTTCCCCACGATGTCCATGTCCCACTTTCGGAAGGTCCAAGGAGAACTTAGCGATTTGAGGTTCTCTGGTGGAAGGTTGGAGACTGGTGCGTGCTTCAGGCATTGGCTATAGAGCTTGGCTTGTTTGAGGGAGTCCCTCCCCATGGTTGGCCAGTAGTATCCAGCCCTTCTAGCTCTGAGTACCAGGCTCCGACCACTAGAATGGGAACTACACTCTCCTTCGTGAAGCTCTTCTAGTATCCTGGCGGCTTCTCTAGGGGTGAGACATCGTAGATAGAGTCGTGAGAAGGATCTTCGATATAGACTCCCCTCGGAAAAGCAATACCTTGCAGCTATGCGCCTTATCTTTCGACTTTCGTCTCGATCCTCAGGCAAGGTGCCGTACCTTAGATAGTTAATGATGGGAGTCATCCAGGTCACTACTTCATCTACCACGGATACTTCTTCAGGCTCCGTCTCCTTTTCGCTTGCGGGCCATTGGAGTACCAGTAGTGGGATGCTCATATGACTCGTAGTTTCTAGGGCGGACCCTAGATTAGCTAGAGCGTCGGCCTGGGACTTGTGCTCCCTAGGGATCTGGGTGAGCTTACTGTGTCAGAACCGGTCGAGTAGTCGCTTAGCCACGGATAGATACCTGATCATACTCGGATCTTTCGCCTGGTAGTCTCCTTGGACTTTGCTTATGATCAGTTGTGAGTCGCTGAAGACCTGGATGTCTTCTACTCCCATCTGTTTGGCGAGTGTCAACCCCACTATTAGAGCTTCGTATTCAGCTTCGTTGTTCGTTGCTTTGAAGTTGCATCGTACGGCCCTTGAGGCTGATTCCCCCGTGGGGGAAGTTATGACTAGTCCCACGTCTGCGCCCCTTATGTTACTAGATCCATCAACGTATAGTGTCCACTCGCCTTTCTCCCCTTTGCTATCACGAAGCTTTACATCTTGTTCCAAGGTTGGAAGCATGGCAGGAGAGAATTCGGCTACGAAATCTGCTAGGACTTGCGATTTGATGGCTGTTGCAGGTCGGAAGATCACATAGTACTCCCCCAGCTCTATAGCCCATTTTGCTAGTCGTCCAGACACTTCCGGCTTGTGGAGGACTGCTTTGATTGGGAGAGATGTGACCACCACGATTTGATGAGCCTGGAAGTAGGGGCGTAGCTTTCGAGCAGCGTTGACCAAGGCGAGGGCTAACTTTTCAAGGTGACTATAGCGGGTCTCCGCGTCTAGTAGAGATTTGCTCACATAGTAGATAGGATGTTGTTTCCTTCCTCCTTCCCTTACTAGGACCGCATTGACTGCATGCTCTGATACCGCCAGATAGAGCAATAAAATCTCACATTCCAAGGGTTTTGAGAGGAGAAGTGCAGTAGTGAGATAGGCCTTGAGATCCGATAGGGCTTGCTCACATTTATCAGTCCATTGGAAGTCCTCGGGGTCCCCCGAACCGTTCTAGACATAAGTCGAACCACCGGCCAACAATCAAACAAGAACATGACCGACGGAGCGACCAACGCCAAAGGTTGGAGATGAAAGGCCAACCGGCCAGCCAACAATCAAACAAGAACATGACTAACCGTCCAACCCAACACCATGGTCCGGAAGCGCTACGTGACGAGCTAGGGACGATCCGGTCAGTGCCACAGAATTTACTCCACGACTTAGACCAGTTCATCCACTAACACGTCCCGCTAACTAAAGGCATAAGGCTTTGCAACCCGTACCCGAAGTTAACGTTTTCCGTTAGATCGAGGCGTAAGGCTTTTCAACCCGTACAACGACCTAACGTTGTGTTAGACCGGACTAGTCAAATATCAGAGTACTCATGAAGCGCATATAAAACAACTACTTTATTGATTTAAATAATATTCATACATTGAATAATTCGAGACCGGTCCCGGCCTAACGCCAAAATCGAGTCATTTAAACGCAAATCAAAAATACCGTTTAACAAAAGGCAAGCAAATCTACACCGGTGGTCCTAACGTCCAGCACCAAGCTATCCGATCGTCCTACTAAGGAAACCTGCAAAAAGGACAACAGAGATGGATTAGTAACCTAATGTTACTCAGTGAGCTATAATCCCCTAGTTAACCATATATGCGCCTGAGTTCAATACTCGTGTAGTGTTAGACATCAGACAAGAACATGATCGACCAACCAATGATACCACATAGCTTTAATATCCACCACCCTTCACAAGCAATCCTTCAGACACATACATGCCAACATCAGGCCTACACTAACCCATACACACCAATCAACAAGCACAAACTACTATCTAATAACCCAGTTACTAAATTAGACTTGGCCTCCTGCCGTGATCTAACTTCAAGTAACAGGAACCTGCAAGCAAATCAATCAATCACAATCACAATAACAAGATACTATTACTACTACTCGACACTCTAACCCAGGGAATGGTGATTACATGTTCCTCCTCATCATCCTCGGAAATATTCTATCTCCCTATCACAAAGACCAGGAGAAGGAATATTAACCGAACGCGGCCCACAGTACAGTCGGGTCACAGCGCGACAGCCCCAGTACAGTCGGGCCACTGCCGGTTGTCACACGAAGATCGTGGGCTACAGTACAGTCGGGTCACCACGAGACAGCCCCAGTACAGTCGGGCCTCTGCCGGTCACTACCTCTTCGTGCAACCACTCAGCCATAGGCCATGACCCCGTCTCTCTGAGTGCTCTCGATCCAGCGAATAAGGAGTTTCCTTAAACCCGCCGGGTACGAGGTTGAGGAAACACTTATCAACCCCTAACAAAGCCTAGCATGGCATACACACTCTAACTTTACAATACTAACAACAATATCATAACTAATCAAATCAACCGGTTAGTCACTCCCTTACCAAGAGATGACTAACGGCCTCAACAACAATCAAGCAAGCAAGCAATCTAACAACCTAACGATTAGCATGCTATTAAGATTCTCAAGCAATAACTAAGCATGCTATCAACTAATCAATCTCAACTATAAACTAATCAAACCGTTACTCAGTTTAGACCTGGCCTCCTACCATGATCCAACCTCCAAGTAACAGGAACCTGCATGAAAACAGCTTAGCAAACAATTGACTATAACTCACCAATAGCATGCTACTACTAAGCATACTACCAATCAAACCGTTACCAAGTTAGACCTGACCTCCTGCCATGATCTAACTTAAAAATAACGGGAACCTGCATGAAAACAGCTTAGCAAACAATTGACTATAACTCACAGTGTTCTTTGCCGATAAGCAGCTGGTTGATCGGAGAGGACTTAGCCAAAACCCAACCTCGACATCTTGAATGGACTGGACTGGACTGATCTTGACTTGGGCAGAACCTTCCCTGATACTGGTCTGGACAGAACTCAATTCGAGCAGAACCTCCCCTAGCTGCTGGACGATTTTTTCGGACTTTCGACAGAGTATCGATCTTCAAATCTTCGACTGAACTGAACCCATGGATCTGAACTGACTTTGGACAGTACTTCCACTTGATCACCAGAGAATATGGCTGACTTGGACGAATTGATTTGGACAGAGCCTCCCCTAGACACTCACTCGAAATCAGTAGAGAATCTGATCTCGAAAACTCTCTAAAACGCTCGAAAAAGATCGGAACCTCTTGCTTTCTTTATCTACTTTCTCTCTCTCTCTCTAGCCACGTTTTTGGAGTGATTTTGGTGTGTGAGGATGAATGAAAATTAGCAGGGGGTTTGGGGTATTTATAGGATACATAGACCAGTGATATCGTACCACACCGGCGCTTGTGTGTCAGCCCGCATGCTTCCGGTCGCATGCGTGGCGACACATGGTGCACACATGTCGTGAGGCATGTCTCTGATACATGCAGGAGGACACCACTCACTTCCAGATAGCTTGCTGCATGGCTGGAGTTCTGATAGTGCTCAAATTACCCAGTAGAGCTTACTCTCTCAAATAAGAGGTACAGCTGTAGTACTTAGGGATCAAATCACGAGGAGCTAGGGAACCAATTAAATAAAATCTACTAATCAATCCTAGCCAAGGTTGGTTTATATGATAGAAATGAAAATAACAATTCCTAAAATGAGCAAGGCAGTTGCTCTAACTAATAATATGAATGGTTGTTTAAATGGGATAAAGAGTGCTAGACATAGGGTTTCTATTCAGGAATGGAGATTATAATCTCTATAAATGCTTTAACAAGTTACTTGCATGATACTATAGATCTCAGCCGCTTAACATATGTGAATGAATCACTGGTTAAAATATCTAGATCTCTGGCCACACCTTTCGCATGATGACACAGAAAAAGAGTCGGACGATATCCTTTTGAGATATCGAGCGATACACCTTTCGCGGCGCCGATCGATTTACCAGTCGGGTTATCGATCGACGGCTTCTAGATCTGCCTAGGCGCGAACCGAATATGACCACAAGGTCTCAAGGAGGAACTGTCGTTCTTCTCAACGGGAAACAGGCATCGCTCAAATGGATAATTCAAGATAATCTAAGATCCTAGTGATCTATGTTCTAGTTAGCTAATCTAAAACAAGCATAGAGTACAATCCATTTGATGAGTATCACAACTTAGCAATTATAGTTTGGGGCTAATCCCACAAACCTATTTAAACCCTAGATCTAACGAGTAGACTACTCAGACATAGCTAGACAATTCATAACAATAGATAGATGAAAGAATTGCATAGATAGAATAAAGTAGAAATACAAAAGGAGATGAGAAATCTCTCCATTCTCTCTCAAACAAATAAAACTCTAGTCTCTCTCTCACACTCTCTGCTTTGGTTGTAAAAAGCTTCAAGCTTCAAAGGGTTTCAAAACTTGCCGTCAAAAATACTTAGCAGGAGTATTTAAGCATTTCCATTAGGTTAAAAACTCGTCAGGGGCAATCTCGTAATTTGGTGAAGTCTTGGTGAAGTAGTCGGCTAAACAATTTGGTCTTCGATATCGATCGACAACACTGAATGTGTATCGATCGATTATAATCTTCTAGTACTCGGATCTTCTCGGCTACATCGATCGACAACTCAGGATGAGTATCGATCGATTATAATCGCAGTGTTGACTTCCGACTTAGTCTTGAATGGTCAACTCGGGTGTATCATCTCTTGTACTCCAAAATACTCCAACATCACTTTCTCACAAAATGGTCCTGAACCTGAAAACATACCTAACAGGCTAGAAAACGGATTAAATATATAGTAAAATACTAGTATACCATGGTTAAAAACGGATAAAATCCATGGTACATCAAGTTCATGCGTCGCGACACACGGTCCTCTGTGTGTCGATCATCATGCGCAGGTTGCAGATACGGCGACATGTCGTTCTTCTGGGTGTCAAACTGCATGCTTCTGCTTCATGCACGGCGACACCTCGAGCTTGCCTTGACACTCAGCTGATTAAGAGATAGATATCACGTCCTGATCACTTAGATCAAGCCACCTCGAGCTTCTCGGTCCATTTGTGCGGTTTCGGCCCTTCTGGGGTATTTTCTACCCGCGATCAATCTTGAATATTTTTCTGCTCCCGTTCTGATGCTCTGAATATTTTTAATAATCTCCATAAGGATTCTGAACTTGAAGAAAAATATCTCCCGAGCCTCTGGCTTTCTCGAAAAATAGACAATACCGAAATTAGGGTTTTCGGCCAACTTTGGGTTTTCCCGTCGTGCTTGCTTCCTGTCATGCTTGCTTCCCGTCATACTTAATTCCCGTCCTGCTTCCGACTTAGGATGTCATCAGAATAATATTTTAGTCATACGAAGATTTTCCGAGAAAACTTCGTGATGAAGAAACGTCGGTCTTCAAAAACGTCGAGCTTCTAAACCGTCGTGCTTGCAAAAATGTGATGCTTCCAAAACGACCGTCTGATCAATCCAAGTCACTTCTAAAAAATGGTAGAGCAGCTTATCTGACTCCTGGTTCACTCACGATCAATTCTTCGACCATCTCGTACTTTGAAACTTCTCGATCCATCGTTGTCGCCCGCGATTCGACCACCAAGTTGATGCTCGACCAATCTTCTATTTTCTCTGAAACATGTTGAGTTTGAAATGATCAAAACTCAACATTCTTCATCCTTCTTTGATTCCCAAAAGCTTGGCTCCAAACTCTGACTTTGTCAATCTCGACCATTTTACCCCAAAGGGCGGGTTATCACATTCCCCCTCCCCCTTAATAGAATTCGTCCTCGAATTCTTAAGTGTGTAACTGCTTAGCTTCACGACTTGCTCTCTCAAAATGACTATCTCTCCTTGGATCACTTCATTTCGCGGTCTTTATCACTTGATGTGCTTCTTTGTCAATTCGCCATTGGAATCTCTCTTTCGGTTTCTTTGGTCTCCATACTCGTCTCTGTCTCTCTTCAATGGAATGATCACTGCGTCATTTTGCTTTGCCTCTGCCATAGCACTGATTTCCCATGATACTATCCTTTCCTTCGGATAGATCATTCTTGCTCCTGATTACTCAATCCTTTTCTCGATCTTTCTTTACCCAGATACTGCTGAAGTCTTTTCCCAACAAAGTCTCGCTTCTCTCCATCTGTCCAGTCCATACCACTGTCCAGTCCTCTGAACCATCTTCATTCTATCTCTTCGGCTTGGGTTTTGGCCTTTAACTCCTTTCACTTTAAGGTTTCCACCATTAAAGTGCCGATCAACGAACACACTTACAAGCTGCAACTCAAAAGAACACTCACACGCAAGTTAGTCAACAACTAACCCAACAAAATCTAACCACAACCTAACCGCAAAGCTAACCAACAATCTAGCAATTCTAAACTCCACTATCTAATTCTAATTCCTAAAACAATAAATCCTATCGCTGGACGTGACCGGTTTCCCTAATGCCTTTTGTGACTCCTTTGACTCGATAAAATATTTGAAAACCGATTAAATCATGAGTTCCGGAAGCATGGACGTAACCATGCTCTGATACCACCAATGTGAGACCCCCGAACCGTCCTAGACATAAGTCGAACCACCGGCCAACAATCAAACAAGAACATGACCAACGGAGCGACCAACGCCAAGGGTTGGAGATGAAAGGCCAACCGGCCAGCCAACTATCAAACAAGAACATGACTGACCGTACAACCCAACACCATGGTCTGGAAGCGCTACGTGACTGGCTAGGGGCGATCCGGTCAGTGCCACAGAATTTACTCCATGACTTAGACCAGTTCATCCACTAACACGTCCCGCTAACTAAAGGCATAAGGCTTTGCAACCCGTACCCAAAGTTAACGTTTTTTGTTAGATCGAGGCCTAAGGCTTTTCAACCCGTACAACGACCTAACGTTGTGTTAGACCGGACTAGTCAAATATCAGAGTACTCATGAAGCGCATATAAAACAACTACTTTATTGATTTAAGAAATATTCATACATTGAATAATTCGAGACCGGTCCCGGCCTAACGCCAAAATCGAGTCAACTAAACGCAAATCAAAAATACCGTTTAACAAAAGACAAGCAAATCTACACGGGTGGTCCTAACGTCCAGCACCAAGCTATCCGATCGTCCTACTAAAGAAACCTGCAAAAAGGACAACGGAAATGGATGAGTAACCTAATGTTACTCAGTGAGCTATAATCCCCTAGTTAACCATATATGCGCCTGAGTTCAATACTCGTGTAGTGTTAGACATCTAGACTATACAAGTATCATCAATCGGTCGACCAACAATCAGACAAGAACATGATCGGCCAACCAATGATACCACATAGCTTTAATATCCACAACCCTTCACAAGCAATCCTTCAGACACATACATGCCAACATCATGCCTACACTAACCCATACACACCAATCAACAAGCACAAACTACTATCTAATAACCCGGTTACTAAGTTAGACTTGGCCTCCTGCCGTGATCTAACTTCAAATAACAGAAACCTGCAAGCAAATCAATCAACCACAATTGTTGGGGTCAAAATCGGTCAAGACGAAATCGATGTCCGAAAGTCTCGGAAAAAATGAAAAATGTTAGAGCAACCTCGAGAGACTAATTGTTAATCGAGAAACCTCAGGAAAATATTAAGTTCGAGATTAATCGTCTCGAAATCAACTGCTAGAAACATTTTCTACACAAGGAAAAACCTACGGAAAACTAAAAACGCAAAAAAAACACGCACACGCCGAAGGAACCGAGCAGCCAACTCCGGACGTGGCCGTGGCCGCCGGGCGGCTAGCACCGTGCTGGCCGTGGCCGCCGGCGGCTAGCGCCCGTGCTGGCCGTGGCCGCCGGGCGGCTAGCCCCGTGCTGGCCGTGGCCGCCGGCGGCTAGCGCCCGTGCTGGCCGTGGCCGCCGGGCGGCTAAGCCCCGTGCTGGCCGTGGCCGCCGGTGGCTAGCGCCCGTGCTGGCCGTGGCCGCCGGGCGGCTAGCCCCGTGCTGGCCGTGGCCGCCGGCGGCTAGCGCCCGTGCTGGCCGTGGTCGCCGGGCGGCTAGCCCCGTGCTGGCTCGGGTCATCGGACGGCTAGTCTTCGTGCGTAAGTTCTAGGCCTCCGGGTCCCTAGAAATCCGTGTTTTGCGACTTTCCGAGATCCCGCAAACAAAACTCCTTTCCCTGCTCCAAGATTCCAAAGAACCCGTAAGACGTCAACGGACAGGAAGACTTCGTATAAAACGGTGATGGTTATCTTAAAACACCATGTGCGTCAGCAATGGATCGAAGATCTTCCGAAAGACTCGACATCCAAGTAGGAGCATTCTTTCAAAGAAAATCGTAGAAAACAGCGGAAGACCGGAAGACGGCCCGAAAGGGACTAAACCCGATCGAACAACCCGTTTACGATTTTCTAAAAGAATAGATACGACGGTTTACAATTATCTTCGCATGACAAGATAAATGTTAAACTTCCGAAAAGATAAATGTCAACTTTCCGAAAAGATAAATGTCAACTTTCCCGATAAACGCGAAAGCCGACAAAAATGGAAAAAGTCCAGCCCGCGGCGGACTCAGCCCATCAAGGATAGACCGTCATATGGGAGTATATAAGCAAAGCTAGGAGCAGAGGAAGGGGGATCCGAAATCAGAAGAAAGAAACCACTCCAGAGCAACTTAGAACTTAGGCGCTTATTTCCTTTTTTAGCGAGCTGCGACTCAACTAGGTTAGATCTAGGTTTCGAGACTAGCGACGATCGACAGCTCTTGTGGCCGAGATCTCGACCTATTGTCCAACGCTCTCCGCAGATTCGGAAATAAGATTCTTTCTTTTTGCTCTCTTTATTTTACGCATTTATTCCCAAACTAGACTCGTATTAACTTTGTCGTGCGTGGCCCAGCAGATAGCCGGGATCCTCGGGGAAAACTAGGTCAACTTAGGTTTCCTACGTTTAACTTAACTAAAATCGACAGTGCGAATTTCGGTTTCCCACAGTTTGGCGCTAGAAGGAGGGGTATACACGGTTTTCCCCGGGGAAGATGGGGACAGACATCCTTGTACTCCCGCAAAAAACACTTTTCGCATGTAATCTACATTATAAATTATAAATTCTTTTGAATCAAATGCTTACTCAACGCGTAAACATTAAGGAAAACGAAAATCATATCTTTGAGGAACGCGAGACGTCGTTAGTTCCCGAAAAGTCTTGATTCTCCATTCTCCTCCAAACAGTCCATCCGCGACTCTAAAACCTCCACCAAACAGTCCGTCCGCGACTCTAAAATTCGCTTCCGTCGATTGGCCCCGACGGAAAAATATAGAAACGTTTTACTCAATCAAATTCGTAGTCCGGCTTCTAACGGAGTCCTTTTGCATCCGACAAGGATATCATAGCGCGCTATACAAAAAATCCAAATTTTGGTTAGCTCTTCGTAAAGGAAGTAGCTCGACTCGTATCCAAACGAATCATATAAGCCGATAAGCACTTCGCAGATTCTAGAACGGTACGAGTCAGGTCGAAATCGCAAACAAGCAAAACGAAAGCCGATTTGTCATCGCACAGCTTCAGTCCGAAAGTAGACCTAGGTCTTGCCCTAAACCCGGCCTTGCTGGTGTCTAAGACATCTCATAGGCATAAGTATCCAGAATACGAGATCCCAAAATTTGCCTCTTATCGCTTACAAACCTAACGTTCGCTACAAAGTGACCTACGGACCTAGCGACAAAAAAAGAGATCGAATGCGAAGTGACTACCCGTATTCAAACCCTCTACACTTGACGAAAGTATAAATCAAAACGCATAGTTCAGAAAAACATTTATAACAGGGATTCGAAAGCCACCAACGGCCGATCCCAAAACACACAAAGTCACGCGACCTCCTAAGGGTCGCAACACATACATACAAACGGCCACACTTGGCCTATCACAAATTATAATCAAATGCATAACAGTCGGTTAGAGATATTCCGAACGAAGAGTCGGGCTGGTCGACCTCTTCACCCCTGTCGCCTGCATTTGAACCCTCGCCTACATCCGCCGTATCTTCCGAGACCTGGATAGGATTCCACAGTTCTCGAATTCTCCCTTTGATCGGAGGAACAAAGGATTCGGCGTTGGCACATATTCTCATCGAGCCATCCATCGTGGCAAGTTCGCCGGAAAGAGAGAAGTCCTCACGCTGCATCTTGTTAAGAGTACCGACCGAACCACGACACTCGCGAAAATCACCTACAAAGTCCTGAGCCTCTTTGTACGCTTCGAACTCGGTAGAAAAAATTTTGGCCCTTCGGTTCAGCTCGGCGGCAGCTCTTCTCCGTCCGCTCCTTTCCGCACGAACGAGGGCTCGAGCCTGGACCTTGGATTGCCGGCGATTTTGCTCCTCCACCTCCAACCGATACTTAGCAAATTCCCTTTCCGTTTCCTCCGCTTTGAAACGGGCCAGCCGGGCAGTGCGGAAACTCCCATCGATCGATGCATTCCAAACTCTCACGGCCTGCAAAAAAGCCGAGGTCAAATAAAAAGAAAAGAGGAGTTACTCAAGTTTCAAAAACAAACCTCATTGACCAAGCGAGCACCCTCCACAGTCACCTTGTCCCTCTCCTCGTTGTCCAAAGACTCGTCACGGGAAAACGCCGGAGGGAGTTCGTCAAAGAAGTCACCCAGGGGAGGAACATCCTGATTCTCTGAGGTAAAGCCAGGATCGTATCTCGGCGGCGCGCCATCTCCCGACGAAGTCTCGAAAGCGATCCCTTTATCCTTACGAGGTCTCCGCCTCTGCCTTAAAGGGGCAAAAACGTAGGATCTATCATTGACGCAGGGCCGCGTACCACCTCGCGATCGGTGAAGCGCGACCGCCCCTCGAATCCGGTCGAGAGTGAAGGAGTTCCAGGAACAAGGCCTCGACCTAAAAATGTCCCTCTTGACCGAAAGATCGGAAGGAACATGCGCGAGACACATGTTCTCTAAAAAAAAAAAAACAAACGCACGTTCAGTACTCGCCTTTCGGATTCTAAGAGAGGGGATGCAACAATCTTACCTCGCTGGTACAACCAGTCCGTCGGGAATAGGTGGAGAAAGCCTTCCTCGACAGACTCTCCGTCTATCCTCACAAAAAAGAAACGATCAACATGATCCTTGGCGTGCGAGGTGACTCCATTGATTACAGAAAAATTGGTCCTCGCCTTCATGGAGTATACTCCATTGATGCTCGTTGCCTTGGAGTTCCATAACCCTTCGAAATCGGCGGGGCTAAGGTCTATCCCTAACTCGTAACTCAAAATCACAACGCCAAGCCAGCTCTCCAGAGCTGACACGTTCAGCTGGCTGATTGCGATTCCGAAACGGTCGAGGGCCTGAACAATGACCCCAGGGATTGGGAACCACAGTCGGCATTGCGTCAAGAACGCCTCGTAACAAGTAAAATAACCTTCCGGAGGATGCTCCGAACTATCATTCCCACGAGGAATGCGAAATACGACTCCCTTTGGAACCTCATAAAACTCTCGAAGAATTCCGAGATATTCAGGGGATACTTCGCTCGGTGAGTCAATTCCCTTACGCGCCCTCAGAGGTCGCCGGGGAATCGGGATCACGGGAAGGAGAGCATCAGAACCAAAGACAGCGTCGCAGTACGCGTTCCTGTTGATCTCTGAAACCTCGGGCTTCGGAATTTCTTCCTCGACATGAAGACTATCCGAGGACGAGTGAGACTGCCTCCTCGAGGATTTTGATCTTGAAGCCATTCTTTTCTCAAAAGTAGAGAGAGAATTTGCAAGAGAGAGATTAACTTGAGATTCTTGGGTGAAGTAAGAATGGTAAAAGATTCACAAGTCTTTATAGGCAAAGATTTTACTATTCACCCCGACCTTCGACACGATTTCGTCTCCATACTTTCCTCACGAACTGATGCACCCAAAATCCAGCACCGTCCTTCTTGGTTCATGGACACGGCCCAAGGTGGTGACCTTGTCGACCATCTAGACCTAGCCGAGGTTTTCTCATCAGATTATGCAATCTTGGATGAGCTGAATACTCAAGTGAGCTGTACTGACACTATCATGGACGAGCTGAGCTGGACTAACACTCACCTGGACGAGCTGAGCAAGTTGGTTTGACCTTCCGAGCTGGTTCGACCATCAAACCACCCGAGAAGCAATACAGATATACGTTCATTGTTCGAAGCATATCTTCTAAACCATGATGTTTCTTCGCTTGAAACTACTTGGAGAATGTGCTCAACTCAATTATGGAACTCCTCGAAGAAGAATCAGATCAAACGGAGTTCAGATGAGGGAGTTATGTCATGTACAACTCAGATGATGTTCAGTTCTCGCGAATTCAGACATGTGTGGATCGTCCCGCGTGTGTCCGTATCCTTCCCAGCATGGTGTGCACGACCAGCATGAACCTGGACATCTTTCTGAATCTGTACTAGTCAACATCTGAGACCGCGCATTGACCAGTCTTCCTTGTTTTCCACACTTTGACTAGATCTAGTCAAATTTGTGTTTTCTATACATTGTTTTCTCCACTTTCTTTTATTTCTCTTTGACTCAAAGTACTATAAAATGTAATCTTTGATCAAGGCAATAACATCAACGAATTTTCTTCTTCTTTTTGAGTTTTTACTCTTTGTTCTTTGCTTAGAACATTTTTAGTTTCTTGGTGAGGTTATCTCCAAGTTTCGATCCTTCCTTTGTTGGACCGGTGCGTCACATCCGGCAACAACTGAAGTCTGGTAGTATCATTGGGCCTTTCCGCATCCCATTGTGTCACCATTCATCCCACCAGTTCTCTATCCTTCTGGATCAGAGTCCATATCAACCTTACCGAAAGAGTGATCCCGATTTTGGTTCTATCAAGTGGTATCAAAGCCACTCTTCCGGTAACTCTATTTCTATCCATTTTTCTCATCTCTCCATTTCTTCTAAGCACTTCTTCATCTATCTATCTTGAACCCGGGCCCCTCATTACCCCCATATAAAAAAAAAGATCTAAGTTTATGCTTTAAAAAAAAAAAAAGATTATATAAAAAAAAAAAAAAGAAAGTGTCAAAGTTTGATTGTTTGTGGTGAGATGGTGGAAGAGAAAGCCTGCTGGCCGAAGAGAAATCCGGCCTTTGAGGTGGTTAAGGCGGGTTCCCCTTTGAAATCTCTTATCTTTCTATCTTAAACCTTTGATCTTGCTTGGATTTGCCCATTGGGATTCTTTGATCTGTTCTCTTAGAACTTTGAGAAGAAACTGTGTGATCACCATAAATCTGAGAGAAAACACTTGAGTGGGTGAGATTAAACACTTGAGAGAGTGAGGAATTTTATCTACTAACTTTTGTGTTGAGATTTTCAGGTTACAATGTTTGGTCTTCACCGGAGAAGTAGCAAGGAGAAGTCTCCACGACCATCTGTCTCTCAAACTCCACTTAAATATTCTTTGAACAATTTTGATGAGTTTGTTAGTGTGCAGGAAAAGCCAAAGAGGAGGAGCAAGGAACAAGTCAAATCGTCCAAAGGAGAATCTGTTCCAAAAAGGCGATCTTTTCAGTTTGATGTCCAAGAGATCTGTGACAACTTTGGGAAGGGAATGATGCAAGTCCTCGAGGACGTCAGCAAGAGCCACAAGAAGAGCACACCCACACGTGCACATGTAGCTGAACCATCCTTGTTCATCAGTGAGAAAACTCAAGGTGAATCTGAAAACCATTTTGAAAAGCTTAAAGATTTTTCAGATTCTTTACCCATTTATGATGAATCTGATGAAGAGCTAATTGAAAGCTTGATCACTTGTGAGGACAAATGTGATCTTCCCTCTCTTGAACCTGAGTTTGTGTTTGAAAATGAGCAAGCTAATGTAGAACTAACTGTTTGGCAACCGGAGCTTCGGAATAGTCTTGTTTTGTCTCCACAGGTTTTTGAGGAAGAGCCATTAAACCATCCACATCATGCACGACTTCCTGGCACTAGGACACCTTTGGATGATGATCTAGGTCCTATCTTTGATGAGGAGGACGACCCTGTTCCAGTCTTTGATGAGGAAGCAACAAGCATCACATCCATAGCTATGGAGAGTCATCTATGCTTTGATCCCGGCACATCTCCTCCCCCTTTGTCTCCTGATCTTCAAAAGCACTGTGAGAAACTTGATTTGATTTATTCTCTGCCTGAATTGTTTGTTGGAATCAGTTCTCATAATGTCAAAAGTTTTGGTCTAGACAATGTGAAAGAACTTTGTGTTTCAGATTCCATTTTTGATAACATGATTCATTCTTTTGAGAAACTTGAACCTGATAAACTCTTGGATCAAAAAAGTTTTCTAAATAACAATGACATCTCTTCTGGTCTTGTTTTGAGTTTTGATCAGTTTCTGAAATATCACAAAGGTTTTGATCATCTTGAAAAATCATTTGAGCTTGTTTTGCAACAACCAGATTTTTGTTTCCGAAAACCTTGTGATTCCTTTGTTTGTTTCAAGGATAATGGTTTTGATCTGAGTTTCTCTAGTCATGGACTGATCACTGGTGATTTGTTTGCATTCCCTTGTGCCTTGGACGAATTTATGGTTAAGACTTTGCTAGAAAAGAAATCACTTAGAACTGAAACCGATTTTTGTTGTGATTCTGATTTGAAACCTGCCCCTTCTTATTTTGAATCTGATCTTGATCTAAAGCTTTTGTGTTCTGAATATGATCAACCTAGGCTCGTCTTGAATATGTTCTATAGTGTTTCATGCCTTGAAAACATTCTGATTTGCAACACCTTCTTTGAAAAACATATTGAGCCTTGGAAATGTAATTCTCAGTTTGAGCTTGATCTTTTGTGTTCTAAATCTGAGAAACTTGTGCATGTTGTGAAATTGTTCTTTAGGAACTATGAAATCACGAGCCTTGACACCATTCTGGTCTGTAATGTTTACTTTGATGTGCATCTTGACAGGCTGAAATGTGTGCTACTTGTTCTTGGAAAAGATAGCTTGATTTCTGATTTGCACAAGCACATGTCTTGCACATATGATCCTGGTATTTTAATATTTGTTTTGAGTTTCCAGGATAAACAGGTTCAGCCTCAGAGAAGAGAAAGCATTGACCATGCTCGTCAGCCTGAAATTTGGAGATGCACTGATACATCCACTCAAACTGGCCACCTTGGAGATGCCAGCGACATAGGTTCAGTCCAAAGCGAATATCTCGGCGTTCATAAGGTCTTTCGTCTTGACTCCAATTTTCATGGAAAGCCAACTCGCCAAGGTTTCACTGAGGCTTGGAATCACTTGAAAAGCTTCACGGAGGAAGGAGTTATGAATTTTTCAAACATGCGGTTTCCCAGTCCATCTATCTGCGAGTACCCAGCTTTTGAAGCAGATTCAAGCCTTGTGAAGAAGCAGCCTGAGCCAAAGCCAATCATAGGATTTAAGATGAGTCTCTCCTCTTTCCAGAAATCTCAATATCAGGAAAAATGGCCACGGAATCATGAAGTTATGATCCATTCTCCAAAACCGGCCAAACCTGTTCTATACTTACTTCAATGGGAAGCTAGCCGATCCAATCAGCTTCAAACCCGACCTTGGCGACCAGGAGATCAATCTACACATTCAGGTCCAACCCAAACTTTTCTCAGAAAATTCTTGGAAGCTAAGTGTTTACTTTCTTCTTCTTATTCTGATATGGTGCTTGAAAATAAACAGTTTTGTGATGAAGTTAACCATCTTGAACCGGTACAGCCGAGTAGTCTTGTTTCTTTGCCACAGGAACTGAAACTGTTGGAGCAATCTGCCAGCACTGAACCAAAGATGGAAGCAAGCAGAGGACGACGACCAAACACTTGTGTTATTGGAACATGGAACTGGAAATACTTGAGGAGAGCAAGTTCAAAACTCCAAGGAAGTTTCTCTCCAAGTTTATCCTTCATTGAATTTTACTTGTTTTTAAAATTCTTTTTGTCTGATTCATTCTCTTTTGATTCAGGTAAAATGGATTTGAGGACAAATCCTTTTGAAGAGGGAGAGTATGATGCACCCAAAATCCAGCACCGTCCTTCTTGGTTCATGGACACGGCCCAAGGTGGTGACCTTGTCGACCATCTAGACCTAGCCGAGGTTTTCTCATCAGATTATGCAATCTTGGATGAGCTGAATACTCAAGTGAGCTGTACTGACACTATCATGGACGAGCTGAGCTGGACTAACACTCACCTGGATGAGCTGAGCAAGTTGGTTCGACCTTCCGAGCTGGTTCGACCATCAAACCACCCGAGAAGCAACTACAGATATACGTTCATTGTTCGAAGCATATCTTCTAAACCATGATGTTTCTTTGCTTGAAAACCACTTGGAGAATGTGCTCAACTCAATTATGGAACTCCTCGAAGAAGAATCAGATCAAACGGAGTTCAGATGAGGGAGTTATGTCATGTACAACTCAGATGATGTTCAGTTCTCGCGAATTCAGACATGTGTGGATCGTCCCGCGTGTGTCCGTATCCTTCCCAGCATGGTGTGCACGACCAGCATGAACCTGGACATCTTTCTGAATCTGTACTAGTCAACATCTGAGACCGCGCATTGACCAGTCTTCCTTGTTTTCCACACTTTGACTAGATCTAGTCAAATTTGTGTTTTCTATACATTGTTTTCTGCACTTTCTTTTATTTCTCTTTGACTCAAAGTACTATAAAATGTAATCTTTGATCAAGGCAATAACATCAACGAATTTTCTTCTTCTTTTTGAGTTTTTACTCTTTGTTCTTTGCTTAGAACATTTTTAGTTTCTTGGTGAGGTTATCTCCAAGTTTCGATCCTTCCTTTGTTGGACCGGTGCGTCACATCCGGCAACAACTGAAGTCTGGTAGTATCATTGGGCCTTTCCGCATCCCATTGTGTCACCATTCATCCCACCAGTTCTCTATCCTTCTGGATCAGAGTCCATATCAACCTTACCGAAAGAGTGATCCCGATTTTGGTTCTATCACGAACCATACCGCAAGCTAGGACCTACGAACCCAACGGCTCCTAGCTAGCTGGGGGGCTAACTGTTGGGGTCAAAATCGGTCAAGACGAAATCGATGTCCGAAAGTCTCGGAAAAAATGAAAAATGTTAGAGCAACCTCGAGAGACTAATTGTTAATCGAGAAACCTCAGGAAAATATTAAGTTCGAGATTAATCGTCTCGAAATCAACTGCTAGAAACATTTTCTACACAAGGAAAAACCTACGGAAACCTAAAAACGCAAAAAAACACGCACACGCCGAAGGAACCGAGCAGCCAACTCCGAACGTGGCCGTGGCCGCCGGGCGGCTAGCCCCGTGCTGGCCGTGGCCGCCGGCGGCTAGCGCCCGTGCTGGCCGTGGCCGCCGGGCGGCTAGCCCCGTGCTGGCCATGGCCGCCGGCGGCTAGCGCCCGTGCTGGCGGTGGCCGCCGGGCGGCTAGCCCCGTGCTGGCCGTGGCCGCCGGCGGCTAGCGCCCGTGCTGGCCGTGGCCGCCGGGCGGCTAGCCCCGTGCTGGCCGTGGCCGCCGGCGGCTAGCGCCCGTGCTGGCCGTGGCCGCCGGGCGGCTAGCCCCGTGCTGGCCGTGGCCGCCGGCGGCTAGCGCCCGTGCTGGCCGTGGTCGCCGGGCGGCTAGCCCCGTGCTGGCTCGGGTCATCGGACGGCTAGTCTTCGTGCGTAAGTTCTAGGCCTCCGGGTCGCCAGAAATCCGTGTTTTGCGACTTTCCGAGATCCCGCAAACAAAACTCCTTTCCCTGCTCCAAGATTCCAAAGAACCCGTAAGACGTCAACGGAAAGGAAGACTTCGTATAAAACGGTGATGGTTATCTTAAAACACCATGTGCCTCAGCAATGGATCGAAGATCTTCCGAAAGACTCGACATCCAAGTAGGAGCATTCTTTCAAAGAAAATCGTAGAAAACAGCGGAAGACCGGAAGACGGCCCGAAAGGGACTAAACCCGATCGAACAACCCGTTTACGATTTTCTAAAAGAATAGATACGACGGTTTACAATTATCTTCGCATGACAAGATAAATGTTAAACTTCCGAAAAGATAAATGTCAACTTTCCGAAAAGATAAATGTCAACTTTCCCGATAAACGCGAAAGCCGGCAAAAATGGAAAAAGTCCAGCCCGCGGCGGACTCAGCCCATCAAGGATAGACCGTCATATGGGAGTATATAAGCAAAGCTAGGAGCAGAGGAAGCGGGATCCGAAATCAGAAGAAAGAAACCACTCCAGAGCAACTTAGAACTTAGGCGCTTATTTCATTTTTTAACGAGCTGCGACTCAACTAGGTTAGATCTAGGTTTCGAGACTAGCGACGATCGACAGCTCTTGTGGCCGAGATCTCGACCTGTTGTCCAACGCTCTCCGCAGATTCGGAAATAAGATTCTTTCTTTTTGCTCTCTTTATTTTACGCATTTATTCCCAAACTAGACTCGTATTAACTTTGTCGTGCGTGGCCCAGCAGATAGCCGGGATCCTCGGGGAAAACTAGGTCAAATTAGTTTTCCTACGTTTTAACTTAACTAAAATCGACAGTGCGAATTTCGGTTCCCACAACAATCACAATAACAAGATACTATTACTACTACTCGACACTCTAACCCGGGGAATGGTGATTTCATGTTCCTCCTCATCATCCTCGGAAATATTCTATCTCCCTATCACAAAGACCAGGAGAAGGAATATTAACCGAACGCGACCCACAGTACAGTCGGGTCACCGCGCGACAGCCCCAGTACAGTCGGGCCACTGCCGGTTGTCACACGAAGATCGTGGGCCACAGTACAGTCGGGTCACCACGAGACAGCCCCAGTAGAGTCGGGCCTCTGCCGGTCACTACCTCTTCGTGCAACCACTCAGCCATAGGCCATGACCCCGTCTCTCTGAGTGCTCTCGATCCAGCGAATAAGGAGTTTCCTTAAACCCGCCGGGTACGAGATTGAGGAAACACTTATCAACCCCTAACCAAGCCTAGCATGGCATACACACTCTAACTTTACAATACTAACAACAATATCATAACTAATCAAATCAATCGGTTAGTCACTCCCTTACCAAGAGATGACTAACCTCAACAACAATCAAGCAAGCAAGCAATCTAACAACCTAACGATTAGCATGCTATTAAGATTCTCAAGCAATAACTAAGCATGCTATCAACTAATCAATCTCAACTATAAACTAATCAAACTGTTACTCAGTTTAGACCTGGCCTCCTGCCATGATCCAACCTCCAAGTAACATGAACCTGCATGAAAATAGCTTAGCAAAATTTTGACTATAACTCACCAAAAGCATGCTACTACTAAGCATACTGCCAATCAAACCGTTACCAAGTTAGACCTGACCTCCTGCCATGATCAAACTTAAAAATAACGGAAACCTGCATGAAAACAGCTTAGCAAACAATTGACTATAACTCACAGTGTTCTTTGCCGATAAGCAGCTGGTTGATCGGAGAGGACTTAGCCAAAACCCAACCTCGACATCTTGAATGGACTGGACTGGACTGATCTTGACTTGGGCAGAACCTCCCCTGATACTGGTCTGGACAGAACTCAATTCGAGCAGAACCTCCCCTAGCTGCTGGACGATTTCTTCGGACTTTCGACAGAGTATCGATCTTCAAATCTTCGACTGAACTGAACCCATGGATCTGAACTGACCTTGGACAGCACCTCCACTTGATCACCAGAGAATATGACTGACTTGGACGAATTGATTTGGACAGAGCCTCCCCTAGACACTCACTCGAAATCAGTAGAGAATCTGATCTCGAAAACTCTCTAAAACGCTCGAAAAAGATCGGAACCTCTTGCTTTCTTTTTCTACTTTCTCTCTCTCTCTAGCCACGTTTTTGGAGTGATTTTGGTGTGTGAGGATGAATGAAAACGAGCAGGGGGGTTGGGGTATTTATAGGATACATCGACCAGTGATATCGCACCACACCGGCGCCTGTGTGTCAGCCCACATGCTTCCAGTCGCATGCGCGGCGACACATGGTGCACACATGTCGTAAGGCATGTCTCTGATACATGCAGGAGGACACCACTCACTTCCAGATGGCTTTCTGCATGGCTGGAGTTCATGCGTCGCGACACACGGTCCTCTTTGTGTCGATCATCATGCGCATGTTGCAGATACGACGACATGTCGTGCTTCTGGGTGTCAAGCTGCATGCTTCTGCTTCATGCACGGCGACACCTCGAGCTTGCCTTGACACTCAGCTGACTAAGGGATAGACATCACGTCCTGATCACTTAGATCAAGCCACCTCGAGCTTCTCGGTCCATTTGTGCGATTTCGGCCCTTCTGGTGAATTTTCGACCCGCGATCAATCTTGAATACTTTTCTGCTCCCGTTCTGATGCTCTGAATATTTTTAATAATCTCCATAAGGATTCTGAACTTGAAGAAAAATATCTCCCGAGCCTCCGGCTTTCTCGAAAAATAGACAATACCAAAATTAGGGTTTTCGGCCAACTTCGGGTTTTCCCGTCGTGCTTGCTTCCTGTCATGCTTGCTTCCCGTCATGCTTAATTCCCATCCTGCTTCCGACTTAGGATCTCTTCAGAATAATATTTTACTCATACGAATATTTTCCAAGAAAACTTCGTGATGAAGAAACGTCGGTCTTCAAAAACGTCGAGCTTCTAAACCGCCGTGCTTGCAAAAATGTGATGCTTCCAAAACGACCGGCTGATCAATCCAAGTCACTTTTAAAAATGGTAGAGCAGCTTATCTGACTCCTGGTTCACTCACGATCAATTCTTCGACCATCTCGTACTTTGAAACTTCTCGATCCATCGTTGTCGCCCGCGATTCGACCACCAAGTTGATGCTCGACCAATCTTCTATTTTCTCTGAAACATGTTGAGTTTGAAATGATCAAAACTCAACATTCTTCATCCTTCTTTGATTCCCAAAAGCTTGGCTCCGAACTCTGACTTTGTCGATCTCGACCATTTTACCCCAAAGGACAGGTTATCACAGCGGCCATCCTCCCTGTCATACTTTGCACCTCCTTGACGTTTTGAGGAGAAAGGATCACCTGGATTGCTCTCACCTGCTCTGGATTTGCTTCGATGCCCCTGTGAGTGACTATGTACCCTAGGAACTTTCCAGAGTTTACTCCGAACGAGCACTTTGAAGGGTTTAGCTTCATGTTGTACTTCCTGAGAGTGGTGAAGGCTTGTTGGAGGTGCGAGATATGGTCCTCAGAGTCCAGGGACTTTACCAGCATATCATCAATGTAAACCTCCGTGGTCTGCCCTATCTGATCGGCGAACATCATGTTGACAAGCCTTTGATAGGTCGAGCCTGTGTTCTTCAATCCGAAAGGCATGACCTTGTAACAGTAGATGCCCCTTGAGGTCATGAATGAAGTATTCTCTTGGTCGTCAGGATGCATTAGGATCTGGTTATATCCGGAGAATGCATCCATGAAACTCATCAGCTGATGACCAGCAGTCGCGTCGACTAGCTTGTCGATGTGAGGCAAGGGTAGCCCTGGGCAAAAAAAACCGGATCCGAAAAACTGAACCGAAACCGAACTAAAATACCCGAAACCGAAACTGGACCGAAATCCTAAAATACCCGAACGGTTTTTATATTTTTATATCCGAAAACCGTAACCGAATCGAAACCGAACCGATAACCGAATGGATATCCGAATATCCGAAAAATTAAGTTTAAGCTTTATGTTATTAGGTAAAATGCCATCAATACCACTCGAACCTGAATTGGATAGGAAAGGTGAGAACATTATTACCACGTGACCACATTATCTTTCATATACTCCCTTATATTATAAATATATGTGTTATTTTTATATTAAAATAGAGTAAATATTTATAAAATTATAAAATTAACATCTTAGAAACTCGAACTTTGTTTGGATTGACGTTTATGCAAGTATATAACCAGTAGACCACTTAGATTAATGTTAACTAAAATATTTTATTTATATATATTTGATTCACATATTAAACGGATATCCGAAACCGACCCGAAACCGAAGCAGAACCGAACCGAAACCGAATCGAAATCTCATAAGAACCGATTGGGTATAGTAATGATATATCCGATATATCCGAAACCGAATGGTTTTTATCCGAAACCGAACCGAACATCCGAATGCCCAGGGCTAGGCAAGGGGAAGGGATCTTTATGATAGGATTTGTTAAGATCCGTGAAGTCGATACAGACGCTCCACTTCCCGTTCTTCCTGACGACCACTATGTTACCTAACCATTTCGGGTATTGCACCTCTCGTATAAATCCGGCATCCAGTAGGTTCTTGACCTCTTCGTTGATTATCGCGTCCCTTTCAGGGGCGAACTTCCTCCTCTTCTGTCTGACGGGGGGATGCATCGGATCCACTTTGAGTTGATGCATGATGACGTCAGGATCAATTCCAGGCATGTCTTCGTGGGACCAGGCGAAGCAGTCGGAGTTGGACCTTAAGAAGTCGACCAATCTTCTTCTCAGGCCTTCCGGAAGCTTAGAGCCTATCTTTAAGTTTCGACCCAAGTTCCCTTCTATGAGTGGGACCTCATCCATTTCCTCCACTTCCGGCTTTTCGGTATGCGGGGCCGGAAGCTTCTTCTGTAATTGCTATAAGACTCGGGTCTTTCCCTTTAGAGTAGTCTAGTAGCAGGATCTAGCATTTTCCTGATCTCCCTTGACCGCCTTAATCCCCCAGGGGGTTGGAAACTTGACCAGCTGATGCAAAGTTGAAGGTACGGCTCCCATGTCGTGGATCCAAGGCTTTCCTAGTATCACATTATATGATGAAGGGCAGTCGACGACTAGGAATTTTGTGGCTTGGTTTATCTCCTCGGCGTACACGGGGAGAAGAATCTCTCCTAAGGTTTGCTTGACCTCTCCACTGAAGCCTACAAGGGGAGTCGCCTTTCTAGGTAGAGCTGTAGGTTCCAATCCTAGATCGGCGAAGGCCGAATGGAAAATTATGTTGCTGGAGCTCCCATTGTCTACTAGTATTCGCTTGACCAAGCAGTTTGATATGGTAAGTGAAATGACAAGAGTGTCGTGGTGAGGAGCAAGGACCTTCTTCTGCTCCCTTGCTGTGAAGCTGATCTCGTCTGTTCCGAGGAGTAGGCGCTTAGGACCCTCGGCCCCTTGGCCGTTCCTGGCGTTGCGAGTACTTCTCTTGGCAGCGGCACTACTGATTACGCTTATCTCCGATCCACCTGTGATGACATGGATCACCCGATCTTGCTGTGGTGGCAATGCGGGAGCAGCTTCGATAGGGAGACCGGGACCATCCTTATTTAGGAGGTTTTTGGCCTTATCCGAGAGGAACTCCCTTAGGTAGCCTTTCTTGAGGAGCTCAGCGACTTCCATCTTCAGGGCTATGCAATCCTCCGTAGTGTGACCATGGTCACTATGGAACTCGCACCATCGCTTGGGGTTTCGATTAGGTTTTGGGGCCTTCATCTTAGGAGGCCACTTGATTTGAGGACCCATTTGCCGTAGGACACCGATCAGTTCCGGTTTGGATATCGCAAGATGAGAGATATCGGGCCACGTGGATACCATCATCCCCTCGGATCTAAGCAGGGGTCGATGTTGATACATGCCTCGGCTGGAGTTACTAGTCTCCCTAGCGGACTTGGGATGAGAGGGTTCATCACAATCATTCCTAGTTGGCTTTAAGGACTTCTGATCGTACTTCGGACAGGCTTTGGCCCTGCTAGCAAGATCTTCTTCCCACCTTACTTAAGCCCAAGCACGAGACAATACGTCCTCCATAGTCCTGCACTTGTACTTGATCAGCTCCTTGTAGAGATCTCCTTCCGGGAGTAGGCCCCGCTTGAAGGTTGAGATAGCCGTATCAGCGTTGCACTCAGGGATAGCCACCTTCTCTTGGTTGAAGCGTGCTATGTAGGTACGAAGGGGTTTGTTCCTAAGCTGGAGGACTTCATAGAGGTCGTCTGAGTTCTTCTCTAGGTTACGACTACTAGCAAATTGCTCTACGAACTTGTCGCTAAGGGCTGCAAAGGACTTGATGGATTTGGTAGGAAGATTGATGTACCACTGGAGAGGAGGGCCAGTCGAGGTTGATCCGAATCCCTTGCACATGGTAGCTTCCCGTGCATCCCGGGGGATTGCTACTGCTAGCATACGTTGTTTATACTGGGCGATATGATTGTCGGGATCCCCGGTACCTTCATACATCTTTATGCTCGGGAAAGAGAACTTTCGTGGCATCTACACCAAAGCAATCTCTTCCACGAAAGGTGTATCGGAGTAGGACCCCTGATTACTCCTTTGAATAGGAAGAGCTACCCCTGAGAGCCTTTCTACCATAGATTGAATGGTGCCGAACCTTTCGGAGACCACCCTTTCTAAGTAGGCTGCTAGAGCCGGATCTGAGATCCCAGGATCATCGGGTGAGTAGTCTTCGTCCTCCGTATCGGAATCGCTATCCACTTGCACTCGGGTCCCATCGTTCGCAGCTTCTCGGCCTTCGGGTTCGTTGTCGGCGGAGACGGGTCGATGAGGTGCTCCTTCACCATCGCGTGGAGTGTTGAGCGAAGCCATGGGTCGAACCCTAGTTTGGAACCGCTTTCGCTTGTTGCTAGTTTCACCGAGGGTTTTGTTCTCTTGTCGGAGGACAAGATTCTCCGCTTCTATGGCGTCTAGCTTCTCGACGCTCTGCTGTAGTTGCTTGGAGTGTTCTCCAATTTGGTCTTTTAGGGTTTGAACTTCGAGGAGAAGTTCAGGACCTCCGGGTGTGGTCTCCCGAGTTTTGTGAAGATCGGTAACCTGACTTTGAAGAAACTCGAGCTTGTTGAGGAGCTCGATCTCCCTCGGAGTCATCTCTGCTTGGTTAGTATCGTCCTCTAGTGTCATCGTCACGTAGTTGGATCACTCCCCTCCTTCTAGCACCAAACTGTTAGGGTATTTTTGTGTAGGATCGTTTAAGTACTACGGAACACTAGAGAATTTGTATGAAAACAAGAGAAATCGAGACTGGAAGATGTTTATTGAGTATTGATTAGGACTACAACGAGTTTGGGTGTGAGAACCCTTAGTTCTAGCCGCCTAAACTCTAATCTCCTAGTCTAGAATAGTCGATCCCTTATTCTAGGGTTTGGGCTCCCCTTTTATAGTTGTAGATGTCGGCTTCAAGTAATAGAACTCTTCCATAATCGGAAAAATGGAAGTTTCCCCTTAGGCGGAAAAATGGAAGTTTCCCCTTAGGCGGAAAACTTCTATTTTGCTTCAAGGGGTCGGTCCGATCAAGGGGGTCGAACCTAAGGCAGGGGTCAGTTCCTGGTTTCTCCTTGAGCAAGGGTCCGGAAGTCGAGAACCTATCCGGAAGCTGGAGAAAACTTATGTCTGGATATTTTTCCCCAACAGGCACGATCACGCTCTTGCAATAACTTCAGGTTTAACTTCAACTCCCGCACGACCTTCTTGACTTCAAGAAGCTCGTCAGATCGCGGAACATCTTGAAGGCGCCGTTCCAAGGTCGCCGTGAACTCGTCGTTATTGGCCTCCATGGCCTGCAAATTGCAAAAGCTTAGAACAAGCTCGAACAACTCATTAAGAAGACAAACGAACTAACCTTAGCATGTGCAACCGCCATCTGGACATATGCTTCGCGCTCGGTCATATTCCAAAGAGAAGGAAGCGGGCAACCAGCGGGTTTAAAATGCCTTACCAAGTGAGCCACACTATCCGGATCCTTTGTGATCGGACAATCCTTGGAATGCGTAAACTGCCAATGAAACGGCTTCGCATTCGTGTCACCAAGAGATATTGGACGATGGTCGGAACCATTCGTCTCCACTTTCTTGGAAGGACGATCACGACCTTCCGAACCAGTAGGACTACTCAACTTCACATGGATAGCCGAATCCTTGTTACCGGGTTCCTTGCCATCTTGTTTAGAAGGAACCTGGGGAATTCGGGTTTCCTCGTGAAGAACTTTGGTGAGCGCTTTGCTAACATCCCCGGATCGAATCCTCTCCGCACCAACGTTGCCGACTCGATTCCTCGACTTGTCGGCATCGCGAGGATTGGATCTTCTTGACAACATAATCGCTAAACTTGAAAAGGAAAAGGATATTTCAGAAGTTTCTTTGAAGAAATCTAAGTCAAAACTTCGGGCCCTTATAAATGACGAAGTGCTACGGATATCCTAACAATAAAGATCTTAGCGAATCCAGAACAGCAAAAATTCGTTTATTTCAAAAGAAAAGATAATATTCGAATAGTTCAAATCTAAAAGCCCTCGAAATCCAGGGAAAAAGAGATTTCCGCGATGCCGCAATGATCTAATAACAAAACAAGATAAAAAAGGGAGAATTAAGAGTTCGCGTCGCCTCCCGCGCTTGATGGCGCCTCAAGATCCGACTCCTCCGAAACTTGCGGGAGATTAAGGTCAGAAATAGTCCAACCTAAAGAAGGGAAGGAATCAACGAGCACTCTACAATCTTTCTCCAGCTCCTGCAGGCGACTCACCACTCCATTGACATCAAAGTTTCCTTTTTTGATCTCGGTCAAAAGATCAATATTCGCGACCACCTCCTGGAGCTGAATCCTAGCCGCTGTCTCTTTCTCCTTGTCGGACCATTTATCCTCCAGAGACTTCAGGATGGCCATGTACTGTTGCGACATCTCGTGACGAGCAAAGTTAGAAGATCCCTCTCAGCTTCAAGCTTCGCGATCTTGGCTTGCTGAGCATCGACTTCGGCTTCCAGAACCGACTTCTCATCATAGATCTTCACCCAATCCGCCATCATGGCGGAAATCTTTTCAACCTCCTCCTTATTCTCCCGCTTGGCGACCTCGAGTTCCGTCGAGATCCTCTTGAAATCAAGAAAGATCCTGTCTATCTCCGCCATTTTCAGAACCAAGACATTGCAAGCGTCCATGACCTGAAAACAAATATGGTCAAGAAACGATAAGAGGAAACAAAAAAATAAAATTAAACATCAGTTCTCGAAAGCCAAACCTTGGTGTTCGCTTCGGCGAACTTGGTGTAAGCTTCCTCCTCCTCCACGGAAGAAAAGAATGTCGCTCCGAATCCTCGAGAAGCAGCCCCTTCATCCAAACGCCTAGGATCGGCACTAGCCTCACGCGTTGGGGAATTATCACTTCTCCCAACTTTCTGCCTTTTCGATGTCTTTGGGGCGGATCGCGATGGTCTCGGGGAAGTGCTTCGAGATGCTCGGACAGATTCGCGTTTGCGGGCTGGCGTATCTTCCCTCGAATCGGAGCTCAAAGACACTGGAATAGGATCCACCAACCGCCTCTTCGAAGCCGATCCCAAAGTCCTGAACGACCTCTTCAGTAAACATCTCTCCGAACGACTCGTGCTAGGAGGAATGATGACCTCCTCCAAAGAAGCAGGCTCGTCATTGCAATCAGAAAAGCGAGCTTCCTCGAGCAACTCGACCGGCTCTGAAATTATAGGAGCAATTCCCAGGCCGATCGGGAGCGAATTCAAAGTCTGAATCTGTTCCCTAGTAAACGACGGCCAATCGGTGTCCCTCCGCCTCAAAACAGCCAACAAATCTCGGAGTTGATCCAACATCGGAGAGGTACTCGGATGAACTAAGCAAAGAAAATATGTACTCATGTAAGTTTCTTTAGTAGCACGCAAATAAGGAAGATTCAAAAACTTATCAATATTTTCGGCCCAACGTCGAGGAACCAGATAAAAATCAAAATCCCCCACGGTGGACGAGTCGACTTTAAAGACAAAGAATTGTTCTCGCCACAGATCATCTCGATAGGGGAACCTGCTAATCACGTGACGACCAGGACGAGGAGCTATCAAGAAAGTCTAGGGATTTTTCTGGTTGCGCTTTATGAGAAATAGATTGTGCAACTCCTGGAGGTCGAACAAGATTTTTTCCTCCCTGGCTCTGACAAGGATCACCAGGAGCTGCCTAAGAAGGTTCAGACACATCTGAGTGAGAGAGATTCCGAGCTCGGCAAGTATTTCCAGCACTTGTCTCGGAATCAGGAATGAAAGCCCGCAAGACTCGAAGAAACAAAGATACGCTCTGCAGTACCCGTCTCTAACAGTTTCCAGGGTCTCTCGATCGGAGCAAGCTCGCAAACCACGGCGTGATCAACACCAAACGAGGAATACAAGGTCTCAAGATGTTCCTGCTTGATCGTTGGACGAGGGAATGAAAAAGACGACATCTTGTTGAGACAATAAAAACGAGAGAATTTCAGGATCGAGAGAAAGAAAGAAGATCGGAATTGAAGAAAAAAGAAAAGCACCTTCACTATTTAAAGACAAGCTTCAAACGGCTATATCACGGCTCCCGAGAAACGTAATAATTGCCTAGGTTATGCTGCAGCCGCCATAATCGCTTCGGCTTCGCTCTAGAAATTCATGCACATGACCGTTATGCGTTTTCAAGAAGCACGAAGTAACGAACTAAGGAAAACATCGAAAACCGGGGAGAAAATCTAATTAATCCCCAAACCAAGTAAACCGAACCGTCTCTTCTCATTTCGATCAAAGGAAAAGAGACTGAGGGACAAATGTTGGACCCAATTTTGGACATAAACTAAATGGGCTATGTTTAAAATGGGCCATGAAGAACAAAGCCCATAGCAATGTCAATGAAGTGGCAGAGAGGTCGCCGAAGTCGAGAAGGTTGCGGAAGCGGTTGCAAGGAGAGCGGAGTCGAGACTGTAAAAGGGAAGAGAGATCAACATTAGAGACACAGCGAAAACCCTAGAGAGAGAGCACATCATACACTTTACCTTTCTTACTTTGTCTTAGATCCCGATATTGATCGATCTCCTTTTTATAGTCAATCTCTTTGTTATTCCTTGTAATCGACCTCTTGATTAATAAAAGTCTATTTTGTCAACTGAATTCCAATTACATCGTTGTGTTCTAAGGATATCGTTGCCTACATCTTTTGTCATTCCCCAGTTTACTTTACAAACACTACAAAATACTGAGTGTAGATTTTAGTTTCTACAATAAGCGTTACATCATTTTGTCTGTGATGTTCTAAAGGTATCGGCTAATCTAACATAAAGACCAACATCAGAAGTAGTTAGCAAATCTTTGGACATTGATGCTGGAAAGATCTTTCTTTACATTTATGAAAAATATTAGTCGTTATTATAACAGTTACTAACCTTCGCTTCTTCATCTAGCGTTTTAACTCGAAGGAACCAAATCCTATTTTTTTTTCTTCACTTAGAGAACATGGAAATGGCCAAAACTGCCAGAGAAAGAAGAGTTTTTTTGCTTGTGATATGATTTTCCCAAACATGGTGTTGCGCGAAAACTCAACCTCCTCTAGATATATAGTCTAGATTATGGATTTGATTCTCTTGGGTTTGTGGTATGTATTTAACCCTCCCGATGTGGAGTTCTTCCTCTAACATGCACTCAGGCAGACGCAATTCTTCTATATCGCATGCTTAAACATTTTTTCGTCTTTGTGGCAGAAAAAAAAATAAGAAAAAATATAAAGATTTTAGAGTTTATGAAAAAAGAGACACGAAAGGCCGGGACTTTTAACAAAACTGATAAACTATCAACAAATGTAATTGCTGGCTTCATTTACCCTTGGCGTCATTATAAATATTAACGAAGTCTAGTGCATGGTGTCTAGTATAGGGTCTTAAGTTCTAGTCTCTGACAAGGAATCTACAAGTACAAGATATAGAAGCTGAGGTTGTATAGGGGTATTTTTGTATTAAAAATGTTTAACAGTGTAGGGTGTATTCTCCTCATTTCTCAAACTGTTGTGTGTATAGAACCTAATTTCTCTAAAATAATACATATAAACATTTAAGAATACATGTATCTGTAACTTCTTCATGGCATATTTCCGGCCTTTGCCACCTGAGAAGGCAACCACAGGTGGAGTCCGACTACCTGTCATAGGATATCTGAAACCAGCTGTGTATTCAAGGAGAGCATAGTAAATAGACTTGAAGAACCTCAATAAACCCTTAGTAAATCTTTGTGAGGTCCACCCTCTTCACCGACTCCATAAAGACTTTAAACGCTACTCTTCCCCACTGATAATCTTCAAACGCCTCTAGATCCATACCTAACCTAGCCAATAGCCCGTGTTGGTGTCGAGGTTTTTTGTGCTTTAATGAAGCCAGCGTAGATGGCTAGATAACCTAAGCGCTTTCGATCAACTTGGGACCATGTTCCACACATCTTACACGCTGCAGTTAACTCTTCAATACTTGGCCCCCCACTCGAAATTCACTCCCATCTGCCCCAAAAATACTTTCATTTCATATGTTACTTCAACCAAAGGGTGCTCGAGATTCTTCTCATACTCACAGTTATGGCAAGTGTCAAATTCATTCAGAGAAAACCTAGCTGGATGAACACCGATAAGACTCCACAACTCATACTTCTTCTTGCAGTCAAGCTGATATGAGAGCATATAGTGTACCAGCCTTGAAGCCCATGAAAATTCCAATTCATGGAACTTTATACACGCTCCTAATTTCGAGTTCCTGAGTTCTTCCCATTCATCTGGCTTGAGTGCTTGTCAAAGAGCAGAGAAGAGCTTAGTGTCACTATTGTAGTAGCCAATGCTTTTCATCGGCACTGGCTCCTGCCCTACAGAAAATAACCTCGGTGGGAAATCAAATTGTTCCATTCTGAATCCAGCAGAAAAAAATAAACAACAAAATTGTAAGTACAATAATTCTACAAAAGAAGAATTCTACAAAAAAAAAAAAAACAAAGAAGTCTACAAAATAAGTCTACAATTCTCAGAGGAAGTCTACAAGTCTACAAAGGAAGTTTACAAAAGAAGTTACAAGTCTACAAAGGAAGTCTACAAGAGAACTACAAGAGAAGTCTACAAATCTACAAAGGAAGTCTACAATTTGAAAATGAAGTCTCCACGACTAGATGAAATCAAGGAGAAATGAAGTCATGGAGAGATGAAGCACCTTTCGCTTGCCGGAGACATGAAACGCCGCCAACTAGAGTAGAAGTCACCGGCTAAGATCTGAAACAAAAAGAGGTAAAGGTGGTTACTTTATAACAAAAAATGCTGACATACACTAAATCGAAGAGATTTAACTTACCAGAGAGAAGATATCGGACGGTTACAAGTTTGAGCGGCGGATATATGAAGATGCCCTTAGTTCACCGGAGAGAGTAGAAGCTGTGTGAATGACCGGAAGCATAGATATGGACGAAAGAAGAGACACCGTTCGTTCGCCAATGAGGTAGAAGTCGCCGCCTAAGATCTGAAACAAAAAAGAGGTAAAGGTGATTACTTTATAGCCATAAACGCCGACAAGACACTAAACCGGAGAGATTTACTTACCAGTGAGAGGATACGAAGCGACGGATCATACGGCGACGAGTTTGAGCGGCGGAAAAGGCGTGGCTAGGGTTCACTAGAAATCGTCTCCATCGATTGCGGCTGGATTAGGGTTTTTTTAACACAAAAAGCTTAGGAAATCATATTTATATGTTGTGTAACTTTTCTAGTTAGGTTAAAAATGTTTGGTTTAAATTAGATTTGGTTAAATTTTAGTTGGTTAAATCTGGTTAGATTAAATTCGGTGAGAGTAGACTTCTTTGCCAGTCTGCACCGATAGGCTTGGTTAGAATTGGATTAGGTTAAATATTACTTGGTTAAATCGGGTTAGATCAAATTCGATAAAAGTATACTTCTTTGGAAGTCTACAATATTTTATTTTCTTATTTCCTTTATTGTTTTAGTAATTTATATATGAAATACTAAATTTTTTTCTTTATTTATTAAGAGTTATAATATGTTAATTCACTTTTATTCATAAAGAACTATATTTAAACAAAAAAATAATGTTTTTTGTACACTCATCAAAAGTAGACTGAACTGTAAGTCTACAAAACTGTAAACCACAAAACTCAAACCCTAAATGTTAGCTTGATAATCAAAAGAGATTCAAATTATTGTAACAAATATAAAATTTACAAATATAAACTAATAAACACTAATATGCAAATTTAAATCAATCAAAAAAAGGTTGTCAATCTAAATCTAACCCTAAGAATACATTTAAAGATATAACATGTTAAAACCTTTGTTGATAAACCATAAGCATTGTCAAATACATGGTTACTAAATCAACATATATTCTTTTAAACTGTTTAATTATATAAAATATTTTTATAAACTTCATATTAACCTTTACATTGATGATTAATTAATAATTTCACAAAAATTACTATTATATATTTTTAAAATTAATTAATTAGATCAAATAATGATGTAGACTACAGAATAAGTCTACATCGTAGACTACATAATAAGTGTACATCGTAGACTGTGTAGGAGATCTACAAATATGTAGACTTTCTTTGTTACGTGTAGACTTACGAAGAACAGAAACTTAAAATAACATATGGTTTTTTGTTTGTTCAAATGGGTTAAATAGTAGTTTCAACAATCAATTAGATTGGTTTTTCATTTGATTGAATATATTAGCTACTTTAAAAGTTGCAATCAATATCTGGATTGATTTTAACAAATTCCTTATACAATAATGACTATTGTTTCCTTATTGTGGTGTTAGACAAATAAATAAAACTAATTAAAGTGACATGTACATTATTAAATAAAATATAAAATTAAATAAAAAATAGCTAGAAAAAATAACGCCAATTTTAACAACGGTAATGCCGTCAGCTAAACCCTAAACCCTAAATTTTAAATCATATGCCCTAAATCTAAATCATATACCCTAAACCCAAATCCTAGACCTTAAACTCAAACTGTATACTTTAAACTCAAAACCTATACCATAAACCAAAACTATATACCCTAAATCCAACCCCTATACCATATACCCAAATCCTAGACCCTAAACCCTAAACCCAAACCATATAATTTAAATCCAAATCATAGACCCAAACTCTATATCCTAAATCCAAATCCTAGACCATAAACCCACACTGTAAACCTTAGGATTTTAAATTAGGGTTTACAGTTTGGGTTTAAGATTTAAGATTTGGGTTTAGGGTATAGGGGGTTTAGAATCTAGGATTTGGAATAAGGTATAGGGTTTGGGTTTAGGGCTTATGATTTGGGTTTATGGTTAGGATTTTGGTTTAAGGTATATGATTTGGATTTATGGTATAGATTTTGGTTTAAGATATACAGGTTGGGTTTATGGTTTAGGATTTGGGTTTATGGTTTAGAATATGGGTTTAAGGTTTAGGTTTTATGGTATAGGAATTGGGTTTAAGGTATAGGATTTGGGTTTAGGATATAGGATTTGGGTTTGGGGTATATGATTTAAGATTATAATTTAGGGTATATGGTTTAAAATTTATGGTTTAGGGTTTGACTGGCGATATTATTGTCGCTAAAATTGACGTTATTCTTTTTTAGTTTTTTTTAACAACTTCGATTTTATTTTAATTCAATGTTCTTGTTATAAACTATGTTTAATAGTTTATGTGGCAATTTGATTGATTTTAAAAGAGAAGTGAATTTAAAAGTTCACCATAGAGGGTAAACCTAGGTTTTGTCTCCTAAAAAATGAGATGGAAATTTTTGTTTACTTTACAGAATGTGAATTTATCAAACATAGATTTGCATTAGTTTATTGTAAAGATGTAGATTCGAATTTAGAAAGAAAACCCTAGCCGTCAAGAGAAAAAGAGAGATTTTTCATAGTTTCAAGCCGATGATCGGAGGCTTCTGATACTGCTCAAATTTACCCTATAGAGCTTTACTCTCTCAAATAAGAGGTTCAGCTGTAGTACTTAGGGATCGAATCACGAGGAGCTAGGGAACCAATTAAATCTAATCAATTAATCAATCCTAGGTGAAGTTGGTTTTTATGATGGAAATATTATGAAAATCCTAAAATGAGTAAGGTAGTTGCTCTAACTAACAATATGATGGTTGTTTAAATGATAATGAAGAGTGCTAGACATAGGACTTTTATTCAGGAATGGAGATTATAATATCTATAAATGCCTAATAAGTTGTTTGCATGATATTGAAGAACTCAGCCGCTTAACACTCAGTGATGTCTCACTGGTTAAATAACTAGATCTTGATCTCAACTGTCGTCTGTTGACCAGAAAAAGAGTCGATCGATATCCTTTAGAGATATCGAGCGATACACCTTTCGCAGCGCCGATCGATTGTCCAGTTCGGATATCGATCGACGGCTTCTAGAAATGCCTAGGCGCGAGCCGATAATGAACACTAGGCCTCAAGGAGGACGGTTAGCTCTTCTCCAAGGAGACAACTAGTTCAAACAGATAATTCAAGATATAAGGATCCTAGTGATCTATGCTCTAGTTAGCTACTCTAGAACAAGCATAGGGTACAATCTATTTGATGAATATCACAACTTAGCAAATATAGTTTGGGGCTAATCCCACAAACCTATTTAAATCCTAGATCTAACAAGTAGACTACTCAGACATAGCTAAGCAATTCATAACACAAGATAGGTAAAAGAATTGCATTAGATAGAGAATAGAAAACAAATGGAGTTCAATCACAAATCTCACAATGATCTCTCCAATCTCTCAAAACATATACAACTCTAGCTTTCTCTCACACTCTCTGCTTTTCTCTCTGGTTGCAAAAGCTTGCTTGCTAAAGCTTGCCGTCAAAAACCACTTAGCAGGGTATTTAAGCATTTCCATTAGGTTAAAAACTCGTCAGGGGCAATCTCGTAATTTGGTGAAGTCTTGGTGAAGTAGTCGGCTAAACCGTTTCGTCCTCGATATCGATCGACAACACTAGATGTGTATCGATCGATTATAATCTTCTAGTACGCGGATCTTCTCAGCTACATAGATCGACAACTCTGGATGAGTATCGATCGTTTCTTCTCTAAATGTTGACTTCCGACTTTGTCTTGAATGGTCAACTCGGGTGTATTATCTCTTGTACTCCAAAATGCTCCAAAAGCATCACTTTATCACGAAACGCTCCTGAACCTGAAAACATACCTAACAGGCTAGAAAACACATTAGTTATATAATAAAAATACTATTATACCATGGTAGAAAATTGGTGAAATCCATGGTATATCAACTCCCCCAGACTTACTCCTTTGCTTGTCCTCAAGCAAAAACTCAGTAGTCATTGGAAAAGGTTTGAAAACAGTAGGGACTCAAAGATTCAAAACATTGAAGTCATCACTCTATGGGCTCGCAATTCATATATAAACATCCTAATCACAGAAGTTCATTATGCTTTATCCTAACTTAGCGACCAAATTCATCTAGTCCACAACTTAGCAAATCTTATCTGACATTCCCCTCTACTAACCTCATTTCTTAATATAAAATAAAAGTGCAGGCTTTACCTTGGGAGTATCGATCAAAGGACACATGGATTCTACTCAAACAAGTATCTGAACACACAGGTAGTCTTCTCTAATCCCTTTCTCCCCTCATCTCTCTTCTCTGAGTCTCTTATTAGTTTCAATTTCAATAGGTTTTGATGCCACAAAGGTCATCTAGCTATTTCATTGACATTGCATTTGTAACTCATACATTTTAACAAAGTGTAGCGAATAATGGGGTCTCAGGTAATTTACCTATCCCTCGTTTCCACAATGTGTGATCATCCCTGAGATTTAGAATAATGGGGTCGTAGGAGACACTCCTACCCCTCTGCCTCTCAAGAAATCATTTCAATATTTTATAACATAAACTTAGATCTTTGAGATGCCGAAGAGAGAGAAGGAAGGGAACCAGAAACACACATACTTTTGTACCTTTCAGACTTGTAAGAGGATTCTGATCCAGTGATTACCAAGCCCCAAGACAAGCAAATAAAGTCAGTATTAGTGTTGGAGGTCAGCTTTGGTTCCTTCAAACAATCTCAGCTAGTGTATATAAGTGACAGGTTGATCCACTTTAACATCTTTAATACTATCTGCAATCAGTAATCTAGAATGGTGCTAAAGAGTGGTTAGATAATCAAGTATAAATATATATCAATGTCCTCATTTTAGTACTTATGCGAAAAATAATTTTGAAAACATTTTAAATAAAAACCAAAATAAAAACACATATTAGTAAACCTCCGCTCAGATTTAAATTACAATGTCCCAGTGTAACACAGCCGGAGTGAAATGAAGAAATAAATCATAAGTACTTAATGTAACAAGATAGAACGACTAAACCTGACCGCGAATGGCGTCGATCGATACGTATGGATATACGTCGATCGTTAGTGATGGTCGTGTGGTGTCGAGCGATGTGAAAGGATTGTGTTGGTCGACGGAATCAGCATTCTACTTGGATCTTAAAAATGTGCAAAAATCAATGCGAAAAATAAAAGTAAAAATGTAAAAATAGCTTAAAATAAAATAAAAGAAAACATAATAGTGGGTTACCTCCCACTCAGCGCTTTGTTATAGTCATTTAGCTTGACTTTGGTGGTATGTGACTCAGTTGGTGCAGAAACTGCTGCTTATTGGACAAAAGGCATCAATTTCGTGTTTCCTCCTATCAAACCATGTGGCAATGAAGCTTCTTGTGGCATCATCACTTCTGAGCTGCTAGGACTGCATCTGTGAGGTTCTTCAGAGTTCTTTCAATTGATTCGATGCTGCCTACATTCCTGTATATGGTGTTGTAGGAGTATTCTGACAGTTCCCTCAGTTCATTCTGCATTGCGTTGATCTTGTTATGAATCACTAATCTTGGTATGTCAAGGACTCGGTGTCGATCGATGCTACAACATGTGGTCGGTCGTTTCGCTGGGAGTTCTGTCGGTCGATCCAGTGGTAACTGTGTCGATCAATTCTGAACGTTGTCCTTGGTACTCAAGAGTTCTCTGAATAGCAAGTATCTCATTCTTCAATATACCAGTAGCTCTGCATAGGTTGGTCACTCTTTTGTGGCAGAAACACGACATCGATCGACAGGACTAGACCCACATCGATCGACATCGAGCAACCACTGTTGCAACTCGTTCAACTGTTGTGACAGTGTATCCAGGTATCGCATGATAGGTGAACTGTAGTTATTGTACTTTTCCTCATATGACTTCATCATATCCTCCATTTCTGCGAACCTTGTGTCGATCGAAGGTGAAGACTGTGTGTCGATCGACGGAACAGTAGCATTCTGAGCATGACCTTTCTCGCGAATTGTTGCCAACTCTTTCTGTAGAAGATATATCCTCTTGCTTAACCATTCGACATTGTTGTTGAGAGGACTGTAGATGTCTCCAATCCGTGTATTGATGTAAGCAATCTCCCATTCATCTCGTTTAGGTGATGAACATTATGGTTGGTTATGCCGATATCGATCGATGGCGATGGTTCTCTGTCGATCGATATTGGTGGCGTAGCTTCCTTCTCAAGCATGGTTCTAATGCTCTCAATCTCCATTCTTAGCACTCCCATATCACTTTGAAGAGCTTCATAGCTGCGATCCAAAGGCTGGATGGTGTCTTCCACCAATGTGCGAAATTCTTCCTACAGGTGTGCCTTAGCTCCCCACACATCAGTCACTATATCATCTATCTCCTCCTTGCTGTAGGGTATCGGTGCTGGTATGTATGCATGATAAGGGTGTGCATGTTCTGGAAGGCGTAAGCAACTCTTCTGAAAAAGAGATGCTTTCTCCAGGATTCTTCTTATGTGCTCCTTGGTGACAGGGATGATTTCACCATCAACTCCCCTAGCATGTCCAAATTCATCTCTGTGGACACCAAATTCGTCCCTCTCTTCCCATTTGAATCTTCTGGATCCGTTGGTATCAATGGCACGTTGTGCAAATTCAATACGTCTGCCGATCGATCTGACTCTTGCTCTGTCGATCGATCTGGGTAACTCGTCGTCGATCGATGGTGATTAAACGATATCGATCGATGGTGAGTTTCCATGTTGACCGAAACGTTGAGGAACTGTATCCTCTCATGGTGACGTGGTGGTTGTCTTGGACGTGAGCTAGGATGTCAGGATGGCCACGTTGATGTGTGAATAGGTTGTCTGGTCCATTGGCAACTTGAAGGATGTCTGCTATGTCCTCTCTGGATATGTGTAAGATCCTTCCATCCATGGCTCTTGCAAAGCCATCTATGTCCCTAAAAATACCAAATTCATCAGGTGTTAGTGAAGCATTCCTGATATCATATGAATTATGAAATCGAGACTGAGCTCTGGTAAAGGAATCGATGGATGGTGCAGTGGTGATGGCGATCGATGATGATCGTCTAGCTGCATGGTTGGATCAATTGTTCTTGATGTTGCAGTTCTCCATGGTGATGTTGCTAGTTGCTGGAGGCTGCTGGGTATGTGTTGTTGAAGTTTGAATTTTCGTGGTTGATGTTGACAACTTTATATACCCATCTGTTGTCCTAATCGGTGAAATTCTGATTTTTCCTTTAAGTCGTGATGCTGGCGATGTCGATCGATGGACGATGTCGTTTTGCTGGGTGAAGTAGATAATCGATCGATGGTGGGCGGTGGATATCGATCGATTCTGGGAAACGATTTGCAAATCTATCATTCTCCATGTATTTTTCTCAAGCTCTTTCTTCCCAATAATCTTCATTATGTTCTTCAATGTGGTTTCCACTGTGGGAAGATCTGGCTGTATCTACTGCAAAACTTTCATGAAATCCGCTATCTGCCCAACTTCTTACTGAGTAATCGTCTTGTTTGCTGTTGGGTTGGATGGCGAAATTTGGGTAGCAATGATCTTGTAAATCGAGTTCATCATCTGGTGTACCTCTGTCGATCGATAATCCATTGTTGGTGTCGATCTCTTCTGACTCGCTGGTGTCGATCGATGATGTAGTGAGGTCGTCGATCGATCCCGAGTACTCTGTCTCATACTCTACTTCACAATGACAAACTGCGATGATACCAAGATCATCTTTTTTCCACGGTTTTGGCCGGTGGTTTGCCAAGTTTGACAGGGTCGTAGTGGATTTATGGATCTATCATAGTCAAGCACATCCTGTTGGTGTTCATGTCACATACAGCTCCTACTGTAGCCAGAAATGCTCTTCCAAGTAAGAGGGAAGAGTTCCAATTTAACTTGATATCTAGGACATGAAAATCCACAGGGACTATGGCATTACCAATCTGCACTTCCAGGTCTCTGATCAAGCCTCCAGAATTTTTCTGAGTGTAATCCACAAATGTAAAGATCTCTGGTGAAGGCTCTACTTTCAGACCCAAATGGTCTGCCATGACCTTTGGTAAGATACTGACTGATGAACCAGTGTCACATAGTGCATGAGGAAACTCAATCCCCTTTACTATACAAGGTATTGCAAACTTCCCAGGATCACTCTTCTTCTTCAACGTGATCCTCTTCCTCATATCTTCTCTGACATTGTTAAACATTCTCCTAATGTCATTTTCAGTCTCCCTTGTTTCTCTGAAGAACATCCACAATCTACTTGTGAAGTAAACCTCCTCAAAGGGTTTTTCTAGTGGGATTCTGATAACTCTCAGAGTGAAACCATCTATCTCCTTCTCATTAGCTTCCCTCTTAAGGTTCTTAGAAATTTTCTCCTTCCTACTATTTAACCTTCTTCCTTCAGTTCCCTCTGACGTTGGTGTAGTGTCTGAAGGGTTACTAGTAGTCTCTGCAGGGTCAGCTGGTGGTATCGGTGTGGGTCGGAGTGCATTGATTCGGTTGCTGTCAATCGATGGTAGTTGCACTCGGTATGTGAGAGGTGCGTGTCGTTCGATAGGTGGAGAAAAGGGTCGATCGATGCGTGTCTCATCTTTGTGTCGATCGATGAGTGGCTCGTCTCGTCGGTCGATATCTTCGTAGGTGGGGGTGGGTGGATGTGGATGTGAAACCGTGAATTTCAGAATGTGTCAAAATCCTAACCGCGTTGCAATCTGCAGTCGTATCTGGAATAGACATCGATTGTGTCGATCGATGTGGACTAGCTGGTGTCGATCGACACCATTGTGATCCACCAAAACTTAGTGAACTTTCCACTTCGAAATCTCCTTCTTGAAGCTTTTCATGCTTCACCACTTGCCAGAAATCATCATCTATGATGGCATTCACGTGGTGTTTCATGCTTCCTTCTCCTACTTCCTTAGAGGTTCCAATTCTCCTGATAGAGTCTTCAGTTTGGACAATTTGTGTCTCAAGCTTCCTAACTTGAGTACAAATGGTGTCTATCCTTGTGTTCAGATTGTTGAAGACAGAGTCAATCTTTCCATTGAGTCCACTGTAAGCTTCTGCTGTCCTTCAAGAACTCTGTCAATCATGGCATCAAACTTACTCTCTTGGGTGGGTGATGGTGGGTTTTGGTAAGCTGAGTTGTCGTAGTTCCTGGTGTTGGTGAAAGGTTTTTGATACTGTGAACTCTGGTTGTAGTTACTCTTCTGACCACTGCCAAAAAAGTTTATGTTGCCCCTCTGGTTTCCATATTTCTGAAATCTAGTACCTCCAATGTAGTTCACATCTTCCTCTGTATCATCTTCTCTAGCCTCTCATTCTTCAACTGAGCAGACTGGCTTCCCCAGAAATGCATGTAAAGCATATATCTTAGCTATGACTTCATTCATCTGGTCCTCTCCGATGTCTGCAACAGATTTCTTCTTATCAGAGTAAGTGTTCTTGGTGCTGTTGTTGTTGGCTAGGTTCTCAATAAGTCTCACAGCCTCTATTGGATTCCTGGTGTTGAAGTTTCCCTCGCTAGCAGTATCAAGAACCATCTGATACCTCAAGGCGATACCTCTGTAGGAAGTGCTTAGCAGCTGCACTTCATTGAATCCATGGTGTGGACAGTCTCGCTGGAAGAACTTAAATCTGATTCACGCGTCTTTAAAAGTCTCACCGGGCTTTTGCGCGAAAGTGGCGATTTTGCTCCTTAAGTCTTCAGCACGTGCCTCATAAAAGAAATTACGCAGGAAAGCGTTTTTGATGTCGGCCCAGGATGTCAGTGATCCTGTAGGTAGCTGCTTGAGCCAGTGTGAAGCTTCTCCAATCAGTGAGTATTTGAAGAGCTTACAGAGTAGGTAGTCCCCAGGGACTCCATCCATGCGAATAGCAGCTATAAGATCCACGAACCTCTCCAGATGGTCTATAGGATGCTCGTGTGATAACCCAGAGTAAGGTATCTGTGACACGAGAGAGTAGTACTGAGGCTTGAGCTCGAAGTTCGGCTTCTGAATCTCTGGAAGTCGAATAGCTGATCTGTTGGTGTAGTAATCATCAGGACGATTGTAGTCTGCCAACGATCGTGTTTGAGCTTCTTCTGTAGCCTCAGCTTCTGGCTCAGGGATTATGTTTCCATTTGCATCTAGTTTCTGACATGTTGCATTACGCAGATGACCATCCTGGTCATACAGGTTTTCATTCTCGCCCTACGTGAGAATAACAATCGCAACCATGCCTCGCGGGTTAGTATCGATCGATGTACAGTGGGTAGTGTCGAACGATATGGAGCAGCGAAGAGTATCGGTTGACGGTGGTGTCTGAGTATCCGTCGATGGTTGAACGTGAATATCAGTCGACGGTACTGCGGTTCTGTCGATCGATGTGGAGCATAGGTCTTTGCGGATTCAACGTTCCAAGTGTGCAGGATCTTTTGAGAATATTAGTTAATTTCCCTTATTGCTTCTGGTACTGCTGGGCATGTAACTGAAAAGACAAGAAAAAAATTAATCAGTAAAATAAAAGAAAAACCTAAAATTGATAAAATTAAATCTAATGGTGATCAAAGCTCCCCGGCAACGGCACCAAATTTGATACTGCTCAAATTATCCTATAGAGCTTTATTCTCTCAAATAAGAGGTTCAGCTGTAGTACTTAGGGATCGAATCACAAGGAGGTAGGAAACCAATTAAATCTAATCAATTAATCAATCTTAGGTGAAGTTGGTTTTTATGATGGAAATATAAATGACAATCCTAAAATGAGCAAGGTAGTTGCTCTAACTAACAATATGATGGTTATTTAAAGGGAAAATTGCCAAAACGGAACAAAAATTCAGCATGATTGTCCCTATAGTATAAAACTATCATTTAGTTGTCCTTTTAGTATAATTTCTTTCATAATCCCAAAACTAACCCTTAATTAATCTAATTAAACACATTAAATTAATAGAATTTTAAAAAATAATAATTAAAACGTTTAAAAAGGGAAAATAAAAATAAAAACTTATTTTTTTTAATAAAAATAAATTTTGTAAAACTTAATAAAAATAAAAAAAATAATTTACAATTTTTTTTTAAATAAAAAACGTTAAATCAACCTAATAAAAAACAATTAACAAAGTTTTATTTTTTATAAAAAGTTTAAAATGTTTGTAAACTTTTTAATTTTATCAAACTTTTTAATGAAAAAAAATTAAATGTATTTTTATAAAGTTTGTTTAAACTTTTTATTAACAAACTTTTTGTAAAGTTTTATTTTATTTTTATAAAATTTACAAATTTTATATAGTTTGTTTAAAGTTTTTATTAAACACATTAAACTAAAAGAATTTAAAAAATAATAATTAAAAACGTTTTAAAAAGGGAAAATAAAATAAAACTTTTAAAATTTTATTTAATAAAAATAAACTTTTTAAAAATAAAAATAATTTACAATTTTTTTAATAAAAACATTAAATAAACTTATTAAAAACATTTTACAAAGTTTTATTTTTATAAAAAGTTTAAAACTTTTTTAATAAAACTGTAATTAAATAAAAATTTAAAATTTATAAAATAAAAATAAAACTTTACAAAAAAATTAATAAAAACTTTAAACTAACTTTATAAAAAGAAACATTTTACAAAGTTTTATTTTTTATAAAAAGTTTAAAACGTTTGTATCCATTTTAATTTTATCAAACTTTTTAATAAAAATATAAATTTTAAAAATGTTTTTAATAAAAATAAAATTTGTAAACTTTATAAAGTAAAAATAAAATTTTACAAAAAAATGCACCTAATTTCAAAACACCACATGTTGTATAGATATGTATCATAGTGAACAAGAGTTTGTGAAAAAAAAAAAAAAAGAAAAACTATGGAAAACCATAGATTAATGAATAAGACAAGAGATAATCATTTTTTAAAAAACATTTGACAAGCAAAATCGAAAATAACACGTTTTAGGAAGTTAGAATATTTTTAGAAGATTTTTAGAATATTTCCATAACTGAAATTTTCATTAATTTTCGCAAAAATCAGGTAATCTTATCCGTAGAAGGCGCCTTCTAAAAGTTTAGAACATTGACAAAAATCCAGAACACCATTCTACTTTTAGTAGACGGAAGAGTACATTTTAGAAAACACATTCCGCGAAATTTAGAATACTTAATAAAAGTAGAAGATGCTTCCGGACGAAAAGTAGATAGCTTTAGGATTAGTAGAATGCGCATTCCACTTCTTTAGAAAATTATTAAATAGTAGAATGTACGTTCTAAAAATAGTAGATGAACATGTTTATTTTAGAAAACGCTTTTTACTATACCATTTTCCGTAGAAGGCACATTCTACTTTTAGTAGAACGTATTTTCAAATTCTTATTTATCAACTTTTTGAAAACAAAAAAATATCAGCATGTGTATATTGGTGTTTTATTAATTGTTTGTATTTTTAATATTTTTTTGATTCACAAAAGTATTTATTTCATTAGTTTCAGAAATACAAAGGGTAAAAAGGAGAAAAATTGGACAAAAAATGATTTATACCAAAAGGACAACACCCTTGTTTTTTTGTTCTCTATTAGCAATTTTCCCTTATTTAAATGATAATGAAGAGTACTAGACATAGGGCTTTTATTCAGGAATTGAGATTATAATATCTATAAATGCCTAATAAGTTGCTTGCATGATATTGAAGAACTCAGCCGCTTAACACTCAGTGATGTTTCACTGGTTAAATAACTAGATCTCTGATCTCAACTGTCGTCTGTTGACCAGAAAAAGAGTCGATCGATATCCTTTAGAGATATCGAGCGATACACCTTTCGCAGCACCGATCGATTGTCCAGTTGGGATATCGATCGACGGCTTCTAGAAATTCCTTGGCGAGAACCGATAATGAACACTAGGCCTCAAGGAGGACGGTTAGCGCTTCTCCAAAGAGACAACTAGTTCAAACAGATAATTCAAGATATAAGGATCCTAGTGATCTATACTCTAGTTAGCTACTCTAGAATAAGCATAGGGTACAATCTATTTGATGAATATCACAACTTAGCAAATATAGTTTGGGGCTAATCCCACAAACCTATTTAAACCCTAGATCTAACAAGTAGACTACTCAGACAAGCTAAGCAATTCATAACACAAGATAGGTAAAAGAATTGCATTAGATAGAGAATAGAAAACAAATGGAGTTCAATCACAAATCTCTCAATGATCTCTCCAATCTCTCAAAACATATAAAACTCTAGCTTTCTCTCACATTCTCTGCTTTTCTCTCTGGTTGCAAAAGCTTGCTTGCTTAATCTTGCCGTCAAAAAACACTTAGCAGGGTATTTAAGCATTTCCATTAGGTTAAAAACTCGTCAGGGGCAATCACATAAATTGGTGAAGTCTTGGTGAAGTAGTCGGCTAAACCATTTCGTCCTCGATATCGATTGACAACACTAGATGTGTATCGATCGATTATAATCTTCTAGTACACGGATCTTTTCAGCTACATCGATCGGCAACTCTGGATGAGTATCGATCGATTCTTCTCTAAATGTTGACTTCCGACTTGGTCTTGAATGGTCAACTCGGGGTATTATCTCTTGTACTCCAAAATGCTCCAAAATCATCACTTTATCACGAAACGCTCCTGAACCTGAAAACATACCTAACAGGCTAGAAAACACATTAGTTATATAATAAAAAATACTATTATACCATGGTAGAAAATTGGTGAAATCCATGGTATATCAGCTTCTCCAGCTCCGACATCGGCTTGTTTAATTCGTTCTGCATCTCTTTCTTGGATCTGTTTTGTTTGCAGTTGCTGTTTTATTGCCAATTTGTTTTGAATCTAGCAAGGTTTTTTATTGTTCTTTTGTATGTTTCTTCCAATTGGTTTGGAAAGATAAAACTTTTGGTTCAGTTATACTGTTTAGAAAAGGTAATTGACAGATCTACTGCGGATGGTTGCGACGGGTCTTACCGGCTTCAATCGTTGATGGTTCTTCATTCGATGGTGATGGAGTTCTTGCTGCAAACTATGGTTACTTAGAAAGGCAGCATGAAGTTCTATGGAATGGTAATCTCTTTTACTCAACTAATAGAGCAAAATAGAGAGTTGTCTTATCTCGGTGGCTCCTATTGGAGTAATAAAAAGAGAATGACAATCGTTTTCAACTCACTATGAAGCGTGGTGCTTTTGGATTAATATGAAGATTATCTCTTTTGAGATTCATCTATTTTAGAAGCAAATATGGAGCTTTTGTATGAAAAAAATTTAGTCATCCATACGCAAAATAGATGTTTTAGTTTATTTTAGATCCTTACTAGTGTATCATTTTTCTATGTTGTTTTGTTGGTTCTTATTGTTTAGAACTCTTTGCCTTGAAGGCTTAATAATACAATTCAGCGATAAAAAAAAATTGTAAAGATGTAGAAGTATATGGAACTGGGTGAACCAACAAACTCAAAACATTTTCAATAATGGTAAATAAACTCTTTAAAGATTCTGAATAATATAATACTAATATTTGTAAAACAGTTTATTATATAAATACATTTTTTTAATAATTTAAAAAACTGATCAATCATAAAGAGATATTGTCATAACTTCTAGAGTTCTAGTAGATCTCTTCAGAATTCTGAAATGAAAAAAAAAACGATTTTGATATACACAATGGCTAACAGTTGTCATTCAAATGTGAATAACCAAAATTCTCTCATTTAAGAATACATACTTTAACAAGTGAGGTAAAAAAGACAGCGCGAGCAATCCAGTCAAGGGGGTAAAGAAGCCGTCGTGGGTCGCTATGGCTCAATCGGGCTCTGTTTTGACAGAACACGTTCTGCAGTATGGTTCAGAAGAAGGGAAGAATTTTGTTGAGGTTCCAGATGGAGTAATCGAAAACATGGTACCTCTATGGGAGGATCTAATTGAAGGGAAATTCATGGATACTGCACCTCACGTTGCAAAGATTCATGCCATTGTGAACAAAATTTGGCCTTTGGGTAATCAATCTATAAGAATAGAAGTATTTGAAGTAGATTCGACTACCGTAAAGTTCAGAATAAAGGATGCGAATACACGTGCTCGGATCCTGCGACGCGGAATGTGGAACATAGCAAATATCCCCATGGTTGTATCAAAGTGGTCTCCGGAAGAGGAGGAGGAAGTGGTGGAGATCACAACGATACCGATGTGGGTTGTCTTAAAACATGTTCCAAGACAAATGTTCTCATGGAAGGGTTTGGGATTCATTGCTAGTGCAGTGGAGAAGCCTACAAGATTGCATCCAGATACAATTCTCTGTAAGAGCTTCGAGGAAGCAAAAGTATTTGTAGAAGTTGATGTGACGAAGGAGCTACCGAAATCTCATCACTTCAGGTCAAAACTAGGAGTTGAAGCTGATGTTACCTTTGTCTACCCTTGGCTACCACCAAAGTGCAATATCTGTACCAAATGGGGTCACTCGGGGAAAACTTGTGGAAGTAAAAAAAATCGTTTGTTAAAAAAGACAGATGGAATAATGGAGACAGTTGGTGAAGAATCTCATCAAGAGAAACCGATCACTGAAATGACTGAAGCATCCTCCGTTTTGGCCATTATACCCGAAGGAGATGAGGAGACAAACAGTGTTGGAGAAGCAATACTAACTGAGACAGTAGCAACAAGTGATGTGGAGAAAACAGTGGAGGTAGTAGGTGAAAAAGGAGATGGAGGAAGTAAGCAGAAGGAAGTGGGTGAAGAGAGAGAGGAAGTTGCAGAAGCCCAGTTGAATAAGTTGACTGATACAGACGAGGGAAACTGGTCAAATGTATCACCAACTAAGCAAGGTCGTTCAACATTGAAAGCAACAAAGGAGGACATCATCACTAGTTCGCCTTCCCGGTTTGCCGTTTTGGAGAATGAACAAGAGGAGTCTGGAACTGTTTCACATACTGAAGAAGATAGTGAAGAGGGGGAGATACTAGAGGATCAATCCCGTGGGGATGCTGAAAAGCATAACAATATAGAGAAATCAAAACAGGAGATAGGAGATGGTCAGAATGCTCGGAGAGTATCTACACGACACTTGAAAAGTACGACTAGAACCGCATCAGAAGTGAAGTCCCAAAGTACAAGCAACTTAGCAAGTACTGCAGGGAGGAAACGAACTACCAAAAATCTTTAATATGTCGAGTTTCTTTTGGAATATTCGAGGTTTCAACCAAAAAAAGAAGCATTCGATTGTGAAGAGTTGGGTTCAAGGCAAAGATTTCAAATTTGGAGGGTTGTTGGAAACAAGAGTAAAGGAGAGCAAAAGTGAGAAAATCTTATCTACAGTTTTCAGAGACTGGAGTACGATTTCAAACTATGAGTTCAATACGCTGGGGAGAATTTGGCTTGTGTGGAGCTCGGATGTTCGTGTAACACCTTTTTCAAAAGTGGGCAGATTATCACAGTATCCATATCGATAGAGGGAGCAGAGGAATTCTTCTATTCCATTGTGTACGCCTCTAACGATGCAGAAGAAAGAAAGGAACTTTGGAAGGACCTGAAACTACACCAAGATTCACCTATTATTCGACATAAGCCTTGGATAGTGGTTGGTGATTTTAATGAAACTTTGGATATGGAGGATCATTCTTCTCATGAGACTGCTCCTATGGTTACTCAAGGAATGAGAGAATTTTATGAAGTCGTGCAATATTGCTCCTTCTTGGACTTGCCAGCGCATGGACCTCATTACACTTGGTGTAATAAGAGATCAGAGGGTCTTATATCGAAGAAGATAGACCGGGCTCTCTTCAATGACCACTGGTTAGTTGCTTATCCTCAGTCATACGCTGTATTTGAAAGTGGGGGATGCTCTGATCATCTCCGCTGTCGCATACAAATCAAATCAGAGCTTGGCCGTCCTAAAAGACCGTTTAAGTTTGTTAATGCAATTACGCATTTGGAGGAGTTTTCCCCGGCAGTGGGTCAGTATTGGGAGTCAACTGAACCTATATTCCTCTCTACATCTTCTCTGCACAGATTTTCTAAAAAGCTCAAGGGGCTAAAGCCGGTGATCCGTGACTTGGGGAAGAAGAAACTAGGGAACCTATCGGTTAAGGCTAAAGCTTCTCTTGAAGATTTGTGTCTTAAGCAAGAAGAGAACATGAGAAATCCAAGTGATCAGAACATGGAGGCTGAGAGTACTGCGTATAAGAGATGGGATTTTATTTCTGGCCTAGAGGAAAGCTTTCTCAAGCAGAAGTCGAAGATGCATTGGCTAGATGTTGGTGATAGGAATAATAAAGTATTCCATCGGGGTGCAACAATGCGTGAAATTGCAAACACCATAAAGGAGATAAAATGTCCCACTGGTATTATAGTAACTTCGCAGGAGGAAATTAAAATTGAGGCAGAGAGGCACTTTCGTGAGTTTCTGCAGCACAGGCCAGAAAGCTATGAGGGTATTGAGGTAGCCGAACTTCAAAATCTCCTATCCTACCAGTGTACTGATATGGAAAAGGAGAATCTAACTAAGGAAGTTACTTTTGACGAAATCAAGACAGTGCTGTTCGCAATGCCTAATGAGAAATCACCGGGACCAGACGGCTATACTACAGAATTTTACAAGGCATTATGGCCTATTATTGGAGCTGATTTTGTCATGGCGATCAAGAGTTTCTTTGAGAAGGGTTTTCTACCTAAGGGTGTTAACACTACCATCCTCGCCCTTATTCCGAAAACAACAGGAGCAAAAACAATGAAGGATTATCGCCCCATCTCACTCTGTAATGTTCTCTACAAAGTGATTTCAAAGATCATAGCTAATCGCCTTAAGAAGCTTCTGCCTCACTTCATCAGCCTCAATCAATCTGCCTTTGTACAGGACCGACTCCTCATTGAGAATCTTCTTCTTGCTACAGAGCTTGTAAAAGACTATCATAAGGACTCAATCTCAGAAAGATGTGCGATAAAAATTGATATTTCAAAGGCTTTCGATTCAGTTGAATGGACCTTTCTCTTCAATACCTTGACGGCTATGGGGCTTCCTCCAAAGTTCATTCATTGGGTTTCACTCTGCGTGACCACTCCATCTTTCTCTGTCCAAGTGAACGGTGAATTGGCAGGTTTTTTCAGGAGTGAGAGAGGCTTGAGACAGGGATGTGCTCTCTCTCCCTACCTGTTCGTTATCAGTATGCACGTATTGTCTAAATTGCTTGATAAGTCTGCGGCTGAGCACAAAATTGGCTACCACCCTAAATGCAAGAACCTGAGCCTCACACATTTGAGTTTTGCAGATGACATCCTTGTTTTCTCGGATGGTAATTCGCGATCAATACAGAGTGTCCTAGACGTGTTTGACAAGTTTGCACACATCTCCGGGTTGCTGATGAGTGTTGAGAAGTCTACAATCTACTGCGGTGGTATGAAAGAGGACAAGAGACAGGCTATTCACGACCAGTTTCACCTTGAAGTTGGCATGCTGCCTGTTAGATATCTTGGGCTTCCCCTCTTGACAAAGCGAATGGGTAAAAGTGATTACCAACCTCTCATTGAGAAGATAAAGAAACGTATCAGTCTCTGGACAAATCGTTTCTTATCAATGGCAGGAAGATTGCAGCTCATCAAATCTGTCCTAATGAGCATCGCAAATTTTTGGATGTCTTCGTTCTGTCTCCCGGGAGCGTGCCTGAAAGAGATCAATAGTATATGCTCTGCGTTTCTCTGGTCTGGACCTGAGCTAAATACAAAGCGAGCAAAGATTGCTTGGGATGTAGTTACGCTCAAGACAGATGAAGGGGGTCTTGGCCTTCGACCATTGAAAGAAGTAAATGTTACTTGCTGTCTGAAGCTGATATGGAGAGCCACTCCTTCTCATTCTCTTTGGGCACGATGGATTAAAGAATATTTACTCAAGGGAGAATCTTTCTGGGCAGTACGGGAAAAATCTACCTTGGGATCATGGGTGTGGAAGAAGCTCTTGAAGTATCGAGATAAGGCAAAAGATTTTCATCGTATAGATGTAAGGAATGGGCGAGGTACTTCCTTCTGGTTTGATGTGTGGTCTGATTTGGGACGTCTATATGAACTCGTGGGAGCAAGGGGATGCATCGATATGGGTATCTCTCTGTCCGCCACGGTAGAATCTGCTATGTTGCGACGTCCTCGCAGACATAGATATGATCTATATACTATGATTGAGAAGGCATTGAATAAACAACGGAATAAGATGAGTGTGAGCGAAGATGTTGTGATGTGGAAGCATAACACAGATATCTTTAAAGCCAAATTTGATACAAGAAGAACATGGTCTCTTCTACGGACTGCAAAACCGCAAGTAAACTGGCACAAAAACGTGTGGTTCTCTTTCTCAACACCAAAGTACAGTTTCATGTCTTGGCTTGCCATGCATAACCGTCTTTCCACTGGAGACAGAATGCTCATCTGGGGAAACGTAACAAATCCAGGATGCATCTTGTGTCAACACCAACTTGAAACAAGAGAACATCTTTTCTTTGATTGCAGATACTCCAAGGAGATTTGGCTAAACCTGACTTGCAAGCTCTTTCCCTCTCGATCTTCATCCCGATGGCAAGATGTCACTGCACTTTTATCAGACCCCTCCCTTCCGACGTTAGAGCTCTATCTCTTGCGATATAGCTTCCAAGTGACTCTCTACTCAGTTTGGAGAGAACGAAATAACCGTCGTCATGGTGCTCCACCAACACTGACCTCTGCTATGATCAAAGTCATCGACAGACAGATTAGAAATCAATGCCTCTTGTTGATCTCAAAACGAATCCGACGGTATGGAGCCATTCTTCAAGTCTGGCTTACAACTCGTTAGAGCTTAAGAGAAAAACACTCTGTTTTTTTATAATCTCTCTGTTTTCAAGTAGCTCTTGACTGTAACAAATACTTTTTCTGAATAAATTTTACATATTATTCAAAAAAAAAAAAACAAGTGAGGTAAAAAAACAAGGATAATTTGGACAATAAGAGTCGAAAAGTTGGAAGAAAATAAAAGAATAGAAAAAAAACTTAAGGAACTAGCTAGTTGTGGAGGCGATCTGGGGAGCTAGGGATCTGTCTGTAGGAATCTTCAAAGCGACTGTTGCTATCGTTTAGATCCTTGAAGTACCTTTGGAAGAGACGTTGAACATCATCGTCCTTCTTGTTCTTAGAGGCGAGGGTATTCCCGTCTTTTCCAACCTGGCTGTCTTCTGACCGTTCCCGGACTTGTCCTTCCCGGAAAAGCCAGATCTGGAACAGGGAGATGAGTAAGAGAGCAACGGAGAAAGTCAGCAGAATATCTCGACAACCCATACAGTAAAGAGATGGTGCTGAAGAAGAGATAGATAAAGGTTTGGATGAGGAAAAAGGAACGTGAGAGATTTGTCTGTGATATGACAAGAAGAAGGTCAGAGTGTTATATTCATAAAACTTCATCTCTCTCTTCTTTCTGTGTGAGCTTTAATGTGGTGGAGCTGGAATAGCCGGAGGGAAGGTGACGGGCGTGCTGTGTGTCATTGACTCATTTGTCATTTTGAGTGAGTCCCTGTCTCTGTCGTTATCCATGTCTCTATTTTGTTCTTTATTTTTGTTAATATATTAGGGTAACAATGAAATAGCTGATATATATTCAACGAAATACCTATATACGGTGTTTTGATTAAAAGCTTATACGGTGTTGTAATTACAAGTTATATAAATAAGAACCTTTTTAGTAGGCAGTACGTATGTTTTACCTTTTCTCAGTTATACTATGTTTTATAGATTTACTGATTCAGGTTTCTTGTCGCATGCATGTTACTTTGATATATATTCTTGTTTATTCCTGGGTGGGTTAGGTTAAGAATATGGTCCAAATTATAAATGTAAGAGTCGTTGATAAAATAATGGAGTGGTCCAACTACAAATGTATGCAAAGAAAATATCATAATCATGAGTTGCATTCCCAAGATAGGTGCAGTAGTATCTGTAGCGTTGAGAATTAAATTGATGCTATTAATTAGGCACAAAAATTGATATTTCTAGCTAACCGAGGGAGATGTAAAGAAGAACATGTACAATAAAATAGGAACATGGTCAAAACTGACGACGAGATATTGTTGGAGGAGAAGGAGAAATGTTGATTATATCACGCAAACCGTATTCTAGAATGTAAATTACTTATCTACAAGATAAAAAGTTGTCATATCTATATTCTATATGACAGTTTGTAGAAAAGATTGAAATATTAAAAATAATTGTAGTTAAATATTTCTTGACAAACAGGATTTGTCTGGTCGAGGAGTCAATTGACCACATGGGTATGTCTGAAAATTTATAAAAAAAACAAGAGATGTAAAATGTATTATTATCAGTTTCAGATTGTATATAACTTATTCTAATAGCGATAATTCTATTTAGTAATCACATGTCTTTGCAGTTCCATAGAGCTCTACAACTAACTTATGTTTTCAGAAAGAAAAAAATTATGTTTTCAGTGTCATGGGTGGCCGTCATCTTAGACTAAACCACATTTACTTTTAGTAATAATTGGATCCTATTAATGTCGTGAAAAAGGTACAAAGTTTTTTTAAAAAAAAACGATAAACAAATAAAAAATAGTAGGAAGTAAACACATACAAAAAAACATCCTTAAAAAATATAAATTATACCAATACCAATTTTTATTTTATTTTACATAGATTTTATGGTACATTTGAAAAAGAAAATAACAAAATATTTAGTAATTTAAACATTGATTCTAGAAATATGCTCAAATTAGTAGAAACATAATCTATATTTTGGGGTGAGGCACAAGAGCTAAACTTAGAGCGGCAGTACAAATAGAGTTCATGAACTTTCCAGTAACTCAAGAAAGGTGGTGTTTCACATATGATTCGTGAAAAAATAAAGATTCTTATCACTATAAAAAACATGTATGTTGCAAAGGAAAAAAATCCTCGCAGTTCCGTTGCAAATCGCAATTTGCAAAGGAATTACGAGGAAAATATTTTTCTCGCAAATTTTTACTCGCAAATAAAAAACGTTCGTTGCAAATTTGCGCTAGAAACTGGTTCGTTGCAAATTTGCGACGGATACTGGTTCGTTGTAAATTTGCGACACTACTTATCTTTCCTGTTTCATCACTACTGCTTCTCAGATCTGTAAAAAAAAAACCCAATTACAAATATATAAGAAGAAGAAGAAGAAGAGAACGAGAGAGCAGAGATAGGAGGAAGTCGAAGTGGGTTGACCTTTGATGGTGGTGAGTAGGTGAAGCCAACAGAGAGCTCGACCGAGACGAGTCTGCTGTGCATCCACCTTTGCCGCTGCTCATGCGCTTCACTGTCGTCGTTTTCCTCCAAGCCATTAACTTCGTTTTTGTCCTTCTTCCACCCAAGCTTCCTGTTCATGGAGCGTAAAGAAGAAGAAGACAAGCAATGAGAGACTGAGAGATAAACAATGTAGATAAAGAAGAAGATACAAGTGATGATAGATTGAGCTTTGTTTTACCAATTTCGTCCAGAGATTGAGAGAAGCTATGGAGAGATTGAAAGATTAAGATGAGAGATCGAGAGGAGAGAAGAAAAACCGATGAGATATGGTCCATTTGATTAAAGTGTAATCCAACGGTCAGAAATGAATGTTTGTCAACAGTTGTATGAAAAAAGTAATAGCCAATGAGATTTTTTTATAAATTTGTTTTTTTTTTGTTGGCATACGTATGACAAGAGAGAGCAGAGATAAGTCACAAAATGTTGTCAACTCCTTTTCAGAGTTTAGGATTATATTAATGGTTTTGCTTTATGATTTGCTTTAAATATAATTGCAACTTAAATATATTTGAATTTGGGTTTGATAATTAAAAGTTTAAAGTTGAAATATTATATTTATGATTAAAAAGTTTGGATTTAAGAAAATATGTAATGAGATATAGATTTAAAGTATGAGTTTAATTTTTTTAAACTAATTTGAAAATATAAACTCGAAAAGTTCTAAATTTAAATTAGTAGTTTATGTTCATGTTTTGGTGATTAAATTTGAAAATGTTAAATTTGGTGTTTTGGATTTTATGATTGGGGGTAAGGTTTAGGGTTATAAGTGTATGGTTTGGAATATAGTGTTTGAAGTATAACTTTAACTAAATTTTAAGAAATGTTATAATTAAAGTTAAGTTTAAGATTTTTTGTTTAAATTTTGAAAATATTATATTCAGTCTTTAGATTAGTGATTTGGGGTATAGAGGTTATATATAGATTTTAGGGTTTTAGATATAGTCTTTGAGTTGGAAAAAATGATTTTGCAAGGGATTCAGTTCAAAAACGATAATTAATATGAAAATATGTTTAGAATTATTCGGAAATTTAGTTGACGTATATGAATTATATAAGTTATAAGGGTTTGATGTTATTACTTGTATTGTAATAACAAGTCAAGTGTTGGGACTTAAGTTCATAACCATGATTAATAAAATTTTGAAATTTTTTTTGACTTACATTATACAATAAGTGATTCTATAAAATGTGTTATCCGACATCAAAATCTTTGATAAAACCCAAACCGTTTAAGTTTGGAAACATGGATTTGTAAGGGAATTGCAATGGATCCCTCGCAAATCTCTTGCAAATTTTCAAGAGAAATTGAATCCGTCGCAAATTTTCAAGGGATTTGTGAGGGATACATTGCAATTCCCTTGCTAATCTACGAGCGTTTAGATTCTCACGCAAATTAGCAAGGAAATTGCGAGGGATCTCTTCCAAATTAATAACTCAATGACTTTAGGGTTTAGTTTGGGATTTTGGTATATTTTTGGCAGACTTATATATATTTTGTATTTTGAAAAATAATTAACGTAAAATTTTGTTCAATTTTTTTGGAAATTTAATTAACGTGTTTTTATTGTATAAATTATAGAGTTTTGATGTTTAGTACTTTGTACTATTATTTCAAGTGTGGAAAATATTTATCCCGTGAATATTTAGTTGATTGATATTGATTAAGTTTCCAAAAATATATTATCGTTGTACTTGTTGAACACTGAATATTTTAATTAATTTTTTATTAATTTTATTTGATTTTGGAAGAGATATGTGATAAAATGTACATATCATGCATGTTCCTTACAAATCCATTGCAAACTTGTGAGGGATCTGCGAGGAAACAAGATATACAGACAAACTTTTTGCAAATTTGCGAGAGAAATATTTTCTCGCAAATTTACGATGGGTTTGCAAGGAAACTGTAACTTCTCTCGCAAATCCCTCGTAAATTTGCGAGAGATTTGAGAATGTCTTTTTTTCTTGCAATTTTATTGCAAATCTGTTGCAAATTTACATGAAAAAAATTCTCTCGCAAATTTCTCTTGCGATAGGCGTGTTTTCTTGTAATGTATTTAAGGCATAATTGGTTTAACATTCTAAGAAATTTTGATGGACTGATGGGAACAAAAAAATGTTATGGCAAGTCTATTACCTCTTTACTCAGAGATGGAAGCATTAATATACGCAATAGAGTATATAAGGAACTTACGTCAGTTTCAGGTCAAGTTTACAACAGATTCTTCTCGATTGGTAAGAATGGTTTCAGAATCAGAAGAATAATCAATATTTACAAGTTATTTGAAAGATATCAAAATTTTGAAAAAAAAACTTCTTCAATTTAGAGATGATTCTGACGGATAATGATATCTCAGTCAAACTATAAGGAATTCGTTTGTAGAAAACATGCCTTGTTTAACAACCATAAACGAATCCTTATAAATATTAATGTGGTAATTCAAACTTTGGTTGTTGAGATATTTCCTTCATATCACTCTATGATCTCTCTTATCAAACGAATAGGATGAATAATAGTTGTGCATGCTAATCAAAAAAGCAAAAAGATTTGATAAGCGAAAAAAGTAGAAAATTACAAAACCGAAATCAGTTTCTTCTCAACTTCACTCGCCATTAAAGCCATTTACAAAAAAAACTCCCTACTCGCCATTTTCTTCTTGTCATTGTCTCAATTTCTTTCGTCTCTTTTTCTTACTCTTTTACGTCTTCCCTCTGACCCCAACATTATTCTATTTTAACTAATAACTAGATTTGGATCCGTCAAAATTTCTTAGAATGTTAATTATATATTTTTTAAACTTTTTCTGAGAAATTTAGTTTTTATAATTGTGTTATCATATTTTATCTAATATTAATTTAATTTAATATATTTTTAGGTAACTATATTCAATATGTCAAGTTGTTTAACTCTATACTTGTGCCATATGCATTTTAGAAGAAAAAAATTTAAACTTTATTCTTAAAATTTATTACATTTATATTTTCTTAGTACTTGTAACATAATTAGTCAAAAATATTTGTATCCAAAAATCCGATTTTGGGAGCGATCAGGAAATTAAAGTTTTATATTCTGTTAGACTTGGTCTATATATTCAAATGGTTCTTTAAGTATTACATCCAAAAACTAATATCAAACCCAACCGCACCGAGAACCGAACAAAATATTTGAAAAATATTTGTGAAAATAATTATTAATATATTCTGTAAATATATATATATATATATATATATATATATATATATATATATATATTTGTGTGTGTATGTAAATAGGTTAATATGGTCTTTATTAACTTTAAATAAAATCACATTTAATAAATATTTTTTAATCAAATAACCTAAAAGAGTTTATATGAAATTTTATTTCTGTTAAAAGTTCACTTAAACACGTTAAACCCCATCAATCATAAAAATTAAATTCCATCCACTTCCACCACTAATTAATATTAATATTAGTTAACTTTTAAATTTTCATTTTATAGTAAACAAACTTAAGAAATATATTTCCATCGGTTTATATATTAATATTATATATATTCAGAAATATTTAATATTTATTACAATATATTTCTTAAGTTTCAAATAAATGTAGCTATATATTAAGTTAGGAAAGAAATTTATTAATATTTATTATAGTGGTCTGAGGTCATTCAATTTAGTTTGCTTTTATTATGAATTTAAAAAAAGTGTGTGTTTCAATATTATGAATATATAACCGTTATACAGTTATCTTTATATTTATATATGACAAAAAATGAAAGATTAAATAGTTAGTTGGACATAACGTATGTCAATAGATTATGATCCTAATTTAATAGTATTGATATTAATTATATAACCAGTTTATGACTTTTTCTACGTTCATATTTATATATCTAAAAACTATGTTTCTCAACCTTACTCCGATCTATGTGATTGAAAACCCTAGCCGTTCTTTGAAGAAGGCGAACAAGATGGCGATTTTCTGATCGGGAGTCCATCGACGCAGTGCCTTAGTTCGACGATCTCGGCATCATTGCAAGGGAGACTACCACACTCCTTGCAATTCTCGTGACCCTCTGGTGTTCCTACGGTGCGGCTCCTCCACTTGACGATCACGGCAAAGCTCCTCTCGACGATCATAATCATGGCAACACTTCTCTTGACGATTACGATCACGACTCTCTGACCTCTCACGATCCCTGTTGTGCGTCCTTGTTGCTGTATTGTGACTCTGAGTTTGAATCTTTAGATTTGAGGTTTCCATTGTAACCTTGATCTCCTCTGCACCATCATGTTCATTGACGTAAGGGTCCCCAAAAACAACGATCACTGAACCACTTACAACCTTCGGTGCAACATCACGGTTTTATCACAGACGATCTACAATATAACGACAAAAGAACCATAACCATTCGAACTCAAAAGGCCCACGATCAAAACTCCATATCTTCGTATGGGGTCATCATTTAGGCCATGATCGAGTCACATGAAGGATATCAAAGGTAAGGGTATACTATGTGAAGATGACGAGGCGCCAATCAAACTTACGGATCAAGATGATACTCTACTTGTCAATGAATTCAGTCTTACGCTGATAGGCAAGATTTTCAACCAAAAGAAACAAAATGTTGAAAAGCTACTTCAAAAGATGCCATCACAATGGGGTTTGGAAGATAGATTTACTGCCAATGACTTGGGCAACGGGAAGTTTCTTTTGAACTTCAATACGGAAGAGGACCTCAAATACGTCCTTCGACAGATTCCTTTTCACTACAATTTCTGCATGTTCGTGTTGGTGCGGTGGGAACCTATAGTTCATGACGACTATCCCTGGAACATTCCTTTTTGGGTTAAAGTTGTTGGCTTACCTTTGCATTTGTGGACAGAGAAAAACTTGAGAAAAATAGGTTCAAGAATAGGACAAGTTCATGTCGATTCTGTGGAGATAATTGAGGGTCGCATTCTTGTGAATTTGGATTCTCGCCGTCCCCTTAAGTTCTCAAGAAAAGTGGAGTCAAAGGATGGAGATGAGGTTACTATTGAGATCAAGTATGAGATGTTGTTCAAGCACTGTTCTACTTTTGGGATGCTCACCCATGAGAAGGAATATTGTCCATCCTTGGATATCAGGCCTCAAATTCAGGCTGAAGCTGAGCGGCCGGACATCTTCTCCAGGATGCAACTACCACAGAAGCAGGAGCAGAGACTTTATCAGCCATCTCGCCAAGGCTCATACCAAGCAGTGGAGCAAGCCAAACAGTCTCTAACGTTACCTAGCCAGAGTGCAAACGCTAACAGTTTCATATGAACAAGAGCATGAAGTAATGATAAAAGGTTTAAAGGATGCAACGGAACAGCTAGAGAGAAGCTTTGATAGGAACAACAGTACCAAGAGGTTGGCAAGTAAGATTGTAACACCATCTCGAGTGGAGCATGCTATGGAGGATAATGTTACAAAGCGCTCTAAGGATATCACTAGATCCCTCTCTTTTACAAATCTTGATGACCAAGAGCCCTCAGCAATGTTGGAAGATAGACAGATTATTGATGCCCTCAAGGATATGGAGATTGAAGAACAACAAGATAAGAGAATGTTGGAGTGCGAGGTGTAAGAAGATGACTTACTAGGACCGGACCTTAAAGAGATGGATGAAAACAGGCCTCAACAAGACACTACAATGGTGACTGCACGACCTGCGTGTAATAGGGATAAAGCGGCGCATAGCAGCAAGCAGGGAGCTAAAGCGAGTGGTTCATTGGGCCTCCATAGAAAATTTGTGATCCTTCGTCGGGGATCGCCTCGTAAGCATTCAGCTTTGTCTCACAGAGCTCATACGGACCATAAGTATAGAGAATCAAGCAAGTCAAGGCGTCACAACGAGGGTTCATGGAAGGAAAGAAGTGGTTCGACAAAAAGTGATGGAATAATGGGTTACGAAACCTCATCACACCATTATCCATGAAGACACTCAGTTGGAACGGTCGAAGGATTGGGAACGACCTCACAGTTCGACGCCTTACGGAGATGTGTCAGAAGCATCACCCAGGACTAGTGTTTATGTGTGAGACGAAGAATAAGATGCGAGTGTTGCAAAACATTCAGGCCGGCCTAGGATTTGATCGTTTGTTTACGTTGAGCCACTTGGTCTCAGCGGAGGTTTAACTCTTTTATTTATGGATGATTTTAAAGTTAATGTTTTATTTTCGAATAACAGAATTATTGACATTGAGGCAGTCATTGATGGAATAAAAATCTTTATGACATTTGTTTATGGAGATCCTGTTTTAGAACGTAGGGATCAGGTATGGGAACGTCTTACGCGTTTCTCAACAACACGAAATGGACCTTGGTTCATGATAGGTGATTTTAATGAGAAATTACTGATCACAGCGAGAAGGAGGGAAGACGAAAACGCTCCGATAGTTCTTTCTTGCCTTTCAAGAAAATGCTTAGTGATTATGGTATGCTGGAATTTCCATTTACTGGAAATATGCTGTCTTGGGTGGGGAAAAGATCAAGAGGAGCAACTGTCAGATACTGTCTGGATTGAGCAGTGGGGAATGAGGATTGGCATGAGAAGTTTCCACACACAGCTGTTAAGTATTTCAGACTTTGGGGCTCGGATCATCGTCCGGTCCTAGCGGATATCCTAACCAAACCAGTAAGGCGAAAAAAGAAATTCAAATTTGACAAACGATGGTTAGATAATGAGGAGCTTAGGCAAGTAATGCTCTAAAGGCAGATGATTTATTTTAGAAACAGAAGAGTAGGGTGCTCTGGCTAAGGGAATGGGATAGAAACTCTAAGTTTTTTCATGCACTAGTGAAGCAGAGGCGAGCGAGGAATAGAATCACACAACTCCTAGATGAAAATGGAAATGTAGTAGAGGAAGAGGAAGGACTAGTAGCCATTGTTACTAGCTATTTTAGACAGATATTCGAAACCTCAAACCCGGAAGATATTGCTGAAGCATTATCAGAGGTCCCGACAACGATTACTGGGGAATAAATGAGGATTTTACAGCTCCAGTAACTGAATGGGAGGTCAAGCTAGCTCTATTTTCCATGAATCCGGAAAAGGCTCATGAACCAGATGGAATGACGGCCCTGTTCTACCAGAAGTTTTGGGACATAGTCAAAGATGATTTAATTCATATGGTTAATCAATTTCTTTTTGACGGAACAATGGCGCAGGGATTGAACGATACCAATATTTGCATGATCCCTAAGACGGATAAGCCTAATGAAATGAAAAAGTTTAGACCTATCAGTCTATGCAATATCAGTTATAAAATAATATCTAAGGTCTTATGCCAAAGATTAAAGAAGGTACTCCCACAACAGATATCTGAAACAAAATCTGCATTTGTTGCTAGAAGACAGATAACTGATAACATCATGATAGCCCAAGAAATGTTTCATGTGCTAAGAACGAAGCCATGAGGTAGAGTGAAGAGGACGGCCATAAAAACAGACATGAGCAAAGCATATGACAGGATGGAATGGTCATTCATAGAGGCTGTTATGAGGAAGATGGGTTTCTCGGAAGTATGGATTGGCTGGATTATGAGATGCATAACCTCGGTATAGTACAAAGTCCTCATGAATGGGGAACCACGGGGAAACATTACCCCAAAGAGAGGTTTACGACAAGGAGATCCTCTGTCTCCTTTCATATTTATTCTATGCACGGAAGTGTTCGTTAACCTTCTTAATCAAGCAGAGAATCAAGGGAAGATAACGAGAATGAGAGCGGCACGCGCTTGTCCACCAATATTTCACCAATATGGAAGAGCGTCGGGCCAATGTACTAACTTCGATATATCTTTGTTGCTCTTTGGTAAGAGGATTCCAGCAAATGAGCGACAACTGATTAAAGATACACTTGGAATACAAAATAAAGGGGGAATGGGATCCTACTTAGGAATCCCAGAGGATATCAGTGGGTCCAAGTGTAAGCTCTTTGCCTTTTTAAAGGATAAACTATTACACAGAGTGAATGGTTGGACGGGTAGGTGGCTCTCAAAAAGGGGGAAGGAAGTATTTATCAAATCAATTTTGCTGGCTTTGCCGACATATGTCATGTCTAGCTTTTTGCTCCATTTAGAGATATGTGAAAACCTTGCAAGTGCCATTGCACAGTTTTGGTGGAGCTCAAACCCATCGAAGAGACACTACAGGAAATGTGGGTATTAATAGCATTTGATTATAGCGTTTTTGACATTTCTGCTATTGTATATCAACACTTGATTTTTTATAACGTTTGTTGGTTTAAAACGCTATATTTGTTATGGCGGGAAAAAGAAAATTAGGCATGTTAATTTATTAACTATAGGCGCAACACTTGGAGAAAAAAATATTTGCCACCAAAACATTTCTCAGATTCACTTAGATGGCTTTGTATTTGAGCAAAAAAAGAAAAAAAGCTTTGTGTTATTTCTCAGAACCTTAAACTGGAGTCTCTTTCTCCACCTCTCTCTCTCGCGAACTCACTGTTTCTTCATCTCCATCTCTCCTTCATTAGATTTTGACCCTTTTGTTGTAGTTGTTGTTAAATCGTGGATTTGGGTTTTTAGCTCTCTCTCTCTCTCTCTCTCTCTCTCTCTCTCTCTCTCTCTCTCTCTCTCTCTCTCTCTCTCTCTCTCTCTCTCTCTCTCTCTCTCTCTCTCTCTCTCTCTCTCTCTCTCTCTCTCTCTCTCTCACGGCTCCACCTCCTAAAACTCGTAAACTTTTCGTGTGTTCTTGTCTTTCCGTGATCTGATTCCGAAAGTCCTTCACTTTCCAGAGAAAGAGATCAAAGAGGAGGGAAGCGTGTTCAGATCGGAGCTAGCGATTCTTCAGTGGCGGGCCTCAACGTTACCGTCATCATCATGAACAAATGGATCTTCCAAGTATATCCCTTTATTTATCTGATCTCCCTGTCTTATGGATGTAAAGTTTACACCTTTTTCTTGGAAATTTATGCAGAAACTGGATTTCAAGCTTCCATTGTTGTTTTGTGTGTTCACTTCATATGCTCATCTATTGGAGCTTACATTGTGATTAAAGTTCTGAAGCTTAAGCCTTTGATCGTGGTTGAGCCAGAGGATCGATGAAGGAGGATCTTCCCAATGTCTTTCATGTTCTGTATCAACATCTGTGTTGGGAAATGTCAGCCTTATAGATACATCCCTGTTTCTTTCATACAGACGATTAAGTCCTTCACTCCAGCTACTACAGGTTAGGGTTTGAGATGTGATCTTTCTCTTTGTCTTATGTTCTTGGATCTCAAGAGAATCTCTGATTGTTTCTTGTTGTGTTTTGAGCCGTTGTGTTACAGTGGCTTGTGTTTACGAAGTGCTTTGACTGGTGTATTTGAGCGTCTCTTGTCCCCATTGTTGGAGGGATTCTTCTGATCTCTAACAGAGCTTAGCTTTAACTTGTTTGGGTTCTGTGCTGCTCTGTTTGGGTGTTTAGCTACTTCCACTAAGACCATTCTTGTTGTGTACAACGGGAAACTTGATAACCAAAGACGTATTGCTGTCAAGAGGCTTAACAGGAAAGCTTGGCCTGATTCTTGTCAGTTTCTGGTATACATCTTTGGTTAAAGCTCTTACCTTTATGCAATTCTGGTTCTTGAATCTTTGCTTTTATTTTTCTGTAGGATGAAGCTAAAGCTGTTGGGCAGTTAAGGAACTATAGGATGGGAAGTCTGCTTGGATGTTGCTATGAAGGTGAAGAGAGACTTCTTGTTCCTGAGTTTATGCCTAACAAAACTCTGGCTAAGCATCTTTTCCACTGTAAGATTTAGCTTTCTTCTGTCGGTTATGGGTCTCTATGTATGGTTACATCAAGCTTGAGACAGAAAGTATTAATATGTTTCAGGGGAGTCGCAACCTATGAAGTGGTAGCTTTACATATTGCTCTGGCTCGTAATCCTGGTGGTGTTTGCCGTGGAACTGCTGATATGAGTGACTTAACTATGTTGTGGACTAGATTGTGGTTGTGATTGTGTGTATTTTGGATGGTAAAACTGCTAGAGCTTAAGTGATTGTTGTTCCTTCTCTGCCTAAACAGACATATTTTTTTTTCTCTGCCTAAAATAAAGTTTGAAGTTCGTCTTTTTTAAGACTTGGCAAGACTTATGTTTGTTAGTAAAATTTTTACTTGTAAATAATATGTTTTATGATTGCTTAAAAAAATTTTGAAATTTCTTCAAAAGAAAAAAGTTATGTTCAAAAATTAAATTATTTTTTATATTTATAAAGTACCTATTAAATTTTGATATGTTAAAAATTGTTTTTTTTGTATTTTGTAACTAAAAACAAAATCCTAAACCCTAAACATGTTTTCAAACTGTAAACATAAATTAAAAAATTCAGTTTTTCATAATAGCTTTAATCTTAACCTTAAATTCAAAATTTAATCATTTTAAAAATCTATAAAACCTTTTTTGCTTATTTGTATTTTTAATTAGAAAAGGCAAAACCCTAAACATGTTTTAAGATTCTAAACATAATTTAAAAATTTTACTATTTTCATAGTATAATTTTAATCTTAAACTTAAACTCAAAATTGAATAATTTTAAAATATAATCTCAAATTTAAAATCAAAACCTCAAACACTAAATTTTAAATCTACATCCTACACTAATACCCTAAACCCCAAACTCAAACCCTACATATAAAGTCAAAAATCTAATTACTACAAATAATACAATTACTAAACTAAAACCTTTTTCTTATATAAACAATAACTTTATTAATTTTATTTTCAAATATTTATCTTAACCAGAATTCTATTTCACAAACCCTTCAAACCCTAAACCCCAAATTCAAACCCTACATATAAAGTCAAAAATCTAATTACTACAATCAATATAATTACTAAAATAAAACCTATTCCTTATATAAACAATAACTTTATTAATTTATTTTCAAATATTGTTCTTAACCAGAATTCTATTTCACAAACCTTTCAAACCCTAAACCCCAAATCTTAAATTCAAATCTCTAATATATATTCCCAAAGTATATAAAACATTTTAAACTTAAACTATATTTTCAAAAAATATCTAACTATATAGGTCATAACTTTCAAATACAAAAATATAAATATAATACCATAAACCACATACTGTGAACACCAAACCCTATATCATAAACACCAATCCTTTCATTTTGAACTTGTAATCTTAAAATTTTAATTATAAACCATAAAATAAAAACAAAAAATTTAACTATATACATACAGCCATTATTTAAAACTAAAGATTTGTTTTTCTATAAATTAAAGATATGATTATTGATATTGACCAATAAGATAGCTTAAAATTTTAAAACAAACAAGTTATAAAGAAAAAAATAGAAAAAATGATATTGACCAATAAGATAGATCTACACAGATCACAATCTCTACCGTTGGATTAGAATGGACAAAGGTAATCTAACGCTCTATCTTTTCCTTTCTTTTCTGCGTCTCTTTCGATTTCCTCTCTCTACAGATCTCAGAAGAAAAAAATAATCTCTCATCTCTCTCCCTCTCTCCCTCTCTCTCCATGTCTCTGTTTCGATCTCCTCTCCTCTCAGTCCCAAGGGTTTTTACTGCTTCGAAGTGTTAAAAACAGATCTTGTCTTGTCTCGAGACTCACTTTCCTTCTGTCTCACTTTGGGTTAGGGTTTCGATTTGTCCTCACTATCTGCTTCTGTTATAGTGTTTCGATTTGGTAAACTATCTATTTCTGCATCAATGGGTCTCGATTAGGGTTTCAGAGATTTAATGGTTAGTTTGGATGCTAAAGCTGCTTGAGCTAATCTGATTGCTGTTCCTTCTAGAAATAGAAGTTTTTTTGCAGGTAAGGGCATGAAGAAGATCGTTTGACCTCCTCACCACCACGACAGGTAAACTCACTTCCCCTTTCTTTTACTGTTCTCTCTATCTTTTCATCTGATTCCGGTTTTGTTTTTCTATTCTTAGTTAAAAAGGCGGAAGAGGCTGAAGAAGCTTGCTGCTGGTGGTATCAGCGTCAACTATGGTGGTCTCGGCGTCAACAGTGGTCGTCTCGACGTTGTCAATGGTAGCTTAGCGCAGTGGAGGAGGGGAGGAGGCTGAATAAGCTTTACTGTGGTGTTCTAGGCTGGTGGTCTCGGCCTTAAAGATGAAGAAACCAAAGAAACTGAAGTTGACGGCAAAAAGTTTAGATGTAGGGTTAATTTTTTGTTTAGGTTAAGCTTTAGGTTTACATTTCTAAACCAAGTTTTGTAAACCAGAATTTATTTGTAAACCAGAATTAAATTACTAAATAAAATTTGATTTTAGTTATATTAATTAACCTATTTAATTTAATTTTACCTAATTATTATTAATTAATTTTTAGATAATTAAAAAACTAATTAATAACACGAAACATTTGCTATCTTTGCTACTGAGAAAAATCAAATTATTAGGTTCTAATACTATTTGTTAAACGTTATTATAAATATTAACAATTGCGAACACAAAATCGCTATTGTTATAAACTTAATATTAGCACAACCGAAAACCGCTATTAAAAGGATCGGACCTATTATAACGGGCGATGTCAGAGCGTCCAAGGAAACACTATTAAAATAAATCATAGCGCTTTTCGTCCGCTATTACTACCCACATTTCCTGTAGTGAGAGGAATTCACTGGGCAAAATGGGATAAGATGTGTGCACCTAGAGAAGAATGAGGAATTTGATTTCGCATGATCCATGAATTCAATTTAGCCCTCTTAGCAAAACAACTATGGCGTCTTGTTCAATTTCCAGATTTATTAGTGGCTAGTGTGCTTCGAGATAGATACTACCGCCTGAGTTCGCCTTTGCGAATAGGCTCTGTGGATATCCCATCTTATGTGTGGACAAGTATTATTGCGACAAGAAAGCTTTTACTCTTGGGTATTAGAAACAAAGTGCATTCGGGATATGAGATCAATCTTTGGCAGGACCCATGGATTCCCTCGACGCCAGCAAGACCAGCTCGGGCTATATCGCCAGTAGTAAATCCAAAAATGACTGTTAGTAGCCTTATAGATTTTGAATCAAAGGAGTGGGATGTACGACTATTAGAATAGTATGTTGACCAGGAGGATATACCAATGATACAGAGTATGGCCATAAGCTCTACTCATCGACGAGATACTTTTTGCTGGAGTTATACTAAGAACGGAAAATATACAGTCAAATCTGGATACTGGGTGGCTGCAAATGTAATGACAATGAGGAGAAACAAGTTCTCCAACCCAGTATTACCGAGCTTCAAGCCTTTGCCTAGAAAGTTAATGCACCACAAAAAAACTTGTCATATTATTTGGCAATTATTAACAGGACATGTGGTGGTCACAAGGAATTTGGTTCGGCGTAATATGAGATGCGATAATTATTGTCCAAGATGTGGAGATCCAGAAGAAACTGTTACTCATGCAATCTTTGAATGTCCACCGGCCTTACAAGCATGGGCTCTTTCATAAACGCCATCGAATCCTTAAGTATTCCCTATCTCCAGCAAATACACCAATATGGACTATCTATTTTGGAGGAAGAATATCATCATGGATCCAGAAAATGACATGGATCCTTATCCATGGGTAATCTGGTATATATGGAAGGCTCAGAACGATAAATTACTCAGGGGCATAGATAGAGATCCAACGGAGCTAGTCAGATATGCAGAGAGCGAATGCCAGGCATGGCACAACGCAAGAGAGACTATACCGACTGGCACACGGGCTCAATCAACTCAACAGCCACAAGTCTTAAGCTTGGGTGAAATATGTATGGTGGATGGTTCTTGGACCTCTACTGACCGGTTTAGTGAAGTTGAATGGGTTTGAAAGGATAGCATAGGGAAGATACAATTTATGGAGACAAGAAACATGAGAAGACGCGAATCATCATTACACTTGGAACTAGAAGCGCTAAAATGGGCAATGGAGGCTATGTTACAGCACTCTACATGCCAACGATTTGGCACAAATTGTAAGGATCTTATTGCAATGATAACAGAGTCTCAAGAATGGCCAAACTTCTCTACTGAACTGGAAATTATCCAAACCATCAAGATGTGTTTTTCGAACTTTAAGATTTGCTATATCCCGAGGGCTCATAATGCGATTGCTGATTCATTAGCTAGGACTACTCGCTTTTTTCATCGATTTTTGTGTTACTTTGGTTGTTCTATTCCGATCTAGTTACCCAGACCACCTCAAATTTGAGTAATAGAATAGTCGTTTGATGAAAAAAAAAAAAACTTACTCTGATCCACATGGCAGTGTCGTGCTCGGGCTTATAGGGGTGAAGGCGATTTATAGAACATGACCCTTGTAGAAAAAATGAAAACAAGAAAATAGGTACGCCCTTGTTTGAACCCATTACATATAACTGAGAAATTAAATAGTAACTTGATTGATACATTATGCTGAAACTTTTGGTAATTTTTTTGGAAATCAGAAAAGAAGATTTGTTGAGTACTTCATAAGTTTTATCAACTTCGTAGGATTCGTGTACCATGTGTATGCAAAATTACGAGAAGTATAATGGACGTTACTTACCTAAACTTATAAGGGTTTTATTTGTGTCATTGGATTGGATAAACTTCACCAAGTGAGTTATATTAGAGCATTATCATCCAGTCTTTTAATAGACTTTTTTTTTTGAAAAAGTCTTTTAATAGACTTCTCGGATTGAAAATTGAAAATAGTAGAAAGAAAAAACACCATCTCTCAGAAAAGATTTAAAACCATTTTGAAAAACTATGAACACACGTGTCAGCTAATAACACGGTTATGAATTTTTTTTAAGAGTTATTTTTGGATTCACCAACCAATGAAAAATTGTCATTTTAGATCCAGTATCTTTTAATTAAGGAAACAAAATAACTTCTCAAATTATATTATGTTTTCAAAATAAAATTTAAAAATAAATAAAATAGTATATAAAAAGCGAATTTAAAAAAAAAATTAATGTTGTCAACAAAACATTAAACCCTAAACTCTAATCCTAAACCCTAAACTCTAATCCTAAACCCTAAACTTTTGGATAAACCCTAAACCCTTGGGTAAACCTAGACGCTTGGAAAACACTAAACATCTGGATAAATTCTAAACTATAAATCTTAAACACTAAACACTAGATCTTAAAAACAAATATTTTTTTAAAAAATAATCTTTTGACAACTATTGTTATTTATTTATCTAATTTTTTTTTAAAACATAATATAATTTGACAAGTTATTTTATTTACTTAACTAAAAGATACTAGATCTAAAATGACAACTTTCTATTTGTTGGTGAACGTAAAGGTTCACCCTATAGGATGAATTCAAAAAAAAAAATTTTTAATACACATCACACTATTAAATGATCATCACTTTTTTAACTATTAAAATATGAGTTTTAGATATCCATTTGAGTCTCTCTGAACAACAAGGATTACTCTTAGTTACACTGTTTACAAAGTGGCTACAAGCCACACATTTCTAGATTTTTTCTATTCACTTCCATGTGTTTTTTTCAGTTTACTTGTGTGGTTTGCCTCTTTGTAAATCCGCTCTAAAATTTCCAGAGACATAATATAGGATAAAATAGTTATCTCCCTTTCATAATTTTTTTTATTGTTTATCTTTTTTTTTGGTCAATTTTTATTGTTTATCAAATCTTTGTTTTCAGTCAAAACCACACCAATATTGTCAACCATGGCACGTCTCGGTGGACCTTACAAACTAAAAAAAACATTTTTAAGAGCATCTCCAACCATGACACTAAATTTAGTGTTAAAATTACACCAAATTTGGTATTTGGTGTCAAACAGTTTTTGTTATCTCCAACTATAACACCAAATATAACTCTAAAATTTATATTATATATTGTTTATTTTTTTGATACTTTTTATATTTTTATTATTTGAAATTCATAAATAATTATTTTATCATATTTTGATATTATGTTTATTAAATTTTCATAATTATATGTTTATAAAATTTATTTACATTTATATTTTTAGTTTAAGAATATTATACATGTAGTTATACTATATAATATACTATATTAAAAATTAAAAAAAAATAATTATGAAAAGGACATAACAAAATAATATATTTATTTTAATAAAATTTGTATTAGTAATACATGCTTAACTATATTATAAATTAAAAATAAAAAATTATTTTAAAGTTTGGTAAATTTAATTATATAAAATATAACTTAAATAAAAATTATGATCAATATTTTAAAATAAAATAAATAATAATAATCATTTAGTGATTTCTTATTTCAAAATAAAATAAAATATAAAATTTCTATGATATTTTATTTCTTACAACATAAAAATGATAATAATAACTTAGTGATTTCTTACTTGAAAATAAAATAAAAATATTTTTATTATGAAAATAATAATTTAAAATTATAAATAATACATTATATATATGTTTAATTAAAACTTTGAACTGATTAATAATTATAATTGAGATAAATTTGAACTGATTAATAATAATAACTAAATTATACTATTCAATGAAACGTAATAAAAAAAATATATATATATATAAAATATTTGGTGTAATGAATAGTGTTACACTAAATTTTATATAACACTATTCTTTCTACATCAAATTTGGTGGGATAGTGTCATTTTTAGTGTTTCATTGGAAATGAAATTAGATCAAATTTGGTGTTTTAGTATCTCATTGGAATTGGTCTAATATGCGCGTTATTATTTTTGACAACGTGGAGTACATGATGTTCATTTGTATAGACCAAGTCTGAACAATATGTCTTATTTAGAAGGGATTTTTCAACTCCTATAAAAGTTTGTTGTTTCATGTTTTCCAAATATACTAAAAAGGCCATGGGAAGAAAGCGAAAGCTTAGTAGAATGATCGAAAATATGATATTATTATCTGTTTTGGAACCGTTTTGAGCATAGATATGACTTAAGTTGAAATTCATTAACCAAGTGGTGGAAGTTTACTGGCAATCTCTTGAGGTTTGGTGTATACCTACATCAGTTCTAGATTCGATTCCTACTAAAAACAAAATTATCATCATTTGGCGAGTTTGTGCTTGAGTTTTGGAGCAAATAGTTTACATGGTGGATCATAACAGATGATCAGTTCATCTCCTAGCATTATTCGGAAGATATTTCAAATTTGAGTTATGCAGTATGATAACCAGTCTATTCTATAGTACTAAGTACATTTTTCATAGGGCTAACCAGATCAGCTGATAGGTTTATAAAAGAAAAAGAGAAGAAATTCATCTTATAAGCCATGCCACGGTTATAGTTCCACACGAAAACTATAACCTGTTGTTTGTTGTTATAGTTAGTTATTTAGCCATATAGGGGTAGTCATATGGAAAATCGAGATCGAACATACATAAAATCTATTTAGCCATATAGTTAGTTACTAGGATAAGACATGCGCTTTGCGTAGTGTGAGTTTATATAATAAAAAATTTAAATATATAGTATTAACAAATTAAATATGTATATATGTTTGAATTTTTTAATATGCATACAATTATGTTTTTTTATATAATCATTTATATGTTTAACCGCATTTGTAATTGTAATTGTGGACCGAAATCTATTTTAAATTTATAATGAGTTTGATTGATTTGGGTTTAAATCTTTTATCAACTTGTTAATACCTATAAAATCCGTAATGTAATTATCAAGTGAATTTTTATTACAAAAACAGATTCTACAATTTTTTTAATACTTTACTTTAGCATCACTAAGAAGCATTTTAATGGTTTTAAAGCCATCAAATTATTATTGTTTCCAAAATCAAATTACTTTGACCTTAGTCTTCTGCAAAAAATTTTGAAGGGTTTCAACGGAACGACTAAATTGATGCAGCTCATTTTCTTACTTTAAATTGTTATCTTAATACATATATATATATTTAATTTGAATATTTATTACATAAAAATCCATATTAATTGTTGGGGTAAAAAACGGTCACAACGAAATTAACGTTCGAAAATATTCCTCGAAAAAAATAATTCTCGTAAAAATTACTTAAACTAATTTTTACGATAAAATTCTTGAATAGATTTGTCCGCAGCGTCGAAACAAGCTCCAATGGTTCGTGTTGACGGCAAAGTTAGTATCAAAACATTCGATAAAAATATACGTCTTAAGAATTTCTACATTTTCAAGAAAGAAAAACTTATACGAAAAACTCGCGGAAAAATCTTGTTTAAAAAAATCAACGATTTCTTAAATCAACGATTTCTTAACTCAACGATTTCTTAAATCAACGATTTCTTAAATCAACGATTTCTTAAATCAACTATTTCTTAAATCAACGATTTCTTAAAAATCGTCTCCTTGCAAAAGGTTCCGCGACTAAATGACGTTCTCGTTAAAACACGATCATCGGAGGAAACAAAAGATCGTTAAACCACGAGGATGGGGGCTTGGCAGTCGCAGGACCATACGAAGCTCAGTCGCTATTGCGACCGGGCAACCAGACCCGTCTCGGCGAGGGCTTCGATTTGATATCTTGATAGTTTTCTTGGTCCTCACGGTTTGAGAGAACGGCCTCTTTGAAGTTTCAAGGCAGATTCCTTTGCGTTCGGCCTGTCCAAACCTAGATCAATTCCCGTGACTTCCATATACTTTCGTATGGTCGTGTCATCCCAGCTACGGACATAGTGTCTCTCGGTTCGTCTCGATTGAAGTTATCATTGAAGTTTGACGACTAAAACTGAGAAGGTTGTTTTTCTCGTAAAGTGTATCGTGTAAAACAAGAACGATCGACTTGAACATTGATTCTTTAAGCTATACGATTTGTTTTGCGGAGAAAGACAATCTTTCCGAGAAATCGTATAAACGTTCAAAGGCTTGAAACATGTCCACGGACTCACTTACGATTTTAAGGGTTCAGGCCCAACGAAGCTATGATGGTTTATTCTATTTCCCGAAAATAAGATAAATGTCAAGTTTCCGAGGATAAATGTAAAGTTTCCCGATAAACATGAAGATCGGCGAAAATGGAAAAAATCCGATTCGCGATAGATCTGGCCCCGAGAGAGGATAGACCGACCTATGAGGAGTATATAAAGAAACTTGGGGGCAAAGAGCAATGGGACAGAAAAAAAAGATTGAGAGAAAATCCAGAGAGAGAGAGCAGATCTGAGATCCTAGACTTATAGAACTTAGAACTTAGGCGGTTAGACTAGCAAGGCAGGACCAAGAACGTCTGTCCGCCTCTTGTTCTATTTTCATCTTGTCCGCAGACTTCCGTTCCTCTCGGAAGGATCTAACAATTCTTTTACTTAGAGTTCCGCACATAAAAACCCTAGGCATTATTCTCGACATGCCCATTTCTATGACCAACGCTCATACTAGACAAACCCCGCCAGGCAGTTCGATCTCTTGTTCAAATCTTTCCAACTGAACTACGTCTGATTTGATCCTCGAAAGAGGTACGTAGGCAGCCTTTCATAAGGTCCAGTCCCAAATCTTAACAAAACCTTTTTCGTATGGTTTTCGTCTTTTGTTATTCAGCTGCGACTCAATTAGGTTTAAGGTTTTGAGACGGCAAGAACTAGGAAAATCGCCGACAGTTCTCGCAGTCAAAGTTTTTACAATCTTTTGTAATCATCGCAACGCTCTTACGCAAATTCAAAACATATATCTACTTTACGTAAAACTCGTTTTTTTATCTTTTCATATTTTCTGCGTCTGTTTGGTCACTTGTCGTTGGCTCCGCAGAAATCTGAGACCTCTGAGAAATTAGGGTTTTCCTACTTTCCTTATTTATACGATAATTTGACGGTGTGAATTTCGATTCACACAGTTTGGCGCTAGAAGGAGGGGGTCACGGATTATTCTTACTCATAGCCACAAAACACTTGATCAAAAAGACGTACGCATATATAAAAGATAAACTCGCAACACTGACTGCCTCTACGGCCAACGCTTACGCAAACGCCGTATTGTTCAAAAAAATCAAAATCTTAGTCGTGACCTTCCGTCACAGGAAGAGCACTAAATCGAGCTTCTGATTTTTCCTCCAAACACAAAGGGCAACGATAAAATCATTCCAACCCCGTGAAATTCTTCTTATTACCGAGTTGGAGAAATCTCAGCGCATAAAGATTAAGGGTTCGACCAAGACGATTTCTCCGAAAACGTTTCGGAAAAGTAAAACTCGCTCCCCCAATTACTGCGGAAAAACCCTAGGTTACTCGCAGAAAGTTAAACTCAAAGACAAGTTCGGTCGCTATAGCGACCGAACACCAAGACAAGCTCGGTCGCTATAGCGACCGAGCAACGAGATAAGCTCGGTCGCTATAGCGACCGAGCATCGAACCAAGCTCGCTCGCTATAGCGACCGAGCACCGAGACGAGTTCGTTCCCTATAGCGACCGAGCACCGAGACGAGTTCGGTCCCTATAGCGAGCCAAGATTGGTCGCTATAGCGACCCAGCCCCAAGATGAATTATCCTCTGCGTTCTCCTTTGAATCCTCTTCGAAACGCCTTTCGTTTCGTCTCAATCGGAGTTTCCGTTGAAATTTTACGACGAAAATAAGTTGGACTCGTCTTGGCTCCCTTCCACTCGCTATAGCGACCGAGACACATCCATACTCGCTATAGCGATCTGTCAGGCCTCAAAGAAGTCCTCCTTTGTGTTCTCCTTTGATTCCTCTTCGAAACGCTTTTCGTTTCGTCTCAATCGGAGTTTCCATTTAGATTTTACGACGAAAACAAGTTGGATTCGTCTTGGCTCCCTTCCACTCGCTATAGCGACCGAGACACATCCTCACTCGCTATAGCGACCTGTCAGGCCTCAAAGGAGTCCTCCTTTGATTCCTCTTCGAAACGCTTTTCGTTTCGTCTCAATCGGAGTTTCCGTTGAGATTTTACGACGAAAACAAGTTGGACTCGTCTTGGCTCCCTTCCACTCGCTATAGCGATTGAGACACATCCTCACTCGCTATAGCGACCCGTAAGGCCTCAAAGGAGTCCTCCTTTGTGTTCTCCTTTGGTTCCTCTTTGAAACGCTTTTCGTTTCGTCTCAATCGGAGTTTCCATTGAGATTTTACGACGAAAACAAGTGGGACTCGTCTCGGCTTGCTGTCACTCGCTGGCGCCGGACGGCCAGACCGACGTCACGGTCCTAGGCGCCGGGCTGCGGGTCGATCAGCAAGTGCGGCCGATTCCTCGTGAAACCATCCCGACACTTGTCCAATCACGTACTTTGCATCCTCGTTTGAAGCCACGTAGTGCAAGTTCTTAAAACTGTGAATCTAAAACCCCTATTTCATTTCGATCAGAACGATCGGGAACGTTACGGAAAATCTCGGAAGGTCCGGCTAACGAATGGATTGCAATTCATCGTATAAAACGGTTACGGTTACTCTAAAACACAATCATCTTAACTATACAAGGAATTGAGATTCATTCGGAAGACCGATACCATTACCGTACTTCTTCCAAACAACTCTTCCGAGCAACTCCCGTTGTGAATGTGGTTTGTCTCGACTCTGTCCCGACCAGCTCGCCATCCTTCTCAACCAGTTTCCAAAAAAATAGAGTGATTTCTATAAAATCACTCGAAACTTAAAACGGCTAACGAAGACTAAACAAAGCCAAAACGAGAGATCATATCCCTCACTGCGAAGACGTTTTCTGACACCTAAGATTTCGCTCGTTGCGGACTCTCGACTTTTGTCTACTAATCTTACTTTCGAAAAACTACTCAAAACTCCTTCGGATCAATCCCACGGAAACGAGAAAGTTTATGATTAAGATTAGTCACCGAAATTACACCTCACCGCAGCTAGGGATTCCGATATTAAAATTCGATAGCTTTTTACGAAACACCTTTCGTAAAACAAAACTCGACAATATTTCATGAGAAAGATTTTGTACGATTAAACTCGACAACAATTTTACGAAACGACTTCCGTAAAATTAACTCGGCGGCAGTTGTGAAATAACTCTCAAAAAATTAAAGCTCGACAGCGCTTTAGGAAACAGCTTTCGTAAGATCAAGCTCGGCCATATTTTACGAAACATCATTCATAAAGCCAAAAAAATATCGTATTCTGGAATATAACCAGTTCGCTCACAGCCTGACGAACTGAGAGCCTCACTCGAGTGACGCCTTGTCCATTGACCCGTCTTTCCAAAACGCTCCTCTTGTCTGCTTCTCCTCCCTTTGGTTCAACGATTTCGTAAAATTCCTTCGATGCATAAAACACAATGTGATTTTACCAGATTCCGCCACGTTGAGTCGAAAATTTCTATTCATAACGTTTGATAGACTTTTCAACAATATACAAAGCGCACCTGGTCAATTTGGTAAAACCAGAGATACGAAGAAACGAGGACGAACTTGGATATTGATATCCCTTCCTCATTCCGATATTCTCGTCAGAATTTCATCGAAAACTAATTCATATGAAATTCGATAACTAACATTTCGAAGTCCTTTGACGTTGAATCAAAAGTGGCCATTCCTAAACGCATAAAAAACTTTCGATAAAGTCAGATGAAAAGAAGAGAAGGAGAAGGAAGAATGGACAATCTCGAATCATCAATGAGACTAAGGTACGTCCGACTAAAAATTCCGTCAAGGTTTTAATTTTTTGGTAGGAAAGGAACGAAAACGTCTTGAAAACTGCCGTAGAATTTAGGGAACTTAGAACCTCGGAGGATAGTCTAGCAACCTAAGTCTTAGGCAAATTTTCCAGTCTTGTTCCATTGTTCTTTGACTTTCCAGGCAGAGCATGCAAACCAATATAATCTCTCGAAAAACCGAGAAATTATCGCCACGCATTCTAAGGCACACTCATCCTGCTTCCTAAACAAAGAAAAACCTTCGAAAGAACGGTTAACCCGTTTTCTTTCGTAAAATAAAATAATGGATATCAGTCGTAGATAACTTTTGCTCCATAAGGTTGCTGATTCCTACTTTTACTACCCTCGGCTATGTCCAAGCAGGAAATGACCTTGCAACCGAATCCGTACATATTCTACGACGATCCTTTACCAACAACTTCCCTGGCTATACGGCTGCACCTAGCCTCCATGCCAATCCAAAACTACTGAGCGACCACCGTTCCAACCGCTTAACGGCTAACGGCTAAACGACAATCCACCATTTGTCGTGAAACGGCAAGTGACTATTATGCAAGCAGTTTGTCGTATAACCCAGAATCGGAAATCATATGATGAATTCTTCGTAATGAAACTCAGTCCTAACAACCATATGGTTAACGGAAGATTTAAACTTATCATCAATCGATTGAGTTATATATGCTCCATAAAGCACAGTATGAAAAGAAACACTCGTAACAAAACTCTTAGAGTTATAAGATTCATTCTTACAAAAACAAATTCCGGAAGGCCAACACTTCACGAAACACAGTGAAGTTAGACGCTTCTCCCTGGTAAAATTTACGCGACCCTTCGGTCCTAAGTCCTCGACACAATTTGCCAACTACTAAACGGCTATGACAACGGATCCAGTATCCACAATATGATTATCACATCCAGACACATGTCATCGCTTACACCTAAAAACGCTTGCTAAAAAGTAGCATACGGACAAAGCGATAAAATCAAAATCCGAAATGACTACTCGGATTCTACTATTTACACTTGACAAAAGTATAAATCAAATCATAAGCAAAAGCCCATAATCTCTTATGGCGTAAAGAAAAATAAAGTCTCAGCGAGACGTCGCTTCGTGCTCGAATAAACATTTTTCGACAAAAATTCTGTACACCTTCAAAACGGCATCATTTCGTTGTTGCTGATCACAACAAACGAACTCTAACGTCCTAAACAGACAAGCCACCTAAGGGTAGGCTCTCTTACATCCGACAAGGATAACATAGCGCGCTATACAAGAAAACCGAAATTTCGCCTAAGGGCTTCGTAAAGGAAGTAGCTTCGATTCGTACCCAGACAAATCATATAAGCCGATAACACTTTGCGGATTTTAAAACGGTACGAGTCAGGTCAAAATCGCAAACAGACAAAACAAAAGCTTATTTGTCATCGCAAAGTCTCAGTCCGAGAGTAAACCTAGGTCTTGCCCTAAACCCAGCCTTGCTGGTACTTAACATCTCACAGACTTAGTATCAACACCCGATACGAGATCCCAAAACTTGTCTCTTCACTTAAGTCTATCCTTTTCACGAACCTTCGCGTAAATCAGTAAACCGCAAAAAATCTCGCTTTGTACAATCGATGGATACGGTGATCATCTGAGAGGCAGGAATGAGACGACAACTCACACCATGTCCCTCAAACTTCGATAAACGGAAGTTCTCTCGATTTATAAAAACCACGATTTTATAGATATTTTTAAGGCCAAACTTAGCCAAAGTATACAGCCTCCGAGGCCACTCTTGCGGCCGACAAAGGTCCAATACGAAATACCATTGGCAGCAACATGCTCGAAATTCACTACACTACACATACCTAGACGATAAAGTCTTGCTAGAAAACAGGTCGTAAAGATCTTAAGCTCCAAGACGAACTACGAATGGCTTGATCCCTTTTGACAAAGGGTACGTAGGCAGATTTCATCAAGCGCAGCCCCAATCTTATAAGATTCCACTCTTCTTAGAGTGAACGTACAACTTTCAACGGACATTTTCAACCGTTAATTCCGTCTAACTTGACTAACTTGTCTTATCGCACGCTAGAACCTCGCATCTACGATCCACGGTTCTAACGGGCTGGGGGGCTAACTGTTGAGGTAAAACCGGTCACAACGAAATTAACGTTCGAAGTTAGTATCAAAACATTCGATAAAAATATACGTCTTAAGAATTTCTACGTTTTCAAGAAAGGAAAACTTATACGAAAAAATTATACGGAAAACTCGCGGGAAAATCTTGTTTAAGAAAATCAAAGATTTCTTAAATCAACGATTTCTTAAAAATCGTCTCCTTGCAAAAGGTTCCGCAACTAAACGACGTTCTCGTTAAAACACGATCATCGGAGGAAACAAAAGATCGTTAAACCACGAGGATGGGGGCTTGGCAGTCGCAGGACCATACGAAGCTCGGTCGCTATAGCGACCGAGCTCCATACGAAGCCCGGTCGCTATAGCGACCGAGCTCATACACAAGAAAGCGGACCGAGCTCCAAACGAAGCTCAGTCGCTATAGCGACCGGGCAACCAGACCCGTCTCGGCGAGGGCTTCGATTTGATATCTTGATCGTTTTCTGGGTCCTCACGGTTTGAGAGAACGGCCTCTTTGAAGTTCCAAGGCAGATTCCTTTGCGTTCGGCCTGTCCAAACCTAGATCAATTCCCGTGACTTCCGTATACTTTCGTATGGTCGTGTCATCCCAGCTACGGACATAGTGTCTCTCGGTTCGTCTCGATTGAAGTTATCATCGAAGTTTTACGACTAAAACTGAGAAGGTTGTTTTTCTCGTAAAGTGTATCGTGTAAAACAAGAACGATCGACTTGAACATCGATTCTTTAAGCTATACGATTTGTTTTGCGGAGAAAGACAATCTTTCCGAGAAATCGTATAAACGTTCAAAGGCTTGAAACATGCCCACGGACTCACTTACGATTTTAAGGGTTCAGGCCCAACGAAGCTATGACGGTTTATTCTATTTCCCGAAAATAAGATAAATGTCAAGTTTCCGAGGATAAATGTAAAGTTTCCCGATAAACATGAAGATCGACGAAAATGGAAAAAGCCCGATTCGCGACAGATCTGGCCCAAAGAGAGGATAGACCGACCTATGAGGAGTATATAAAGAAACTTGGGGCAAAGAGCAATGGGACAGAAAAAAGATTGAGAGAAAATCCAGAGAGAGAGAGAGCAGATCCGAGATCCTAGACTTAGAGAACTTAGAACTTAGGTGGTTAGACTAGCGAAGGCAGGACATAGAACGTCTGTCCGCCTCTTGTTCTAGTTTCATCTTGTCCGCAAACTTCCGTTCCTATCGGAAGGATCTAACGATTCTTTTACTTAGAGTTCCGCACATAGAAACCCTAGGCATTATTCTCGACATGCCCGTTTTTATGACCAACGCTCATACTAGACGAACTCCGCCAGGCAGTTCGATCTCTTGTTCAAATCTTTCCAACTGAATTATGTCTGACTTGATCCTCGAAAGGGGTACGTAGGCAGTCTTTCATAAGGTCATGTCCCAAATCTTAACAAAACCTTTTTCGTATGGTTTTCGTCTTTTGTTATCGAGTTGCGACTCAATTAGGTTTAAGGTTTTGAGACGGCAAGAACTAGGAAAATCGCCGACAGTTCTCGCAGTCAAAGTTTTTACAATCTTTTGTAATCAGTCGCAACGCTCTTACGCGAATTCAAAACATATATCTACTTTACGTAAAACTCGTTTTGTTATCTTTTCATATTTTCTGCGTCTGTTTGGTCACTTGTCGTTGGCTCTGCAGAAATCCGGGACCTCTGGGAAATTAGGGTTTTCCTACTTTCCTTATTTATACGATAATTTGAAGGTGCGAATTTCGGTTCCCACATTAATACAATTTTATGATCATTTGTATCTTGATACGACAAAACAAATTAAGCCATTGGTCACAAATTTTTTAAAGTGAGATTTTTTAAATTTTCTAAATATAAGCATTTTAAAAAATTCAAAATATAACATTTTATTATTATATGGTTAATGTGATTGTTTAACTTTTTAATAATATAAAATTAGAAAAAAATGAAGAAGAATACAAAAATTGTTATCAAATATTTATTATTCATAATCATTAATTGTCATATATACGTTAATCATATTAGGTGATTCAGTAGCTTTTATTTAAGGAAACTGTAATAATATTTGTTTGTACACTATTTATCAATTTGATAGTTAGCTTAATAAAAAGTATACCATAAATTAAGATGGACGAACCTATTTTTCTAAGAATTCTGAATTTCATTCTCATAGTGACACGTGACTACAAAATAATGTTGTAAAGTTTTTCAATTAATATATAAGGGATATTTGCACTTATTAAAACTTACCTTAATTCACATATAAATATTATAATGTTTTGCCTTGGTGACCACATTTTTCCATTTTACGAATAGACTTACTGTGATACAATTATTTCAAATTCTGTATCAAGTAAGAAAATCTTTTCTACTAATAAAAGGAATACATAACATAAATATCCATGAATGTAAATCTTCTTATGCGTATTTGGGTAACTCTCATTTATGAATTAAATCACTATCATCGACATTAACTACTCCTTAAACCGAACATATTCAACGGTCAATTCGTTCGGTTCAATTGAAACCCATGACTTATCATCAAACCAAACGGAACACAATAAACAAACCAGACACTTTCATCTACATTCTTATGTACATCGATATGTAATTTGGTTTACATGTTCTTTGATGGTTTTGAATGGTTACGTTCCAACTAATGTTGATACTTAATTGTTAACATACCAACTAAAGATACATATGGCGACAATGGTCTTTTTAGAAAAGCAAAACTCATATTAACGGTTAACATACATTTTCAGTCACAAAACTGCAACATCCCCTATTAACGATCATCTTTTAATGCTTCGTTTTTCTATCATGGTTCATAGTTTGTGTTTTTATCTCTTACACATAAAAGAGAATTATACGCTCCTATCTCCTATAATATAATACATTGCATTAGATACTATAATACATTGCATTACGTAATATCATATAGTTTAATATTGAATGTATCTAGCGACAAATAAAATTCTAATGTGGACCAACCAATTTTTAATTGAATGTAATGATGCCATGTAGGATTAATTAATATCCTAATTGATTGACACGTAGAATATGGTATTTTTCTAATTCTTACAAAACTAAGGTTCATATTTTTTAAATGCTTCCCAAATAATATACAGGGGATTTAGTTATTTAGTTTGTTGTTTGGCTCGGTTTCTAAGAACCAAACAGGGATTCATCTCGAGCAAATACTATATTTTTTTTTATTTCTAAATCGAGCAAACACGATATTATTATTTGTCTTGGTCCGATTCAGGCATAGGTAAGTTAATTTTGAGTTGATGGACTTGCAACCGATTCAATAGGGTAACCTATTTCTATTTATATTTTTCAAAAAAAAACATATTTCTGTTTATAAAAGAAAGAAGGGGAATTGCCACTAGTACCACTTTTATGATACCACTTTTCAAAAATACACCAACCAAATTTACCACTAAAAACTAAATAAGAAAATGATTGTTATATCCCTTGGTGTATTCTCTCCCACAGCTCTCCAAATCCAATCAAACGAGACTGAATACGAGACTGAATACGAACCTGACGAGCTCTCCGATGATCTCTCCGACGAGCTCTCCGAGCATTCCGACGACGAGCTCTCCGGCGGCGAGCTCTCCGATGAGATCTGGCGACTTCCCGGCGGGCGAGATCTGGCGACTTCCCGGTGAGTTTCGACGATTCTGACACTTTTGCCGACAAGATTCAACGATTCCGACGAGATTTGACAAAGCAGATGTCCGACGAGCTCAAACGAACAAAACAAGAGGATTTCTCACCTTGAACGCATAACAAAGGTGAAAGGGTAATAGATGGTGATTTTCGTCTCTTTTTGTAATTTTAGCTTGATTTCTCAAAATCGATCAATTTCTGGGAAGGGAGTCAAAGTTTTTCGCATGAAGTTTTCAAATCTCAAATTTATAAGACCTTATAAATTTATCGATAAAGAACATAGTGCTAACATTTTTGTTTATAAGAGTTTTCAGTTATTTTACAAGGTAGTATGTAGTACTCATGATTTGCTTATTGTTGGAAATAATAATTCCTTAGATTTTACATCTATAAGACCTTAATTATAAAACAATTGTGTATATGGAAGATCATTATCACATATAATTTTATCCCACAATATAGCTGTGTATATAAAGATTGATTATCACCATTATGCTTTTTTTTATTTTTCAGAAAAGAAGACAAATATGACAATTGATTGTGTCAAACAAGATTCATTAAAGTAACCACATATCTGATCAAACTTCAAGAGAATGGAGGATGTCTTCACCTATGTATAATCATATGCTTAAACAGTTGATGGATTCTTTGAAACAAGACTTTGCTTGTTTGTTATTTTCAAAGACTGTTGTTACTGATGCTTCTGTTAAAAGTGATATGTGATTGGTCAGAAGAAGAAACTTGGAGGTGCTAGTAATGCTGTCAATGACATCACAAAAAAATCTGGGTCATTCCAAAGTTTCTTCCAAGAACAAGCAAATCATTTCTTCTGGTTCTGCAAAATGCGAAACCAACATAGCTGGGGAGATGTTCTTGTGAACTTGTGCTTAAAGCTTGTTATTTTGCAGATTCTTCCAATTGAAGTAAAGTATTTCTCTATGTTTATACAGCATGCCTTTGATCAGATCCTCCTTGATTTGGAAGCACAACAAAAGGGTGGTGACATGCATGGCTCTTTCACCAAATATGCTAGAAAGAAGCAAAGCGATGAAACATATGTTCACTTTTACCTTGAGATCAACTAGAAAGGGTATTGTTTCAGGAAATCCTTTTTTGGCCGATGAAGCTACATCAATCGCTATCTGGTGTATGCTGCAATTTATAAATATTTATTATAAACTCTTATTAATGGATACATTTAATAAGAATTTATAAATAATACACAAAAGAGGTTCTTTGTTATATAAGAGGTTCTTCCAGTTTTTATTAGGAATGATCTCCAAGTGGCCTCCTTTAGGAGCAAACATAAAGAAAGCGGAGCACTTCTTCATTTTTGTGTAACAATTTTTGAGGTTAATTCTTTGGTCATGCTTTATTTATAAGGCTTTGTTATTTACTTTGACACAGTCACTAGTTTTGTGTTTTTATATTGCAAAAATATATGTACCCACTCTCTTTAATTGTGCTAAACAATGTTGTCTATAACAGTGCTCTTTAGGTATTTAGAACCCCTTTTACATTTTCATAAGGACATAAAAAATATTGTATATAGATTATTGATTTCATTTTTTAATGGTACAAATGGAAATGCATAGATTACAATTAGTTATGTCAAGTTTATAAAACTTTGATACACAAAATTTAAATTCATAAAACTAAAGAACACGTGCAGGCTTTGTAAGGAGATGATGATACTTGGCAGATTCTGAGGAACATGCGGATAACAAGCAAGTCTCCACCGCTTCGGATATTTTACATACCCTTATAAATTATTTTATAATCCTTTATAATGGTGTATAAACTTTACAAATTATTTTTATAAACCCTTCTAAATTATTTATATACCCTTATAAACCTTTATAAATTATTATATAAACTATTATAAATTGTTTTATAAGGATTTCAAAATGGTTATAGAATCTTTTAGTTGATTTATAAACCTATAGAACTAATTTATTAAGGTTTCTAAGTTAATGTATAAAAACCTTATAAAATGAGAATCGTTATAACTTTTACTCCAATAGCTTTTTAGTAAGAAAAAAAGAGTTTATAAGGTTTTATAAAACATTTTCTAACTTAAAAAAAATCATTTATAAATTTTTGTATAAATATTTTATGTGAAAATTATAAGAATTTATAAATATTTCGATAAGAGGTTATACATTAACTACAAATATTAATCAGTTACTTATAAGAACATCTTAAAGCTTATGATTTTATCTATCCACTCACTCATGATAATAAACAATTAAAATTATTTATAAACAATTATAATGCTTCTGCCAATCTTCCTCCCTCTTTTTTTTGCTGTATATGTATTGTGTAACTAACTATAAACGAGTTTGATTTCAAGTAAACAATAGCTTGAAACTGCATATATGATCTCTTGGGTAATTTAAATTTAAAAGAAACAATTAAATGATTTATAAAACCTTATAAGTCATTTATCCGGATTCATAAACCAATTTCTAAGAGTTTATAACTTATTTTATAAAGATTTATAAATTAGCTATATAAATTATAAAGACTTATAAATTATTGAAACAACTATCATCCAGGTGAAGTTTCAGAGACTCTATTACAACACCACGTGGAGCGTTTGCTTCTTTGCTATCCCCAAGGCATGGGTTCCAGCTATCAAATCTGGTTTTGGATGAAGGTGAAGCCTGAATACAAGAACTGGTTCTTGCTCTGCCGGAGAATGTGATATACATTGAAGATATGCATCTCAAGATTTCTTCAGAGAACCTACTTGGATTTTCCATGTCATCTACGATGTGAGATGAGCCTAGAAGATCTCCAAGGGTAGTATGATGAGCGTAAACATATCTTTTATTCTTCTGCAAACATCAAATCAGTTAAACAAGTATGCTAAATGTTGAAGACCAATGTGTTCTACTTACTTTTGTAGAAAAGACTTTTAAGTTGTCTTGGAAACTCCAAAGACATGAACGTTCAGACACGGGAGATGCTTGATAATTGCAGCTGAGCACACCAGTAAGGTCTGATTGTGAGATGAAACTTGTTTCAGCATGTGGAGAGAATGAAGTAACTTGTTCATCAAAAGATGTCATGTAAAGAGAGAAGATATAATGTTCTATACGCCATTTGTTTAAGCCATTTTTCACATACCCAGCAATCATCGAAGTCCAGAAAACCACATTCCTAAGGGCAATACCGTCAAACACTCTACAACAACTCTCGATCTCTCCACACTTAGCATACATATCTACAAGACCTGTCAACACAATATTATCAAAGCCTGGCGCCTTAACGATGTCGCAGTGCATCTTCTTCCCGTTATCTAAGTCATGCATCTCAGTACATGCTTTCAAAGCTATGGAGAGAACAATGTCATCGTAATATCATTAAGCATTAAGTTGTACTATCGACAATATCATAAAAACAAGATTTATAAGAGGTTATAATTCTTTGAAATGCAATGTTCACTATCCGAAAATCTTTTTCCTAACCAGAACTATTCAAACGACAAGTCTAAATCAAATCAACTTTAATTGTTTTTTCGGATAACAGAGGAACGGAAATTCTAATATTACTTGAACCCAGATTTATAAAGTTTTATAATTTTTCGAAAGCTCAATGTTTACTATTGAAACTCTTTCCCTTAGATCGACATGTTCTAAACCAACTTTTTCTGATTTTTTTATATCAGAAAGAACAAATTAAAAAAATCACTTGAATCAAACAAAAAGTATACAAATTAGAAATATACCAGTGTCAATCGTGGTGAGGAGCCAACATATTTGAGATTTTAATCGTGATTCTTGTAATCTCTTGTCATCGGCTGAGAGAGAGAGTGATGATGGATCTCGACGGAGACGACGGATTACGGAGACGATGGATCTCGGCAGAGATGACGGATGACAGAAACGGCGGATCTCAACAGAAACGACGATGGATCTCTGTAACTCTTCTATCACCGACTGCTTGAGAGAGACGACTTCATCGGAGAGAAGCGACGGAGAAGAAATGATTGATCTCCACGGGGAGAAAGAAATAAAGTAGGATTAATTTTGTCTTTTACACATTAATAAAAAGTGTATTTGTGAAAATGTCCTTCTATTGATGGTATTGTTGAATTGTAGTTGAATTGTAGTACTACACAAAGTGTAGTTATGAAATTTCTCCTAAACAGAAGATCTGAATACCATAAACAAACTTAGTTCGGTTTACGAGTTTATATTCTTTATCGGAAAATCCAAAATTTAAACCAAAAAACAAAAAACTCCAAACGAACTTGGTTTTTTCTTTGTAAGAAAATCCTCAAGTTAAGGATATTTTAATATAAAACTTATGATTTAAACTTAAAACATACCAAATCAAACACACATTACTAATTTTGATTACGATATATGGTTCATACCAAAACCGAGAAAAATCGAACAAACCGAACGGATTGAAAAACGTCGAATCCCCAGACTTCAATCTTGTATTATGTTATTATCTAAAGGTGGAGGCTGAGTAGAAGTGTTCAAATTCCAAATATCATCGTCCCAAACAACATCTTCGAACAAAACTCCATAGTTTTTCTCGACAAACTCCACGTCCCAACATGAAGGCAACACAGTGCTCCATGTCATCAGCTCGTCGACCACAAAGTATCCTTCCTTGAGCCTCATACCCCACAACTCCTCCTCTTCTACTGCCGCAGCCGCAGCCACCGTAGCTGCTGCAGCCAATGCATCAAATTGCTCCTCCAGCACCACCTCCATTTTCATCTGGTCCTCTTCCTCTAGTTTTTGTTTCTTTTTATCCCTCTTCATGTCAATGATCAATGCATGCAAGAATTAAGGTAGAGAGAGAGAGTATATTTAAAGGAGGGATCAGAAGAGGAAAATGAGTTTTGAAGGGAAAGTGTATGGAGACATGGTTTTAGGACATGGAGGAGGAGAGAGAGACTATAGTTGCTTAACCACACACCATCTGTCTGTTCCTTTGGCCCTACGTGTCCTCCATCACTTTTTGCTACAAATATCTCTGAGAATGTTCACCATGTAACAAGAATTTTTTTCATTAGTTTTATTTCTAAAAAGTTCAGAAAATCAAAAGGCCGCCTAGAGGAAATTGAAATCCTCGAATGTACCAATTATTATAATTTTTTTTATATTTCCTTATGTTGTTTTTCATGATGTCAATGAAAAAGAAAAAAAAAAAATTGGTTCGATTTATACTTTAAAATGGTGGGAAAATGGTATAAATAATAATAGTGGAAATCCCACCTGGACTTGAAATAGACCAAAGAAACGTTCATGAGAAAGAGACAAAATTGAATTTGGAAAGGACGAGATGAGATTGTGTGCATACGAAGGGGCAAGTCATAAGTGGACCTTTCTCTATCACACGCACACGACGACGACCACGACGATGTGAATCGCTATTATATTCTTCCATCTTTTTTTCTTTCTCTACTTTGTTTTGGAATACAAATATGTTTTCAAAGTAACACATTTATCCTAATGGCCGGTGACGAAATAAGCCAGGCCTTTCATGACAAAATGCAAAGTTCATATGCGTTAAATAACTATACAAGATGATTACTTGTTTGTTGTCTCCATAATTGACTGATGTAAATAGTATACTAGACCTTAACCCGTCCGACCGGGCGGATATTTATTTTCGGTTCTGTTTTTATTATATTAAATTATGAATTTGTGATATTTACACATAAATCCAGAATGGAAATTAATTTTTGCAGTTATAATAAAAATTAAATCTAAAAGCTAAATAAAATATTATGATAAAAAATTTTAATTTCTTAATTAAAAATAGAAATAATATAGAGGTATATTTTTTTTCAATTCTAAAATCTTAGCATCACAAATAAAATAAAATTTTAAATGTATAAAATATATAAACATATTTAGAACTATAATTTTTATTAAAATAAATTTGTTATAAAATAATTTAGCGCTGTTGTTTTTTATTTCTAGAGGTTGATCCGTGATCCTATAAATATTTTCTTTCATTTTAAAATTTTCTTTGTACTAATGGTATAAGACACACACACACAGATATATATATATATATATATATATATATATATATATATATATTATTTTTTTTTGTCAATTAAAATGTATTAAATAATTATTAATATAACATTTTAAAACATAAATTTTTTTTATTTATTACGTTGAATAATTATATTTTTTTTATTTTGATAGTGTATTATATCACAGTGTATCATATAAACAAATCTAATATTTATAATTAATTAGACTTATATTATGAAACCATTATACTAATAATATATGAATAAATTATTTTATTTTTATTTATATGTTATATAAATTGATTATGATGTATGTTTTTATTTTATTATTTATACTAATAAATATTAAAAAAATATTTAATATGTTAAAATGAAGTATATTGTGAAATCTATTTTCACAAAGATTTGATTAAGAAAATCTATTATTTTAATTAAGAAAAGACATTAAATGCTTAAATTTTGTATTTAAATTTGGAAAAATCAAGCATACTTAAATATATTAGGGCTGGGCAAAATAACCGAACCCGAAAATCCGAACCGAAACCGATCCGATAAAAACGAATCCGAACCGATTCGAACCCGACATAAATACCGAATGGGTTTTGTTTTATGGTATTTTGGGTTATGGGTATTATCCGAACCGAACCCGAATTTAAATGGATATCCGATAGAACCCGAAACATTCAAAACCCTCAAAAAATCTTGTACCAAACATGATTTCAATTCCTGATATGTATCCAAAATACATTTAGATATATGAAATATCTAAATTATTATCCATTACATAAAAGTTGATGGTTTTATAACATGAAAGTTTATGGTTGAAGATTGCGGTTGAAGTTTGAAGTTTCATGAGAAATCGATTTTCGTTTTATGTTTTCATTTATTTGGTTTTATTTCTATCGATAGATATATTTACTTTTTCGTTTAATTTTGAATGATCAAGATTGATGTTCCTTTTTTTATTTTTGAATCAATCTTACATATGTTTTAGTTACAAAATTTATACAAATAAAATATTTTTAAAAAAAAAAACTGATTTTACTTATGTCTTGAAGATTGAAGTTTAAAAAATTTGTAGTTGAAGGTTGAAGTTGGTGCTTGCAGTTGAAACTTGAAGTTTTATTTAAGTTTTTGGTTTTTGATTTTATTGAATAATATAAGAAAAAATCTAAATGTTTTTATTATATAGTTATATTATAATGTCACTGAGATATTTATTGAATATATATTTAATATATATTCAATAAATATCTCAGTGACATTATAATATAAATAAGTGGTATAATTAAAAGGATATTTCTCTTTTGTACTTCTCTTTTAATAAAAAAGATAACTATTGTGGTTTAATACTTTTGAGAACATTTAAAACGCCGATTTTATTTTTATATTATAACAATAAATATAAAATTTTATATTTTTGTTTAATTAATATTTATATCATATGATTTGAAATTTTATTTCATATTTAAAAGATAGTAATAATATTTTATTAATATATATATTTTCAAGTCTTTTACGTAAATATTTCATCTCTCTTCAATCTAAACAAACCATCTAAAAACAATATTCTTAAATATCTCCCCTCAATCTAAACCAATGAATATAATTAATTATACTTATATTATGAAATAATTATACTAATAATATATGAATAAATTATTTTATATTTTATTTATATGTTATATAAATTGATTATGATGTGTGATTTTTTATTAATTATTTTTACTAAACAATATTAAACAATATTTAATATGTTTAAATGAAATATATTGAGAAATCTATTTTCGTAAAGATTTGATTAAGAAAATCTATTATTTTAATTAAGAAAATACATTAAATGCTTAAATTTATTATTTATATTAGGAAATATCAAGCATACTTAAATATAGGTTCAATAAATATCTCAGTGACATTATAATGTAAATACGTGATATAATTAAAGGATATTTCTCTTTTGTACTTCTCTTTTAATAATATACTAGGTGACCGGCCCGCATCCTGTGCGGGCAATGTACAATTTCAAAATATGGTCAAAATACTGGTCGGGGTTGGAAGTAACGGATTATATATCATAAGACCACATATTTTGGAATAAAGCATTAGGCTGAGTGTATATGATGGTAGTCAATATTTTAAAAGGAGGAGATGGAACAAAGTAACTTGGGCCTCAAGAGGTTGTTATTGTGTATATGTATAATTGCAATGTTCGGAAAAAATATTTTGTTTAGGCATCAATTTTTTATTTCGAAATCGATAATTAATAGTATATATTTAGAGATGACTACATATTTTACATTATCAGTAATTAGAATTGGACGGTATATATGCTATGATGAGTTTTTTAGGTGAAAATTTTTGTATGCATGAATTTGAGGCGTAAAATGTATGTAGACACATTAAAAGAGAAGAAAATAAATTTGAAAATATTATCCATAAATTGTATAAAGTATTCAGTACAATTCTCGATAAAGAAAACAACTTCAAGGAGAGACCTGAAAAAAAAATCATTTTGTAAGAAATTGGACGGGTATTTTTGTATAATTTGAAAGATTTACAAATTTGTAAATTTTATCTTCTCCGGGCACAATATTAAATTAACATACCATGATCAAAATAGTGAGAACACTTTATTCCGAGAATGAAATAGTATCGATCTTCGTAGTCATCACCACCCATCTGCCAATACAAAAAAAAAACAATTGTAACAATTTATATATTTTAAAAAAGATATTGGAAAAAACTGGTAACAATCACGTACCCTTCCTACGGAATATTTTGAAAAACTTGTTTGTAGACAACATTCAATGTTTTTGTCTCGGCCTTCCTTTCTTTACCAGTTATTAGGATTTTTAATCCAGATCTCGACTTAACTCTTGAAAGTGCAACGTAGAGCTGACCATGTGAGAACACTGGCCTAGGCAAAAACAAACCAACACTTTCTAGTGTTTGACCTTGACTTTTGTTGATGGTCATCGCGAAAGCCAGTGTAACGGGAAACTGTCTTCGACGCATTCTGAAGGGAAACTTTGTGTCAGGTGGACTGACATACATTCTAGGAATCCAGACTTTGTCTCCAGCAGTACTGTTTCCAGTTATAATTCTACCTTCTATAACATGTGGGAGCAACTGAGTAACAATTAGCCTAGTACCATTGCATAAGCCATCTACCAAATCCAAGTTACGGAGACACATAATAGGAGCACCAACCTTCAGCTTCAAATTATGTCTAAGCATTCCTGCCACTCTAACACTGTTCAAAAACTCGGTTGGATAGGTAACATTTTCTTCTACATCAACATCGGATGGGATTATACTGTCAGAGCTAAGGTAAACCTTGTATTCACCTGAAAGCACGTGTAAATCCTTTACTCTAGAATAATGTAAAAAGTTAGTCGAACATAAGAGTAAACAGAATCAAATATTACCTGGCAACTGCGAAAGCATGTAATCATTTATTTTATCAACTTCATCATTTGTGGGTGTGAGAATGGCTCGATGTCTATACAAATCCTTATCTTCTGAGGTTTGAAAAGCTTGTCTATAAACCTCCTTTGCAATAGTTTGAATCAGATCTTCTCCAATATTTTTGACCAACAGATCAGAAGGAATGTCAATGTCAATCTGACCGTCGTTTGGCAAATTTATTTTTCCATCTCCAACATCCAAAATCCATTTTGAGAAGGATTGAAGGTCTTTTGCTGCATCATCAGTAAGCCCAGCGAGCAATCTCATGTTTTTTGTTAGCTTCAGAACTTTGCAGTGCTCCCAAAGATATGACGAATTAAGAGCTTGCAAAACAGTCTCTGCTCTACCACCTCCAGGTATGACCGGTAAAATCTGTCTGAAATCTCCACCGAAAACAACTACTTTACCTCCAAAAGGTTTGTCTTCAGAAGATCTTATAATATCACGCATAGAACGATCCAAAGTCTCGAAACAGTGTCTGCTCATCATAGGCGCCTCATCCTATACAATGAGCTTTGCTGCTTTAACTAATTCTGCACGATCTGATCCTGGCTCCATTTTCTTGCAAGTAGTAAACTCGTCGGCATCTATCGGAATACCAAACCTGGAATGTGCGGTTCTACCTCCTTCCAACAATAATGCAGCAATTCCACTGGATGCGGTATTTAGAACAATCATACGTCTAGATCGGATTGCTGATGAGAGTGCTCTATATACGAAGGTTTTACCTGTGCCTCCATAACCATAAAGAAAGAACACTCCACCGCTATCATTTAAAACTGCATCCAAAATCTCGTTGTAAACCCCTCTTTGCTCATCTGTTATCATCGCCATAAGTCTTTCATTTTCCTTTAGCTGATCTTCCACAACATACTTAAGCTCATCATCTATAAGGCGATTGCCGTTGTAACAACCAAAATCATCTGGCTTTGGCATTAGGGGCCATTTCTGGAGGCTACGACCATTGCTAAGCAAATGATTTTGAATCTCGGTTAGAGCAATGTTTTTGATATGATCTATGGTCAAGTTCAACTCTGAAAATTTGAAAAATTAATTACATAAGAGAGACCTGATTTAAAACATATTTCGTTTAATAAGAAAAAATCTCACCGGGATTTCCAGTTTGTCGTCGTTTCTTGTAGAGAATATCGTCGGTTAGATACTCCCAAGTAGCTTCCCACACAACATGAGGCTGAGATAATGTTTTGGATACCAACATTCTCGAAAAAAGCTTCCTCGCATACGTGCCAGAACTATTATCACTACAATCTTTGATAGCTTCTATGTATTCCTTGTCATCATCCATCAAACCCAAAGCATAGCAAGCATCTTCGTATGTAGAATATACAACACCATCAACTGTTCTTATATCCTCGTACGATTTCGGCCCTCTTACCCAATTTAGCATTACTCTTAAGAAATATAGCTCATCTTGTGCTGGATTAATATGTGCAATCCTCCCTATCGCAAAGCCTCGTTTACGTGGTACCCATTCTCTCATACTTGCTTTCCAAACAAATTTTGTTGGAAATTCGGCATATGTCAAATCTCTTGCCTCTGGATATTTTTGATTTGCTATGAACCACGCCAGAAACATGGATTGGTTGACAGATTTTTTCTTGAGGATACTCTCAATAGGTTCATCTTCATCAAAAAACACCAGCTCCTGATCAGGGAGATGAAATCCAAGTTTCTCTACAGAAGTAGTACGAAAATGTGTAGGAAAAGCAAGAACACGCCACGATGACTCGCATGCAGTTATATATCTAATATAGAAATACGATAAACATAAATTAGAAACAACAATCGTAGACCTTAAAATGTAAAAGAAAGTAGTATTTAATTTTTAATAATGTAATAATTTAATTGTAAAAACAATGTTTTATTACTATTCTATACGATAGTATATATATTTGTCTAAGGATATACTTTAATAGATTATGCAGTTATTTTCGGTTCATGCACACATAGAAACTAAGTAATAATAATAAATATAATAATACCTGCAGTCGTAATATGTTTTGATTTCGTCGATGACGCCATCTTCATCTTCTTTATCCATTGCAGCTGAAGCATAATCAGGTCCCTTATGGATATATTTGAAAAGATACTTAACAGCACGCGTTTGGATGCACCACTCGACATTCATATGCGCGTGATATCTAAGCATGAGGTTTCTATTGTAAGGTACAACATATCCATTGTCTAATCTGATTCCATTTTTCTCAATGAACCTACCATCAATACGACGCATGTAAGCTGGAAATCCATTTGCGTCAATCGATGTCCTGATGTTCAGTCGTTTCGGAAACATCTTAGAGCATTTACCGTTAACCATACATACATTATCCTTCTTTGCTGGACCGCAAGGACCATGCATCATACAATCCCCAACGATTGCATACAGGTCTGGATCTACCGTCTTGTCAGGTATCTCAGCCGATATAATAGTGTCTATATGATCAGCTGTTGGAAATTTGGCTCCATTTTGCATGAAGACGAGAATATGAGCGTGTGGCATTCCTCTTTTCTGAAACTCAATCGTGTACATTACTGACAAAAAAAGAAAAGAAAACAAGAACATACATTTTAACTGATGAAAATACTATCTAAAGTAGTTCCTTGAAAAACAAAACAAAAAACACCGGCATTAATGTTACAAATTTGTTAGGAGATTTACCTGCAGAAACTGGGCCAAATAAGGAGCCGTCCTTGTTTGTCAAAAACTCAATAAGATTATCGAGTTTCATCTTGAAAACTCTACACAAAATTTCAGGTCTGTCTTCGGTGGTAAGGTTATATTTTTTCAGATACCTTGTAACTTCAGGCCATTTTGGATTGCACGTAAAAGTGATGAAAAGATCTGGAAATCCATAGTACTTGCACAAAGCCATGGCATCGTAATAATGCTGCTTCATATAACGTTTTCCTCCGGTGAAAGTTGCTGGGATGAAAATTCGGCTCCCTTGCTCAGCCATCTTAGCTCCGCCTTTTGCAGCTGCCTTCTGGATTGCATCATAACTAACTGGAGTTTTTTCTGATTCAGCCATAAGTAACGCAGTCTACTCGATTCTATCATTGTGTAGGCGTCCACAAGGAACTGATGAAACAATCTTCCGGATCTCGTAATCGTGGGTGCTTCCCCCTTCCTCTCTAAAATGCGAAATGCAAAGTATTCACGCGTAGTTACATTTTTGCGTTTTCTCCCAGCCGTGTCTTCAAAACCAATTGGAATATTTAATCGAAAACCATCCTCTCCATATGGAAACAATAGTGGATACTGCAGAGGCAAATACGCCGGATGTAATTCACTTATCCTTTGCAACTTTCCACTTGTACTCTCTAGAACAATATCTCGGGGCTCCATATTTAAAACAAAATCTCCAGGTATCAAAGCAGCAACTTCATTTGCAGTGGGCAGATTATGGGTCCGTCCATCAGATTGCCGACTTTCAATCAACCTCATCCTATAACCTGTTGATCCTTCCACGTCGAACCTATCTCTTGCAGATCTAAAAGCCTTAACATGAGGATTATACTGATCTAACATATTCTGCAGAAGAAGAACAAGTGGTTCTCTTAGTTTCCTAGCGCTAGCTCCGTCCGACCTGTCCAGTATATTAAGAATCAAAAATAAGTTCTTAAATTGTAGACAAACTTGCAAATTCCTAAAATATAGTCATAATAAGTTCAGAAAGTCTACAAAATTACCCGGCATAAGCGTCAAGTCTATTTTTTATCTCATTTAAAGTATCAATGATATACAGCTGGGAGAATTTTGGAGCTTGTCCAGGCTCGGGAACTATATCACCAATACGATGATAGTTCTCACCGGACATTCGAAAAACAAATGGTCCACGACCATTGTTAATAGAATGATCTATCTTCCCCCCAAGTGATGTGGAAGAGAACATCATATTGTAAGCTCGTATAAACTCTCGATAATGTTTACTTAATTCGTCTCCTTTGCATAACAAATACATTAACTCCATTGGAGGATTCGCGAGGCGAGGAAGCACAACTTTTCCATGTTTACAACACATTGAGAAGACAGGTTTCTTGCTACGACAAAACTAAAGTAACAAGTAAACAAATTTATTTAGTCAGATCCGCAAATTTATAGAATTGTTTAAAAGGGTGAACTAAATCCCAATCCTTATTATATCATTGTAATGATATATATTCTTCTAACTATAGTAACAAGTAACCTATTTGGATCATTGTAATGTATTCTAGAACCAACATATGAACTTCTATTATGATTCTAATAAAACATGATTCGATTCCTGAATAAGTAACTGCTGATCTACATGTGTTCATAACATAAGATAGAAAATAAAATCTTACCAAAGAATAGGTGCAGGTGAAGAGAATATTGTAGAGAAAACGTCGGAGAAGAAGAAAGATATTAGGTTTGGTAAGATAATGATAAAGTAAACAATATGTTTATTGAAAGATCACCGATTCCCATAAAATGCCTTTCCATTGCCCTTTTAAGAGTCATTCAATTAGATTTTACTTCAATATTTATTTAATGCATTTTTTGTAAAAAAAGCAAGTTTAATTTATTATACACAGAAAAAGATATTTAATAAACTTGAGATATTTGGAGTACAAAATAATAATCATATTTAAACAAAACCACAGGGTGCGAATGGAAATCTTGGTTGAAATTGAATGGATTATATTTGATTTGTCCAATCAAACTATAATTTCCTTATATATAGATATTCCTTACAGTTGACAAAAAAAAAAGATATTCCTTACAAAGATGAAATATTTCCTTATATATAGTTAGACACTATTAAAAGAACAATGTAATATTTGAATTAAAGAAGAAATGATCAAGGATATAGTAATTTTGATGTAAAAGGATTTTAAAATTTTTGGCTGTCAAATTTAGGTACATAGGTTTCCATTTTTTTGCATGCGATTTAATTTGAAAAATATTAATAACTCTTGAAAATTGTCCATACTGACATGTCAAAGTCTTTCACCATGTCTGCAGATAAAGTTCAAAAATATCAAAAAGATCATCATTACAATACCTCGATTGCATATTTGACAATACAATCACCTAGATTCTGGAAACTTGAGATAACAAAAATTGCTATGAAAGCTTTGTATTTATAGTTCGCATTATATTCTAATATCTCAAAATTTATTAACTTATGATTATGACAAAATAATCAATTATCGAAGGCTTCCTAAAGACAATTAAATCTTTCATTCGAATGCAACTAAAAATTTGATATGTTAAAAACGGAAACTTATAATTAACCAATTTCTATTTTATAGTATGTCAAGAATATATATTCTAATCAATTATCAACTTCATAATATATCAAATTATTAAGTTTAATTGGCTTTAAAATCTTGAGAAATGTGAAAGTCTGCAGCAATGTGTCCAACTACTATATCTAACTATTCACGCTTATCTTTATCCTTTCTATGGGTAAGTCATGATTAAAATGATATATATTCTTCTAACTATAGAAATAACCTATACTAAACTCTACTGAAAACAGACTATCTAATAAGTAATATATGCAATAACAAACACAAACAATATAAAACGGAATAGGTTATTTATAAATAAGTACTTAAGTTTAATTTCCCACCATAAAGATGGGAAAACTGGTTTAACAAACCAGTAAATAAGTTCAGAAATATTTAAACATAATATTAAAACAACATAAAAAGTTTTTAAATTGGACAGATTGAGGAACCGCACAGATTAGTCAAACATCTGTGGTTCACCCAACTTGTACCAATCAATAAACGGGACCTCCACATCAGCCACCTTGGCCGTAGCAAGCACAAGATCAGACTCCAACTTCTCCTTGAGTTCGGTGAATGCAGACTCATTGAAGAGTTCTTCAATGAGTTCCAATTTCCCTGCAACCCTTTCGACCTCAAGCTCTGCATCATGTTTCTTCATGAGACCCTGTTGGAGTTGCTTGTACATGAACAGCTTGGCTCGGTAATGCTGAGTTGTCTCCAAACGCCCTTTCTTGAATGCCTCTTCAACGCTTGAACCATAGTCTTCCACCATTGGAGCCTTCATTTTGAGATCCTTGTTTCCTGCCATGATATAAATCTTGATCTGCATGTTAGGTTTAAAGAGTACGGGTTAGAAAAATAAAAGGATGAGAAATGAAACAGCCAATAATAACCATTTGATTACTTGCTAATCCAAAATTCAAAAAATACTATAACAAATAAACCGGATGATGTTTTCCAATTATAATAACCCTAGCAAGATCAACATAGATAATCTAGAGAAGAAATCTGTATATCGTGGCTACAAAACCTATCAAAATTCCTTCTCTTTGTGAATCGATCTACTGTTTTTCATATTGATTACCAACGATATATACATCCTATAATCGAAAAATAAATAACGAAATATAATGGTAAATAGAAATGATGGCTACAAAACCTAATGCAAAACCACTATATTTAAAAATCGATCTATCGTTTATCATAGACAGTAAACGAAACCCTAAAGAGAAAGAGAACTCACTTGAGTAATAGTTGGCAAGACAAAAGCTTACGAAGAAGAGAAATGATAGATTTGGGAAGTTTCTCGGTCAGTGTACAGTTTATATAGAAGAAGGAGAATCGAAGGGTCGTGACTTTTCACATGACAACTGGACCCCGTCAAATTTTATCAAAATTACTTTTTGTCATTTCTCATTTTTACTATTTGGGCTTTATTTTGTAGTAAGGGCGATATAACTCATGCGGAAATTTCATATTGAGAAAAAATGAACACACTAAACCGGTTCAAGTTTTTCTTAAACCTTTATGAATGTCAATCGATTAAATTTCTTTTGAACGCATGTATATGCAAATGTAATCAACCGCAAAATATAATTCACATCAAACATTTATATGATCACATCCGTGTAAACAATGGATACTTAGATTGAAACAACCGTGTATAGCATTATTAATTCATACAAAAGTTCAAAAATTTCATATTTTAATAGCGTTGTAAATCTTCAATCTTCAAGTTGAATCTCGTACTAACTAAATATTAAACCATGAATAGTAAAACAGTTTCATAAAAAATAGTAAGAACCTCAATGATATAATGCAATATTCGTAAAACAGTTTCATAAAAAATAAAAAGAAAAACAATGCCACGATAGTAGAAAGATACGTCTGATTAGGTATCGGTAACATTAGCTATGTTACTCTCCCTTGACTTTCTTTAGAAAAAGTTTCTTGTTCACGGAATGTTGATCCTCTAGGCTACTCTGTTGTTCATCTTGGCTTTTTCTTTTAGACAATGGAGTTCCTGATAAACCACCTGAACCAGAAGAAATATCATCTGAAGACTGCAGCATTAGGACCTAGAAGGAAAAAGTTTAACCGATCAGTATTACGATAATGTAAGAATTAGCTGAACTATACAGACGAATGAGAACAATACCTGTTTAACTGGCAAAGCAGCAAATTCCTCAATCAGTTCACGATCAGCAGTAGCAATTCGAACAACATAATGAGAGCTCTTTCCTTTGATGTTATCAGCATCCACTGAAACCTCAAAAAGGATTCTCTTGCCAAAAAGGTCGCTAACAGCTTCTGGTAACAAGTCTTCATCTCGATTCTACAAGTAAAAAGGGAAAAGTGAGGATGATAATTTATACATATAGTAATAATTTCCTCTTTTATTTAAATTTGACGGTACCTCATCATAGAGTTCAGCGGCAGAACGACGCACAAGCACTTGAGCATTGCCATCAAACAAAAGAAAGTTTGCCTCACCGGTATCATCTTTAACGTGGACAATTAATTTAAACCTGAGTTACCAATAAAAGTTTAATATTTAGTAATTACTGGATAACGTACACCATAATTATACATCATATAACAAAAACCAGAATACTTAATTATGTACGCGTTCAATGAAATACTTCGGAATGACATCAATGTGTTCTTTATCACATGTATTACAGTAGAACAAGGGACGGTTGTCATCATCAACATTGGTTGTAGGCATAACTTTTTTGTTGTGGTATTTGCAACTTAGATATTGCCAACCACGCTCAGTATCTATGTTTTCAATAGTCCCCAAGGTGACAAAAGTTCCAACCTACTCAAGACAACAGCATGTTAGTAGGATTATTAAAATTAATAATTTACATTTAATAAAAAAAAAATAGTGTACGTCTAACCAGAGTACTGTCAACGATATCTCTTATTGTTAGCCTTTCATTAAGAACAAAAAACCGGGCACGAACAGATGTAGCACTAGCAACACTCCATTGGCTACTATCCTTGTTTGTAATAGCAAGTGAATCATCAGGAAGACTACATAGATAAAAAGACATAATTTTACTTTAGAGTCCAATTTAATAACATATTTTAAAAAAACTTGCATTTTTTATTACGTACCACAATTTAAACTCATCAACCAATGAACACGTTGGGTTTAGCAAAATTTGGGTGGAATTAAACCCGCTAGATATGGAGTAAACCCCTGGAGAACATTCATCATATTATATTGTCTGCGAGTAATAATTAGAAACCTTAAGAAATCACATTACATACCTTTCCACTCTTTAATGGAACAGAACCTGATAATACAAATTATCATAATGGACATGTTACTCATACTGTAGTCGTATACTTGTTTAGCATAACCACCCCACAGAGTACACATGATCTTGACATTACTGAAACGAAAACGTAGATAAAATGTAGAGTTTTTTAACTTTGTCAAATATAACAAATAATAATTGAAATTTCAGCTTACCTATGGTCATGTAGCTCGATCAAAAGCCTCATGTTATCTTTGCCTTTAATGCTTTTGTTTTCCAGCGACCCAAAGTTGACGATTTGTCCAATTATATCTAAATTTATTACATTAAAAAAATAAGAACAAAAGTAACATAACATGACAGAGCATTAATTGTGTGCTAAAATGACTCACCAACTAAGCAGCTGCTATCAATCTTTCCTTCCAGAATATCGGTAAAATCGGCAAAATTCTTTTCAGGAATTTCAGTTGGAAAATCTAAAGCTTTTCCAACAAAAGTGGTTGGATAGAAACCAATTTTGTACAGATGTGGAGTTGTACGATATTCACCAATTGCATCGAAGACCTTGAACAACTGGACGACAATTGCATCTCCCTCATGTAGCCTTTCACCATATTTTTTGATGAGTTGTTCTCCAACTGAAGCATGAATTCTTGTCCCCTGAATACCAGTCAAAATAATAATAGTATTAAACAATAAACAAAATCTTAACATAAAACTGTGTGTTCTTCACTTACTTCTCTATCAGCAAAAACCATTTCAATAGTGTTTCCTGATTCTTTGTTGTAGTTCTTCCACAACCGAATAATCCTAACTTCAATACGGGACGTATCTTTACGGGGTTTTAATTCTCGGACCAAAGATACTATATTTTTTGACTTTGCGAGCATCGCCATTTTCGTTTCAAAATAGAAGAATGGTTGAGTTGCTTCAAGGCCACTTTGTACTCTATATATAGTCCTTTGATGGTGTAGAGTATTAACGACGCAAGAAATATTACTTGCGAGACTTGCGCAAGTAATTGGGTATAATAAGGTATGTAAATTAAATGACTAATGATTAAAGGAAACCTAATAAATTTGTAAAATTAATCACGAATATGCATTTTATACGATGCGAAACTTGCGCAAGTTTTCAATATAAATAAGGTATGTTGATAATAATTAGTTTCCTAATAAAATATGAAATGAATTTGCCATTAAGAGATTTAATGATTAGTTGACATTTTTAAAATTTCTTCTGCAAGCTATGATTAATGTTCGCCATTGATTACGATTCTTGCGCAAGAAATAATTAGTGCGTTTGCTAATTAATGTCACTTTCCAATTAAAAGGTCGATGAAAAAAATAAATCAAAAAGAAAAATTAGAAAAACTCGACCAATAGAAACGCGAGAATTCTCGTGAGAAGAATTTTATGAGTGCCACGTGGCGTTTGTACTTCTCTTTTAATATATAGGAGGATATATGACTATTGTGGTTTAATACTTTTGAGAACATTTAAAACGCCGATTCTATTATTATATTATAACAATAAATATAAAATTTTATAGTTTTATTTAATTAATATTTATATCATATGATTTGAAATTTAATTTCATATTTAAAAGATAGTAATAATATTTTATTAATATATGTATTTTCAAGTCTTTTACGTAAAGATTTCATCTCTCTTCAATCTAAACAAACCATCTAAAAACAATATTCTTAAATATCTCCCCTCAATCTAAACCAACGAATATAACAGATCTACATTAATGCTTAATAACTACTTTAAGTTATTGTTGCAATGTTTATTTGTTTAAATTCGAATTATGAAAATGCATTTATAAATCAGAAAAGACAACTATAATCAAACTATATTTATTACTTCAGCGGCATTCTAAACGTAAATAATACAAAAATTTATGAGCATTTTCAAAGAGTACTTCTATTTTAATAATAAGATTTGAAAGTTTTGAAGGCAAATGACTACTCAAACCAGCCAAATTACTGGACCAGGTTTTGAGATTCAAACTTTAATAAAATATATAGGATTTTAACATTGTAAAAAAGGTAGAAACTGAGTTTATATAGAAGGGGTAAGTTTACAAATGATTCATAATAATAAATTAGCGTAGGAATAGTTGGTACATTCGGGGATTTTAGGGTTATAAAAGAAAAGGAAAATCAAAATAAATAATATCTAATCTATTAATTTAGGGTTCTATTTTTATCTACTATTAACAAGTCATAGTAGGACCACTTAAAGAATTAGTCAATATGACATATTTGATTATTTGTATTAACAATAAACCAACTATAAATATATTAACAATAAACCAACTATAAATTTGATTTTTTAATTATAATAAAATCTGTTGAGAAAGAATCTAACAAAATCTTAGTTTAAAATTTAAATATTTTTTTTATAAATAACACATTAATATATTTCGAAATTAGTAATATAATATTATTATAAGTAAATTTAACTAAAACTTATTATAAAAAAAGAAAATAAAAAATTCTTTATACTAACTTTTTTATAGATTCTATGATATATTCCGTATTATATAAAAATAGAAGTGCTATATGAATTAAATATTAAAATATATATTAAATAGGTAAATTAACAAAAAAAAATTATTTTATTTTTTAACTTAAATAAATTATTGATCATCATTATAATGGATTAAACTTCGAAAACTATATAATACTTTTATATTAAGATAAATGTATTAACATAAGTTAAAAATTATATTTACAGCCATACATTATCTTTTTATTTATTTTGAAACTATTAGCAATATATTGCTTAAAAATGTTTATATACAAAAATATAATAGTGTATAATAACCTTTAGTTCATATACTATTTAAAAATATGTTATTAGTAAAATATGAAATTTCAGTAATTCATTTAAAATATTAGTGACAAAAATCAAATTTTAATTATAAATTTTATTTTATTTTAATTGTAACAAAAAATTTTGATAAAAGAATTAAAAATATCACCAAAAATTCAAATATTTTATAAAATAATACAGTAATGTAGTACCAAAACAAATTCAAAATTCATGTATTATTCCAAACTAAAATAGTTGTGTAATTTTCCAAAGTTGTCTCGAAAAAATATATTATTTTGAAAATAAATATTCAAACTCAAGATGATAATATTTCAAATTTTACAAAAGACAAAATCATGGATAATAAAGATTAACTTTTTGAAATGTACCTGAAAAAAACTAACTATATATGTTGTAAAAATTTAAAGTAACCTAATGTTTTGACGTCTTAATTTAAAAAAAAAATAGAACTTAATATCATAACATCCAAAACAAATATCTTATATAATAAATTTAATAAAATAGTATGATAGATACTACTATGTATAAAGTTTACTAAAACAATAGGATTATATTATTTAAAATAAATAAATCCCGTAAAATACTAAAATGAGATATGTTAAAGTATATTTTCTTAAACACAACATGTAAATATAATTATTTTAGTCATATTTATTTTCTATAATATAAATAAATAAAATTTAAAAATGTATTATATGCAAAATGTTTAAATTAAAGAAAACAACATAATTTGAATGGGGTTCTCTATTTGAGTATTTCATATTTTTATTTTATTTTACCTAACTCGAAAATATATTAGTAAGTAATAAAAATCAATAACAAAGTAATTTTTTTTTAAAAAACCATTATATATTAATAATACTGAATAAGAAATATAAACAATAATATGATATAGTAATACAATATATAACACTAAAATAGAAATTATATATTTAAAACATTTTTAATAATATAAAATATATTTAAAAAATATAAATATATCTGCACGAACGTGCGGGTTAAAATCTAGTACTCTATTAAATTAGAGTCCTAAATTTATCTACCATAAAAGTTGTCATTAATTTTTGGACTCTTTCAAGATTGTTAGAAAGTTGTTAATTTATGGACCATTTAAAATTTGTTATTATCTAATCTAATTATTATATACAAATCTTATGCATTCATTACTAAATTTAAATCTTTTGCATTCATTAAAAAGATTATTCAGAAAACATTGGCAACTGAAAAATTTAGTAACAAACATGTTTTCCTTATGTAACAATTACTATCACAAATCTTTCTCATTCATTAAATACAAAAGGTTTATGTATCTATCCCCTTTATATTAAAGGAGGAACATTTCGAAAATTAGATCCTCAAATTGTTAATAATTAAAATAAACCCCTATTTATGTGTCAATCAATTGGATGATTAAAAAATCCTATTTGGCATGATGAGATTGAAATTGAAAAAGTGAATGGTCTAATTTGATTTATTTACTTTCTTTTTTTAAATAAAATCTACGGAATTACCATAAATGACTAATATATATATTATTACAATTAATGATTCTAATAATAAAGATTTGATAACAAATTATATATCCTCCATCATTTTTTGTTTAATTTTATATTATTAAAATAAATTAAACAATCAAATTAGCTAATATGATTGTTATATATTGAATTTAAAAAACGACAATAAATGATTAAAAATATTAAAAATATTATGTTAGAATTAATGAACAAAGGTTTAACATTTTTGTTATAAAAAGATACACATGATTTTAAAATCATATGAGTAGAAAATATCATTTAATAATAAAACAAATATATATATAGATTAAAATATACACCATATAAGATTAAATAAATATTTTAATATTAAAACTTTAGTTGGATTCAATTGTCAACTACTCCTATCGGAAATAGGATTGACTACGGATTCGAGCCATAGCACATGGTTTCATTAAACCGTACGATTCTCCCGATCTACTCAAGAACATTTATAAATTATAAACTTATTATATAAGCGCTGATCATAGAACCATATGATTATGAAGTCTCATTTAATAAATAACTATATAAAATATACTATTCTTAGAAAAATATGTTGGTCCATCTTAACTTATATTACACTTTTTATTAAACTAACTATCGAATTGATAAATAATGTACAAGAAAACAATCTCGCACTTTCCTTAAATAAAAGTTACGAAATTACCTAATATGATTAACGTATATATGAAAATTAATTATTATGAATAATAAATATTTGATAAAAAAAATTTATCTTAGTTCTTTATTTATTTATTTTATATTATTAAATATATTAAACAATCACATTAACTATATAATAAAAACATTTAGATTTTTTCTTATATGTTATATTTTGAATTTTTGAAAATGTCTATAAATTATTAGAAATTTGAAGATCCCACTTTGAAAATTTTGTGATCAATAGCTTAATTTGTTTTGTTATAATAAGATACAAATGATCATAAAATTGTATTAATATGAATTTTTATTAAATAAATACTCAAGTTAAATAACTTTCCTTAAATAAAAGCTACGAAATTACCTAATATGATTAACGTATATGTGAAAATCAATGGTTATGAATAATAAATATTTGATAACAATTTTTGTATCTTAGTTCCTTTTGTTTAATTTTATATTATTAAAAGATATTAAATAATCATATTAACTATATAATAAAAACATTTAGATTTTTTCTTATATGTTATATTTTGAATTTTTCAAAACGTCTATAAATTATTAAAAATTTGAAGATCCCACTTTGAAAATTTTGTGATCAATAGCTTAATTAGTTTTTTTATAATAAGATACAAATGATCATAAAATTATATCAATATGAATTTTTATTTAATAAATATTCGAATTAAATAATATATATATAAATACTAACGATTTAAAGTAACAAAAAAATAGATTTATTGGAATAGACTTATCCTAACATTTATATAAGAAACATATATGATTTACTAACAAAAAAATAAGTATTCGAACTACAATCCATACATTCTAGACTAAAATCAAGAAATTTAGTATTATTTTACTACTTAAAAAGGTTTATTTCTGTTTGTTAAATATCATTTATTTAGAAATTATAACAAAAGTCCACAATTAATTAATCCTAATTTTAATATAATAAGAACAAAAATAATTACCCTACACCATTCTCAATTTTCCATTAACAAAATCTAGTTCACACAAAGAAAACTCTTTTTATATTTTTTCTTTGAATACCACAATTTTTTACTTTAATTTAAGAAAATATAATAATAAATAAACGTTGAGCAAAAACTGATAAAAATCTTTATTTTATATTTAACCTAAGGTCGTTATATTTTTTAAGACGGCGCTGTATGCAACATACAAAATTATAAAATTCATAAATAGAAGCAGAACCTCACGACAAAAACAATACCTACACTCTCTATTAACCGTGTAATTTCGGTTATTCGAAAACTATTGGTATAAATAAACACGGTTTGAGATACCGGCTACTCTTTGACGGACATTATTCTCATATAACACACAACCTTCTTAACTTATTCTCTTATAACCTAAGTCATTCTATATGACCCTATAACATGTTAAATTACATATATATCCTAAATAAATAAATAAAAAATAAAATCAAAACAAAACAAAAAACGTTATTCTAAAAGTTCTTCTTCTCAATTGAGTTCATCTTCATCTTCTTCATAGTTTGTTGATCTGAATTATGACTGCGAACTGCTCAAGCCGCAACACCACATGATCCCTTGCTCTATGGCTTGTGCAAACTTTCCTTCGTCGCTTTCCTTGACGGATCCAGCTCCCCCGACTTCGTCTCCTCTGTCTTCGCCGGCGACAAGGACCCACTGAAAAGCTGGAACCGTGGCAACCTCCGACTACCCTGTCCATGAAATCCAACCTGCTCTGCTGCTCAGCCCCGCACGGTCGTTCGCGTTGAAGACAAATTCGATCTCCTCCAATGGAGATTTCTTCAATATTTTCAAAACAGGTCCTCAAACTCTTGAGTGTTCACGAATGTGACCAAACTATTAAAACGTGCAGATTGGTCCTATCGATTTAGTCATAAACATTTTAATTGTGCAGATCAGACTCCTTCAGAATTGCACGATGGTCCCTTGTCTCTTGATTATTTTCAAGTCGGCCACAAACTTTATAATTTGCATGAATAACCTCACAATTTCACCCCCAAACTTCTCAAATGTACATTTTAAATCAAATGCAAATGAACACAAATACAGTATATACATCTAAATAGATTTTAAAATGAATAAAATAAACTGAAAGCACATACTAAAACTCATCAAAATAGTGAGATATCATGATATCTTGCTCAAACTTTTTAATTGTGCATTACAAACCCTATTATATGTCAATAGACGCATAAATAAAAATATATACATCTAAATAAAATCTAAAATGATTATGAGAAACACAAATAGACCACTTCAAATCTTCGTTTTCGGGAGGGATGATCAACTCTGCAAATATCGATCGAAACAACGAAGAAAGCAGCAGCGAGGAAAGCGACAACAAGAGAAGCGGAAAAGAGGGAAGTGGTAACGAAGGAAGTGATGAACGAGTCTCACTTTTGTGTTATGGAACTTCTTATGTGTGTGAAACTTGTTTATGTATTAGGGATGCTATTTATGTGTTTTCAAACATTGTAATGGACAAAATTCGTAATGTATTGTTTCTATTAGGTACTACTGGAAAATTTCATATAACATACAATCATGTTTCTGTTTTATAATACTGGTACAACTAATATAACTATATATTGTAATACTAATACAACTAGATGATAACCCGCGCTTTGCGCGGGGTGAACTTTTTTCTAAATATGTTGTATCTAAATAAATAATACATTTTTTGTTATCAATAATTTTTTTTTACATTTGATTAAGGATGACATGTGGGTAGGTATCATTTGGTTTGGTTAGGTTCGGTTTGGATCTTTGCAAATTTGGTTCGAATCTTTATATGTTCGGTTTGGTTTTAGATTCAGATAACCCATTTAATTTTTTAAAAACTTAAAGTTCATATATACTTTAAATTTCTCAAAACATAAAAATAAAAATAATATGCTACATATAAAATTTGAATAATGTATACCAATATACTTAAATTTAACATAAAAATTGGTTTAACTTAAATATTTGGATAGAAAATGAATAGATATTTTCAGTATTTTGGTATTTTGAGTAATGTTTAGTTATTTTAAATATATAATTTTTACTATTTTTATATATTTCTAAATATTTTGGACAATTTAAAAATATCTTAAGTATTTTGTATATTTCTTTGAGATATTAATTTTTTTAAATAATATATTTAAGTATATAAATTTGATTCGAATATACTCGGATACCCAAAATATTTTGGTCCGAATCGGGTTCGATTCTGGTTTTTAGATACCAAAATTTTAAACATGTTCAGATATCTAACCAAATTGATTAAGGGGGTGTTATTGGTTTCTATATTTTAATGGATTTAAAAATCTATATTAAATCTAGTGTTATTGGTTCTATAATTTAAAAATCTATATTCAAATCTAGTGTTATTGGTTCTATAATTTTAGATTAGATTTTGAAATCATGTGTTATTCATTAATAAGGATTTGTATAAAGATTTGGTTTAAATTTGGATTTCCGTGGATTTGCTAGTGTTTTCCAGATTAAAATACAAAGGAACAAATACTGAGGTAAACCCTGTTATTTCGTTAGATTTGTATATTTTCTTGTTTCAATGTATAATCAACGCATTTTCTGAGAATAAAATAATATCACTTAGAACTACAACCTCATCAGGAATTACCGTGACATTATAATTAAATTATTGTTTTTCCCAACTTTTCTCATGAATTAATACGTGCAGATTCACCAACAAAGATCACTTCATCAATATCTGAAATTTGCATTTCTCTGGGAACACCAGCGAAAATCTTACATATACAATAGACAGATGCTACATATTGACTTTTCATAAAAGATGTACGTAAAGTTAAGCTGATTCTCAGTGGTTGCCAACTTGCACGACACTCAAGCTTGACGTTCTCGTTACAACTCTAAACTAAACATACTTAGATTTCTACCAATAAATATTTTAACAAAGAAGAAAGCGATCTCCGGCTTGCATTTTCAAACTGGTCACAGTTCTTATAAATCCTTTGGGTTGATTTATAAAAACCTACTAATTTGATTGTAAAATCCATCTAAACTCTTCTGAAATGATTTTAAAATCCAAAGATTTCCAAATCCAAAAATATTTATAAATCTGTGAAACTATCAGAACCAATAACCCCCACTAAAGTTATATACTATTTTGTAGATTGGATTTGGTTCGGGTATTTGGATTCGGATTTTTTTCCCAACCATATATTTTTTATTGTAACCAAATTTTAAATGAAAGTGACGATGGTTCATACTGATTTTGGGTATGCAACAATTTTTAAACCAAAACACTTTCTTTTATGTACATGATTTATTTAGTTAATCATTAAAAAATGTTCAAGACCCATTAAAAACGCATAGGCTGAACTGAAAAAAAGTTACCATTGATCACAAAATTTTCAATGTGGGGCTTGTACCATTTTTAGTAATTTATAATCGTTTAAAAAAATTCGAAATACAACATATAAGAAAAAATATAATTTTTTTATTATATGCTTAATGTGATTGTTTAATTTATTTTAACAAATAAAATTAAACGAAAAATATAGAGGATAAAAAATTATTTTCAAATCTTTATTATTCATAATCATTAATGGTGATATATATGTCAATCATATTAGGAAGTTCCGTAGCTTTTATTTAAGGAAACAATAGAGAATATTCTTTTGTATATTAATAATTGATTTAATAGTTATTTAATAAAAACTATAATATATGTGTAGATGGACCAACTTATTTCTCTAACAATCCTCAGAATAATTCTCATGATGACACGTGGCTACCAAACAATGTTGCAATGTTCCAGGATTAATATATAGGGGATTACTACAAATACTTTATATATATGACAGGAAATACTGGTACAACTTGTACAACTAGTATAACTATATATTGTAATACTAGTACAAATCCTTTATATATATCTGACATAAAATACTGGTACAACTAGTACAACTTATTCAGTTAATAAATTTTAAATTTTCATTTGGTTTTTCATATGAAAGTAACTGCAGACTAGAGCAAGTTGGAAGGTCCTTATAATGATTCATCTCAATTATTTAAATTTTTACCAATTTTCCTGCAATTATTACACGATCACATAAGTTTTCATGATCTACCTTATACTTTAAAGGTTTGTTTATTTGTTTGTTCTTTATATTTTTGAAAAACATACACCTAATATGTTTTAAAAAAATTAATGATTTCATTGTATATGCGCATAGGTACCTAAATAAATGAGAGTTATACAACTAAGGTATATATATTTAGTATGTGGTACAACTAAAATTTTCAAATTTTCAACAAAAATACAACTATGTACAAATTTGTACAACTCATAACCTGGTACAACTATGTATATGATTGTACAACTAGAATACTCGTACAACTACATGTTATTATGTTTATCATGTTTTAGTTGTTTATCACATTTTAAATGCGCTGCACGTTTGAAACAGGATATATGTACCTTCTTTTCTCTAGTTGTACTAGTTGTACATGTCAGAATAATTTTGCCGTAATTAACCTGGTTGTACTAGTTATACCAATAACTTCTCAAGTGTGCATCTTAAACCTATTAGATGCAAATGAACACAAACATAAAATATATACATCTAAATGCATCTTAAAATGATTAAAATGAACTACAAAGAAATATTAAAACTCATCAAAATAGCGAGATATCATGATTTCTTTCCCAAACTTTTTAATTGTACACTACAAACCCGATTATATGTCAATAGACGTATATAATCATGTTTTGTGTTATAATACTGGTATAACTATATATTGTAAAATTAGTATAGATAGTACAACTATATATACCAATATTTGACGTGTTACCAAAATTTCCGCAATTATTACACAATCACATAAGTTTCCATAATCTACCTTATAATTTAAAAGTTTGTTTACTTGTTTGTTTACTATATTTTTGAAAAACATACACCGAATATATTTTAATAGAATTAATGATTTCATAGTATGTGATTCTAGGTATGAAAATATTTACAAATAGTAAAAAAAGAATTTGAAAATTATTACACAATCCCATAAGTTTACATGATACACCTTATATTTTAAGGTTTGTTCACTTGTTTGTTCACTATATACCAAAATCCTATCAAGTTCAAACAAGTTGAACAATACTATGGAAAACACATAAAAAGAAACACAACTACAAAAGCAATACAACACAAGTTTCATATGCAAGTCGACCATGTCATTGTTTTTACCTAAGACCACCGCCGCCAATTAATGCCATGGATGAACAACAAATCAATCCCAAAAGATTCGCAAAGTCGAAAAATATATCTATTCGAAAAAAGGAATATCAAAATCGCAAAAGATTCGAAAATTCGAAAGAGAAACACGCAATTCCGATACGCAATTCGAAGGATAAGAATATTAGGTAAAAAAACAAGAATTGGCTTCTTCCCCGACGAACGATGGTCCATCCTTGTCGCCGGCAACTGAATCCTCTGAAACTTGAGGGACGTCGAGACCAGAGATAGAACAACCCGGAGCAGCGGCCAGTTTGACGACAGCCTCACCATCCTTCTCCATCTCCCTAAAACGAGCAAGCTCCTCCTCCACAACCAACCCTCCGTCTTTGATATCGTTCAGCAGATCTATATTCGTAACCACTTCATCAAGTTGAATCTCTGCAGCAACTTCCTTCTTCTTGTTCATCCATTGCTCTCTTAGGGAATCAAAGATCCTTCCATAACTACCCACGATCTCATGTCGGTCGGCGTGAGAAGCTTTGTATCCGTGCTGATCTCGGTCGGCCTCGAGCTCCGCAATCTTGGTCTTCAGCGAAGCGACTTCAGTCTCACCCTCCTCTCAAATATAGCTCTCTTCCACTCGATCTGAAGCACATCAACTCTACAGTTTTCTTCTTGTTGTCTTCACAAACGACCCGTAGCTCCTCTGATAGTTCTCGGATCCTTGATTGTTCCTCTACTGGTACAACTTTGTCATCTCCAAAATTAAGAAGCTTGCCTTCCAATGTTAAAACAACTCAAATGTTTTCTTAGTTTGAACTAGTTAAAATAGTTATGCCAACGGAACTAATATTATTGTAGTTAAACCAGTAATTGTGGTTATATCACTCATTTGCAAAGAAAACACAACTGAAGTGTAAAAACACACACCACAAAGTGTAAGTGGTTCAAACACAGGTGAAAACATCAACCATGAATGCTTGCAGATTCTCTTTCGTTTCATGATTTCTTTTATATTATTTTTTGTATTCTACTTACTACAGTTCTCCTGGTTTTATAGATGTTTTATTCTTTGGCTTCAAAATCATAAAAATGAAGATGCATTTTTTTTTTGAAAATTGTACAACTAGTACAACTAATACAATAATTAAAATATTATTTCATATTAAAAACGACGGATCTGCGGTTTGGTTTTGACCATTCTAACCTCGAAAGTTTCGTTCAGATTTTACTACCACCATTGTCCATCTGAGTGGGAAGCTCTGTTTTCGTTTTCAATTATATAACTGTACAACTAGTATAATTGTATAATTTGTTCAACTGTACATCTGTACAACTAGTATAACTGTACAACTAATAAAACTAGTATAACTAATAAAATTAATTTTAATTTTAAAAAATCAAATGGGTTTGGGCTGGGTTCTAGATTTATGGGTTTGGATTCGAATTTAACTGGGTAGATTGGTAAATAAGTTGAACTTTTAGGTTTTGTGGACTTTTTAATCTCTTTTTGATTTAAATTTAATCCAAAATAAAAAAGAAAAGAATTTGATTCCTCTTTGACCGATATCAACGCCTTCCGCAACGCATTGTTTGCAACTCTCAAACACCGCGTTGATGGCGAGAATTTCTTGGAAGATAACTCAATCTATGTTGGTACGGAGAAAAAAACAAAGATGAAAAACGTGTTAGGTTACATTACCACCTCAATCTCTAAATCCAATGATATGCTGGAGTCCGTCTTTCGAGCAACAACTGTCATGTGCTTTTGTTATTGGATGCATTTATGCACGTACCGTGCACCGCGCCGCAGGAAATCATTTCACTATATTCGTTTTCCTTTTTCTTCAATCGACACCGAAAGACCTTCACCAACCGGTGGATTGCTCCGCGCCCCGATTAGATCCGATGTCGCTGTTAAACCAACTCTTCAACCGTGGAGTCTTTGGCGCTAAATGGTTCCTCCTCCTTCTTCTTCTTCTTCAAAATTCCCTTAATCGATCCGATCAGTTTCTCTTTTTCTTCAGTTAATTTTATGTTATTGGCAGCAAAACATCCTTAAACTTCGCGATTGCTCGGATGAAATTACTACAAAACAAGAGAGACATGCATCTCAAACACATGAAGAAGGAGATCGCTCAGTTCTTACAAGCTGGGCAAGAACCCATCGCTCGAATCCGGGTCTTTCCTTTTTTTTCTCTCTCTTGTCAACATTCACATCGTGTAATGTTGTTTTTTTCTTACAATCATCATATGTTTCGTGTCTGAGATTAGGTGGAGCATGTGATCAGAGAAATGAATCTATGGGCAGCTTATGAGATCTTGGAGCTGTTCTGCGAGTTTGTGCTTGCTCGTGTTCCAATTCTTGAAAGTCAAAAGTGAGTCTTTGGAGTTTTAATCTGTGATTTGAGTTTTACAAAGTGATTCTTATTGGGTTTTGGGATTGTTATGGAATAGGGAATGTCCGAGAGAGTTGAGAGAAGCTATTGCTAGCATTATCTTTGCTGCTCCAAGGTGCTCTGAAGTGCCTGATCTTCTTCAGCTTAAGAATCTTTTTGGTACTAAATATGGAAAAGAGTTTATCATGGTTTCTTCTGAGCTCCGTCCTGATTCTGGTGTCAATCGTACAGTTAATAATAATAATACTAGCTTCTTTCTCTTTTCATGTTTTGAAATGCGTTCTTGAATGAGAAGTGATGCGTAACTAGTTGGATTTTTTTTTTGGTTTTTTGAGCAGATCATTGAAAAGCTTTCTCCTGCAAGTCCCTCTGGAGAGGTAAGGCTCAAGGTTTTGAAGGAAATTGCCAAGGAGTACAGTTTGAATTGGGATTCTTCTGCCACGGAAGCTGAGTTCATGAAGAGCCATGAAGACTTACTGGTAGCTCTTTCTGAACACTTGTTTTCAGTTTTGAAAAAATTATAGTTTGTAACATGCATCATGCTTATTGAGGGGGAGAAAAACTGATTTCCCCAATATAGAAATAACACGACACTGAATTGGAAACTTTTAAAAATCTACATTTGTTGTCCATCTATCATTGCTTTGTCTTGTAGACATTAGATACTAGTCAATAAATATATGTCTGCGAAACAATAGAATCATAATCTTTTCCACGTCTAGGGGTTATTGTGAATGTTGAGTTTGGTTCAAATGAATTCTCTTTATGAACTTGATGGTTTGGTTGAAATGACATTTGTAGGGTGGAACTAAGCAAATAGATCGTCAAGATATTGTCTCTGAATCTAGACCGTCCCAACAGGGTAACACTCAATCTTTGGTCTCTAGGGAAGCTGAGGTTCTGTCTGCAGAGGCCACACAGAGACTCCAGAAGCTTCAAGCCCAAAACCCAGTGAGCAAAAACGTGTCATCATTACCTAAGCTGCATGTAGCATCTCAAGCGCCTCCTGATACAAGACGAAATCACAGTGATGTAATGGAGAGAGCTCTGGCTGCTATAACCAGCGCTGATCGTGCAACTGCAGCAGCTCGTGCTGCAGTCCAACTAGTGAATGTCTCTTATGGGGCTGCACCTACTGTAGCAGCAGAAGGGAAGCCTTCAAACTTAATGTAGCTGCCACGTCATGATTTGTGAAAAAAGAATAACGATGTTACCTGAGGTTTGGAAATGAGTACATGCTAAAGAGCAACGGTAAAAATATGCTATGAAATTGTGTGGCCTTGAGAAATGATTACAAAAGTTTAACTGTGGTGGTCCTAATCAAAATCGGTGCTTATAAGTTATTTCAAGAAAATGGTGACTCAGTTATACCACTTAAAAGAAAAATTGTCAAAAAAAAGAAAAAAAAAAATAAGGTTAGTTGTCTCTGGTATAAAATTATTTTGTCAAGAGATGGCGGCTAGGGTTTTGAGTGAAACTAGGGTTACGGGCGACGAAGTAGAGGATGCGACTATGGAGGATATCAGAGAGAAAGGGAGGCCACTAGGAGATCCTCTTGATGCTCTAGGTTCGTGGGTGAGGAAAGTTGTGGGAAGTAACGAGGGAGGGATGCCTGTGCCGGAGGAAGTGGTGGATGAAGAGTTTGTGGAGTCGAGGTTGCGATTGGAATTTCCGAACGGAGAGGATGGTGAACCAGTGATAACGATAGGAGAAGAGGTACTGACTGCTATGAATAACCTGTGGAAGAGATGCATGATTGTTAGGGTTTTGGGAAGAAACGTTCCACTGTTGAGTCTAACCCGAAAGCTAAAAGAGCTGTTCAAACCGAATGGAGCAATGTTTGTTATGGACTTACCTAGGAACTTCTTCATGGTAAGATTTGAGTCGGAGGAGGAGTACATGAAGGCGTTGTCGGGTGGCCCATGGAGGGCGTTTGATAGTTACCTTATGGTACAAGCATGGACTCCTGAGTTTGATCCGTTGAGAGATGAAATAGTTACGACACCGGTGTGGGTACGCTTGTCTCATATCCCAGTGAACTTCTACCATAAGACGATATTGATGGGCATAGCTAAAGGATTGGGACGATCGATCAAAGTTGACTTAACAACCTTGAAGTTTGAAAGAGCGAGGTTTGCGAGAATTTGTGTAGAGGTCAATCTCAATAAGCCATTAAAGGGGACAGTGATGATTAATGGTGAGAGGTATTGGGTCTCTTATGAAGGAATCTCGACTATCTGTTCGACATGCGGTATGTATGGTCATTTAGCTCACGCATGCCCACGAAGGACGATAGAGAGAGCTCCAAATACTGTTTCTAATCCAGTGATCATGCCTCGTGAAAGTACGGCCTGTACGGAGATGGAAACTGAGTTTACTCAAGTGAGACAAGTGAGGAGAAGGTCAGAGAAACAGAGTACTGGAGAGAGCTCCATGCGGAGTAACGATGGAAGTGAGTTGACGGGAAGTAAGAAAATGGTGGGAGATAGAAGAAGGGAAGTTCACAATGGGGTTGCAGGTGATAAGATAAAGGTGTCGAATAGATTTGGAGAATTAGGTGACGAAGAGGAAACGGAGGAGCTAGGAGGTAATGTGGAGAGAGCAGATGAGAATAAAGAGAACGAGAATACCGCAAACATAGACTCAGCGGGTTCGAATAAAGTGTTTGGGAAAGCTGTTGCCTTTGTGGCAAATGGGAATAACGGGAAGCAGATGACAAACAGAGTTGGACATAAGGAGAAGAAAGCTGGTAACCAGCGAGGCCCATATCCATTAAAACTTCAATCAAAGAATGCTGGGCCTACACGTGGGCTGGTTTTTTGCCCAACAAGAGGTGAAATGGAGTTATCGGTGAACGGGAAGAGACTGAGAGTGGAGAAAGAGAATGTCGGCAGACCAGGTGGTGTTTTTGTTGGCAATGGGGGGGGATTGCAAGAGAAGAGAAAGAGATTGAAGATGGTGGTGAGCAGAGAGAGTTGCAGGCGCAAGATCTTTCGAAGGATAACCCGCCAGCTGATGAATCGATATCCTGGGTGGAGCAGGATGGAGAGATATCGGGAAGAGTGGAGGCATAATGATTTGCCCCGGTAGTTTTAGTCGTTGATTATAAAGATCAGATGAAGTGCATATTATGGAATTGCCGGGGGGGGGGGGGCAAATAAACCTCAATTCCGCAGATCAATCAGATATTTGGTTAAGAAGTTTAAAACGGATATTCTTGCTGTATTTGAAACACACGCTGGTGGAGAAGCTGCAAGTCGAATATGCCGGGGTTTGGGATTTGGAAACTCATTCAGAGTAGATGCGTGTGGCCAGAGTGGAGGTTTGTGGCTGCTATGGTGGGAGGAGTTAGGAGAACTCGAAGTGGTTAAGTCCTCTGATCAATTTATTCACGCTAGAATAGGAAGTGGTTTAGAGGTGATAAATTTGATTGTCGTGTACGCAGCTCCTACGCCGAGTCGCCGGAGAGGGTTATGGACTGCATTGGGAGAGGTAATAAGTAATGCAGTTGGCCCAGTATTCGTTGGTGGAGATTTCAACACAATTGTGAGAGTGGATGAAAGGAGTGGTGGTAATGGGAGTTTGTCTGAGGATTCGTTAACCTTTGGTGATTGGATCAACAGTTTGTCACTGATTGATATGGGATTTAGTGGCAACGAATTTACATGGAAGAGAGGGAAAACGAAAAGCACATTTGTAGCCAAGAGGTTAGATAGAGTGTTATGTTGCGCCCAAGCTAGACTTAAGTGGCAGGAGGCAAGAGTAACACATCAACCTTTCCTGGCTTCAGATCATGCTCCTTTGTATTTGCAGCTCACGCCGGAAGTGAAAGGGAATGCTTGTCGTCGTCCTTTTCGTTTTGAGGCGGCCTGGCTCCAACATAACGAGTTCCAAGACTTGTTGGCAGCTTCATGGGATCGAAATATTGATACTAGAGAGGCATTAGCAAGGCTGGAAGTTACTCTTCGGAAGTGGAATAAAGAAGTTTTCGGTAATGTCCAAAGAAGAAAAGAAGAGTTAGTCGGGGAGATAAAGGATATACAAAGAAAAATCGAGCAAAGCCAGACGGATGAGATGTTGATAAAGGAGGGAGAGCTGCTTAAGGAGTTTGAAGTAGTACTGGAACAAGAAGAGGTGATTTGGTTTCAAAAGTCGAGGGAAAAGTGGGTTTCTCATGGGGATAGGAACACGAACTTCTTCCATATGTCGACAGTTATCAGGAGAAGGCGAAACCGTTCGATATGTTGAAGAATAATGAGGATCAATGGGTTTCAGATGCTCAGGAGCTTGAGAAGCTAGCGGTGAACTACTTTAAAAGATTATACTCACTGGAAGATGTGGATACAAAGCAACATGGATTAGCGGAGAGGAGATTTGTGAGTCTTACGAGTCAGGACTATGATACTTTAAATAAAGCTTTTTCGGCGAAGGAAGTAGAAAAGGCTGTGAGAGACATGGGCAGCTACAAGGCGCCTGGACCTGATTGGTTCCAGCCGGTTTTTTATCAGAGATGCTGGGAGACAGTGGGAAACTCGGTGGTCAGATTTGCCACGCTCTTCTTCGAGACAGGGGAGTTGCCAGAAGATACTAATGATGCTCTTGTGGTTTTGATCCCGAAAGTCACTAAGCCGGAGAGTATCACTCAGTTCGTCCGATTAGTCTTTGCAATGTGCTCTTTAAGATCATCACGAAGGCCATGGTAGGCAGGTTGAAGGGAATTATGAAGAAGCTAATCGGTCCAGCTCATTCTAGTTTCATACCGGGAAGGTTAAGTGCTGACAACATCGTGGTAGTGCAGGAGGCTGTACACTCGATGAGAAAAAAGAAAGGTCGAAAAGGATGGATGCTCTTGAAGTTAGACTTGGAGAAAGCGTATGACAGACTGAGATGGGACTTCTTGGAGGATACGCTAAGGGCTGCAGGCTTGTCAGAGGGCTGGATCAGACGGGTAATGGAATGCGTTGCTGGTTCCTCGATGTGTATCTTGTGGAATGGAGAGAAGACAAAAGCTTTTAAGCCTTCGAGAGGACTCAGACAGGGAGATCCTCTCTCCCCATATTTGTTTGTGTCATGTATGGAGAGGCTTTGCCATTTGATTGATGAAGCAGTGGAAGACAGGAGATGGAAGCCGATCAAACTGTCGAGGGGTGGCCCTCAACTATCACATATATGCTTCGCAGATGACCTTATCCTGTTTGCAGAAGCATCTGTGACGCAAATACGAGTGATAAGGAAGGTGCTGGAGAAGTTTTGCAAAGCTTCAGGACAAAAAGTAAGCCTCCCAAAATCAAAGATCTTCTTTTCTAGTAACGTTACTAGAGAACGAGGGGAGAGAATAAGCCGAGAGAGTGGTATAGCATCAACAAGGGAGCTGGGAAAATATTTGGGGATGCCGATATTACAAAAGAGAATAAATAAAGATACATTTGGGGAGGTCCTTGAGAAAGTTGCCTCACGTCTATCTGGTTGGAAGAAGCAAACCCTAAGCCTTGCAGGAAGGGTAACCATGACGAAGGCAGTCTTATCATCAATTCTGGTCCACTCGATGAGTACGATACACTTGCCGGTGAGTACGCTTGAGAAACTTGACAGTCTATCAAGAAGCTTTGTGTGGGGAAAGGGACAGCATTTGGTCTCCTGGGAAAAGATTTGTAAACCGAAGATGGAGGGAGGGCTCGGGATTAGAGTATCGAGAGATATGAATAAAGCTCTGATCGCAAAAGTGGGATGGCGTTTGCTACATGATACCGAAAGTCTTTGGGCTTGTATCTTAAGAAGTAAATACTCAGTGGGGAGCATACACGATCTGTCTTGGATGAGAGCGAGGAAGAATGGCTCTTCTACTTGGAGAAGCGTGGCATTGGGGATAAGAGAGGTGGTTTATCCAGGTCACAGCTGGGTAATTGGGAATGGAAGAGAGATTAAATTTTGGACAGATAGATGGCTTTCAAACCAACCTATCCAAATAGTCGTAGTTGGAGCCTTACCAGATGGTCATGAGGAGGTTACAGCTAGAGAAATGTGGATAGTAGGTGAAGGGTGGGATTTCAATCGGATCGGTCCATATGTAACGGAGGAGATAAGACTCGAGCTCGCAGCAGTAGTGGTGAACACAGTGAATGAAAATGCAGATCAGTTAGCATGGGGTTTGACGAAAAATGGAGAGTTCACGGTCAAGTCTGTGTATGAACTGACCACGCGTGATGATACTCCAAGGCCAAATATGGAAGACCTTTTCAAAAGCATGTGGCGGGTGGTGGCTCCGGAGAGGGTGAGAGTTTTCCTCTGGTTACTTGGACACCAAGCAATCATGACGAATGCTGAGAGATATAGACGGCACCTAAGTGGAACCGATGTGTGTCAAGTGTGTAAAGGAGGAATTGAGACGATCATACATGTACTTAGAGATTGCCCTGCGATGCGAGGGATTTGGGATCGGTTTGTTCCAGCAGAGAAGAGGCATGCCTTTTTTTCATTGCCATTATTCCAATGGCTCTATAAAAATTTGAGAGATAATGGAATTCGAAGCAGAGTGCCGTGGTCTACGATATTTGCGGTGGCTGTGTGGTGGGGATGGAAGTGGAGGTGTGGTGATGTTTTTGGTGAGAAGCGACTTTGGAGAGATAGAGTGGGGTTCTTAAGAAACTTGGCTAAGGAGGTAACACTAGCTAAGGAGAATGAAAAGAAGTCGAATAAGTCTGGACATAGAACAGAGATAATGGTGAGATGGATGCCTCCTCAAGTTGGGTGGATGAAGCTGAACACAGACGGGGCGTCTACTGGAAACCCGGGACCGGCAACTGCAGGTGGGGCGTTAAGGAATGGAGATGGGGAATGGTGTGGTGGTTTTGTGTTAAACATAGGGAGGTGTGGAGCTACATTGGCAGAACTTTGGGGAGCTTATTATGGACTTGTTGTAGCTTGGGAGAAAGGGTTTAGGAGGCTGGAGTTAGAAGTTGATTCGAAGGTGGTGATGGAGTATCTTACGACAGGGATTGAAGTTACTCATCCTCTGTCTTTCCTGGTGCGATTGTGCCATGGCTTGTTGAAGAAGGACTGATTGGTCCATATTGTTCATGTGTATAGGGAAGCAAACCGCTTAGCTGACGGGTTAGCTCACCTTGCATTTTCTCTTCCGTTTGGTTTTCGTAGATTAGATGAGGCACCGCCTGAGGTTGCTGTTTTGTTGCTAGAGGATATTGTTGGACCTTCTAGGCCACGGCTAGCTTATTTGTAAGTTTGAAGTTTGTTCTGAAATAAAAGTTGGGAGTTTTCTCCCAATTTCCTACCAAAAAAAAAAATTATTTTGTCTATTTTTTTTTCTCTTTATCCTTTGTATTTCTGAAAACTAATGAAATAAATAATTTTGTGAATCAAAAAAATTATTAAAAATATAAACAATTAATAAAACATCCATATACACAATTTAGAAAATTTGTTCTGTTCAAAAATTTGATAAACATTTTTTTAAATACGTTTTACTAAAAGTATAATGTGTTTTTTACGAAAAATGATATAATAGAAAACAATTTCTAAAATAAACACGCTAATCTACTTCTTTTAGAACGTCCATTCTACTATTTACTAAATCTCTATAATATTATTTGAGAAATCAGTTTCTTATGTATCGTACTCACGTTAATTCGGTGGTTGATTACGATGACACCATTAATGAATTGAAAATATTACATATAAATACTATATTAAAACTGATTTGCCTTTTTAAAATAATTTCTGTTAGTTAGAAGTTTCTCTTTTAGTTAATATATAATTAAAAACATTTATAAATTAAAACGAAATTACAATAAAATAATACATTTATATATAACATGATTTCATAGAAAAAGAAAGTTAACAAAAACAATTTTAATATTAAGAAAAATAAACATTTCCTTTAAACATAATCTTAAGCAATATAAATATATTTTCAAAGTAATAAAAATATTTTCCTTATATCTATGTATTTTCTCAGATGATTACATAAAAGTTAATTAGATAAACCAACATACCTTAGTTGAATAATAATATTTTATAATTAGTATTACTGAAATGGTTTATTCATTATTATAATATTTGTCGACTAATAATATTTTATAATTAAAACAAAACTAAAAGCTTCTATAAAAACATTTTAATTATATAAAATATTTTTTCAAGAAAAAAAAATAAAAACACCGGTATTTATTTTTAAAACGTAAATGATAATTTTATGAAAACTAATTTTACCATAAGCATAGTTTGAACAAATAATTACAAAAATATTTTTAAATAACATAATCATAGATATTTTAATGAACTAAACATATTATAATTTTCACAATTAAAAATATTTTTTATTTAATATTTAGTTTGCTTATTATTTGTTTCCCCTTATGGTGTACAATCCAATATACCTATAATTAAAATATATAAGAAAATCTGAATTATTATATTTAAGATCATTTAGAATAATTTTTATTGCTAACTATATATATTTACTAGGTGATTTTCCCGTGCTCATGTACGGGTATAAATATTTATAAAATAAATATACTAGAAATAGGCATATTTATTCATCTGTTCAAAAATAATTTATATGTATAAATATATTTAGTATTTATACATGTAAACAATATCTGACTAGATTAATGATTCACCTATACTACAAGAAAACATATTATTTACCAGGGCGCTTTTCGTTGTAAATTCGTTGTAAAAGGGGGATTACGACGAATTTACCTCGAAAAGGGTTTCGTTGTTAATCGTCCGTCGTAAAGGAAGATTCGTCGTAAATGCCACGTAAGGTTTACGAGTAAATGAATTCGTCGTAAACGAGAAGGAAAGCTTTCGTCGTAATGTCCACGTAAACACTCGTTGTAACTAACTCGTAAACTTTCGATGTAAAATACACATAAATATTTGATGTAAATTCGTTGTAAAATTTACGACGACTTTACATCTCCGTCGTTGTAAACTCGATGTAATTGTTTACATCGTATTTACGACTTCTTCGATGTAAATTCGTTGTAAACTTTACGATGAATTTACATCGTTTGTTTATGTATTATATTAATTTCATTTATTATTTGATTTTTATTTATAATAAAATTGGAAATTATAAAAATTAAAATTTCAAATAATAAAAAAACAATTGTTTAGAAAATAAATATTTCATAAATAAAATTTAAGTTTTAATATTTTACAAAACGAAATTATAAAAATAAAAAACTACGGAAGCGATACATCATCAAAGTAGCCGGTCCCGCTCGGTCCCGCTCCCACTAGATCGGTAGATTCGGGATCCCGTTGTTGCATCCCGAGAGCTTCTCGTCTGGCCGCCAATGCTCTCTGCATGGTCGGGTTCCCCATCGCCATAATATCCAACAGGTTCTCGAGAGAGTCTAAACGCTCCTGTTGGGTATCCAATCGAGCCTGCATCTGAGAAGTCTCTTGGGCCCGTCTCGAAGAGTATGACGAAGTCGCCCTTGCGACTTCGTTAACAGAACCGATTCCCACCGTCCGGCCCTTCTTTCTTGGAACGACCTACAAAAAATAATATTAAATAGTTAATATTGTTGAAATAGTAAAATTAATTTAAACTAACTTTTAAATTTTACCTCCTCGAAGATCCTGTCGACCTCTTCCGTCGTCTCCCGCTCATCAACCCGAGCAGCCACAGTGTTGAAGAGCTTCTCGGATGCAGGATCAACAAAAGTCCCGTCCGGTTTGGCGTGAGTCATCTTGAAGAGGTCAGACAAAGATGGCATGACTCCGGTCTTCTCAAACTACAAAAAACAATAATAAAATATTAAATATTGAAATTCAAATTTATTAATAAAATAAATATTACAACTAAAACTTACAGCTTCGAGACGGATCCCGGCATGAGGTTTTTGCTCGGTGGTATGAACCATAGGAAAATTCCCTTCTTTATCCTTGGTCCTAAGGGAAGCGGAGCAGGAGTTGGCCTTCCGGATTGAGCCGTAGATCTCCCACTTATCCTTCCAATCCGAAACCGTGTTGGTAAGGCGAGTCTTCGCCTTTGCCTCGAATTCCTTCTTCACCATTTCGGTGATTCCTAAGGACCAGTGCCACTTTTGCTGAAACAAACAAAATTATGAAACCATTAATAATTAATAATTAATAATTAATAAAAATAATAAAATTAAATATTAAAAAGAAAATTGAAAAATTACCGCAAACTGTTTAAACCAAGTGGTCTTGACGTGATCTGGAGTCAAGCTCCAGTTTGGATAAGCTCCGTCTAAGTATCCCTTCATCGTCTTTGAAACACTCCGGGAAACACGGTTGTTGGCCCCAAACCTGCAAATTGAACCAACTTGTTAATAAAAAATATAAAAATGATTTGAAATTTTTAAATTATAAATGTACTTACCAATAAGTACCCGACGGTCTATCGGGATCCAAAACGTTCATACCCTCCCGTCCAGGCGCGGAAAGCAAATCCTCCACCGTATATCTTGCGTATGGTGCATGAGGAGGCACCCGCAAGTCTGGATGAACATCTGCCCCTGGGATGGGCTCCTGCGGAGCTGCTGGTGGAGGAGGTGGAGTTATCTGAGGTGCGGGAGGAGGAGGACTCCAAACTCTCTGAGACGTTTGAGAGTCCGGAACGGCATCAGAAGATGCTCGGCCGCCGGAAGAAGACGTCATGGCACCGTCGCCAAACATCTCATCATAAGTCGGTGGTGGTTTTTTCCTAGGAGCCATGATCTACATTATTTTTTAAAAAATTAATTAAAAATCACAACACTATTAATTAATTATTTTTAAAAAAGATTCCCTATACTAACCACCTAAACTAATTCCCTAAACTAATTCTCTAAACTAATTCCCTATACTAACCACCTAAACTAATTATAAAAAAAAACTAACTAGAGAGAGAGAGAGAGAGAGAAGTTACCTTAGAGAGAGAGAGAGGTTTGTGAGGAATGAACGGGGAAGCCTCGTTCAGAGGCGTTGCATATATATAGAAAACACATTCCTCGTAAATTCGTCGTAAATTTACGAGGAATATACCAGGCCCGCGTTTTTGGGTTTACGACGAAAGTACCAGGCCCGCGTTTTTTGGTTTACGAAGAAAGTACCAGGCCCGTGTTTCAGTTTACGACGAATTTACGAGGACACGTGCTTTCGGGAATTACGACGAAAGTATCAGGCCCGCGTTTTTTTGTTTACGACGTGTTTACAACGTCTGTATGAAACCACAAATCAAATCCCTAAACTCCGATTCATGGTTTACAACGAAGTTACGACGAACCTAACTTTTACGAGGAAAGTACCAGGCCCGCGTTTTTTTACAACGAAATTACAACGAAATATGTGAAACCCCGAAAATCAAAATCCCTAAACCCCAAACTTACATATCTATACTATCATATCTTTTACACATTCAACCTCTTTTTCTAACTGAAACCATAAACTCCTATTTTGTTTTTTAAATGCATATTATATAAAATAGAATTTGATACACATATGAAAATAAGATCTTCTAATAAAAATCAACATTTGTTACATATTTTACATCATGAAGAATCGTTTGAGTTCTCATCAACATAACTACAATGATCATCATCGCTTCTATCCAACTCATCTTCACGTGCTTCATCCGTCACATCTTCGGGAAGATCTTCATATTGACGGTTATCCGGGTCGATCAAAAGAATTTCATCAGTTTGTTGATCAGGTACCTCAACTTCATTGATTGCATCTTCTTCTTGCAAAGGTGGTTCTTCTCCAGCAACAATCCATCCACGAGGTGTAATTTTGATAGCAGTTAACCAATTTATCCCGGAACTTCGAAGGCGAGGGTATGGAAGGAAGCTAACTTGTTCGGCTTGGGAAGCTAAGATGAAAGGCTCGAATTTGTTATATCTTCTCCCAGAATGGATATCCACAACACCAAATTTGTTAAACCGAACACCACGGTTCTCCACGGGGTCGAACCACTCGCATTTGAAGAGGACACATTTTAGCTTCAACAACCCTGGAAATTCCACTTCAATAATCTCTTGCAAGATCCCGTAAAAGTCTGTTTCACCTTTCACACATATTCCGTAGTTGCTTGTTGCCCGATGTCTCCCATACTCATATGTATGAAAAGTGAAACCTCGTGTGAAGTACATAGATGATGTGGTGACCTTTGCTACTGGACCTTGGATCAAATCATGTAACCATACAGGATAATATGGATCATCATAATCAACCTACAAATTAATACATCACTGTTAGAATTTTACATTATCAATAATAGTACCAAAGATTACTTAATATGTAATATTACCTGTCCTTTTAACCACTTGACAAAGTGCTTATCTTTCCTTGCATCCACCTCGGTTGCGGATATTCCTGGTATTGCTTCTTCAACTTGAGATACAAACAAGCTGCAAATTAAACAAATGCATCATATCATATAATTAATTAACATCATATCATATAATACACACGAATATTATTTACCTTTCAAAAGAACGCGTCACAGCATCCTCACAGTTGAGCAGAATATAAGTGTGGGCACTATGCTTATCCTCATCACTGGACCACCATACTTCTCTCAGTTTACCACCAAACCGTCCAATTTGGCAGAAAATGTCAGGAACACCGTCTACTGCATAAGATTGCGGTACTCCACCATCATCATATCTTCTAGGAACTATTTTCCTCGTATGAACTGTTGAAGCAAAGTAGTATGATGTGAAGTTAGATGTTTCTGCTGTCAAACTTCCAACCATAATCGAACCTTCCACCTTTGCAAGATTTCTTGCTTTCCCCTTCAAATGTTTCATAGAGCGCTCATATGGATACATCCATCCGTTGTGAACAGGTCCGCGAAGTAATGCTTCGTACGGGAGGTGGACAACTAGATGTTCCATGATGTCAAAAAATGATGGAGGAAATATCTTCTCTAGGTTGCACACTATGATCGGGATGTTCTCATGAAGTTGTTCGATGACTTCTTCCTTGAACGTACGTGTGCTAAGGTCTCTGAAGAAAGCTCTGATCGCTGTATATTGCAAATATAACCCAAATTAGTAATATTTCATAATATATATATATATATATATATATATATATATATATATTATTAATTAATATTTACCTGCAAGTGCTTCATGTACATTTGTTGGAAGGAACTCAGCAAAAGCGAATGGAAATAGTCGTTGCATAAATACATGACAATCATGACTCTTCATTCCTGAGAACTTTTGACCTCGTTCAACACATCTTGACAGATTTGAAACGTAACCATCAGGAAACTTCACTTCTGATGCAACCCAGTCAAACAAAGTTGACTTCGTTTCTGATGACAATCGAAAGATGGGAACATGAACATTTCCATTGCTCTTGATATGTAACTCACTTCTTGAGCAAATATCGGGTATGTCCATCCTTGACTTTTTGTTATCTTTTGTCTTCTCTGGGACGTTCAGTATTGTATTCATGATGTTGTCAAAAAAGTTATTCTCTATATGCATCACATCCAGGTTGTGGCGTAAAAGAAGATCTTTCCAGTAAGGTAGCTCCCAAAATATACTTTTCTTATGCCAATTGTGAGATACCCCATACCCATCAGGCATATTTCCAGGAACATGCCAGTTTCCTCCTTTCTTCACAGTTTTATGAGCTCCGTAATAATCAATGTCCTCCTCGATCTGCTGGCCTGTGAGATATGGAGGAGGACTGTCTCTCACAACTTTGTTTTTCCTAAACAATGTCTTATTTCTAATGTAGGGATGGGCAATGGGAAGAAATCGACGATGACAATCAAACCAACAACTCTTTCTACCATTCTTCAGTTGAAAAGCATCCGTAGATCCATAACAATATGGACAAGATAACCTTCCATGAGTTGTCCAGCCAGACAACATTCCATAGGAAAGTCACTTATCGTCCACAGCAGAACTGCTCGCATCGTAAAATTGGTTTTCGTGGAACAATCATAAGTTCTTACCCCTTCTGACCACAACTCCTTTAGCTCATGTATCAGTGGTTGAAGAAATACATCCAACGACCGTTTTGGATGCTTCGGCCCAGGGATTAATATGGTCAAGAATAGAAATTCTTGTTCCATGCACATGTCCGGCGGCAGGTTGTACGGCGTAAGAATAACTGGTCACAAAGAATACTGTCTCCCAGACATACCAAATGGACTAAATCCATCGGTGCATAACCCAAGATAGACATTCCGAATATTTTCAGCGAAATCTGGGTATACCTTGTTGAAATGTTTCCACGCTCTTGCATCTGATGGGTGAGCGACCTCGCCATCCTTCTGGACATGTTCAGCATGCCACCTCATCCATGCAGCAGTCCTCTCCGATTGGTATAATCTTTTTAACCTGTCTTTAATGGGTAGGTACCACATCCTTTGGTACGGTACCCTATTCCTCCCACGTCCTTGCGGCTTGAATCGTGGTTTCTTGCAGAATCGACACTCTTCTAACTTCTCATCATCCTTCCAGTAGATCATGAAGTTGTCGATGCAAACATCTATCATCTCCGAAGGCAACCCAAGACTATAAACCAATTTCTGAATCTCATAATAAGATTCAGCTGACACGTTGTCTTCTGGCAAATACTCTTTGAACAACTCCGCCCAAGCATCCATGCAATTCTCAGTTAAATTATGATCCGTTTTAATGTTCATCATACTAGCTGCTAGAGACAATTTAGAGAGACCTTCTCTACAACCATTGTAGATTGGTTGATTTGCAGCATCTAACATTTCATAAAACCTTTTTGCATCCAAATTAGGTTCTTCTACATTTCTAGTTTCATGAGCTATTGTTGTAGTTGTTTCTAAAAATGCATCAGTAATCATGTCTTGAACCCTATCATGATCTACCATCTGCTCCTCCTGATGATAACTAGATTCATTATGCAAATGATTCGGTTCTTCACTATTACCAGCATCTTCAAAATTATTACTACTACTAGCTTCATTTCCGCCATAACCCTCCCCATGTTGATACCAAATATAATATTGTGGTGTAAATCCTCTGTTTAGTAAGTGCTTCCATACAGTTTCACTACGAGCAAATTTTGAATTCTTGCATTTCCGACAAGGGCAGAACATCTTACCGCTTTCCTGCGTGATCGGTGTACAGCCCGCCTGGTGCATGAATGTCTCTAGCCCGCTTAGAAATGCATCCGTCACTCTACCGAAATCATCTTTATGCGAATACATCCAACTTCGTAACTCGTAAATATTGAAGCCATCAGCCATTTGTTTTTCTTTTTTCTGGTTTTTTTCTTTGATTTCGTTTGTGTGTTATTTGAATTGAGAAATGATCATATATATATACGATTTTCGTAATTGGTAGGTGAAGGTATAACATGGATTTTACAACGAAAAGCTTTACTATGGTTTTACATCGTTTTTACATCTTATTTACAACGAATTTACAACGAAGTTAGTTTATTTAAACCCCACTATATACACGTTTCCACCAAAAAAAACGGTAACATGATTCGTCGTAAGTCACTCGTAAATTTACAATGATTTTACAACGAAGTTAGTTACTTTAAACCACACTATATGCACGTTTCCACCAAAAGTAACGGTTACATGATTCGTCGTAAATCACTCGTATATTTACAATGAATTTACCACGAATTGGGCTTTCCACGTAAAAGCCTCGTCAAATTACATTGGGTTTACGACGAAAGGTTTCGTTGTAACTTTACAACTCGTTTACGACGAATATTTATTTCTTCGTAACGTCGTCGTAAACACCACGTAAATTTACGAGGAAATAATTTCCTCGTAACGTGTCGTTGTTATAGACGCGTTTCTTGTAGTTCTATTTAAAATATTTAACATGTAAACAATTTGTATTAATTTGTATTAAATATTTATATGTCCATATTACAAATATTTATATATTAACCTGAACTAAATAAATATTTAGTTCAGGTTAGCTTCACTATTGAAATTAATATTTATCAAAAATTTATGTGCTCTTGCCTGAAACACACCAAATGCTCCCGATGTTATCATTTTATAATCTAGGTGATTTTCCCAAACTCATGCATGAAAATAAATATTAATAAAGTAAATAAATTATAATAATTTATGAATTTTGTTTTTAATTATTCTGTTATTTATATTGTAATCAATATGCATGGTTTATTTTAAATAACATTATGTGATTTTAGTTAGACGCATAATATTGGATATATAATATCTCGACAGTTTAGTTATTATTTGGATATATTAGATAACATTTACTTTTTTGATTCAGCAAAGATATCCCTATATACTAAAGCACAAGTCACTTTTCCAATAAAAATCTGACAAGTGGAAATTTTTTAGAAAATTAAAACTGCAAAATACAATAAAAGGCTGACATGGACAAAGCAAGAAGGAATCGTTCACGGATGATTCCTAAATAATAGCATGGTTGGCATATATTGAAGTAATTATCTGTGTCAATATATTATTTTCTGCACTTTTTTTACAACATTATTTTCTGCATAATATCGTCAGATTGGTTGCTATATCTTTTTTTCTGGAGTCTAAATATAAGCTAACAATTTCCTAATTTTTCTCATTCAAGTTTTAAGCTACATTGATTTAAATATTTACCAATTTTCTTCATCTCATATAAATTAATCTACTCTCTTTCAGTTATTTCTAAAATCAGATAATACTTTAACATTTAAAATCTCTTATACTCATCTGTCTTCATCAACAACTGTCAATATTCAAAGATGAGATTTTTCAAATTGATTCGAGTCAAATCCTTACATGTGGGAATTAAAAAAAAAAAAAAGCAAAACAAGTTTTTATTCATCAAAATATGGAAGTTACAAAATTTCAAATAACCAACCTTTTCTAAATTCATTATACACGAATCATGTGAAGCAATACTTTTTATTATTATTAACTATGAATCAGTTATCTATATGTCAATATATTTTTGTTCAGCATAATGTAGTCAGATTTGGAAAAAATTAAATGCATCATTAATACAGTTTTTAGAAAAAACTGTTTCTCACTCGAAGACACATGATATTTCACCATTTTCACTTATTCTAGAACCACGATCTCCACTTCTTTTATATAAACTGTTTTTCAGTTATAGCCTAAATTCAATTTATCAACAATCTTTACGTGCTTCATCAAAAGTTACATCTCTTTACAATATTCAGTTGTTCAAACGAAGCAAAACAGGTGATCCTTCTTCTCTAATTTTTTTTTCAGCTTTATCTTGATAGATTTCTTTACATCTTCTTTCGTCATTGGCTAGACTAATACATGTTTTTTATGCCGGTCGAGTTTAAGATTGTGCAGGGAAGAAACTGATACTGATACAGTAGTTTTGGAGTTCATATAAAACTTATTCTGCAAAATCAGAGTATAAAATATAGTATAAATATGTATTGTTCAGTTTTGAATTTATTTTAATTTTCTGCAGAATGTATGAAAAGTGCAAAGCTAATGTTGAAGGCCTATCAAAGCTGATGCTGATTTGGAGGAGGCATAACAAATGGAGATGCAAAAGATTTGACCATTGAGAATTTCAGGTGAATTTTTTTTTTACTTTGTGTTAATGTAAGATAAGCAAGCTACGCTATGTAGAACACACAGTAGTACAGGGTTATTCAATTCCAAGAAATACGACTATATTTATTCTTTTAAAAGCTTTTACAAGTTCTCCTTAAAAGCAATAAATCAAACAAGCTCAAGACAAACCTCGACTTGTTTGCTAGTCAACTCGTTCAGAGATCTAAGACAGACTCTGAACCACCTAAGCCCTTAACCCCTAGATGCTTTGCTTCTCCTTATTAGGACGTACAAAACTCTCTATTGCTAAAAGCTCTCCCTGTGTGTTAACCGGCAACACAGTGCCAACGCTTCCTTTATATATCTTTGAGGAAGCCCTAGATCTAATCTATCTACCCAATGGAAACTTTCCATTTCTTCTACTTCAGCGAGTAAGCCAATCTTCCTTTTCTCTTTAAATTGATTGCTTCTTCTTCAAGTCTTCCTTTAATGTCCCTCTTCATTAAATCTTCTTTTAATGCATCGGTCTTGATACGTGCTTCTCACGAACCGCCTCTCTGATGTAGTAGTTCATGAACTACTTCAGCTCTGCTACAGCATCGTCTTCCCATACACCTTCAATCTCCCCCTTTTTAATTCGTCGTCTCACAAGTACCTGAGATAGAAGACAAGAACAACCCACGCATAACAGCACCAGTATATATGTCTAAACGTTAATTCAACCAACTCAAGACAATTAAGAACATACTTATATTATCCTAAAAACGGGTTCAAGCAAATTAATACATAATATCAAAAGATAGCATATGCAAATGCTCCCCCATAATCTTAGCCAGTCTGAAAACATGGATAACAAGGAATTGCAACAAGTGGTGCAATTGAAATAACATAGACATAAAAACAAAGCAACAGAACATAGCTCCCCCACAATCTTGGTCTTCTACATCCTAGTCTTCTTCTTCTCCCCCTGCTCGTGTGCACACGGATTAAAAACACCAAGAAAAAATACCTCACATATTTATAGGGAGAGGGATACTAACCTGCTACAGCGCTCTGAAGATCCTGAACTATCTCAGCTAGCGCTTGAAGGGCTCGGGTTGTGTCCTGTAGTGCCACTTGCAAATCAACACGGCTGAGTGGTCCTTGAGGGATGGCAACTGATCCAAGTTCATAAAGAGATACACGACGTGGTGCGGTCCTGGAGCTTGGTGTAGCAGTTCGTGGAGCAGGAATCGGAGCAGGAGATGACTGACGGGTTGTCCTGGCAGAGCTTCTTTTTGGTTCAGCTTTAGATGGTCCCTTTCCTTTAGCTAGTCTCTGCTCACAGATCTCACCCACTCGTTTATCCTTCTTGTAAGGAACCGGACGTTGAAGTTTGTCATTGGGGTAAGATGGAACTGCATGCTGGCTTTGGAGAAGTGCCATGATCAAGCGAGGGAAGATCAACCAACGTGCATCATTGACCTGAGTCACTCCAAGATTGAGAATCTGTCTGAACATCATCTTACCCAAATCAACACGGACTCCATGAGCCATCTTGTAGATCAGCCTTGCCCTCTCAAGTGAGACATACGTCTTGTGAGTAGAGGGAATCCAGTTGTATGCAGCTATGATCATCAAGGCACCGTAGCACGGAGTAAGATCTGCTGTAGTGAGACCTTCCCATTCTGTCCTTGTATCTCCGGTGATGAATGAAGCCAACTCAGTTACTGAGATATCATCCAAAGTTGCGTCTTCCTCCTCTTCTTCCTCAGTAAGTGGTTCCCAATCTATGGCATTGTTGATGAGCGCAGGTGAAAACTTGTACTCTTGTCCTCTCACAGAGACAACCACTTCATCAACATCTGCTTCAGCTTTAGTACTTGGCAGACCTGCATAGAACTCAGCTACAACTTCCTCAACATACATTGCAAGACTCGAGACAGTTGATTCCATAGACCCTTTCTTAATAACCGACAAGTACCCCCACTGATCAGCTTCCTTCATATCTACCGAACGCTCAGCAAGTACTTTACGCTTAAGGAACTGATCATACCTTTTCTTGATGAGAGGAGGCATTGGTTCAGCACTTTTGTCACCAGACCTCCTTGATCTCAACCTAGGTGAGGCTCATGCTTCCTTAGCCAAATATGGAGAGTTGGCCGCATCTCCTGGTGTAAGAAACTGAGATTGGGTTGGTGTACTAGACTCCCCTGTCTTTCTCTGCTTCCCAGAACGCAACCCTAATCGCTTCAGCACCCGTTTCTTCCTCCTTTCCTTCTGTGAAGCTTCATCTGATTCAGAACCCACAGTCACAGCATCATCCTTGGTTCATCGTCCACTTTCATAGCTGATTCAGACTCAGCTTCACTGAGCTCTTTCTCAGTTTCAATGATCGCCAGAGGTAGAGCAGATTCATCCTTCTCTTCCGGTGATTTATCAGTGACCGGAACATCTTGAATGGCAGCACTAGCGGATCCAATCTGCGGTTGCGGATCTGCTTCAGGGACCTTTGCCGATGGCTCCTCTCCAAGACCTGGAGTTCGTTCATCACTCTCCTCTGAAGGAGCTTTCTCATTAGCGGTATTAAACGAGTCAAGCTCCTCGGTGACCTCAGGAAGTGCATCGGAGACGGGCATAGTGTTTCTCGGTGGAGGCGATTCAGGTTCTCCATCAGTGAGTGACCTCCGACTTCCTCCAGCCTCTGCATGCTTCTCTTCCTTGGATGATTCGGCTTGTTGAGCTGATTTCTTTGCTTTTCCCATGATAGATGTCGGTTTCTGTGTGAGAATCGTGTGAGAGATGAGGAGAGGCTGCGAGATTGAGCTTCTTAAGCACGATGGAGATTTTCTAGGGCTTGTTCCCCACTACTTCCCTTAACGGAATAAAACTGAATCAACTTTTCTGATATTGCAGATCTGGTCCCTGACTTTTTATCCTCTCCTTTGTATACCTACAACATTTAATTTCTCTCATCCAAACACATAGGCATGAGACACATTCGTGAATTATTTCGTGTATCATCAGACTTTCAAGACAGTAATAAAACACGAGTCACAACTCACAATTGGCTGAATCAAGATTAAAGCATTAGATCAGTTCAGTTCAGTTACCATTTGTGTGAAGTGCTTCACAAGTTGCCTCAGTGCTTGATTCAAGCTGCACATATAACTCTTCCTAGATCTTATATTCTGGTGCAGCCGATTGTCTTTTTATAGCTAGCTTTCACATTGATATGCCTTCATCAATGCTGCCGGTTTTCATTCTTTATTCTCGTGCTGTGAAACCCCTGTTGTTTCCCATCATGAATCTATCAACCTTTTTTTTTTTTTTTTTTTTTTTTTTCTGAGCATCTTTCTGTATCATTGCTGGCTCTTTTTATTGAGAGGGGGGGGGGGCACAGATTGACGTGAAACCTGTACCATTACAACATTGACGGCATATCAAGCAGCTCTTTTCCACAGCGTTCTCGGGTTCCAAAACCAATCTGAATCATATGTACATCTCGAATCAGCACCTGCACTACTCTCTGCACAACTTGACTCAACAATCAAGGTTACACACACCAATTGCATTTCTTAATGTGATAAATCGATTAAATTCAAGAGATTTAGTGAATATATCAGCCAACTGCAAGTCAGTAACTACATGTTCGATTACTACCTGATTGTCTTCAACTAATTCTCTGATGAAGTGGTGCCTTATGTCAATGTGCTTCGTCCTTGAGTGTTGGACCGGATTCCTCGAGATATCAATTGCACTTTTGTTGTCACAATACACAAGAAAGGGACCCGATTGCATTCCATAATCAGCTGACATCTGCTTCATCCAGATAAGTTGTGAGCAACAGTTACCCATGGCAATATATTCTGCTTCCGCCGTAGAGAGTGATACAGAGTTCTGCTTCTTGCTCAGCCAAGAGATAAGATTGTTTCCAAGAAAGAAACATCCTCCACTGGTACTCTTTCTATCATCAGCACATCCTGCCCAATCAGCATCACAGTATCCCACCAAGTTCTTGTTGGAATTCTTCGAGTAATACATGCCCAAGCTCTCTGTTCCTTTGACGTACTTGATGATCCTCTTTACTGCATTCAGGTGTGATACCTTAGGCTTAGCTTGATATCGTGCACACACACCAACACTGAATGATAAGTCTGGTCGACTCGCAGTCAAGTACAACAGACTGCCAATCATCCCTCGATAGAGCTTGACATCCACATCTTCTCCTGCTTCATTTCGTGCCAGCTTCAGTGATGTACTCATGGGTGTCTTAGAAACTTTGGAGTTCTCCATACCAAATCGCTTTACCAAACTGTTAGCGTATGCACTCTGAGAGATGAAGACGTCTTTCTCTGATTGAGACACTTGAAGTCCAAGAAAGTACTTCAGTTCACCACACATGCTCATTTCAAACTCTTGAGTCATATTCTGAACAAACTCATCCACCAGCTTCTGTGACGTGCCTCCAAAGATAATGTCATCCACATAGATTTGAACAATGATTATCTCTTTTCCGACTTCCTTGAAGAACAGCGTCTTGTCTATACTCCCTCTGATGTACTCCGCTTCTAACAGAAACCTTGTGAGTCGTTCATACCATGCACGCGGTGCTTGCTTCAACCCATATAGTGCTTTCTTCAGTCGGTACACATAATCATGATGTACTGGGTCCTCAAATCCCTTTGGCTGCTCAACATAGACTTCCTCCTGAAGGACTCCATTGAGGAAGGCACTTTTCACATCCATTTGATGCACTTTGAAGTTCAGAATGCACGCCATTCCCAGAAACAACCTAATGGATTCCAATCTTGCAACTGGGGCAAAGGTTTCTTCAAAGTCTACTCCTTCAATCTGTGAGTATCCTTGAGCTACAAGCCTTGCCTTGTTACGAACTACTTCTCCATGCTCATCAGTCTTGTTCTTGAAAATCCACTTAGTGCCAACCACGTTTACTCCTTTAGGTCTAGCAACAAGTTCCCACACATCGTTCCTGCTGAACTGTTCAAGTTCTTCCTCCATTGCGACAATCCAATATTCATCACGTAGCGCTTCAGTGTGTGTCTTAGGTTCCATTGATGAGACGAAACATGCAAACTGTACCATTTCTTTAAAATTGATCACCTTTCCACGCGTTTTTCGTCCTTCTTCAATCCCTCCAATCACATCAGACTTCGAATGGTTGCGATGAACTTGCTGAATCACTGGTTGAGGTACTGTATCTGCGATAGGACCTTCCTCAATGACTTCAGTAGCAGCTACGGATGATCCACCTTCTTCCTCTTCATCTGATCCCATGTCATCACCTACAACCACAGACAAATCATCAAATACAACATTCACTGATTCTTTAATTGATTCTGTCCGCTTGTTGTAGACTCGATATGCTGAACTAGACTGTGCATAACCCAAAAAGAATCCTTCATCACTTCTTGAGTCAAACTTCCCAAGATAGTCCTTGTCATTTAGTATGTAGCACCTGCATCCAAAAACATGAAAGTAACTAAGATTAGGAGTTTTGCCTGTCCACATCTCATACGGTGTCTTTGTTGTCCCTTTTCTGACATACACACGGTTGATTGTGTAACACGCTGTGCTGAGTGCTTCAGCCCAGAACCTCTTGGCTATCTTATTACCATGCAGCATTGCTCTCCCCATTTCCTGTAGAGTTCTATTCTTCCGTTCAACAACTCCATTCTGCTGAGGTGTCCAAGGTGCTGCAAACTGGTGAGCTATTCCTCTTGATTCAAGAAAGGTAGTCATGGCTTCATTCTTGAACTCACCACCATGATCACTGCGAATCTTTTTGATTCCTCCCTTTTCATTTATGAGTTGAAGCGCCCAGATTTTGAAACTCTCAGACACTTCTGACTTCTCCCTGAGAAAACGAACCCAAGTGAACCTGGTGTAGTCATCTACTAGTACAAACACATATTTCTTTCCTCCAATACTCTCGGTTTGCATAGGTCCCATGAGATCCATGTGAACTAGATCCAATGGTGCCTTTGCCTGAACATCCGGTACCTTCTTGTGTTGTATCTTGACTTGCTTTCCCTCATTGCATGCACCACACACAATCTTGTCATCGATCTTGAGTTTGGGTACTCCTCGAACCAGGTCATTGCATACTAGATTCGTTAGATTCCTGAAGTTCATATGTCCCAAACGCCTATGCCATAGGTCAATATTCCCTTGAGCTGACAAGCACTTAACCTTCTTTTCCCACATGTAACAGTTATTGCCAGATCTCACACCTTGTAGCACTGTTACACCATGTTGATTTATTGCACGACAATCAATTGCTGAGAAACATACCGTAAGTCCGTCATCACATAGTTGACTCACGCTGATCAAGTTCGCCTTTAATCCTTTGACAAAGTAGACATTCACCAATATATTTTTCGTGTCGAAAAAGAGAAAATCATCGTAGCATTAATAAAGAAGATCTTACAAATATTTAAATTAAAATGTCTTTTACATATTTCACCTGTATTCAACCAAAACGTAACAATATCCAACAAAACAATATAATTAAACTAAACTATCTGAATGCTGAAAAAAAATTTCAAAAAAAAAAAACTATCTGAATGCAAAGCTCAACAGTTCAGACAGTAATGAAATGAAAATTGGTTCATTATATTTAACAAAGAAGAAAACTTATTCTTGAGAGGGAAATAAATTAGTAAAAAATACGCAACATAATTAGCAGATGAGACTAAAGGAAACACATGCATACAGTAGAACCAAACTTATACATGGAATAACTATATTTGGATAAATACCGTTACTCTCGAGTCAATGAAATAAAAATATAGACAACAAAGCTCACTTAGTTTCACAAACTCAATCTTCGGGTTTAGATATGGCTGTCCAAGTTTTGATACTTGTTGAGACATCTATGAATTACATATTGTAATTACATATCAAAGTATTAGTATTTTGTAATAGTATAGTCATATTGATCAATCATATGATTATGTGTAGTACCTTGGAGAAGTTTGGGGCGGTAGATTCATGTTGACCATTGATGGGGCGAGATGGATTGTTTCTTACCGATCGACCGTAGGGTTTGGCTTCTTCTCGCCTCTCTTCCTTGACATAGTCAAAAATGTATATGTAACCCATGTTCAGATCCCCTGAACCCACTGATCCTGGAAATGATGGAATCATCATACTTCCATAACATATATATAAGCCAATGAAGTCATTGATATCCCTTTTATATTTTGATATATTTAAACAAATGAAAAAAACAATCTTGGTATAGTTGTCATAACCTTTCGTTGCTGACACCTCAACGCTTGATTTAGGCTGTGTGGGACGAGGAGGAGCTTGTGGCTGCCGCTGGTTTCCAGATCCGTTTCACCTCCATAACCTCCATATAGTCCGCCTCTGACTCCGTATAGTTAATCTACAGGAGGAGCTCCGACTTTGTTTCCCTCGATTGGTGGAGGAACTCTTGGCGTGACCTCCCTGACAGGTTTTGGATCCATAGAGCAGGCCTTGCATAATCTTCGGTTACAAAACGCGGAGTTACTGCGAAAAATCATTCGACACGCCAGGGACAAAGGAAGGAAGGTGGCACGTGTCTGAATTAGGAACACCTTTCATTGATGTTTACCCTAACTCACACTTTAATGGGCCACAAAAGAATAGAAAACGAAAAAGCCAGTCCAAAAAACAGAAACGCAGTCGAGAAATGAAAAGTAACAAAATGAGAAGTTAAGGTGATGCCACGTGTTATTATTTCCCCCAAAGAGAAAAAAAGGCAACTTTATTATATAAAGATATGAATGTCATTTACAAAAAAAAACCAGAAAAAACAAAAACAAACCATCGTCTCTGGTTTTTCGGCCGGCGTTGACTTTGATGCCAATTATACTCTTTCTCGTTCTTTTATAGTTTTCAGTTCTCAAACTAACAAATCCTAAAGAGACTTTTATAAGACTACTAGATCCGTCCTTTAATTTTTTGTTTTAATTTAATTTTCATATTTGTGTTTTCTTTGTGTATAAATGTAATCAAAATATATTTTATTAAATAATAGTAACTTAAAGATTAATCTGGTATACGCTCGGTTAGGACTAGATTGTTGGTCGAATCCGTCAACCCAGATTTCAGTTTTTTTTTGATAAAAAAAATATGACCAGCACAATCCGCAAACAAATAGTTTGTACGGGAACTCGTCCCATTTAATTTTGTGGTTATCCGCGGGTTATAATTTTTTAAAAAATAATTATTTAATTTAATTATTATAAAAATATAAAAATATATTTATAATAAAAAAATTATATATTTTAAAGATTTAAAATTGTTTTTCAGAATTATTATATTTTAAAAAAGTGTTTACTTTTCTTTTTATTTTTATTTTTAAATACTTTTCGGGTCGGCGGGTACCATCAATCCAAAATCTACCAACCCGCACCCACCTCGAATAAAATACTCATAACCTGCATCCGCAAATCGATTTTTTTTTCAAATAGTTGAACCAAATTTATGATCCGCTCTTAAAAGGATGGATATATTTTTATATATTTTTTAAGAAATATAAGTTTTATAAAATCCAGGCTGTAACCAATTATATCTCTGAATATTTAATTTTTTCTAGGATATTTTTAATTTTCTCTCACATTTCTGAACCTATAAATATAGCTGCAAAAATATACAAAATTCGACATTGAGATTAGTATGATAAGGAGTTCGATATAGATATGCCTTTAAAATAGGAGTTTTTTTTTTGACGGCAAACGGCTATTCTATTACTCAAGCTTGAGGTGGTCTGGGTAACCAGACCGGAATAGAACAACCAACAAAATGTAACTTCCTATTGAAGGATCTAGCTGTCTTAGCTAAAAAATCTGAAATCTGATTACGCGCTCTTGGAACATAAGAAATCTTGAAGTCCGGGAAGCATATGAGCAGTGTCTCTATCCTCTCCAATTCCGTAGCAAAACTTGGCCAAGCCTGAGGTTCCTTGATCATTGCGATCAAATCTTTACAGTCTGTTCCGAAGTACTGGCATGTTGAATATTGAAGCATGTTCTCCATCGCCCATCTCAATGCTTCCACTTCTGAGTGCAGAGCTGATTCTCTTCTGGGGAAGTTGTGTGAACCCATGAGTTGCGTGTTTCCCCCACTGTCCAACCAGACCCATCCACATCCACTATATTGAGCAAGCGCTGTCCATGATCCATCCAGTAAGCAAACATTGCCCAAGCTTATGACTTGGGGTTCCTGTACATTACTCTCTTGTACTACTGGCGGTATCACATTGGCATTAAACCAAGCTTGACACTCACTTTCAGCATATCGGACTAGTTCCAGTGGATCTCTGTCTATGCCCCTAAAGAGTTTGTCATTTCGAGCCTTTCAAATGTACCAAATTAGCTAGGGATAAGGATCCCTGTCGAGCTCTGGTTCAAGTGAACCATCTTTTTCCCAGAAGAGATAGTTCATATTTGTGTAGATACTTGGTGCTGGAAAAACGCCAGGATTAGTCGGAGTCGATGAATGTAGCCAAACTTGTAGAGCAGGTGGGCATTCGAAAATCGCATGTGTTACTGACTCCTCTGGATCACCACATCTCGGGCAGTAATTATCACATCTCATATTCCTCCTTGTTAGATTTCTCGTTACTGCCACATGACCAGTCAACAATTGCCATAAAAAATGGCAGATTTTCTTTGGCGCCTTTATCTTCCAAGCAAAGGCTTGAAGTTTTGTAATACTTGGCTCTACCATTTGCTTTTCAGCAGCATCCTTCAATAAGTTTTGAGCAACCCAATATCCAGACTTGACCGTGTATTGTCCATGTCGTGTGAAGTTCCAGCAAAACGTGTCAGGTCTATGAGTTGTGCTTACAGCTAAGCTCCTTATAAGGGGTATGTCATCAGGTCTGACATATTGTCCTAGTAGATTGACATCCCATTCCTTCAACTCCTGGTTTATAAGATCACTCACTCTCATGTTTGGATTCATAACTGGTGCTATGGGTATAGCTGGTCTAGCTGGATTCAATGGAATCCAGGGGTCCTCCCACACCTTAACCTCGTAGTCAGAGTGTATTTTCTGTCTTATCCCCAGCAACAAAAGCTCCCTCGCAGCAGAGATACTAGTCCAGACATAAGAAGGACTACTTACATAATTTACTCGTAAAGGCGAGCTTAGTCTGTAGTATCTTCTTCTTAAGACACGAGCTACCAGAGAATCCGGATTTTGTGTTAGCCTCCATAATTGTTTCGCTAAAAGTGCCAAGTTGAACTCATGAATCAATCGAAAACCAATCCCTCCTTCTTCTCTGGGTAGACAGACTTTCTCCCATTTCGACCAGTGTATTCCTCTCTTAGGGGGATTCGAGCTCCACCAGAATTGAGCAATAGCACTAGCAAGGTTTTCACATATCTCCAATGGGAGCAGGAAAGTAGACATAACATACGTCGGGAGAGCCAGCAGAATGGACTTAATCAACACCTCCTTTCCACCTTTCGAGAGCCAGCGCCCTGTCCAGCCATTCACTCTATGCATTAGTTTATCTTTTAAGAATGCAAAGAGCTTGCATTTTGAGCCACTAATATCTTCTGGAATGCCCAAATAAGTTCCCATTCCTCCATCATTATGTATTCCAATAACATCTTTGATCTCTTGCCTTGTGGTTGCGTTGATCCTCTTACCAAAGAGTATGGAAGATTTGTCAAAGTTAATACATTGACCTGAAGCTCTACCATAGATCCTGATCACTTTCACTACTTCTTCACATTCACGGGGCTCCGCCTTACAAAAGAAAAGGCTATCATCAGCAAATAACAGGTGGGATACCGATGGACACGCGCGGGTAACGCGCATCAATGTTATCTTTCCCTGGTTCTTTGCGTGATTAAGAAGACTAACGAGCGCTTCCGTGCATAGAATAAAAATGAAAGGAGATAAAGGATCTCCTTGGCGTATCCTCTTGGTTGCCCATTCATAAGGACTTTGTATTGTACAGATGTGATGCATCTCATTATCCATGTGATCCAAGTTTCAGAGAAACCCATCTTCCTCATCACAGCTTCAATAAATGACCACTCCATCCTATCATAGGCTTTACTCATATCTGTCTTATTAATAGCCATTCGCTTGTTGCGTCCGCTAGGCTTTGTCCTGAGAGCATGAAACATCTCTTGGGCAACCATAATACTAGAGGCGGAGCCCCGCGCAAGCGCGGGGATGTTAGCAAAACTGTAGTTTGTGGGATTTCAAATGGTCGATGGTGGTGGTGTGTAGAGTTAGAATAGAGATGTAAAGGTTGGAAAAATGTAAGGAGTTGTTTGAGAATAAGAGGTTTGTTTGTACTTGTCTTATTTATTACAATCCTTGTTTTTTTCTCTGTACTTGGTACATCATGTTCTTTCTCAGAATATTACACATATAATGCATTTCATTATAGAGTCCAGTTCCTTGCTTGACTTGATAAGGCCTTTTTTTGTCAAAGATTCTTTCAATTTCATAAATTGCCACCAAGCAATTACATCAATACAGAGACTCTGCTGCAAGTTCAGAAACAGAGACAACCACAAAACACCCCCAGCTAGCCTTGAAGCCAAGACCCTATCACCCATCAACCCAAAAATTGCAGGTTACAAAATTTCATTAACAAAGAACTCAAATAAGCAGGAGGGCGACGAACAAATTCACTCTTTGAGCAATGAAAAATGCCCATGTGCTTTTTGGTCACTGCTTTCAACATAAACTCCTGCACTCCCATCAATTCTCTTTTCAGCTTTGTTTCATGGAATAGGAAAGAGGGCCAGGCTTCTGGTCGTTGCACTGCACCAAACAATTCCTCAAACTCTCCTGAAAAATGAAACCAATTTGTCGATAACCACAGAAAAAATAAAAACAAATTTCTTGAAACTTTCAGTTTGTGAAAATGTAATCTATTTCGTATTAAAAGGTGGTCAAAATTTACAATTTTATAAAGTAGATTGGGCCTTAGGGTCAAACCTTTTAACAGACGTAGAAGAAGTTCAATTTGACATATCAGCGATATGATTACCCGGTTTGTTTCTGTTATTGGGCTATGTCGTACAATTAACTGATTTGAGCTTCGTCTTCCTCAGACCATTCATCGGAGACTCGGATCTGCAATTGAAGTTCTCGAGGACACTACCTTCTCATCAAAGAATGTAGAGTGATTCCAATGGATTTACCATTCTTGTTGATGTTTCCAGAATCCCAAAAGTGGAGGAGCCGAGCAACAATGAATTAGAAAGATCTACTTTTCAACAGTGGAATCGCGGACTGGTTATTTGGGAAACGACAGCAGGACACAGACACTTACGAAGGGTTTTTTAGATTGAAGATTGCCTGTGAGAAGATCCTTCCTCCTCTTATCGCTCTCTAATTTATAGGGTTGGAGGTGAATTGCCAGTTTACTTTACACGGGAAGGGAGACGGAAAGCTCGAAAATTCTTTAAGGCTTTAATGGAAAAAACATTTATTGGCAAATTTATGAGGAATTAAAACAAACAAAAAATTAATATATGAATCATGAAAGATTTGGGAGGTAAAGAGTCGAGGAAGTTACGTGAAGATCCAGAGAGGATGAATCTTCGAGAAGAAGAACAATGTTGCCCTTATCTAAAACGGAGTTTGATTGGCTAACAAATGAAAAGTAAAACAATAGAGCATGTTCTCCAGATTACATAAAACGTCAAGCATGTTTTCCAGTTTCACATAAACGCCAAACCATATTTTAACTGGGCCATTTGCTAAATGCTTATCGGGCTTTCAAAAATGCTTGGACGCTGCAAAATAATTAACCAGACCATAATTCAAGCTAAATCAAGAAGTAAAATCAAACCAGTCTCGTGGGGTCCACAAACATTTAAAAGATGCTGACGTGGACACCTTGAGAAGAGAGAAAAGAGTGGCATTATATATATGATTATCTGAAATTTGTCTGCCAGCAACAAAGGCAGACTGGGTTTCCGATATCAAGCCTGGTAATACTTTCTTAAGTCTCTAGCATAGGACCTTAGAGATAATCTTGTAGCTTACGTTACACAGACTAATAGGCCGAAACTGAGCCATTGCATTAGGTGTTGTTGTCTTTGGGATGAGGCATATATTGGTTTCATTTAGGCCAGCAGGCATTATCCCTTCCGTAAGGAACTTATTAAACATAAGAGTTAAATCATCCTTAACTATATCCCAAAACTTCTGATAAAAAAGCGCAGTCATCCCATCTGGTCCCGGAGCTTTTTCTGGATGCATAGCAAAAAGAGCTAATTTAATCTCCCACTCCGTTACTGGTGCTGTAAGACTTTCATTCATTGGCTCCGTTATTATCGTAGGAACTTCAGATAGAGCTTCTTCAATATCCTGTGGATTAGGAGTTTAAGATCCATAATAAGGAGTTCGATGTACAAAAAATATGACATTCCTAAAAAAAATTGAGATTTATCATTATAGAACTTCTTTGTTGTTGTTGCAGTTATATCTCGGCATATAAACAGTTATATATAGATTGTTGTAGTTATATTTATAGGTTTCATGTATTTTCTTTTTAATTGGATTCAACTATTATCAATTGATCATACTGCTAAATTAATAGGATATATGTATTAGTATAGTTTATGTCTATGAAAGCTAATTTTCTTTTCAATAAAAGGCTAGAATAAAAAATAAAATACTTTCTCCTCTTTAAATGACATCGTATTGGGTTTAAAATAGGACGACATATCATATCATTATCTTCATCACTGCAACTGAAGTGTTCTTTATTGGGTAGTTTTCTGGATTTACTCAACCCTAGAATCAAAAATTACAATCAAGTGAAATAAATCTGGAAATTTGAATAGGTAACAAACATAAAATTAACAAAACCTTTATGAATTGTTGTAAAAACTATGTTACGTAGAACAACCAGCAAGACTATATTTACAAACTAATGTTTTCGTATTTTAATATTAACCATTAATGTTTTGTTTTGTTTTTGTCACATGAAACCATCAATGTTTTGTGCATTCATAGAAACCAATGAGTTTAATCATGCACGTTAAGTTATTGAATTAAAAGTGGAGGTTACTCAATAAATAGTAAACGTAAAAAGTAGTTACAGATATATAATTGGATAAATATATTTAAAGAACAGTTATATAAAGACAATAATAAATGATTCTTTAAATAAATAAAATAAAAAGATGGACACAACATATATCAATGAGGCACACTGCTGTTTTAATAGAATTGATATAAAGCAACTCGTCATCGATTGCACTTTTTCGAAGAATCAAGGTCATTATTTTTTGACTAAAACTTCCTTGGCATCTTTTAAGTGGCAATTTTTCCCTTGATCTTTTATCGGTGGTAACATCTTAAGTTAATTTTGAATAGTACAACTGCGAATTTTGGCAATTTTTCTGGTGCTGGTTTAATGTTTTCATCAGTTCTCTATCGATCGTAACTTATATATTTATCATAGATGTATGATGAATCACCATTGTTTGACACAAATCTTAACTGAGTTATTATCGAAACAGTGGCCCTTTTAAAAACTGCCGTTCTCTATCCATCGTGACTTATATAGTTATCATAGATGTATGATTGATCACCATTGTTTGATACAAATCTTAACTGAGTTATTATCGAAACAGTGGCCCTTTTAAAAACTGCCCTGACACTGCCTTATGGGAGATTTTTTTTTGTTAAACAATATAACAACTTCGTTTCAAATAGAAGAAAAACAAAGTCAATGCTGGCAAAAGTGATTTTAATACGGAAACATCGGTATCGGATTGTCCAGTGCACAATTTGAAGTTGAGCCATGAAATGCTACCCACTTTCAACTTATGGCATCAAAGATAATGATCAAACAAGGAGAAGGATTAATGGCAAAGTTAACAACTCTGTTAACATGAATAAGCTTATCTAGGGAAAGTAGTAGTCAAAGTCATTTTTCTTAGACAATCTCCTATATATAGTTTCCCTCAATTTGTCCTTCAAATTAAGTTTGTGAATTGTTCCAATAATTTACTTTATTTTCTCCCTCAATTTTAATTTATTTATTTTCAAATTCTTATTTATTGCAAATAACTCTCTTTATTTGATAGAATTTAAAATTATGGTCATTTTTAAAAAATTTATACTTTAAAATAAAAATTATTAACACACTATTTATTTTATTAAGAAAATTACATAATCACATACAATAAAATAGTAGAATTTTATCTTTAAAATAGTATAAATATATTTTCCCACAAATGATCAATCAAAACATATTCTACGTTGTGTTAGAATTTTATGTATTTTTAATTTTGTATTATTTATGTATTTTTGATGTTAAATTCTATTATTTATTATATCATTATTAAATTATAATATATAAAAAATTTAATCAGTATACATATGTTTGATAAAATTTTTGAAAGTTATATTTTGTGTAAATATTATGTTTATGCATAAAACAAAAAAATTCAAAAAATTAGGAATTAATATGCAAATAAAAAAAATTAAAATCAAAATGAATTTGTAAATAGTGTTCCTTCAAATATGATGTAATACTATTCACATTTTCATTTTTTTTTTGTCTCAAAATGATGATCATTGAAGATGAATTTAAGAATGAATAGAAAAAAATGAATAGGAATAAAATTTTGGAAATGATGATTTCTTATCAAAATTAATAAGGAATAAATTTGTACTACAATTTTCTACATAAAAATGAAATAAGAAATAATGAAAAGCAAAAATTATTTCTCACTAATGGTAATTTTTTTTAAGGAATGTTAAAGAATATATTGTTCCTCTTTGTTCCTTTGGTTAAATCAAAATTTATGTTTGCTGCACACCATTGGAGCTGTCCTTAGAATATCTTACTTGCTATGTGTATACATCTATCTAATAATTTGTCCTCCAAAATTTACGTTATATAAAACCCATATTCTTTCCTTTGGTTAAATCAAAATTTGTGTGTTTCTGCACACTATTGGAGATGTTCTTAAAATATCTTACTTGCTATTTGTATGCTACATCTATGTAATAATTTGTCTTCCTAAATTTATGTTATATAAAATCCATGTTCAAAACAACGCTATGCGCTAGTCGGGCGGCGAATCCGGATCTAGTGAGTTATCAAAAAATCGGAGAATATTCGGAGACTACACGGAGTCTAGTTTTAAATATAATTTAATATATTTATAATATGTTTACCTATTTTCAAACATAATTACTCAAGTTTTTAAACATAATTATACAAAAATTTTATATAATTTTAAACAGCCTCATTTTAATTTGTCAAACATTTAGATAATGGTGTGTTTGATACGAAAAAAATCTTTAAATGGAGAATGTATGTGTTTGTTTTGGGTTTGATAGCTAATTATAATTATTTAGTAATGAATAATTACTCAAAATCTATCAGTAATGATTAAAAAAAATTAATTATGTTTTAGTTTTACGCAAACGGAAAAATAATTTTTGGTGGTCAACTCGAGAATTAGGTAGAATTAGACGAAAATTAGACGGGTCAATTTTGTCATACACGTTGCGGTCAACCCCGGACAGCGTCTAGGCACAGGGTATAAAACCCATATGAAATTTGTATCCCGCAAAAGACAAACCATGATGATACATTAAACTGAAGAAGCATTTGTCCTAATTTCCGAAAGTACCCTCCGATCAACCATTGAGTTTACCAAAACAAGACTCTGAATTCTCGGCATCCCATCGTACGCCGTATATATAACAAAAAGCTTTGGCCTTACCGTTAACAATAAACCAAAAAACAAAAAAAAAACACAGCCGGTAGAAGTTTCCGGCGAGTAACTCTTCAAGTCTAGAGATAAGAGATTGATTGATTTAAAGAAGACGAGAGTGCACCGATCAATGGTATAACGCGGTGAGGTGTGGACAGCGACACCGACGACGACGAGAACAGAGCGACCGAAGAGTCTCCACAGTTTCACGCTCCCGAGCTTGAAGTGGGGGAGTCAGCGTCATCTCAAGTGCTCCAGGATGGAATCTTCGAGAAGCGGTTCCGGCGAGGAAGAAGAAGGGATCGAGGAGTTCAGGGTAAAGATCATGTCGGATCTGAAGCCAGTGAGGGATAAGATCACACAATCGATGTTTATGAAAGAAGAGCATGGAATCTAAGGAAAAACGTAAGACCGACGTTGAGAAGGTTTCTCCGGTGAAGCCATGGAATCTAAGGAAAAGAAGAGCAGCCTGCAAGGAACCGGTTTCGGAGAAGATATTGAATCCCTCGCCGTCGAGAGACGAGTCCAAGTTCTCCGTGAAGCTTTCGAGGAAGGAGATCGAGGAGGATTTCATTGTGGCTCTTGGTCACCGACCACCGCGCCGGCCAAAGAAGCGGCCAAGAACCGTTCAGAAGAAGCTCGATGTAAGTCTCGGAGTTCTTGATTGATCTGCTTTGATTGTAAGTTGATTTCTTTTTCTTTTTCTTTTTCTTGTTTGCTTTGCCATGGCTACAGAGCTTGCATCCTGAGTTTTATCTGACTGATGTGACGCTTGATTCATATAAAGTCCCACAAGAAACTAAGGTATGATAATAATCTTTGATAAGCATTAGCCTTTTGTAGTTTTTGAAAAGTTATGAATCTCTTTGCTTTTGCATAATATGCAGAGATGATGATGATTGAAAAGATTGTGTAATTTTAGTTGACGTTGAAGCTTCAGATAATTGTCAATCTTTTCAAATTGGGTCAAGTTTTGAAGATCCCTTCCCTGCTCTACTAATTTCTCTTTTTCTCAAATCATTTTTTTGTGCCCAACTTATTCTGAATAAACTGTACAAAAAAAAAAAAATTCAAATCCAGAGAGAGAAAAAGCAGAGAAAAAGCAGATCTAAAGTTCGGGTCCGGCGAGCGGCCGGCGCGTCTGCGTGCGTGCCGTCGCCGGTGCCCCTCCAGTGACTAAATTCCATAATTATATTACATTTTAATTATGGAATTTATATTACATTTTAATTATGGAATCGTGTAAAGAAATTATGGAAATGTTATTGTTTAATTGCTGAAGTTTTTTGGAAATTTATTGTTTAAGTTTACTAATTAATAAACATGCCACGTGTCCTACAAATGAGCTATTATTAAACGATGAGGTGGACGCTCCCTGGTGCCTCAAAACTGTACTTTTAATAGTATAGACTAGATTTTCAACTCGCGCGTAGCGCGAGTTTATTTTAATAAAAATATTTTAGTTTCATAATGATATCAAAATAACATGTATATGGTTTATTTACATTTTCTGTGAAATTATACATTTTAAATAATTAATATGTAGGTATATTTTGTCTTGTATATGTAAATGTATATGTGTGTTTGAAAAGTATTTATCTTAATCATAGTTAGAAGAAAAAATGTTTAATGCATATTAACTAATACTATACCAGTATAAATAATTTATCATAAGTTTGTATCTATCATTTTTTGAATAACATAAATAATTAATCCATATGCACAATGTCGATTTTTTTTGTATACTTATTGTGTGCATATATATTTGAAATACTCTTATTTAATTATTTGAAATGCATATCTAATATTATAATATTTAGATTTATGTTTTGATCGTAATATTGTTTTTGATAAGATTTAAATAATATTAAATATCTTGTTAAATATAAAAAGAGGAAATAAATATATAAATTTTAACTAATGTTTTATTTATTAAAATATATAAATATTAGATATATCTTCTACTTAATCTAGTTAGGGTATTATTGATCTCGGGATTATGATGTTTTATTAGCTTTTGATTTATTTTTTATTGTTTAGAAGTTTTTCACAATTTCATTGTTTCTATTTTATTGATTAATATTTCTTAAGTAATATAATTTTCACTGACGAATGTGAAATGAATATACTTTATATTTATTCTTTTTCTTGTCACTGTGACTATACTCTAATGTCAATATTATTTGAAAATAATAATAATAATATTAATTTCAACTAATTTATTTGGTAAACCTCTTTAGAGTTTTTATGTTTTCATATATTTTATTAATTCTTCAAATAATTTTCTTCGATAAACTCGAGTTAAATTATTTTTATTGTAAATGTTTTGTTGATTACTTTAATAAAGTTTCATATGTATGGATCCTATAACTTTTACTGATGAATTACATTAAATACTTATGAAAAAATCACTATGTACCTTATTCTAAAAAAATCTTGTAGATTATACATATCATTAGGTTTATTTCAAAAAAAAAAGTTATTTGATTAGATTAGATTAAATGAAATTTTTATTATAATTTCTAAAAAAAAATTGTCCAAGAAAATAATATAGTAGTGTTATTAAAGTTTTATAGTAAATAACTATATTAATTCATTTGACTGATAAAGGCAATTTGAAAATATATAGATAAATGGGCTAGTTAAAAATATGTTTCTTACATAAATAAAATACTATCATCAACATTTATCTATAATAAAAATTTGTTCACTTATTGTAAATCAAATAATGATTTGGTACAGACAAAAATGACCAAAATGAACCATTATTTTTAAAAAAATCTGGAGCAAGTGAGTATAAACTTAGACTATTTTTTAAAGTTGAAACCTATATAACTAAGAAAATTTAAATACAAAATTTCAGTTTACATATTTATTTATTTGATTATATTAACTATTTTGATTTTAATTATCTATTTTATTTTGATGTATATACTATTTTTATTTAATGACATAATTTATGACAAATTTTATCAATAGATATCTAGTCAATTTTTGTAGTTTCTTTTTGTTAGTTTATCTTAATTGACATTTAAGTTTATTTTAATAAATTTTCTCCAGATATTTCAGATTACAAAACTTTGGAATATTGACATTTTTGAAAATATTAAACTAAAATAATGATTTGTTATAGGGAAATTATCTAAAATACCATTTTCATACCACCACTTTTAATGAAGGGTTTAGATTTGAAGGTTCAGAGTTTAGGGTTTAGATTTGATGTTTTAGGGTTTAGGATATATAGTTTAGGGTTTAGAGTTGAGGATTTAGGGTTTATAGTTGTTTGAAATTCCCCTATATTATGATTAGTTGTTTTAAATCCTATGTGTTTTAAATCATATTATTGAATATTTTCAATAGCATTTAATCTAAACTTTAGATATCTTGCATTCTTAAATTAATTATTTTATTTGTAAGATATTTTATGTTATTTTCAAAAATATATTATATATTCAGTTAACTTATATATTATTAATTTATTTTTGTAAGTTTACCATATTTAAATTGATTTATATTTTATTTTGAAATAAACTATTTCTGGTAATATTGATAATTTTAGAAATAATAAACTAAAATTCTGATTTCTCATAATATAATTGGTGATTTTAAATTCTATGATTTGTCATATAATTTTCACTTCCTCTAGGTTCGATTAAAAACTTTTGTATTTTATTATTAAAAGGTTAATTTCCCAAAACAAAAATTGTATATATATATATATATTATTAGAAAATCGTTATTTATATGTAATTCAGAATTATATGTGATTTAAATTATTATATGTTTAATTTTTATTTTAAAATATATATTTTCATTTTTGAAAATAATTATGTTAAATTGAGTTTTGTTAAATTTCTTTTTATTGGTAACATATTTGTATAGATCTCTACTTTATTTTGGAAAATTAGTATTTGGAAATTTTGACATTTTAAAAATTGTAAACTAAAATAACGATTTAGCATATTATAATTAGTGGTTTTAAATCATATTTATAATGGCTTATAGCCTCAACATATTATAAGAAGAAGTAATTATTTGTTAATATTACTATTATGCTTTTCATTTTCCATTTTACTATAATAAATAACATTTTAAGAAATTTGTCAAAATTTAATATTTATTTTATTAGTTTAAGTTACATATATAATATTAATTTTGTTTTATTGTATTTTTAGGAGAGATTTAAATTTTAAAATAATAATATAATCTGTTTTTTAACTTTGAATACTTTAGCACTAATTTTCTATTTTATTTTGGTATAAAATTCATTTTAGATTTATTATATCTAAAAAGTAATTTTTTTGTTACTATTACTTTTTTTCTTTGATTTCCCATTTTTCTATAAAAATTACCATTTATTTAAGTAAGTTTTTAAATGTTAATATGTATTTGGTTAGTTTATGTTATATATATATAATATTAATTGCGTTTTAAATAAATAAAATTTTGTAAATATTAACTTTTTAAGAAAATAATAAATTTAGTTGATGATTTGTCATATTTTGATTGGTCGTTTAAAATCTTACGTGGACGCTTTCAATGGCTTATAGCCTCAACTTTTATATAGTATAGTTGTTTGAAATTCTCCTATATTATGATTAGTTGTTTTAAATCCTATGTGTTTTAAATCATATTATTGAATATTTTCAATAGCATTTAACCTAAACTTTAGATATCTTGCATTCTTAAATTAATTATTTTATTTGTAAGATATTTTATGTTATTTTCAAAAATATATTATATATTCAGTTAACTTATATATTATTAATTTATTTTTGTAAGTTTACCATATTTAAATTGATTTACATTTTATTTTGAAATAAACTATTTCTGGTAATATTGATAATTTTAGAAATAATAAACTAAAATGCTGATTTCTCAAATATAATTGGTGATTTTAAATCCTATGATTTGTCATATAATTTTCACTTCCTCTAGGTTCGATTAAAAAGTTTTGTAATTTATTATTAAAAGGTTAATTTCCCAAAACAAAAATTATATATATATATATTATTATTATTAGAAAATCGTTATTTATATGTAATTCAGAATTCTATGTGATTTAAATTATTATATGTTTAATTTTTATTTTAAAATATATATTTTCATTTTTGAAAATAATTATGTTAAATTGAGTTTTGTTAAATTTCTTTTTATTGGTAACGTATTTGTATAGATCTCTACTTTATTTTGGAAAATTAGTATTTGGAAATTTTGACATTTTAAAAATTGTAAACTAAAATAACGATTTAGCATATTATAATTAGTGGTTTTAAATAATATTTATAATGGCTTATAGCCTCAACATATTATAAGAAGAAGTAATTATTTGTTAATATAACTATTATGCTTTTCATTTTCCATTTTACTATAATAAATAACATTTTAAGAAATTTGTCAAAATTTAATATTTATTTTATTAGTTTAAGTTATATATATAATATTAATTTCGTTTTATTTTATTTTTTAGGAAATATTAACATTTTAAAATAATAAAATAATCTGTTTTTCTACTTTGAATACTTTAGCACTAATTTTCTATTTTATTTTGGTATAAAATTCATTTTAGATTTATTATATCTAAAAAAGTAATTTTTTGTTACTATTACTTTTTTTCTTTGATTTCCTATTTTTCTATAAAAATTACCATTTATTTAAGTAAGTTTTTAAATGTTAATATGTATTTGGTTAGTTTATGTTATATATATAATATTAATTGCGTTTTAAATAAATAAAATTTTGTAAATATTAACTTTTTAAGAAAATAATAAATTTAGTTGATGATTTGTCATATTTTTATTGGTGGTTTTAAATTATACGTGGACGCTCTCAATGGCTTACTAGATATTGACCCGCCCTCTTGAGGGCGGGTATATTTTAAAAAAAATATTTTTTGCCTAATATAATTTAAATGTTTGTGTGTTTGTATAATCATATTTTGTACGATATGAATTTAATGGAATAGATGATTTTTGTATATTTTTTGTAATCATATTTGTGTTATCTTTGATCATTTTTTCGAATTTGTTTTTAGAAAAATGGTTAGTAAAGTATTTTGACAATTGTATTGAATTTGTTATATTGTTAATTAAACTATACATTTGTTTCATAGCTTTTTAACACATTAATATGGTACTTTATCTTCAAACAGTAATTTTAAAAAAAACATAACAAACCCTATAATTTTGTTTAGTAATAAAACAGTAATTAAATAGATAGATTAAATAATAAAAAATGTTTTTTCATAAATTTGGAGTTATTTAATTTCGTATATAATTATAGTTACATCACTATTACACATAATATTACACATAATTTCAGCCAAAGTCGTGAGTTCCATGCTTAAAAGTACTTTCTGAATTAGATTAAGTTTGTGAATTTCAGATTTTAGAAAGTGTGTTAAAAGTGGATCGTAAGAAACAAATTGTAAAAAAAAAAGAAACTAAATATAAATAGAGGTTCGCTACATACTCGCTGTGATTATGATGTGGTGGTTACTTAAGTTTTGTTACTTTAGAAAAAAGGATATGCTCAAACTATTAAGGAGTGGTGGTTACTTTAGAAAATTAATAGTGGTGGTTACTTTCGAAAATTATGGATACATGTATTGTTGAAATAATTGTGGATCCTACTTTTATCAATGGATCACACTGGTGTTTTAATATAATAGATATTTAATATATGTAATGTGAAATTTGAAATTAATAGATTACAAAAAAAATAATGTTTCTTTTAATCTTATTAGATTAATGTTAACTACTATTGTCAGGTAAAAATGTATTTGTTTTTTTTAAACTACATATTAATTACTATGATCTATCTATACTATTAATTTAAATTGTACGTAATTTTTAATATTAAATAAGATATTCACTACTATGATCCGGATAAATGTTTTCGTTTAAAAAAAATAATTGTAATCAATTCTATTATAAATTATTTTAGACCGAGGTAAACCATAAATTATTTTAAACCAATAGTTAACCTACCCATAATCTGGTTCTCCTCTCTCTCTCTCTCTGGCAAGTTCTAACTTGTAACTCAGATTCAACGTTGACCCAGTCTCTCTCTTTTTCACGTTACCTTTGCTTCACACTTCCACCAATATATCAGTAAACTTCGACGGAGAAGAGCTCAGCTTTGACAGAGAAGAACACCATGCCATCACCAAATTCCATCTCCATCTCGATTTCACCCACATGCAATCGAATTAATAAAAAATGAAATACAGTCTACTATGGCGATTGAAGAAACAAAATGTGGTCTTCACGAAACGACTCATCGTCATCTCCAAGGTATGTCACTCTCTATTTTCTTCATCTTTGATAGACATGAAAATTTCGTTTGCTTTACATATTTTTTTTTGGATTTCGATTTGTTTTGCATGTCCTCTCGAATGACTTAAAATTCATAGATCTAATGAAATCGAAACCGATCTGATGCATTCATATAAAGATATTGGTGAGGATCGTTTGATTTGGTATTCAACATATCAAAACTCCAAAGGTTTTTGTCTTTGATTCTAAAAAAACGTTTCCTTAACAACTTTTTTTTCTCTTCGAAGGATCTATGAAGTTAATATTCTGTGTCTTAGTTTCTAAATCTTATTTTCGAATTCTGTTTTCCTAAATTTATATTTTTTGATTGTTACTTTTTATCATATGTAGATAAATTTTGACTTAATTTACACTTGGGTAAACAAAAAAAATTAATATATACAAAAAATACAATTATTTAATTGATTATATATTACTTAAGGTTTTTTGTTAAGGCCTTTTCCTTTTTATTTATTAAAACATTAGGCTCAAACCCATCAAATTATCTGGCAAATACACTATTTTTTATACTTCAGTATACTGCCATACTGAACAACAAAAATAAACAACAAACGCTCTCTCAAATGTCGATCATCTTTGGTAGAGAAGAAGAGGACGACCGAAGTACTTAATCCGATCCTTTAAGGTAAATCAAATGTTACATATGTTTCTTATTGATCTCTCGTACAAACTAAAAAAAAATCAACGAACACAATAGCTTATTAACTAATGGTTTGTGATACAAAATGCCATGTTTTTTTCCTCACATTCTTCCCAAGTGTCAACTTTCTATTGGATCTCAGAGTTAGCTGCAGAAACAATAATTATAGAATCATCGTTAATTAGTTTGTAAATGACATTCCATTGGACCCAAAAATATAAATAATTGATCAGCCAGTCTATGAAATAGTGAAATATTTCACGTATTAAAGATATGAGAAAGGTTTTCTAAAAATTATCTTTTAATTCCTCTGCTTCCTTTATGATAGGGTTGACCACCATTTTTGAGGAATGATAAGCATTTGATATTTGGATATTAACTAAACAAAAAAAATAGTCATCACAATTAAAATTGAACACAAATAAATGTATATAAATTGTACCTAAATGACCCGATTTTAGCAAACACACAACCACTCCAAATTGTGCTTCTTCTCTATGTGATTCCATTTCTTCAGCAAACTTCCCTCACAAACAACATGGAATGCGCACATCACTATAAACAATAAGTCAAAATTTTAGTCAATTACTGCTAGAATTGATCATTGGACAAAATAATGTGAAAAATTCACGGTTTAAAATATAGAATACAGAATTGTTTACCTGGTGTTTCTTAAGATGAACTCGATTTTTAAACTCATTTCCATTCGATTGTAGAATCTGAAGCTCTCCAACATCTATGGCTTATCCAACGATGTCTACGTTTAACAAAAATATTAAGATTAATATAATTGATTTTAAAATAAATATGGTGAAATTGGGAATACATAATTGTTACCTGATATTTCATAAGGTGAACTCAGTTTTTAAACTCATATCCAGTCCCAATAGTTATGGTCAAATATTAACTGCAAACTTAAAAATGATCTACACCAGTACCAATAGTTATGGTCAAACTTAAACTGCAAACTTAAAAATGCTCAGTATTACCTTTTGTCTGAAAATATTATCTCTGAAGTCTCACCAAGATCGACATTTTTTTGTTTGCAGGTGTCGATGACTTTGCCTTCAATCAACCAAGTTGTTTTCAATGACATAATCTCATCAAGGTACACAATTTTTTTTGGAAGACATTATTGGAGAAATGTTCTGAAATCCTTGTGTTTACTTTGAGGCAAATAAACTGTATATATAGGAAAATAAAAAGCTAGTGTGTGTAGGATATTCCACAGTTTAATTCTGTTAGAGAATAGAAGCCCTGAGTTTATTAAAATCATATATCTTACGAATAAGTTTATTCAAGCTACATAAACTCAGATTTTCGTATTTATTATAATATAGATTTAAGTTTCCAAATTCTGCGGTTTGTTGTTTTGATTGGTTGTTATTGATATTTTAAGGATATGAAAATATACATATCGGCCAGGTTTTATTATTTAGTATATTCAGTATTGTTATTTAAGCAACTTCCGAAAATCTAGTTTATTTATTTATTTATTTATTTTTATTTAATATTAATTGTTATTGATTTGGAAAAAGATTGGTATTTATGATAGCATATTCTATATGGCTATGCACGGAACTTCCGGAAATCTAGTTTATTTGCCAAATTTTTAACTGTGGATTTAGTGGTTTATATTTTTGGTTATTTATTTGAAAAATCTTTGCAAATCCTCTAATTTGGTCGGATATATTGCACATCGCTTAATCCATCGAGGATTCTAATCATCTGTATTTACTATGTATAAGTTTATTTTTTTGATTAAATTTATCTTCTTAAAAATAAATAATAACAAATCAAAAATTTAAAAAGAATAGATATTTATGATTTTGAACAATGAAACATGTATATTTTCTTGTGCAAATGTTTGTAACCAAAATATTGATCGGAAGTGATGAATGGTCGATACACTGATTTTAACAGAATGCATTGTTTTAATTTTCATTTGCAGGATCTAACAAACGTTGAACCTTGGGTGTCCATGGAACATTATTATAGATATACAAAGATTTGGTACATATACGGTCTAAAAAATGAGAATCAGTGTTTTACCAATAGAAGGTTCAACGTAATTATAAGTTTGGAGAGACTTAGTTAATCTAACGTAGATATTCTTTTTTAAATAAAAGATTTTCAGTTGTACAGATTAAAGGAAATTGAAAAAAAAATTCAGAAAATACAGAATTAAATGAAAACCATAGCTTTAAAATATTCTAGTGGCAAAGAATTGTAAATACTATTGAAACAGAAGGACACCTCAAAAAAGGGTCTTCTGTTTTAATAGTATTGATAGCCTCAACTTTTATATAGTATAGATTTTACATAAAAGAAAAAAAAAACAAAACTTTCTTCTTTCGTTCACAATGATCACGCTACGAATCTAGTCCAAGAAAAACCACTAGCTTCAGAAGTTGCTAGATCTCAGATTTCTCACATGCTTCATCTATTGCTTAGCATCTTCTCATATGCTCTGAGTAAAAAAAACACAGTGATGCACCGACATAGGAAAACCCAAATCTTTTGTGTGATTAGGTCAATAAAAAAAAGACTGGTCTTTTCATCTACTTATTATGCATACAGTTACAGATCTTGGAACAGCTTAATGTGTGAAGAAGAGAATTCTCTGACTCGATGTTCTCTAAGATTGAGTCTGTCCAAGGAGTTTTGTTTGGCTTATATGCTCAGAATAAAACACAGATCGTTTAACTTAAACAGGCTGCAAGTATATTTGATTCCCAGGAAAAGTTGAGACCAGATGGTTTTGTGTGTGGACTTAAAACATTTCCCCGCGTTGGTTCCGTTTCCGCTTTCCGGAGTTACGAGTGCTTTGACTAGTTCTCGCCGGTTAACTTCTTCCTGATTTGGTTTAGCCAGATATAAATCTTGTTAAGCAATCGCGGTGATTGACGTGACTCTTTATAGTGATTGATTCTAGTCTTCTAGAGAAAACCCCACTTGAATTTTATGTAAAAGCATTAACTGTTTATATTTTAAGCTAGATTTGTAATTTTGTATTCACTAATCCACTTTACTCTAATTGTTGATATATTATTTACCCACCCCCGTTACTTTTATGATATAAAATTATTTAATTGGTTTTAATATAGATATACTTAATCAAAACTGGAAGTTGAAAAGAAACATAATACTTCCATAAACTTTTATTGCAGCAAAATTGTATTGTTAGCATACCAAAAAATTATAAAGTATATTTTTATAAAACATTCAATAGTTTTTTCATAGTACAATTCCATAATGATTTTATTTAATTTCTAATAAATTTTAAACTAACCAAAAGTATTATAAATATGAAAATATAGCTAGAATATGTTTTTTCTTATAAATGTGCGTATTTTTAGTAAATATAGATTCTGTTAAAAAACTAAATTAAGCATTTGAGTTGGACCTAATTATATAACTAATATCTCAAAAATACTAATATATTTTTTCAACAAAATTTGGATTATGTGCCACATGTTTTAAAATGACAATATTACAGTTAAATTTTTAGGAAAAAATGGAAACTGAACTTTAATATTTATATTAGTTCATCTTTCAATATTTCCCTTTTTTTTGTTTAAAATCTAGCAACAATTTGATAACATGTTTATTCTCCGCATTTTTATGTTGTGATCACTTATTGTCACCATTTAATTTATACTAGATCTTGATTCGTGCGATCGTACGGGTATTAATTTTTTGTTTTTGTTTTAATTTTAATTTAATTATATTAAATGACGTATTTGTAATATTTGATCGTTTTGCATTGACTAAGCTATGGGTTAGTATTTGGGTACCCATTCGAATTCAGTTAAAATCTATTTGGGTTTGAGATTTTTGAATTTAAAGATTCTAGCTTCATTCGGATATTTATAAATTTTGGTTCATGTTTGGTCCGGATCTTTGCGGGTTCGGTTCAGGTACAGATAATCTGTTTTAATTTTTTTTTTAAATTTTAAATTTATATTATTTTAAATTTCCCTAAATCTAAAAATAAAAATAAAATCATATATAAATTTGAGTAATGTAAACCAAAGTACCTAAACTAAAAATTAAAAATTGGTTAATTTGAATATTTAGATAAAGAATAAATATATATTTTAAGTATTTTTATGTTTTGATTATTGTTTATCTATTTTAGATGTTACTTTGACTACTTTTTGTGTTTCAAATATTTTAAAAAAATTAAAATAGCTTATATCCTGAATATTAACTCTACAAGTAGCTAACATATTCAATATATAAATATGATTCAAATACATTATAATATCCGAAATATTTTTGTTTAGATCAGGTTTGGTTTAAAATGGTAAATCCATTTGAATAATTATTTATAAATAATATTTATTTTGTCTAAGTAATAATATATATTTTAAAATTTTACTTGTGTTAAATAAATATTTAATAATATTTATAACTATAATAATTTATAGTTTGTATTTTTAGTTTTATTTTGTCTTGTAAACGGTTAATTGTATTACCACTTTTTAGAATTTGATTTGTGCATCCATTCAAATGTTTTTTTTGTGGATCAAAATTTTTGTGATAATATCTAATAAATAATTTAATATACATGGTAAGTTAGTAAATAATTATAATAGTGCATGTAATATATATATATATTGTAAAGAAAAATAATTTGTTCACAAAAAAAAGAGTACGTTAGTTGTGGGGGAGAGTGAAAGAAAATGGAATTTATATTGTTACATAATTTTTTTATGTATATTATTAATTTTTATTATGAGTTTAGTTAAGGAAATGTTTTATTAATCAAAAAAAAAGGGCAATTGTCCAAAATAGCACCTTTAAAGTTTTTATCACAAAAAATGACACTAGAAGGAGAAAGTCACATAAATAACATTTATTAATGATCAAAATGTCCATAATACCCTCGGTTTATAATACAACTAACAAATAAAATAAAAAAATAAAATGGCTATTCTTCTCTCTCGACAATCACCTCCTCCGACGAATCACTTCCGACGACGAGCTGTTGATAATCTCCGGCGAGAACGTAACGAGCTGTGTATCGGTATGCTTTAATGGTTATTATCAATGTTTTATGAAGTAAATTTCAATTTTACTTAGGGTTTTCGATTTGAAATTTGGGGGTTTCAGTTTGTTGTTCTTCAGATAACACATTTGAACTTGTTTTGCTGTTTGAATAAAACAGAAAGGGCAGAATCATAGTCGCAAAGAAGAAATTTCAGGAAGCTTTATTTACAGATAAATTTGGTTTTTATCTCTCTGTTGTTGGGGTCTCTATCTCTCTGTTTTTAGGAGAAAGAGTTGAAGAAGTAGAAGACAGAAACAGAGAAAGAAAAAGAAAAAGAAGAAGGAGAAGTAAAGAAGAAGGAAAAGAAAGTCTTTGACTTGCCTGGCCAGAAGAGAGACCAACCTGACGAGGTAAACTTTTCACTGCTCCTTTTACTCTGTTTTTAGATTTGTGTTTTAAAGAACTTACCTTGTTTTTACTCTGCGACGCTAAATACTGTTCCAACTGTGTGAGAAGAGCAATGGCTGCTATGCCTAAAGGAAGAAAGTGTGTGACTTGCATCGGTCACAGAGTCTCTGAGTCTAATAGAAAGAGTTTGGGGGAAGTGTTCGAGAATACTGAAGCGTCTTTCCTAGGTTCTTGTCTGGTGAGCTAAGATCAGGAAAGTGACTGTGATGAGTTTGCTTGTGAAAACTTGTGTGGTTTGTTTTCTTTTAGTATCTGGAAAGTGTTTCATAGTTTCAGGATATCTTTCCAGAAAATTTGATACTAAGAAATTTGAACTTTTTTTTGGCTTAGTTACATAGGACATGAACAGGATGTGGGATTCAATACCTTAATTACTAGCTCTTCCTGAACTCAAGCATCCTATTGGATCAGAGCCAAAGCCAAAAGTGACAATAAACCAATACTCGACCGCTGCTTATATCAAGACTGCTCCGCCTATTGTCAAGCCAGCCCGTGTCTCTGAGTTTGAGGGAAATCATAATGTCCCCGAGGTAAATGTTGTTTTGAGTTTAAACTTGAATGTTTTTGTCTGTCTTCTCTTACAGTATTTTTTTTTTCTTGTAGGTTGCTCCATACACCGATGCTCCAGTATTCTCCACTAATGTGACACAACAGGTAAAAAATTCATAAAATCTTGTTTTTACATTTTGAACATATCCCATGGATTAAGCTCCTGTATTCGATTCCCCACATTTTTTTCATAATTTTTGGAAGCTATTGTACATTTTCTAGAATGCCTTCCTGATTTCTTTTTGCAAGAGCCATTGGATGGATCACACACATCTCCATTGTCTCAACAGGTTGAGACTCAAGTTTTTTCTCCTAACTTAACACATCACGTATGTGCTCAAGAAACTGTTTTTACAATTTGTGTGTTTAAAGCAATGTTTGGAAGCTCGTGTACATATTTATGATGGCCTTCCTGTTTTTTTTTTTTTGCAGATTGAGAAAGAGCAATTGAATCAGACACCTGCTGCTCAGACTCAATTTTTCTCCACTAATGTTGACACAACAGGTAAAAAGCTTGGAAAAACTTTTTTTACATTTTGACCTTTCAGGTAATTTTTGGAAGCTTTTGAACATGTTCTGGATTGCCTTCCTGATTGTTTTTGCAGGATCCATTGAATGAATCACATGCATCTACATTGTCTCAACAGATTGAGACTCAGGTTTATTCTCCTAATTCGACACAACATGTATGTGCTCAAATTACTGTTTTTACAATTTGTGTGTTTTGAAGCAATGTTTGGAAGCTCTTGTATATATTCATGATGCCCTTCCTGATTTTTTTTTCAGATTGAGAAAACCAATCGAATGAGCCTATCTACTGATAAATTTTCACAATGTGATATGGCTTCATCATGTGCATCTTCCACGATATTCTTCTGCCTGGAAAGTTGCTGATTTTCGTATGTACATATTGATAGCTTCTCTTGTAGATTATTGTTTCTCTCCTGAACCTTGTTTAACTCAGCAAGCATCAACTTAGCTTTTCTTCTATATTTTATTGACTCCTACACAGCTGAGATACAACTGAACTCATATTCTAAAACAGCTGTGAGATCCATTAAAGCTTCAAAACTGGTTCATATATGTCACCTTTGTCACCAATATTGATGCTATTCAACACATTTGATTCTTACCAATATCGTGTAAAAATCTTTAATTTTGGTTAAAGCATGACATATATGATTGAAACTTTGTTCAAATGCATTCAAAATATGTTCAGGAAACTCATCCTAAATATATTACATGATATCCCAAATATGATATATCCTAAAAAAAATGATTAATTTTATTTTTTTTCCAAATTAGACAACTTCGTTTGATTCTTACCAATATGATGTACAAATCCTTAATTTTGGCTAAACACATAACATATATAATAAGATGATTTACATGTTGTTCTAAATATATTATGATTAACTCCACTTAAAATGCATCATAAATTTTGTAAATACTCAATGGAGAATGATTTTGCCACTTTGTTAGACATAGCATAAACAAAATGTGAGATTCTTGAAAATATTTTAGATAGCAAGTAAAATATTTAGGAAGAGTTTCCTGAAATTTTAATATTTAATAAAAACCAAAATGTTAGGATAGCGAGTAAACTAAATAGGAAGGGATTCCTGAAAATTTAATATTTAATTTAATATTTTCACATTCTTGGAAGTCTTGAAGATATTGATACCTTTGGTAGGCTCATGAATTTGCTTATAACATTTCTAGTCGCTTGCTTGTTCTTGGGAAATTGTGTGATTTTATTAATTTTAGTAAAGATTTGTGTAGTTTCAGTAAAACTTTCCAGAACATTTCATATTAACATATTTACAAAACGTTTTACTTGAAGCATTTAATTCATTGTTTACAAATCAGAGAACACATATAAAAAAGAGAACATGGAAATATGATAGCTTGAAGACTTTTCAGTAATTCTATAAAGAAAATGCTAAATGTGGTATGATTATAAAAGACACATGTTATCTAAGATAGCTTTTGGAACTTTCAGGATGGGTTTCCGGAAAAGAAAATGAATGTATTTTCTTGTATAATTATGTTTTCGAAGAAAATCAAATATTGTGTAAGGAATGTTAGACAATCCTTGTTCAGGATGGCTATCCTAATTTGAAACTTAATCTTCCAAAATATATATATATATAATCAAAATCTATAAGAAAATTCATTGACTATATAAATCACCAGATAGTGTTCATTGTCTACAAAATAGAGAACACATATCAAACAGAGAACATTAAAATAGGATAACTTGAAGCATTTTCAATAATTCTATCAAGAAAGTGTTAAATGTGGTATCATTATAAAACATATATGTTATATATGATAGCTTTCGGCTCTTTCAGGATGGGTTTCCAAAAAAATATATGAGTGTGTTTTCTTCTATAAGTCTGATTTCGCAGAGAATCAAAAACGTCTAAGGAATGTTAGACAATCATTCTTCAGGATGGCTATCCTAAATTAGAACTTACTCTTCCAAAAAAAAAAACATAATCAAAATCTATAAGAAAATTCATTGGCTATATAAATCACCAAATAGAGTTCATTGTTTACAAAATAGAGAACACATATCAAACAGAGAACATTAAAATAGGATAACTTGAAGCATTTTCAATAATTCTATCAAGAAAGTGTTAAATGTGGTATCATTATAAAACATATATGTTATATATGATAGCTTTTGGCTCTTTCAGGAAGGGTTTCCAAAAAAATAAATGAGTGTGTTTTCTTCTATAAGTCTGATTTCGCAGAGAATCAAAAGCGTCTAAGGAATGTTAGACAATCATTCTTCAGGATGGCTATCCTAAATTAGAACTTAATCTTCCAAAAAAAAAACATAATCAAAATCTATAAGAAAATTCATTGGCTATATAAATCACCAAATAGAGTTCATTGTTTACAAAATAGAGAACACATATCAAACAGAGAACATTAAAATAGGATAGTTTGAAGTATTTTCAATAATTCTATCAAGAAAGTGTTAAATGTGATATCATTATAAAACACATATGTTATATAGGATAGCTTTTGGCACTTTCAGGATTGGTTTCCAAGAAAATAAAATGAGTGTGTTTTCTTGCATAAATCAGTTTACGAAGAGAATCAAAAGCGTTTAAGAAATGATAGATAATCATTCTTCAGGATGGCTATCCTAAATTATAACTTAATCTTCAAAAAAAAAACATAATCAAAATCTATAAAAAAATCTATTGGCTATATAAATCATCAAATAGAGTTCATTGTCTAGAAAATAGAGAACACATATCAAAAGAGAACATTAAAATAAGATAACTTGAAGCATTTTCAATAATTCTATCAAGAAAGTGTTAAATGTGGTATCATTATAAAACACATATGTTATATAGGATAGCTTTTGGCACTTTCAGGATGGATTTCCAAGAAAATAAAATGAGTGTGTTTTCTTGCATAAATCTGTTTTCGAAGAGAATCAAAAGCTTGTAAGGAATGTTAGACAATCCTTATTCATGATGGCTATCCTAAATTGGAATTTAATCTTCCAAGAAAAATAATAAAACATAATCAAAATCTATAAAAAAAAATATTGGCTGTAGAAATCATCAAATAGAGTTCATTGTCTACAAATAGAGAACACATACCAAACAGAGAACATTAAAATATGATAGCTTGAAGCATTTTCAATAATTCTATCAAGAAAGTGTTAAATGTGGTATCATTATAAAACACATATGTTATATAGGATATCTTTTGGCATTTTCAGGATGGGTTTCCAAATGAAACCTATTTCTGTGACTTTTAACCTTGAGTGCTAATCTGTGAAGTATTTTCAGTAATTCTATAAAAAAATGTTAAATGTGGTAGGGTTATAAAACACACATATTATCTACGATAACTTGTGGAACTATCAGGATGAGTTTCCAGAAAAAAAATGTGTGTGTTTTATTACATAAATCTGTTTTCGAAGAGAATCAAAAAGCATGCAAGAAATGTTAGACAATTCTTGTTCTGGATGGCTATCCTGAATTGGAACTTAATCTTCAGAACAACCAAAACAAAACAACATAATAAGAAATTCGTTGGCTATAGAAATCTCCAAATAGAGAACACATATAAAAGAGAAAACATGGAAATATGATTTTGAAGGTGTTTCAAACTTTTAGGATAGCTTTCCAGAAAATCCGATACTAGAAAATTTGAATTTTTTTTTGGCTTGGTTACACAGGACAGCAACGCGATGGGAGATTCATGACATGTCATGCTAAGACTATGTTTTTTGACTTTGATGTTGACTTGGACAAGTAAGAAGTTTATAATGAATCATGACGACGTTTGTTTCATTTATGTTGTTATTAAAGAAATTTTTGGAAGTCCTGAAGCATATTGATATCTTTTGTAGGCTCATGAATTTGCTTATGACATTTCTAGTCGCTTGCTTGTTCTTGTGAAACTGTGTGGTTTTGTTAATTTCAGGAAAGATTCGTGTAGTTTTAGGAAAGCTTTCCAGAACATTTCTTATTAACATATTCACAAGTGTACTCTAGTGTTCTCAATGATGAATATACTTCTTTTTTACAGAACCAAAGTCACCAGAGCATGTCTTGAACACTCAAATTGTTTCTTAGTAATTGATTTTCTTTCGTTTTTATTAAAGAACTTTCATCTTTCTGTTATATCAAGTGGATCATGTGCCATACAATCAAAAAACAACAATGTGAGTAGTGTGAAAGGTAAACAAATCACAGATATCAATCATTTGCAGAGAACTGCTAACATCTCCATAAGATATCAAAGACTCTTTCTGATACAAGACTCTCTCATCTCATTCATTCTTCAATAAGTTAATGATACACATAAAAAAAAACAAATCAACCAAACATCCCAACGCATGTGGTTTTTGTATCTTCCCACTTCCCTGAATCAGTCTCTTCTTCCATAAAGCATGCTTCAGGCAGTCTAAAGCTTAGGCAATACATCGCCTGCAACCAAACAACAAAAAAAGGTTCCATCTCAGTAGATACACTTAAGAGTATTCTGTAAAATTCATTCAGAAAAAAGGAAAACAGGGCAATTGGGGATATTTCTTACCTTGTGGAAGACCGGGTCTTCTATATGGAACTTCAACGCAGTTTCAGCTTCCTACATCATGTGCACTTTAGATTCCAAGAGGAATGCAGAAAAATAATACCAGAGATGCAATAACAAAGGAAATAGAGTCGATGGTTTGATTCTTACTGCAATTATAGACTCTGTGGTTTTGCTTGCACGAATGAAACAGTAGCAATGGATTAAAGGGAGAGGTCCTTTCCAATACTTCTTTTCAATCACTTTACTGAAAGAATCTGCAAATAACAAAAATTACAGAGCCAATTTAAGCATTAGAGTTAAGAATCTGCTTTTGTCATAGCTTGTTTCTTCTAAGGAGCATTTTATCAAACTCATGATGTGCACTATGTTCATCACTTTCCTTTACATATCTCTGAGACCATTCATCAGTCTTCCCCGTACATAATACTTGATCTATGCCATATTTGTGATCAAGCACTGCTACAACCTTGCTTGAACTGAAAATCTCAATAGATTTCTCTTGTGGAGAAAAGTGATGTAGCTCAATTACAGAGAGATGGCGGAGATGATTACGTCAGAGATAATTACGGCGGAGATGATTACGGCAAAGATAATTACGGCGGAGATGATTACGGCGGAGATGAGCAACACTGGATATGAGAGAAGGCGGAGACAAGCGAAGCCGGAGATGACGAGTTGTCGTCGTCGTTTTCTGTACTTTCAATTTTCAGAAAAAAAAATATAATTAGATAAAGAAAGGGGTATAAAGGTAAATGAACCCTTTAAATGAAACTTATTTTTGTGATTTTGAGCTTTGGGTGCTAGTTTGGGAAGAAAAACTTGGTTTGGTGCTATTTTAGTCATTTTCTCAAAAAAAAACATGGAAAGCATATATTTAGGAGTTATTACTTGAGAAAATGACCCAAATAACACTAATCCAAGTTTTTATCCCCAAAAGAGCATTCAGGGTCAAAAATTACAAAAATAAGTTTCATTAAAGGTATCAATTACCCTTATGCCCTATGATTAATTAAAAAAAAAAATCATTTCTCACCTGTCGCGTTTTCTCGTTTCCTCTCGTCTCCTCTCGCTGTCGTCGCCGTCTACTCTCACCGTCGTCGTCGTCTACTCTCACCGCCGTCGTCGTCTCCTCTCACCGTCGTCATCGTCGTCTCCTCTCGCCGTCACCACCACCATCGTCCCTCAGCTCTGTCATCACCATTGTTCTTTAGCTTCTCTAATAATCTTTCTTAAATTTGCGAAAATCAATTGCGACAATCTCACTCAGCTTCGTCGTATGATCTCCCTCTGCTTTGCCCGTCAAATTTCTCTGTTTGGAAAGCAGAGGTCTTGGTTACATGGGATCTCTCCATTGAGGCAAACTGTAATTTTGGTGATTGATGGTATGAATATTTGGAGATATGATTGGGTTATTGCTAGTAGTATAGATTTCGGTAAGTCATGTGGTAGAAGGATTTCTCCAGTCATCGAGATCCCCAAGATACAGTGACCATCAGTTTCCATTCCATCAGTTTCCATCTAGAAGGTATAAGAAACTATAAATCTCTGTGTAAATTCTAATATTGGCTTTCACAGTTTCACTGACACAGAAGAGATGTTCTGCCATCGCGTCAAAATGATGCACTGCAGTGGCGAACTAACCTCAGCTTCTCACCTGCTCGATATTCCAGAGATGGTTTGGAGCAGGATACGAGCGATGATGACAGTCACAGGTTTGGACTGTACTCAAGCACAAGTAGATGAAGTGAAACTTTGGAATCCTGTTTTCAGAAATCGCCAAGATGGGCTTCAGACTCGTCTGCTTCTGGTGGGATTGAAGAGAATGCCATACCGAGAACAAATAGCTCAAAGCCTTCATGCTTGGATGAGGTAACTTGATCTTCTTACAATCTTCAAGATGAGCTTTTCATATAGATTTCATTCTTGGCTTTTCACAATCTTCACTGATGTAATTGACTTGTATCACAGGAGAAACATTTTGATAGAGAAAGTACAGCTATCTCCCTGAGGTTAAAGTACAAAATGGTTTATTAGGCTTGTGGCATTGGTGTTTCATTATTGTGGAGAAAGAGTGGACATGAGATTATTATTACTAGCTTGTAATGTCTTCTGAAAATAAAGAAGAACATATATCATGTCTGGTTTCTTTAGACCAGAAGAGTTCGTGGAAACCGACTTATGGTATGAGAGGGAATGGGGCTGTAGATTCTGTTAATATGGTGTATCCACGAGGAAGGAAATCAAACTGTTAATCTTTTTTTTTACTATAATGGCCAGTGATGTTTACTTAAACAGGACAGAGTGTATTAAGCTCACAATTTCTACACTTTGTATAACTGAGAATGATATTCTGGAAACTCATTCTAAATATCTTACATACTATCCTAAAGATATCAACATGCATAAGCAGAACAAGACACCAAGCAAAAAAGTTTATAAATTTGTTACCATCTTATTTTCTGGAAGGCTTTCCTGAAACTACACAAATATTTCCTGAAATTTTTCTAAACACTAGAAAATTTCACAAACACAAGCAACAAGAGACTCATAAGAAAATTCAAGAGCCTACCAAATATATCAACATGCCTAAGCAGAACAAGACACCAAGTAAAAAAAATTCAAAATTTGTTACCATCCTATTTTCTGGAAGTCTTTCCTGAAACTACACAAATGGTTCCTGAAATTTTTTTAAGCACTAGATAGTTTCACAAGCACAGGCAACAAGAGACTAATAATGTCATAAGCATATTCAAGAGCCTACCAAATATATCAACATGCCTAAGCAGAACATGACACCAAGGAAAAAAATTCAAAAGACCAAGTTTGACATGTGATTGATGTCTATATATATATATATATATATATATATATATATATCATCAAGTTGTAATATGGGTATGCATATGGGTAAATGATAACATTTCTTACATGCATTTTGATCCTCTTCAAAAACAGAGTTATGTAATAAAACACACTCATTTTATTTTCTGGAAACCCATCCTGAAAGTACCAAAAGCTATCCTATATAACATATGTGTATTTAATGATACCACATTTAACACTTTTGCAAGAAAACACACTCATTTTAGTTTTCTGGAAACTCATCCTGAAAGTGCCAAAAGCTATCTTATATAACATATGTGTTTTCTGATGATACCACATTTAACACTTTCTTGATAGAATAATTGAAAATGCTTGATGCTATTCTATTTTAATATTCTCTGTTTGATATGTGTTATCTATTTTGTAGACAATGAACTCTATTTGTTGATTTCTACAGCCAATGAATTTTCTTATAGATTTTGATTATGTTTTTTTTTGTTTTAGAAGATTAAGTTCCAATTTAGGATATCCATCCTGAACAAGGATTGTCTAACATTCCTTATACGCTTTTGATTCTCTTCGAAAACAGACTTATGCAAGAAAACACACTCATTTTATTTGTCTGGAAACTCATCCTGAAAGTGCCCAAAGCTATCCTATATAAAATATGTGTGTTTTTAATGATACCACATTTAACACTTTCTCGATAGAATTATTGAAAATGCTTCAAGCTATCCAATTTTAATGTTCTATGTTTGATATGTGTTATATATTTTGTAGACAATGAACTCTATTTGGTGATTTCTATAGCCAATGAATTTTCTTATAGATTTTGATTATGTTTCTTTTTGTTTTGGAAGATTAAGTTCCAATTTAGGATAGCCGTCCTGAGCAAGGATTGTCTAACATTCTTTACAGGCTTTTGATTCTCTTCTAAATCAGATTTGTGCAAGAAAACACACTCATTTTATTTTTCTGGAAACCCATCCTGAAAGTGCCAAAAGCTATCATATATAAAATATGTGTGTTTTTAATGTTACCACATTTAACACTTTCTCCATAGAATTATTGAAAATGCTTCAAGCTATCTAATTTTAATGTTCTATGTTTGATATGTGTTCTATATTTTGTAGACAATGAACTCTATTTGGCGATTTCTATAGCCAATGAATTTTCTTATAGATTTTGATTATGTTTTTTTTTTGTTTTGGAAGATTAAGTTACAATTTAGGATAGCCGTCCTGAACAAGGATTGTCTAATATTTCTTACACGCTTTTGATTCTCTTCTAAAACAGACTTATGCAAGAAAACACACTCATTTTATTTTTCTAGAAACCCATCCTGAAAGTGCCAAAAGCTATCTTATATAACATATGTGTATTTAATGATACCACATTTAACACTTTTGCAAGAAAACACACTCATTTTATTTTTCTGGAACCCATCCTGAAAATGTCATTTCCAAGTTTCCAGTGGAATTCCATAACTCACCATAAGAAAGAGCAATGTTACTTTTGCAGATCTCATGGTTCTCAAGTCCTCAAAAACAAGATTATGCTGCACACAAACAGACACAAAAAGAATTTCCAATTAGGCTATACATAAAAATTAAAAGGTACTGAATCACCTATCTTGTTTCTATCATGCGTAAACAAGAGAAAAAAAATCAAAATTTGTTACCATCCGATTTTCTGGAAAGCTTTCCTGAAACTACACAAATCCTTCTTGAAACTACACAAATGCTTCCTGAATTTTTTCTAAACACTAGACAATTTCACAAACACAAGCAACAAGAGACTCATAAGAAAATTCAAGAGCCTACCAAAGATATCAACAAGCCTAAGCAGAACAAGACACCAAGCAAAAAAAATTCAAAATTTGTTATATATATATCGTTTATTATTTGATTGTTGCACATTATATCTGGCTTTGATTTTTTTTCACAAGTGGGAGAAAATACACCTTTTGTGATCTCTAATCTAAAAAGATGTTTGTTGGTCTGGAATGAGAGTTATCTATGCGGTTAGAAAGATAACTCTCATTATTAAGCTTTACCTTAGTAATTATTAAGCTTTAAGTGTTATGCTGTATTTGACTTTTTGCTTTGCCGATCTTGGAAGACTTTGTTCAAATTTAGGATAGATATCCTGAACAAGATTTGTCTTTAAAATTGCCTTGATAATTATTTTTGAATTGTTTTGTAAGATTTTTTTTCAAATTTAGGATAGCCATCTAGAACAAGGATTGTTTTTAATTAAATATAAATATTTTATATCGGTTTAATTATAACACTTGCCAAGTATAATACTCTTGGCATAGCGGCTGCACACTAAGATTCCCTTTCCGATAGTTCTCGGGGTTCAACCCTTGTGCTATCACAATTTATCCCTTTTTTAAGTAATGACTTATGTTTACCCATTTTAATTTTCTGGAAACTCATCCTGAATATTACAAATGGTATCCTAGATAAGATATATTATCTTTGTGAATAAATAAGTTCACATTTCTTTACATAACCAAAGAGGTGCCTTCTCGGGTTCAATCCTTGTGCTATCACAATTTATCCATTTTTTAAGTAATGACTTATGTTTACTCATTTTAATTTTCTCGAAACCCATCCTGAATATGACAAATGGTATCCTAGATAAGATATATTTATCTTTGTGAATAAATAAGTTCAAATTTCTGTACATAACCAAAGAGGTGCATTCTCGGGTTCACTACTTGTGCTTTCACAATTTATCCCTTTTTTAAGTAATGACTTATGCTTACTCATTTTAATTTTCTGGAAACCCATCCTTAATATGACAAATGGATCCCTGATAAGATATATTTATCTTTGTGAATAAATAAGCTCACATTTCTTTGCATAACCAAAGAGGTATGTTCTCGGGTTCAATCCTTGTGCTTTCACAATTTATCCCTTTTTTAAGTAATGGCTTATGTTTACTCATTTTAATTTCCTGGAAACCCATCTTGAATATGACAAATGGTATCCTAGATAAGATATATTTATCTTTGTGAATAAATAAGCTCATATTTCTTTACATAACCAAAGATGTGCGATTTAAAGGCCATGCATTAAACAAATGATGTCTTGTAAATGCAAAAGTGGTGTTGCTTATAAAAAGGATGTTTTATAGTAATCTGTCAATATGTAGATCAAAGCTTAAGACTATATAAGAGTTAACAATCACTTTACAATGTTTCATAGTAATGTGTCAGAAAACTTTAGTTAAAAAAACATGCCATACCTAAAAAGGTACTAACAGAGAAAAAAGAACCTAAGAATGCAGCAAGCATATCTTTAGCTTCTGGACTCCAATCATAACCACAAATAGCTTCATACACACCAGCTTAATCACGTGGGCAGAGCTTCTGGCCAATCCTCCAAGCAGCAAAAACTTCATGCATGCTTGCTTTCTTCACTACTACTCTCCAATAAATGAATACAAAGACGTCAAACAGGTTAAGTATAATCAAAGACCACTAAACACATAGAAGACTATAAAAAAGCAGTAAACTTGAACCAAGATTACTTGTTTTGCTTTACCTGATTTAGAAGATTTAGCTACAATTTAAGATTGCATATATAATTTTTAAACTATACAATCTTAAGATTTAGTTACAGTCCAGGCAATAAAAGACTAACAATGTCATAAGCAAATTCACGAGCCTACCGAAGATATCAACATGCTTAAGGAGAACAAGACACCAAGCAAAAAGTTTTTCAATTTTGTTACCATCCGATTTTCTGGAAGGCTTTCCTGAAACTACACAAATCCTTCCTGAATTTTTCTAAACACTACAAAGTTTCACAAGCACAAAAGACTAACAATGTCATATGCAATATTTCCTAAACACATTCAATAGATGCAAACAAACAACAAATGAATACCTAAGCAGGGATATAAAAGTAGAAATTAAAAAAGAAATCAAAATAACCTTTCACTTAGGAAAGCTAAGCTTAAGGCAGTAAGAGCAGCATCAGTGATGGCAAGAGGCCAGGAGATAATCGGAAGACCTGAGTGTTCAACACAACACAAGAGGATCATTAATCATATTTCTCAATCAGTGCTTTAAAAATGACACAGAAAGGCTTTGTCATTCTATTGAACATATTAAGGGCATAATCAAATCCCATCAAGATAGAAACTTTTGGAGAATATAAAATGGATTACCTTAGCTTTTGTATTGCTCAAAGTGAATCATGAATTGCTTTATTATATCTGTTCAATTAATACAACAAAATAAACTTTTTAGTTCTCAAACCATTATTATTGAAGATTGAAACCTCAAATTTGAATCTCAAAACTCCAGAATTTGGAATCATACCGAGATGACGTTGGAGAATCAAAGCTTTGTGATTTCGTCGGAATTGATGATAGTGCTCGTCGTCGTCGTAGTTGATTTGGATTTCATCGTCGCCGTACCGCCGTTGTGAGAGAGAGATCGGAGAGAATAGAATCAAAGCTTCGTGTTTTCGTCGGAGATGATGACAATATTCATCGTCGCCGGAGTTGATGACTGTGCTCTCCGTTGCCGGAGTTGATTGAGATTTCGTCGTCTTGGTGCCGCCATCGTGAAAGAAATAGTAGAGAATATTATGACTTTTTTGTTTTATTAATTATAAAACAAAGGCAGTATGGACATTTTGTCCATTAATGAATGTCATTTTTGTGACTTTCTCTTTCTGGTGTCATTTTGGGATAAAAACTTCAAAGGTGCTATTTTAGACAATTGCCCTTATTACTTCATTAATTTTGGAAAAGACAAAGATTAATTAAAAGTAAATTCATTTAATTATTTTAATGGCAGTAGATTGTAAATATTTTGCAAATCCAAGAATTAATTTTAAAATGCTTTTCTATTTTAATAAGATAGATTTACCTCCCATAAAATGCAGTCATAGCAGCTTCCAATATCTAAATTAGATATATAAATACTCAGGGGGAAATCAGCCAATTCATACATCAACAGAGGGTTGCGGTCTCGATCAGTACATATACTCGGACCATGTGCTAAAACATACATCAACACATCAAATATTCAAAATTCATTACCAACTAACAACATTCGGCTTTTACATACATTGACCAATTTCCTGTTAGTCAAAAATAACGGTCCGTTATATATCAATCGGAAATATTACGTGGCTTTTAATTTTTTAAATAATTAATAACTAATAAAAATAAATTTCTATGATAAAGGAGGAGGGGGGGGGGAGATTTGAACCCGGGCCTAGACTATAATTCATTGAACCATTAACCACTGCGACACACAGTTTATTGATTACATTCTATATTTCTTTCTATTTATATCAATGCAGATATCATGAATATTTCTATCTTTTTCTCTTGTCTCTCATTATACAAACAAAACAAAATAATCTAAAAGCAATTCCTTCATATAATATTTTTTTAAGTTTTTGTCACAAAAAAAAAATTATAATAATTTTTTCAAATTTTCCAATTTTGAAAGCATTTACGAATTAAAAAACAATTTAAAAATTGGAAAATATGAAAAGAAATTGAAAATTATTATAAAAATTTTTTTTAAAAAAATATAATTAAAAATTAAAATAAAGGATTATATATGCATATAAATAAAGGATTATTTTTAAAAGAATTATTTATTTTAAATAATTAATAACTAATAAAAAATAATTTCCATAAAAGAGGTGGGGGGCTGGGGAGATTCGAACCAGCGACTAGACAATATTTCATTGGAACTTTAACAACCGTGCCAAATGCAGTTTATTTTTTATATTCCCTATTGTTTCTTATTTGTTCTAATGAACATTTCATGAATATTTCCATCTACTTCTATTGTCTCTTATTATCCAAACAAACCTAAATAATCAAAAAGCAATTCTTTCAAATAACATTCCTAAGGTTTTGTCAAAAACTCTTTAAGAGAAAAAATGAACAAAAATTATTATATTAAAAAGACAAAAGACCATTCTACTCCTTTATTTATAGGCATATATAATCATAAATAATTCTTTAAATAAATAATAAATATTAAAATAATTTTCAACTGTATTTTTAAAATTAAAATTTTTTATAATAATTTAATAATAATTTATTTACAATTTCTTTTCATTTTTCCAATTTGTAATTTGATTTTTTAATTCGAAAATGCTTTTAAATTGGAAAAATTGAAAAAATCATTCTAATTTTTTTTTATTTTTTGGTGACAAAAACTTATAAACTGTTATTTGAAGGAATTGCTTTTAGATTATTTTGTTTTGTTTGTATGATGAGAGACAAGAGAAGAAGATAGAAATATTCATGATATCTGCATTGATATAAATAGAAACAAATATAGAATGTAATCAATAAACTGTGTGTGTCGCAGTGGTTAATGGTGCGATTAATTATAGTCTAGACCCGGGTTCGATTCTCCCCCCTCCTCTTTTATCATAGAAATTTATTTTTATTAGTTATTAATTATTTAAAAAATTAAAAGCCACGTAATATTTCCGATTGATATATAACGGACCGTTATTTTTGACTAACAGGAAATTGGTCAATGTATGTAAAAACCGAATGTTGTTAGTTGGTGTATGAATTTTGAATATTTGATGTGTTGATGTATGTTTTAGCACAGGGCCGAGTATATGTACTGATTGGGACCGTAACCCTCTGTTGATGTATGAATTGGCCGATTTTATTTTGTTCCACTCTCTTATTTTTTTTTTCGAACACTTTCCACTCTCTTATTAACTTATAAATTAGAAACGTGCAAGTATTTTGTTCTATTTTTCGTAATTTAATACATCAATTGTCAATATAGATATTGAAATTAGATAATATATAGTTCTGATTTATATTTGTATTTAATTTAATAATATTGAAATTGTCATTTTGTAAAGTACTATAAAATTCACTGTGATTGGAAAAATATTGGTGTAAACTTTAGAATGCTTGTAAGGTTACTATAAAATTCACTGTTATTGGAAAAATATTGGTGTAAATTTTAGAATGCTTCTAAGGTTTCTAAAGTGTTTAAGCAAAAATTTCAATAATAAAAATAAAAATTATAAGGTTTTACGTAAAATTTTGAACTGGTTTACAACATCATACCAAATTCTCAAACTCACCTGAAATCTATCTTATAGTAGACGCCTGGTTCTCACCACAGTAACAACCGAGTACTGAGACAAAATGAGTTTGCCAAAGGAAACCAAAAGGCATAGATAAAAGAGAGACATAAAGATTAGCATGAATGTTTAGGAGAAAGGAGGTGATGATGTGTTTCTTCTTATTCACAAGCGAGCTTGGTGTCAAAGCTGCTTAAGCAAATGGCAAACGCTTGAAACGCTGACAATGGATACCTATAATCCATCGTGAACATATCTTTCCCGACTTTACCAAACTGGAGTATCACTTTATCTTGCTCTGGAGGAGCCGGTGCTGACCCGCCTGCCACTGGCGGAAGTCTCACGGCCACAAGCTGGAAATTTTTAACGGACGCGACGGTCACACGTCCACGGAAATTCAAACACCAGCATTGCAACTGCTCGTGCCACCTAGGCTGCTTGTTCTTCAAAACCAACGGTCTGAAAGTCGTCTCTTCTTGATCTTCCTCACAGGACACTCCCATTTCCGAGAATCTAGAGCTGCTGAAGTCTACGGAGCGGTGGTCGAATGATGACTTGGAGAATGAGATGTTGCTGCGGAACGAGTCATCAAAAGAGCGAGGTGGGGGAGGAAGGAGTTTCTCAGGTTGGTTAGGAACCGAGCCTCCAGGTTCGAGAGATGAAGTTGGGATAGAGTTCATGATGCAATGCATCCTCCGTGGCCCGCGTGTGCCCAACACGTTGAGCTCGTATGTGATCTGAGCAATGTTGTAGCTTCCTGAAGGGACTTTGGGGGAGACTCTCCTTGAGTGAAACCTGCTTCTGCTTGTTCGGTCAGTGATAAGTGCACTTGAAGAAGAAGAAGATGATGATGAGTTTGGTGGTGGTTGTGTATCGTACACCAAGAACTTCGTCCCAAGAAAGTTTGATCTGAACATATGAATGAGAATCACAATAAGCTAAGGGCCTGGGAAGGATTACAGGCTTCAGCGTCAAACCTCCTGGTATTAAAAAAAAAAAAGAAAACAAAAAAGGAATCAGAGTAAGCTGGCAAGGATTCAGACAGAACCTGAGCTTTCCGAGGTAAGAGTTACTAGATCTTGAAATGTTATCAGCATCCATGGAGATAATGTACTCGGTCCGAGTAGTTCTACGAGTTCGTTTAGCGGATAGAAGAAACTTCCCATTCTCCACAATTAGAGCTGTAACAAAAAAAAAAAAGTAGTTTAACTTGTGTTTTAGTGAATCCCAAACACAAGCAGAGCAATCAAAGCTTACCAGAACTTAAACAAAGAAAAAGATGGAATGTTAGCTTTGATTTATCCCGTTTGATGAAACACTGAATCATTGCATCACGAGGCCCTGGCTGGAAAGAATAAAACATAAACTTATTCATTAGTCGTTTGAATTTAACAAGATTATTCTTACAGGACCTTAAAGCGAACCTGTTTGAGTGAAACTGGAAAAGTGAGCTTCCCAGAGATTTCTGGACATAGAACAATCTCTTGGCACATAGCTCTCCAAGACCGACACACAGAAGCACAAGCGACCACATGTTTTCTTGCAGGCCAATTACTCTCACTCTCCTCTAGTCTTTTGATCACATCCAAGAGTAGCTCAGGAGGTAGATTAGCCCATCTGCTTGTCTGAACTATCAAAGGTGAGAGGTCAAGGGAAGACGAGTACTCACGGAACGAAGACCCCTGAGACTTCCCTTTGTGATGAAGCCTGAAATCAAAACTCCTCCTCGACAAGCTCCCAAGCCCATCTCTCAAATCTTGAACAATGCTCCTAAACGACATTTCTCACCTTATCAACCCTTTGCTTACAACAAGAAGTTGCTCAAATCCAACAAAGAGAGGTTCCGATTTGAGATGAAGAGATTCCACTATCTGTCGATAAGAAAATAAAATCTGAGTCACCACTCCTTAATAAGTAAGAAATTAAAAAAACAAGAAAAAAGTAAAAGAGCCAAAAGAGAAAGAAGATTCGCTACAAGCTTTGGGAAAGAAAAAGATAACTATCGCATGCCCAATAAAGAAACTACTAGGCCATGTCCTCAACATAGCCAGCTTTTTAATCAACCATGAACCTTTTTTCTTTATGACAAATAATAGTTAATCAAAGAGAATCTGACTTCAATCCACCAAATGCTAAATCCAGATCACATGAAAGCGATTCATATGTAACATAAATTCAATCTGGTAACTATACAAAAACTCATCTGATTTACTTCCTATAACGTCAAAATTTTAGTTAATTTCCAGATGAAACTGTTACAGGAAACTCAATACCAAGAACCTGTGATTTCAGGTTAGAACATATATAATCTCAGTGCATATGTAAACATTAAAAAAAAAGACAGAAGGAGAAGGGTAAAGATTAACCTTTCAGACAAGAAGGTGATAACCCAGAAGCTTAAATCTTGGAATACAAAACACCAAACCTTCTTAAAGCTTCTCCGACCAAATCAAGAAGCTAAGCAAAAGTAGAAAAAATCTGGGTCTAAACAAGAAACAAGATCACAAGGATTTAAGCAGATCCGTAGGAGCCTAAAACTAAAACAAAAGAACCCATAAAAGTCAAAGAACCACACAAAGAAAAAAAGAGATAAAGTCTTCTTCTTCGTTTCCAGTACTCAGGAGCTTTTCTTGATTTTTCTCTTTAATAGTTCATTCACGAGACAGCAAGAAAATAATTAAAGAATAAAAAGTTTTTAACTTTTAATTGGATTATACTCTCAAATGCTTCTCTCTGGATTTTATTATTATCGAATTTATATGAAACTTTTTAAATATTTGTATTTCTTTAAGAGAGACAGAGAGAGAGAAATGAATGAAATTGTAATAAGTGGACATTTTGAAGCATTATTGTCCACAAGGCCGCATGACCTACGCCTTGCATCAAGCTAAGACCCAACGATAATGTTGACCTTTTAGATATTCTTTTTTGTTTGTTTGTTATAAACTTTTTAATCAAATTGTTTTGATAAAAGTGATATTAACACCGTTGAACTTGGAGTCTTATCGCTGAAAAGAAAACATTGTTGATTTAAATAGTTTTTTTCCTGATAACCGTGGAATCCAACGATCGAGGTCAACTAAATAATTCCACGAAGTCCGCAGCAGTCACGTATTCTTATCATTTAAGATAGTTCGAGTGACCAGCGGAAATCAAGCTGCAAATTCACTATATTAGAATTACCTCTCAAATGCCGTTAGCTCAAACCCGCTAGTTTTGAGTTAAATACATATAATAATATCTTAGTTTAAAAATAAAATATAAGTATCTTAGTCTTCAAATAAAAAGATATAAATAAACATTTGTTAGAGTTGGTATTGACTAGTCTATCAAAAACTATATATTAGGAGGATGTTTTGGCATTATTTACTCTCTTCTAGAGTTTTTCCAAACTTGAATCACAAAATAGTTCACAGGTTTACCAATATTGGATCACTTTCCAATAAACAGTTTACATAATAAACCAGTCAAGCCAGCATCCAAGAAGCAATTTGAAGCTCCAAGATCATTCTGAAGACTCCAATGCAATGCGTCTAAGAATATCTGATCCCCAAGATTAGTTTGCCTGGATCGAAAAGGATATATATCCTTCTGCATAGTCAAAAATCACGTATTTAATGCTTTTTTTTTCCTTTGGATCACTCTAGTGCCAAACCTGTTCGATTTAGATTACTATTTAAGGCATTGTGTTAGATACCAAAACCTATGTTTGTTTAGGAGTATGAGTTTAATTTGAGTGTAGTAGTGGAACTCATTATCTCGTCTTGACCAACGTAGCTAACCATCTACCATTCAAATATACGACTAAATCATACATTGTTGCTTAATTTGATCTCAAATTCTAGTTACAAGATTGAAGTTTAGTAGGATCTATGATCTATTTCTCCTTCATAAATATCCTATAGCATCAGATTCCCAAACTATGACCTAGTACTAAACCTCCATGAATTTAAACTTACGAACTTATTTCTCCCTGAAATAAAAACAGTAAATTTATTTTTCCCTCAATAGAAAAATTTGAAATTTAATTACCCATAGACTATGGTTCTAGTCAGTTTAATGTTAACCAAAACATTTTTAACCAATTAAACCAAACAAAATCCAGTTTCTTTCTTCTTCTTCTTCTTCACCAAACTCAGATTTCTTTTTTACTTTTTCTTTTATTCTAACATGTGTTATGGATTTGTGATTCCTGATCATGATGAGACTCGTTATGTTTCTGAATCCAAACGTGTTAGTTTCTTGTTTGGTTTCTGGATTCAACAGTATAATAGGGGAGCTAGAATCATGGTAGATAAAGCAATAGAATCTGATGGTTTATGTTCGTAGATTTACAAGAGGCTGTTCATAAGTGAGAACAAATGTAGAAAATGCTCAAAGAGCTTTATTTAAACAGAAATGGAAATCTAATCTATTAAAGGTGAAGAACATTTTGTAATTAACTCTGATTTTTTCACAATAATTACAATCACATGCCATTAGTTTTTTTTAAGCTAACAATTAATTTAACTAGTTTCATAGCCCTGCGCAGGCGCTAAGCCGGGTACTTTGTCGACACGTCAGGTATTTTTGGGTACGTGATTTTGTTATTTGAATAGGTTGTTGAATATGTAAGGGATTTTGTATTTTTATTATTTCTGAAATTGTAAGCAATGAAAAAATGAATTCCGAGTTTGAATCTTGAAAATGTTTTTTTTTATTATTAGCCCGTATTGGCTCATAGATTATTTGCCCGACATACTGGACAACTTTTATTTTTAGATTTAGAATTTTAGAAAGTAGAAGTATATATGAACTATAATTTTTAAGATAATTTAAATGGATTATTAGAACTCAAACTGAACCCACAGAGATTCGAACCAAACTGAACTGAATCTGTAAAGATCCGAATTGGTAAAACCAAACCGAACCAAATGATACTCGAATGCTCATCTTTAATCAAAAGTAAAAAAAAATTGTCGATAACAAAAATGAATATTGTTTACGATATTTAAATACATCATGGTTAAAACAACTTATTTCGTGCGAGACACGAATTATCATCTAGTATAGATATGAAAGTTGATACAACTAGGAACTAGCATTCAGTCAAACAGTGCAGCTGTGCTATTTTTATCTTTTAATAACCGAGCTAGATTAGATGTTAAAGTTAAGATTAATCCCAGGAGCATGTCGAAAACCTTATAATCTTGCCTTTAGAGCGTTTACATAGACTATTTAGATAGCCGACACAGAGGCCCATAGTCAGTGGAAGGATTTGACCCACAGGACAAATCCTTTACCATTTTAACTTAACAATGAACTACAACACTTGATTTATTGGTTACAACATAACGTTTTAGGGAGATACGATTATAAAGATGAGACTACAACATAATCTTTATGGATTTCAGTGAAATAAAGTTTAAGCGCCAGTCTCACTTCCCCCTTTACCACCTGTAATTACAAAAGTACATCAATATCAGTTCCGAGTCTCCCTTTGGTAAATTCAGTTGCGAAACAACATTAGCTCATGATCATAGCAGACAAACACGGTATTAATTTTAGCTTCATGGATAGAGAATACCGATACGTTACATGGTAGATTAGATCGCATCCTACAACCTAGCTTAACCAACCGGTTACGGATGAAAGAGGTGACCGGTCCGGTAGGAATCCGGTTTCATTATTCTTCTAGAGAGTTATACAGTTTATTTTAGTAACTTTACCTCGGCTGCACTTTTTGTCGCATTCGTGGTGGCATCGGATCGTCTCTTTTGCTGGAAATATAAAATATTAAAAGGGGTTTACGTAAATGGATGCTATGGGGATACTAAGAAGAGAGTACTCACGGGTAGGCTTGACGCAGCCGGTGGTGCAACTGTCGATGCAGTTTACTTGAGCCTCCGTTACCGTCACCATATCCAAGGTGGAAGACAAAGCCACCAGAATCATAAGAGCCGCTACTTGCGTGTTCATCGTTCTCTCTTTTCTTGTTTCTCTTTTGTGTGTGGGTATATACAGAAATGTCCCCGTTGCCAGGCTTGACCGATATCGTTTGTACACGTGTCATGATTCTCTCCTAGTGTTTTCTTGCGTGCACATTCTCACATGTACGCGTTATCCCTTAAAATATTTTACAGCAAAATTATCTACTGCTCTTCTTAGTTTGGACTTCTAGTTACAGGCATCGGTCAACCTAAGAACAATAGTTACACCTACGCCCGGGTGCAATCATACAATCACTACACTATACTACACTGTAGGGGCGGACGTATGCACAACGAAACGGTACGGGGTCATGTACTAATTTTTATTTCTTCTTTGATAATATAAGTTAAATTATTAAATATTATAAGTTTAGTGAAGAAAAATGTAAAAATGCTTCCATCAAAATATGTTTTTTGTTTATTTCCAATATGATGCCCCGAACTAAAAATATTTTTCGCTCTGCCCCTTCTACACTGAATCCCATCAATATTCTTCGGTGCTTAGTCGAGAATAGTAGTAAGAATGATGACCTCTAGGAAAGTGTTTGTGTTGCGTCCTTTTAAAAAGATATTAGGGGTTACCTGGACTACGTCCGTGACAATTTTGATTTTTCAAATATTTTATATACAATTATTTCGTTGGATGTTGTATTCTAAACTATATATTTTTGTGAATTTATGAATATTTATATTTATAGTATGCATAATAAATAATATTTTTTTGAGTTTGAAATTATTTTATTTTACATTGTGTAAACATTTTTGTGATAGTTGAATTTTTTTATTTGTATTTTTTGTGATAGTTTAACCTTTGAACGTTTTGTATATATTTGAATTCTTATTTCTATTTTTTATGGGATCTAATAAATATTTTCCAACGGAACTTTATATTATATAATCAGAACATTTGATATTATATATGTTTTTTCTTTTGACTAAAAATATTTTTTTATTATCATTTTGTTTTTGTTTTTGAAAATTGGCTTTCAATTTAACCAAATCAAATGTCAATTAAAAACCGAAAACATAAACTGGATCTCAATCTCCTATCCACATTAACCTTACCAAATCAAGTGTCAATAACCAAAAACATAAACCAGATCCTAATCTCATCTTCACGTTGACGGAAACGAATCGTGCCCGTAAATTAATTTTATATTTTTATCACGTCAAATTCGTCTATTATTTTACAAATCAAATTACAAATCAAAAATAGAATCATGTTTTTAAAGTTTGTTCTAATTTAGTTTCTAACATTATGTCACTTCGATTATTTTTAACAAAGAAACATATAACTAATAGTTGTATCCTTAATATAAATCTAATTTAGTTTTTAGAATTTGTTTTTCAATTTTATACACAATCACATGCAAAAAGTAAAATAATATTATCATAAACTAAGCTTGTCATCATTTGCATTTTTCATGGAAAGTCACCCTCTGTCGATGACTTGAAAAACCGTTTTTTTTTATAACAAATCATTTTCTCTTCTCTTATGTGTTTGCTTCTTGAAATTTTCCGCGAAAAAATCACCAATTTTATACAATCAAATTTTGAATTAGGAGATGTGTCAAAAAGGGTCTCTCTGATTGAATTAGAGATTTAAGGGTAAGGAAATACTGGTGTAGAGAATCGGTTTCAGCGCATAGTTTGCTCTTCTCCTTCACCCTTCTTCTCACTCTCAAGTTTGTTCATGTTCTTTTTCAATCATGGTGATCAGTTTCTTTCTTTCTTTTTCGTAATTGCTGCCTTGACTTCTCTTTTGTGTAGGTAATATAGAATAATTATATGAATCAGTTGATGTACAACTATAAAAATTGGATCCTTGTGTGTTTAGCGATGTCTAAAGTAGAAGTTTTCATCATCATTTGGCTTTGTTTTTTGCATTTTTAATATTTATACCTTTGTAGTAGTTTCGTGCCTTGATTTTTCGTGGTAGATTTCACTGTGTGCTCCATCTATGAAATCTTTTGTGATTATCACCTTTGTTCTTTGTTAGCATCATTTTATTTTGTAACTTTTAAAGTTCTGGTTTGTGGCAGTGGTGTCCTTTTCATTATGTTTTGGAAACGCCACTATTTGTTGCTTTCAAGATCTTGCTCTGTGTACATCTTAAGGATCAATATGGTATACTCTTTAACTTGTAATATTAATCGCGGCTGTGTTTATGGATGGTTTGTTTGTTTATGATAGATGGTTGTGTTCCTCACTCCTTGTGTTGCGATTGTTTATGATAAATTTTTGGTTTTGTCTTACCATTGCTTGTATGTGTTTATGGCTGGTGTGTTTGCTTATGATATATTTGGACTTGGTTTCTTAGTTATTGTTCAATAATACTTACCATCATTCCAGAAAGTTGTAACTCGTTATATTTTCTTTTCTTTTTGTTCTTAGGAAAGAATGATTCTTGCTCATTTGTGTGATGAGCTGAAAGGAGAAGACTGAAAACAGTCATGTGCATGGTAAAAAATCCATAATTTGCACTCGCCATTCTCTCTATCTTACTGGTTTGGAAACAATATATTTTTATTTTCAAAATGCAGTTTCTACTCTATATTTCCTTTGCAAATACTATAACTGCAAAATTGAATGATGAGTATTTTTTTTTTTGCATATTTACATTTTTCTGGAGAATGTGCAAGACACTTATGCCTAGAGATGAAGAAACTATGATTGATGAATCCATATGGGAAATATTTCATGTAAGTTGATTCTTCACTATTTGCATGTGAACTTATCTTTTTTTTTGTAACACTTTTTTTTTGTAACACAAATGTGAACTTATCCAAACATATTTTTTTGTATAGAAGAGGCTTTTACTATATTTTATGTAATATTTATATTTCTATTTACGATAGAAGTTTAATGTAAATTTTTAATTTTGTATATTTGCTTATTGTTTACTTTTTCTTTTATTGTATATTTACTTATTCTAATTTTCTTGTTTTATATCAAATGATAATATTCTGATATATGTTAAATGTAGTATTTATATTCATATATTGTATGCTTGTTTTTCTTATAATGTTTATTTACTTATAAAAATATTTGGAAATAATAAAAGTGTACAACTATACATTTTCAGATAGATGTTAATTTAGTTTTTCCATTTCTTATATTGTTTATTTAACTATTATTTATTTTTCTTATATTGTGTATTTACTTATTCTATTTGTTTGGCATTTTATATCAAATCGTAATATTCTATTTACGATAGATGTTTAATGTAATATTTCTATTTCTTAATTGTATATTAATTTAATTTTTTTTCTTACGTTGTATATTTACTTATTCTAACTTTTTTTTTTGCTTTATATTGTATGCTTATTTTTATTACATTGTATATTTATGATGCTAGAACTTTCAGAGTTCCTAAAACAAATGTTGTAATATAAGTGAAATGTCGAACCAATTCCAAGGGATTCAAAGCACCAAGAATGCAAGTACTTCCTTAATCTAAGTGCAATCGAAGATTTGATGATTTCTAGAACCTAATAAGCAATAACTTAAACAATAAAAACAGTAAATCAATGAACTTTCTTTTATGAGAAAGGAGAACTCATGGGTATAGGAATTTAGACCTTGGGTGATCAAGCTTCGAACTAAGGATGGCAACAGTCAATCAAACTAATTAACCTTAAGCTTAGACACAATCTTAAACAAACTCTATGTCTAGATGAATGCTCATTTGCTAACATATTTCAGACATCAAATGTCTTTGGCTGAATAATATAAAAGCAATCATTAACAAACAAGTCTATTGGCTATCTTAACACCCTTAACAACAAATGTCTTTGGTAAAGTGTGTTAAGAGCTTAGGAGAGTTGACTCAGACATATCATCGAACACCTTGTGGGTGGGATATGTCTAAAGATCAACTTTTGAGAGGCCAACTCAATAGATGCATAACGAATACTCTCCTAGGAAAAGAATAAGGTTTGATTAATACTAAAACATCCTAGAACTAACTTAATCACCCTAAATCTTCCTAACCCATGAATTCAATGGTGGATTACTCACTAATGTTCATGATCATTCTTAAACCCATATTGAGTTTCAGATTGATCATAAACAGAGATAAAATAACAGAAATCAACAAGAAATAAAATAAGAACAAGAGAATCAATGATCCAAAAGATGAAATCTCCAATAGTTTTTGATGTTTACCAAGTGTAAAAGATAGATTAGCCTCTGGTGGCTTACACAATACTTAAACTTAGGTTTTAGAACAGAAAAACGTGCATACAAATGACTAAAATGCCCCTGAGAAATGTTTAAGTTCGAGATGAAACGGGCTCGGAGCGACCAGGAAGGGTCGCTCCACACGGCCGCTGCAAATGAGACGAGCGAGCTGGTCCCCTCGCTGGCTCGGGGTCGCTCCAGGGGACGAGGCGCAGCGGGTGGAGAGAGCCGCTCCGGTTGGTCGCTGCTGGTAAGACGAGCGAGCAGCACGGGCCGCTGAGGCGGGGTCGCTCCAAGGGGCGAGGTGCAGCGAGCGGGTGGAGTCGCTCCGCATGGTCGCTGCAAAGAAGACGAGCGACTGGCTCGACTCGCTGAGGTGAAGCCGCTCCAGGATGATGAAGACGCAGCGGGTGGTGGGAGTCGCTGGGGTGAGGCCGCTCCAGGTCATGAGGTCGGAGCGACTGACGGGACCCGCTGCACTGAGGTCGCTGTGGCTTTAGTCGTCTCTAAGTCACTCCTTTTGCCTCTTTTGAGTCCCCAATGCATCCCAAATGATCCATGTGGTACTCCAACACCTGATAAAGACTTATGTATGCAAAATGCAACCTAAACATGCCTAAAACCTAATCTAGATGATCAAAATGCATGCGAATATGAAGATAAAACAATGGAAATATGCAAGACATCAACTCCCCCAAACTTGTCCTTTACTTGTCCTCAAGTGAACTTTCTAGGACTCATAGGGGAAGAGGTTTGAAAGTGGGAGCTCATAGCCAAGAGAAACACACAAGCACTCGCTTCAACATAAGAATTCAGCACAAGCACACTCTCCTTTATTATCCTCTAGCTTCTTTAGGCCTATCTTAACTCAACATTATTCATTCACACATTCAGCTTAGCCAACTCTCACATTCATTAAGCAATACAACAAGTGAGCTCTATGCAAATGGTCAATTGGTCCAAGTCATTTGGGTAAGGGAAGGCTTTTTGTTCTAGTGATCAAGGGGTTCAAAGCTCATTATCTTCAAGGGGGTTCACTCTCAAAACAAGTAGCCTTGACATTGCACATAATATATCTAAGAAAGGGATCAACTAATGCATACAATGCTCAATCCTCATTGTTCTACCCTTTTTCAAACATAGAAGTGACTCAGTTATTCCCAAAGTTACACCCCTCTCACATCTCTCACCCAAAAATTTCAAGAACAAAACCACAAACTCTTCAATCAAGGGAAATATCTAAACTCTTAAAACACAACCTCTTAGCTCATTCACACTTTGCTAGCCCCCTTTCTTTATTCTCTTCTCTTTTTTTTTTATTTTTTTTTATTTTGCTGCTTTCTTATTTTTTTTTTATTTTGGGGGCCAAGACTTTCACAATTTGAGCTAGAGGTTTTATACAATTCCCAAAGAGACAGTTAAGCACAAGAGTTCAATCGTTTTCTTTCAACCTTCAAAATCCCAAGTCAAACTTCTCAACACTCACCTCCCCACCTATAGCTAGACAATAGTGTAATCTAGCAAGAATGAAGACTGAGCATTGTCGTTCCCAATACTCTCAAGATTATGCACATGTAAGACTTTCCGAAAAAGGCTTCACTCAATCAATCAAATGAAGGCTTAAAAGGAGGAGAGGGTTTTAGGGAGTGGACTGCCACTAGAGATTGTCAAAAAGATTGGCATAAAAGGCGCGACAACTCTAGTGTGTATATCCATGACTTAGCACACAAGAGACCATAAGCAAGAAGTTAAGTTCATTCAGTTCATTTAAAGTTGTAGTTGGCTTAAGAGATTGAGTTTCAGGGAGAGTTTTCAAGGCACGAAACTTACAAGGTTTTCGAGAGAGGCGCATGAACTAAGCAAGGCTAGACAGTGCTCTCTACAAGGAATTTTAAATCATTGCTCCCAATGCAAATGAATGCAACCTATATGCTCTAGACTCTCCTAAAAGTGCAAATGATGCAAACTAAATGATTATTTTTTTTTTTTTTTTTTATGCAAATAGATATGTACAATGCATGGACTCAATGCAGGACCATCAAAGCAAACATGATTAAATACTTGGTACCTCCCCCAAACTTAAGTCACACAGTCTCTGTGTTATTAAGCTGAGAGAGATACCGAAAATAAATCCTAAAAAAAAAAAAAAACAAAGAAAAGCTAGTATATACAAGAGAAGGTGACAGAGTACCTCCTATCGGTAGCGAGTAGAGCCAGATGGCTCGTACTCATCGGTGTCAGGTGGAAACGTGGTGTAGTAGCCGCCTGGCATGGTGCTGTGCTCCTCAAATCGTGGCTGGCTAGAGATCTCTTCGATCTCGATCTCCTCCTCAGAATCAGCAAGGGAGGGTGATTTGTTGCCCGAGGAAGAGGGGAGGATCGGTGGATTTCTCCAGCGACGCTGCTGCTGCCTTTCAGTGAGGGGGAAACCAAGGGCTGAGGGGTTTGGTGGAGGCTGGGGTACAGGGTCGTCTGGGAACTCGAAGTCCGCTCTGCTACATCCCGCAAAACCTCCCCTAGTCAAGACATCAGCTATCTTTCTCAAGATCTTGGATGTTGACTTCGCTTTCCTCTTCGCAGTCTTGCTCATTTCCTTACACTTCTTCTTGAGCTTCTCAATCGTCCTATCCTGAGCCTTGTTCCATCTCTGGAGCCTACTGATATGATCGTGGGCGTCGCGAAGGGCACCAGGGGGAAGGGTTCCGGAGTATGGTGTGAAAGTGTAGCGACGCTGCCCATAGACTGGCTCAGCGTCCTCATCTTCCACTGGCTCAGCCTCTGGCATAGCTCTCCCAATAGTCTCTTCTGCTTCCGTGCAAGGGCCGATGGGATCAAGGGACCCATGCTCACCAAGGAAAGCACCCGTAGGAATGATGAAGCTGACACCGCAGGGCCCATTTAGGTTTGTCAGCTCTCTGTTTGGGAGAACTACCTCGGCCTTTTTGCCCTCGATCTTGTAGTAGTATACGTAGTCACCCTTGTATCTCCCACTAAAGTAAGTGGCTTGCCTCAAGTAAGGAGCATCCAAGAAGATCGGTGCTGTCGCGTCGTTTCCCAACGAGATACCCTTGAACTCAAGCAGGGGAGTGATCAAACTTCCAATCCCAATCTTTGGTGAGGAGTCACCGGTGGTCCAAGCCCAATCTCTGTAGTGCCGAAGACGTCCCACAAAGAACCTGACCCATCCAACCTCTGAGTAGAGCTCCATGGAGAAAGGGAGCTGCGCGTGTGTGGCGTAGGGCTGAATGGCTGGGAAGAACAAGTACATGTCTTCATCCGTGATGGTGCCAACTTCCTTTCGTGGGTAGAAGATATGGACAAGTAGCCTGTGTAGGTAACGCACTGAGGGATGCCTGATATGAGAGTTCTTGTCCTTTCCAGTAGAGCGTTCGTTACCACTGATCAGCTTCCAGAGCTTCTGGGGGAGGTTGTCGGTTTTCTCAGGGAAGGAGTACTGCAAATCTGGAAAACCCATCACTCTCTCGATTTCTTTGAAGCTCATGGTGTAGCTTCTCCCATGCACTGTGAATGCGATCTTTCCCCATCCTTCCCTTGCGTGCTTGGTTTTGTGAACAGTGACGAATAGGGAGGAGAGAAACTGGCATGAAACTTCTTTGTAGAGAGGATATGCCATGGTGTAGAGCTTCGGCATCCTCAAATGAACTAGCATTGCCTCGATATCAGCTTCGAGACCCAGCTGTCGCAGCAACTGGATGTCTGCAAACCTCGTTGGCATCCAAGTCATCTCATTCTTCAGAACGTCATAGAGTTGCTCAACAGTTGGCTTCTTTTCTCTGTCTCTTTCAACCACAACTCCTTTTCCCTTAGACGTTTTAGCTTTCTTTGCTGGAGCAGGTTCATCTGCACTTTCATAATCGCTCTCTTCAATCTCCGGAACTGCTACACTCTTTCCCGCTCTCTTCTCCGCTGCCAACTTTTTCTTTTCAGCTGCTGTAGCTTGTCTCTGTGTCAGCTGTGTTCCCGAGCCAGATGCGGGTGCTTTCCCTCGAGCGGCTTGCTCTTTAATCTCTTTCGCCGTCTTGCTTGTCTTAGTCATTGTACCTAAACACAAGATAAACTTGGAGAGGAGTAAGTTGAATGAAGCAAGAATCACACTTTTCAAAATCTCAATAGATGAAAGTTAAGATGAACAAAGTGATTCTAGAGTCAAAAGAGTTTCAGCTCAAACTTCTAAACAACTTATCAAGCAAATCCAACCACAAACACACTCAATTAGGACCCAATTCGACAATCCCCAAAAACCATGAACCCTAATTTGCAAAAGTTCAAATTCAACTCAATTTCACCATGGAATCAACAACCCAACTTAATATATAAGCTTTCCCTAGTCTATTTCACCACAATCAAGCAAGAAAAAGTCCAAATTTTGATTTTGAAAATCTAGGGTTCATGGACTTACGAAATTGGTTTCAAGAACACAATACCTTGCTTTGGATGGATGGAAAAGGTGAATAGGTGTGGGGAATTAGACTACAGGGGCGAAAGCTTGGATGTGAGTGAAAGAATGAGGTGATTTGGTGAAGATTTGAGTGAGATATGGGGTTTGGAGTGGTGAGAGCTTGAGAGAGTTTGTGAATTTGGTGAGGGATGAGAGTGAGGGAGAAGATGTCGATGGGGGGGGGAAGTTGGGTAGGTCTAGGGTCGGGTGGTCCGGTTAGGGTGGTTAGGGTCGGTTCAATTAGAGTGAACCGGGTTTTCAGATTAGAAAACTTACCTGACCGGAGGCCACAGCGACCGACCAGACCCGTTTTATGAGGTCGCTCCGGAAAGACGAGCGACCGGCTCGAGCCGCTGGGTGGGAGTCGCTGCGGGATGGAGCGACTGGGAGACCCGCTGGGAAGCCTCGCTGTTGATGCTCGAAAATAACGAGCGACCGGCCCTGGTCGCTAGGGGTGAGTCGCTGCGGGCTGGAGCGGCCAGTGCTACCCGCTGCCCCTTGGTCGCTCTGCACCTGCGACACTGTTCACTCTTTTTTTTTTTTTTTTTTTTTTTTTAAAAGATCAAAACAAGATAAAAAAAATAAAAACAAGTTTAGAAATGCAATATATGCAAGGATAGACATGGGACTTCCTCCCAAGTGAGCTTGTTTAAAGTCTCTAGCTTGACTTTACCTCCTTCGGGGTTAGGCCGGGGTGGGATCAGAAAGTGGAGTTGAGACTCCATCTTCCTTTGGTGCTGTGGCCATGTAGAGCTTAACTCTTTTCCCGTTGACTGTGAAGTCTCTTCCATCAGTACCCCACAAAACAATAGCCCCATAAGGTCTGATCTCCTTGATCTTGAATGGACCGGACCACCTTGACTTGAGCTTTCCTGGGAACAACTTCAGCCTAGAGTTGTAAAGAAGAACTTGGTCTCCTTCCTTGAACTCTCTTTTCAGAATGCTCTTGTCATGGAAGGCTTTGGTCTTTTCCTTGTAGATCCTTGAATTCTCAAAAGCATCCATCCTTATCTCATCAAGTTCATGGAGCTGAAAAAGTCTCTTTTCCTTGGCACTCTTGATGTCAAAGTTCAGCAACTTCACTGCCCATAGTGCCTTGTACTCAAGCTCCACTGGTAGATGACAAGACTTCCCATAGACAAGGTTGAAAGGTGTGGTTCCCAAGGGTGTCTTGTAAGCTGTCCTATAAGCCCAAAGTGCATCATCAAGTTTAGTAGACCAATCCTTCCTTGTAATCCCCACAATCTTCTCCAAAATGGACTTGATCTCTCTGTTAGAAACCTCAACCTGACCACTTGTCTGAGGATGGTAAGGAGTTGCTACCTTGTGCTTCACACCCTTCTTCTTGAGAAGCCCTTCAATCAGTTTGTTAATGAAGTGGGAGCCTCCATCACTGATCACAACCCTTGGAACTCCAAACCTTGGGAAGATGACACTCTTGAACATCTTGGTTACCACCTTGGCATCATTGGTGGGGCTTGCTATGGCTTCCACCCATTTTGAAACATAATCAACAGCCACAAGGATGTATTTGTTGCCATGAGATGATGGGAATGGTCCCATGAAGTCAATACCCCACACGTCAAACACTTCAACTTCAAGGATGGGATTCTGAGGCATTTCATTCCTCTTGGTAATGTTTCCTCTTCTTTGGCATGAATCACACCTCAAAACAAAATCTTGTGTATCCTTGAACATGTGTGGCCACCAGAATCCTGCTTGTAGCACTTTTGCAACAGTCTTGAAGGTGGCAAAGTGACCTCCATAAGATGATCCATGACAGTGTGTAAGGATCCCTTCAACTTCTTCATTGGCAACCACTCTTCTGTAGAGCTGATCCTTGCAGAGAATGTAGAGGTAAGGCTCGTCCCAATAGTATCTCTTCACATCCTTGAAGAACTTCTTCTTGGCATAGCCCACAAGATTCAAAGGTTCTTTTCCTGTGGCTAAGTAGTTCACCAAATCAGCATACCAAGGTTCCTTCTCTTCAGTAGCTTTAACCTCTTCAAGCTTTCTACCAGTCTCACAAGCTGCCATCATTGCTCCAATAGCCATGATCTGCTCTTCTGGAAGTCCCTCATCAATAGGAACACCACATTCTATTTTCAGTCTAGACAAGTGATCAGCTACACCATTTTCAACTCCAGGCTTGTCTCTAATCTCCAAATCAAACTCTTGGAGCAAAAGGATCCATCTCAGAAGCCTCGGTTTTGCATCCTTCTTGGCCAAAAGGTGTCTCAAAGCTGCATGATCTGTGTAGACAATGACTTTAGACCCCACCAAATAGCTCCTGAACTTCTCAAATGCAAATACAATGGCTAGCATCTCTTTCTCTGTTGTGGCATACTTCATCTGAGCATCATTCAAGGTTTGGCTCGCATAGTAGATCACATGAGTCTTGCCATCTTTCTTCTGGCCCAAAACAGCTCCCACAGCATAGTCACTAGCATCACACATGATCTCAAAGGGTAGACTCCAATCTGGTGGCTGGACAATGGGAGCAATTACAAGCTCATTCTTCAACTTCTTGAAAGCTTCTAGACATTCCTTACCAAAGAGAAAGATCTCTTCCTTGCATAACAGTCTAGTGAGTGGCCTGGCGATCTTGGAGAAGTCCTGAATGAACCTTCTATAGAAACCAGCATGCCCCAAGAAGCTCCTGATGTCTTTCACTGTCTTTGGTGGAGCCAAACTGACCATCACATCAATCTTTGCTTTGTCCACCTCAATCCCCTTCTCTGATATCTTGTGTCCAAGAACAATTCCTTCCTTAACCATGAAGTGACACTTCTCCCAGTTGAGCACAAGATTGGTGTCTTCACATCTCTGTAGGACCCTGCACAAATTAGACAAACAAGCAGAAAACGAAGATCCGTAGACAGAGAAGTCATCCATAAACACCTCTACAACATCTTCAATAAGATCAGAGAAAATCGACATCATGCACCTTTGAAAGGTGGCTGGAGCATTGCACAGCCCAAATGGCATCCTTCGATAAGCAAAGGTACCATAGGGGCATGTGAATGTCGTTTTCTCTTGATCATTGGGATGTATGGGTATTTGGAAGAACCCTGAATACCCGTCAAGAAAACAATAGAATGGATGATTTGCAAGTCTCTCAAGCATCTGATCAATAAATGGCAATGGAAAATGATCCTTTCTAGATGCAGAGTTCAGTTTTCGGTAATCAATGCACATTCTATGTCCTGTGATGGTTCTTGTGGGTATTAGTTCATCCTTATCATTTTTCACCACAGTGATCCCACCCTTCTTTGGAACCACATGCACAGGAGATACCCATTTAGAATCTGAAATAGGGTAAATCACACCAGCATCTAAGAGTTTAAGAATCTCCTTCTTTACAACATCCTTCAGGTTAGGATTTAACCTTCTTTGATGCTCGATAGAAGTCATTGATTCATCCTCAAGATGTATCCTATGCATGCACAAAGTGGGTGAGATCCCTTTGATATCATCAAGGGAGTAACCTATTGCTTTTCTAAACCTTTTAAGTGTTTTCAAAAGTTCAGCAAGCTCAGGTTCAGTAAGTTCACTACTCACAATGATAGGATAGGTGTCATTAGGGCCAAGGAATGCATACCTTACACCATGGGGAAGTGGCTTGAGCTCCACCTTGGGTGCCTTAAGCTCGCTCCAGTCATCTTGCTGGGTGTTCTCTTGTTGAGTCACTGAAGCTACTTGATGGACCACTTGTGGCAGCTCTTCGTACTGATCCTTACTCTCAAACCCTTTGTGTGAATCCAGCATCATCCCATAGGTTGTACTCTCCAGGTTCTCAATCACTTCAGCCCCTTTTTCCACTGTCAAAGCCAGCTGTAGAGGATCTTCTAGAGATAGCTCTTCAAGAAGTTCATCAGCCAGAGCATCCATCTCTTCAATGTAGAAGATTTGCCCTTGCACAGTTGGTTTCTTCATAACCTCCTTGATGTCAAAGTGGAGAATGTGCCTTTTACCCAAGTGGAGATCAATCTTGCCTTCCTTCACATTCACAATAGCTCCAGCTGTAGCTAAGAAAGGTCTCCCAAGGATTAAGGGATCTTGAGCTTCTTCACCCATCTCAAGTACCACAAAATCTGTAGGGATTTCACAGTTTCCGACCATAAGAGGGAGGTCTTCCAAGATGCCAACAGGGTACTTCACTGAACGATCAGCCAACACCAATGAGAGTCTACACTTCTTGTACTGAGTGAAACCAAGCTTCTTTGCAACTGACAAAGGCATCAAGTTGACACTAGCTCCCAAATCGCAGAGACATCTCTCAAAAACCATAGGTCCAAGTGCACAAGGTAGTGTGAAGCATCCTGGGTCCTCTAGTTTCCTTGGAACATCAAGCCTCTGAATGATGGCATTACACTCATGAGTGAGAATCATCATACCCAGCATCTCCTTCTTCTTTGCAGCTACAGCATCTTTTAGAAACTTGCTGTATTGAGGAACCAGCATGAAAGCATCAATGATGGGCATTGTGATCTGAACTTCACTCATCTGCTTCTCAAACAGGGCTTTGTACTTCTCCAGCAGCTGCTTCTTGAACCTTCCAGGAAATGGAAGTTTGGGCTCATAAGGAGGGGGAACAAAAGGATTCTCAGTTGCTGGAGCAGCAGCTTGACCATCTTTCACTGTTTGCTTCTCTTCTCCCACCTTTCCTTTGCCTTTGGCTTCCACAATCTTCTCTAAGATCTCATCATTGATCTTCTCATCCACAATCACAACCTCATCATCAATGTTGATGGCTACCCCCCCCACCTTGTTTCTCAGCATCCTTGGTGAGAGTTGGAGGAGGCAACTGCTTGCCACTCCTAAGGGTAACAGCCTTCATTGTTTCCTTGGGGTTTTGCTCAGGTTTTCCAGGTAGAGAACCCTGCTGGCGGTTTTGGTGAGTAGTCAAAGAAGCAAACTGGTTCTCCAAGGCCTTGAACTTGTTGTTAAGCTCATTGTAGCTACCATCAATCTTGTTGTGGAGATTCTTCAGCTCATATCCAACATGCTTTTCACTTCTAGTTTGAGACTCCAAGATTTGTTTCAGTAGAATATCTGTGCTGCTGGTCTGAGGAGCAGAACTAGAAGGATGAGCTTGCTGCTGAGAAGATTGGTTTCCTTTGTGAGGGAAACCAGGAGGAGGATTCTGCTGAGGCTGAGAGTTGCTTTGCTGGTTGTTCCTAGGCTGGTAACCATTCTGCTGGTTGTTTGGGTAAGATCGCTGTTGGTAGTTGTTGTACTGAAAATTGGGCTCCTTCTTGTACCAACTACCATTGTTGTTGATGAAACATAGCTCTTCTTGACCTTCCAAACCTTCAACTTCATTAGCACCAGGAGGTGCTTCTTGGGCTGGGTTACCAACGAAGTTCAGCTGCTCTTGTGTAGCCTTATCAGCAATCAGAATGTCGATCTTATCCTGCAAAGCCTTTAACTCTTTCCTCGTCTGCTTATCATCAGTTCTGTCTCCTCTGTCATGGTCTCCACTGTAGCCTGCGTCACTCTTCACCATGTTGTCAACCAGCTCCTCTGCATCTGCTTCAGTTCTCCCCAAGAAGAACCCATTACTTGCAGTATCCAATCTGGACCTGTACTTAGGAAGTGCACCCCTGTAGAAAGTGCTCAGCAAGCTCTCTTTGGAGAAACCATGGTGTGGACACTGAGCTTGGTAGCCCTTGAATCTCTCCCAAGCTTCACTGAAGCCTTCCAAGTTCTTCTGCTGGAAACTGGATATCTCGTTTCTTAGCTTAGCAGTTCTTGAAGTAGAGAAGAACTTCTCCAAGAATGCTCTCTTGCAGTCATCCCAGGTGGTGATGGAGTCGCTAGGTAGAGACTTCTCCCACTGACGTGCCTTATCTCCCAGAGAGAAAGGGAATAGCTTGAGTTTGAAAGCATCTTCAGACACACCATTGGTCTTTGACAAACCACAGTAGCTGTCAAACTTGTCCAAGTGATCAAATGGGTCTTCTACAGCCAAGCCATGATACTTGTTGTTCTCGATCACGTTGAGGAGTCCTGGTTTGACCTCAAAGTTGTTAGCCTCCACAGCTGGGGCTCTGATGCCAAGCCTATGACCATTGATGTTGGGACGGTCATAGGTGCCAATCGGTCGAGCAGGTCGCGGAGGATGCTGAGGGTTAACCCCTTGACCGTTTGCAGGTGGATCCATATCGATGTCCTGCTGAGCTCTTCTCTGTCTTGATATACCCCTTTCAAGTGCTCTGATGTCAGGTACAAGTGGAACTAGGTCTGATGTGCCCTTGCTCCTCAAGTTCATACACCTGAAAGTAAAAGAGGGATGAAAATGTAGAATCAGTAAACAGAAAAAGAAAAATGACTTAGTCTCAAGCAAGTGACTAAATCTCAATGTTTAAATCAACTCGGAATTTGGCAACGGCGCCAATTTGATGCTAGAACTTTCAGAGTTCCTAAAACAAATGTTGTAATATAAGTGAAATGTCGAACCAATTCCAAGGGATTCAAAGCACCAAGAATGCAAGTACTTCCTTAATTTAAGTGCAATCGAAGATTTGATGATTTCTAGAACCTAATAAGCAATAACTTAAACAATAAAAACAGTAAATCAATGAACTTTCTTTTATGAGAAAGGAGAACTCATGGGTATAGGAATTTAGACCTTGGGTGATCAAGCTTCGAACTAAGGATGGCAACAGTCAATCAAACTAATTAACCTTAAGCTTAGACACAATCTTAAACAAACTCTATGTCTAGATGAATGCTCATTTGCTAACATATTTCAGACATCAAATGTCTTTGGCTGAATAATATAAAAGCAATCATTAACAAACAAGTCTATTGGCTATCTTAACACCCTTAACAACAAATGTCTTTGGTAAAGTGTGTTAAGAGCTTAGGAGAGTTGACTCAGACATATCATCGAACACCTTGTGGGTGGGATATGTCTAAAGATCAACTTTTGAGAGGCCAACTCAATAGATGCATAACGAATACTCTCCTAGGCAAAGAATAAGGTTTGATTAATACTAAAACATCCTAGAACTAACTTAATCACCCTAAATCTTCCTAACCCATGAATTCAATGGTGGATTACTCACTAATGTTCATGATCATTCTTAAACCCATATTGAGTTTCAGATTGATCATAAACAGAGATAAAATAACAGAAATCAACAAGAAATAAAATAAGAACAAGAGAATCAATGATCCAAAAGATGAAATCTCCAATAGTTTTTGATGTTTACCAAGTGTAAAAGATAGATTAGCCTCTGGTGGCTTACACAATACTTAAACTTAGGTTTTAGAACAGAAAAACGTGCATACAAATGACTAAAATGCCCCTGAGAAATGTTTAAGTTCGAGATGAAACGGGCTCGGAGCGACCAGGAAGGGTCGCTCCACACGGCCGCTGCAAATGAGACGAGCGAGCTGGTCCCCTCGCTGGCTCGGGGTCGCTCCAGGGGACGAGGCGCAGCGGGTGGAGAGAGCCGCTCCGGTTGGTCGCTGCTGGTAAGACGAGCGAGCAGCACGGGCCGCTGAGGCGGGGTCGCTCCAAGGGGCGAGGTGCAGCGAGCGGGTGGAGTCGCTCCGCATGGTCGCTGCAAAGAAGACGAGCGACTGGCTCGACTCGCTGAGGTGAAGCCGCTCCAGGATGATGAAGACGCAGCGGGTGGTGGGAGTCGCTGGGGTGAGGCCGCTCCAGGTCATGAGGTCGGAGCGACTGACGGGACCCGCTGCACTGAGGTCGCTGTGGCTTTAGTCGTCTCTAAGTCACTCCTTTTGCCTCTTTTGAGTCCCCAATGCATCCCAAATGATCCATGTGGTACTCCAACACCTGATAAAGACTTATGTATGCAAAATGCAACCTAAACATGCCTAAAACCTAATCTAGATGATCAAAATGCATGCGAATATGAAGATAAAACAATGGAAATATGCAAGACATCAATTTACTTATAAAAATATTTGGAAATAATAAAAATGTAAAACCGTAAATTTTTTAAGATAGGTGTGTCATGTAGTTTTTACATTTTATATTGTATATTTACTTATTTTAATTTTTCTTATATTGTATATTTACTTATTCTAGTTGTTTTGCTTTTATATCAAATTTTAATATTATGATAGATGGTTAATGTAATATGTCTATTTCTTATATTTCATATTTACTTATTATTTATTTTACTACATACTTTCAGATATATGTTTGATGTAGTTTTTCTATTTCTTATACTGAAATTTACTTATTTTTTTATTTTTGATCTTGTATATGTACTTATTCTAATTTTATTTGTTTTATATCAAGTTTCATTATTACGATAGATGTTTATGTAATATTTATATTTGTTATATTTTACATTTAATTATTATTCATTTTCTTTATATTTCATATTTACTTTTTTTTAATAATGTCAGGTGGCATCTTTTGGGAAAGATTACATTTAATTTTTTTTTGGAAATAATGAAAATGTAAACTAAATGTGAAAAAATGTAATACTACCATTTCTTATATTGTATATATTTTTATTATAATTTTCGAATTTATTTATTCAGTTTTTAAATATAAAATGGTAATAATACATTATGGACATTTTAATATAATATTGTTTATATTATATTCTTTAAAAAAAAATAGTGACATGTGACATCTTTCTAGAGAAGTTTATGTCGCTGATGTGGACGCTCTCTAGAGCCTCAAAGCGAACTTTTAATAGTATAGATTAAAAAATAAAAAATTTCTCCGATAGTTCTTTTTAAGTTTTTCTTACAAAAATAGTCCACAGAAAATAAAATGACCAAGATAATTTTTTTTTGTTTTGAAAATTTTAATATTTTGTTTCTTTAAAAAAAAATTGAATACATTCCTAAAACTCTACCCCTTAACTGTAAACTCTAAGTCTTAGACTAGTTAACCCAATGGGTATAAATGCATATTTATCTTTTAATAAAATCTATTTTGGTCATTTTTCCTTGGAAAACTATTTTTGTGAAAATAAACTAAATAGAACTATCTAAGAAAATTTCTCAAAAAGAAAAAAAATTACACTTACACCCATGAATACATATTAAAATTCACTAAAAGAGAGATAAACAATCATGTACAAGATGAAACTTGAAAGAAGGCAAAGGAGGATCACTGAAGAATGGGTGAAAAGAACAAAAGAAAAAGATCAAGATGTCAAAAAAAGTTTTATGTTTTAAAATTTAAGATTTTTCAACATTCTAAATAACTTCCAATTTTATTGAAATTGTATAACCAATTATATTTCATAGTGTATTTTATAATTCTTTAAATAATTTTCAATTCAAAATTTTAATTATGCTATAACGCCCCATCTGCTCACGACTAATAGACCACCCACGCCCACTATCTCGGCCCGTAGGATCCATCCCATCCGACGGTCGGTCCGTTAATTTTTTCAAGACTCAAAATCATTGTTTGATGACTTTGCAATCACCACATGACCTTTCCCCGTGTTTTGGCCTCACTCGCACGGTATCGCGAATCACTTCCCAATATGTTACCCATCCTTTCACTACTCCATCCCAACCTCGATTAACTCTAGAGTTCTAAACAGATATGTGACGGAAAGGTAAGTCAACTTTAGTGACAAAGGTAACCAAATCAATCCTCTTAAGCCTTTTTATATATCACAACTCGGGATGCTACATATGCTCTTTAGGTAAAACTGACTTTTTATTTTTGTGCATGTTTTCACTTAAAACAGTATACATTTTAAAACAGAAAGAGAGAGAGAGTATATAGAAAGAAGTAATAAAACTGGCAGAACAGATAATATCAAAAGGAAGCAACTACCACCAAACTGTTTTGAATTGTAACGTGCACTTGGTCTGGCCTAAGGAAGGAAGACAACGTGGTATATGTCGGGTATTGAGAGTTCAAGAAGGCAATGTCATTTGGACGGGAGCCAAAGCCATGCCAAGGATGAGAATAGTATTAGAAACAAAAGCAGAGCCTTATAGATTTCTATATATATATATATATATATATATATATTTCTACGATGGACTTTATTTGATGATGCAGCCATATGGTTGAATCACGGAACCTCTCTATTATTTACTGCTGAGAGATTGGCAAGGTTCACTTCTTTGATATTCTTATTTGTTTCAACGTGTTCCGATGTAGTAGGGACACTCTTCTTTTCCTTCATTTTACACCATACCACTAGGTATACTCCTCCCACCATTATTATTGCACCAATTATACTGTAAGTTTTGTAAAATTATTAGACAGTAACATTCACATATTATATACCATACACAAGATCATAAGTTTGGTGCACCTTCCCAAATAAAGCGTTTCCTCTAAAGCAAATGATCCGACAAGGACAACAATCACCAGCCTTATGGGGCTAAACACTGTAACATATAAGGGTCCCTTTTTTTCAATGCACCAAGCAACAAGAGGCATGACGAGCCCTGAAACCACAACTCCCTACACGTTGTGCATAAGATAATTAAAAACGTGTATCAAACAAACATAGTGTATATATATATATGCATTTAGACGCATATCAAAATAATCCTTAATCATTAGGTAGATTGGTTTTTTACTGAATAAATAGTTGTAAGGAGGCTAATGTTCCACCCTAATCGCCATTGGTTCCAGTTATGTTCCGAACTGAGAGCAACAAGCATACACACCAAGCTTCCCGTCGCATTCATCAGACTTATGTTCCAACAATGTCCTCCAAATTCCTTGCTTATTTTTGCCTGTCAGAAAGCGCATTTTACGTTTCTTGAAGTAATGTTTGTGAACAATTTAGCACTTGCCTGCAATAGTAACCAAAGTGCGACGGAAACGTTACAGCCAAAAACCATAAGAACCCCTGAAATTGAGATGTGGTGGTGGTTCTCAGTGTCAGGGCCACAGGATTGACCAGCGTTCGAGCTTTTAAGTAAGTCAACGTGTGTTGACCAAATATGAAGCTCAAAACCTTTGTAGAATACAAAGACGAGAGCCCCACCAACACCAAGAAGCGTACCCAGAAGCTTAGCTCTCCCTTTGTTCGCTCCCAGCTGTAGAGTATCCATCCTGTTGTACATCATAAATTCATAATGAAAAGTATCAGAGTCTATCAGCATAAAAAGCATCATTAGCTTGCGATTTCTCGTGCAAATGAACTAACCCTTGATTAAATTCCTTCAGATTCGAAAATTTAATTTATATATATATGCTTTAACAAAAATAAAATTTTAAAAATGTATAGGTTCACATATATATTAGACTAATGTATATGTTCACATATACTGGTTTTACAACAAAAAGATTGAGGGCACATATATGTTCACATATATAAATATACTAGGTGTCGCGTAAAAGTTTTTTAAAATATGTTTTAATAGATAAATATAAATTATATTAAATTTTTTATTAATATTGTAAATTTTCTTATCAATATTTTAGTATAAATTTGATTTAACTAAACATAAAGATAAAAATATTTTGTTTATTTTAAATTATATTTAAGAATATGCATGTACATATTTAAAATTCTAATCTCAGATAGATTTTTCTATTTATTTATTTTAATTAAATATATTAAATAAATATGTAAAAATTGCATAATTTTCAAAAATTAAAATTAAACAATACTTATAAAATTTGTAGATATATATAAGAAACTAATGATTTACGATTTAATTTTACAATTTTGTAAAAAATGTTTATTTTTTTTGAAAATTTTATAATTATAAAATAAATAATTAAATGATATTTCGAAATTTTAGATGTCATAGTTGAATATATTTATTTTAATGATGATTTATGTGTTATTACCATATTCTAAAAAATTTCCAAAATGTAAATCGACAATAAATGTAATATATGAGTTGTTACCATATTTTAAAAAGTTTACAAAAAATATAAATTAACATTAAATTTAATTGTCCATGTCATATTAATCTATAAGCCATGTCATCAATTTTAATAGCCATGTCATATTATTTTTCTGAAAATGATTGTAGAGATGACATGTGGCAAAATCACTTCTCAAATATAGTCTAGGGGATATAGACTAATATATAATTTGGGCCACCAAGTGAATACATCATACACTTTCTACGAAGGTGTGATATAGAGAGCTTTCAGTGTCCCTTACCTAAAAGCCAATGACAATACCAAAGTGATCACCGGACTAAGGATACTGGCTGCAGTCGAAAATGTAGCTGATGTACGAACCAGGCCCGGCAAATAGAGAATATTTGGTATAGCCGCTCTGTAAAGCAGTCAAAAAAGAAGTACATAAACCACTAAATATCATGTATATAAATTATATTTTATGATCACCAAGTGACAAGTTAGAGTTCTGAATACCCAAGCAACCCCGAAAGAAATGCTAGTAAGACCAGTCTCCATGTAAATTCTGGCCGCTTCTTCCTGATCACATGGAATCCAAAATAAACCGTCTAATTACAATAACATCTGAGTAACTAATTTAACAAAAAAAAACTAACATCTGAGTAATTAATTAATATATTTTGGATGCCGGATTCCAACATGTTCATTCGAACATGTACTTTCTTTTCTTCACTTGTCCTAACAAGTGGTTTAATATGGCTTATGCACAGCATAGATAAGATTATATACGACTAACATAATGCACACAAAAAATGGTTTAACCTTTGGAAGATGAAGGCAAGGGGAAACATGAAAAGGGTAGCGAAGGAGAGACGATAAGCCACTAGGATTCTGAGATTTGTACCATCCTGGGCCGTTATCTTAAACAAAATAAACATTCCTGCGAAAATAAACTGGACCAGCAGCATGGCAATTACAGCCTTCACTTCTTCCAACATTTCTCCAATTCACTCCCAAAATTTCTATATTTTACTTTGAAACCCACTCAAACCATTAACAAGCCGGTGCTCCTAATCCCTTGATCAGCTTTATTTATCTGCCAAGTTATCTTCGTCTTTGAAATACCACTATACCATTTTCATTGTGCTCCACTTCGGTTTTAGAGACCATGAAAAATTAAGTAATATAAGAAGATGTGAAATTCAAGTTCTTGTTTATGGAAACTGGTGAACTAAGTAGCAAAGTTGTTGCACCAGAAAAGAAGTAGCAAAATTGTTAAGGGTAAAACCTTAAAGGCTTATTGAGTGTGAAAAGATAGATTATCTTCACAATGCAAATGCATGAGGAAAGGGGAAAATATATTATGCTATTGAAGCGGTTATGCAAAAACAAAACAAAAATACTCTCTCTGTTTTTAAATAATACATGTTTTGAGATTTTCACACTTTTTAATAAAACATATTAAAATTTACTTATTAGTGCATAGTTTTTTGTTATTTTATATTTCTTATATTTCTAAACCAATAATATTTCAAGAAATACAATTAATGTTTTTGAGATTCACAATTATTCATAATTAGTTGACAAAAATTACACTGAAAATATGAAAAATACATCTTTTTGAAACAAAAAAAATTCCTAAAACATACATCTTTAAAAAACAGAGGGAGTAGTGTTAATGTAGTGAGAGCGACAAAAACTAGTGCAAAAAGTAAAATAGACACAAAATTTGTTAACGGGGTTCGTTTCCTACATCCCCGGGACCTCGTCCAGATTTCATTGACTTAGAACAAGGAGCAATCTACAATTGCTATATGGTACAACACACACGAGTGTCTACCACTCTTTTCTAAGGAGCAATCTACAAAGATTAGGAATACAACGGATCCCATCCGGACACGCCAGAGCACACTGTCTTCTACAGCTGCAATCTTCACAGACCTCTTCAATGAAACCTTCTTTGCTAAACTCCCCCTGAGTCTAGGCTTCGATCTTCCACTTCTCGGAAGTACTTCACCAAGTACGTCAGCACCTAACGCACACCAATGACACTAAGCTTGATCACCCAAGCACACACGAAGCTACCCACGAACTCCACACACGATGGCTAACTCCACCACACAAAGCGCCAACACCAACGCCACCAAACTAAGTCAACATCAGACTCCATCGACAACTACTACAGACACTGCTTCGACACCAAACAGATACACCAATATACAATGAAACCCCTCTCTCTATTATGTGAGGTCTGGCTTTCTCATAAGGCACGTCCCTCCTTATATAGCAGACCAGAACTTGCTCTCCACGTCTTTAACTTAATCTCCAAGTCTTCCACTTGCTCTCCAAGTCTTTCCAATACACATAAGGTAACTTTCCATTTACCTTAATGGAAAACTTCATCTTCAAGTAAACTCCTTTTTGCTTTATGGAAAACGTCCATATGTCTTCAAGCACATATCTTCTTTCCTTTTCTGAGCTCAGCAAGCCCACGCTCATCACGAAACACGAACTCAGCCCAAGCCCATCTTCATGACACACGCCTGTACTATCTCCTGTAGTACTTCACGAACTGATACAGAAAATCTCTCGAATCTGCATCTTCAATCTCCCCCTTTTTGACTATGCATGTGCACTCATCATAACTAGCTTGAAAGCCACGTCTTCAATCTCCCCCTATGAGTCACATCATGGTCAAAAACCAACTCGAAGATCAGCACCTTCCAAATCTATGAAGAAATCCCATCACGCCATCTTCGTCAATCTTCAATCAAACTTTGTTCTACTTCCTGAACAAGTTTCTGTCCTGACTCTCCCAGATCACACCAGTAACTTAGGTGACCCGCTCTGATACCAATTGTTAATGTAGTGAGAGCGACAAAAACTAGTGCAGAAAGTAAAATAAACACAAAGTTTGTTAACGGGGTTCGTTTCCTACATCCCCGGGACCTCGTCCAGATTTCATTGACTTAGAACAAGGAGAAACCTACAATGCTATATGGTACAACACACACGAGTGTCTACCACTCTTTTCTAAGGAGCAATCTACAAAGATTAGGAATACAACGGATCCCATCCGGACACGCCAGAGCACACTGTCTTCTACAGCTGCAATCTTCACAGACCTCTTCAATAAAACCTCCTTTGCTAAACTCCCCCTGAGTCTAGGCTTCGATCTTCCACTTCTCGGAATTACTTCACCAAGTACGTCAGCACCTAATGCACACCAATGACACTAAGCTTGATCACCCAAGCACACACGAAGCTACCCACGAGCTCCACACACGATGGCTAACTCCACCACACAAAGTGCCAACACCAACGCCACCAAACTAAGTCAACATCAGACTCCATCGACAACTACTACAGACACTGCTTCGACACCAAACAGATACACCAATATACAATGAAACCCCTCTCTCTATTATGTGAGGTCTGGCTTTCTCATAAGGCACGTCCCTCCTTATATAGCAGACCAGAACTTGCTCTCCACGTCTTTAACTTAATCTCCAAGTCTTCCACTTGCTCTCCAAGTCTTTCCAATACACATAAGGTAACTTTCCATTTACCTTAATGGAAAACTTCATCTTCAAGTAAATTTTTTTTTGCTTTATGGAAAACGTCCATATGTCTTCAAGCACATATCTTCTTTCCTTTTCTGAGCTCAGCAAGCCCACGCTCATCACGAAACACGAACTCAGCCCAAGCCCATCTTCATGACACACGCCTGTACTATCTCCTGTAGTACTTCACGAACTGATACAGAAAATCTCTCGAATCTGCATCTTCAGATAGAAATAGAAGAAATTTGTCGATAGAAGAAACTATTTATTATCGTGTTAATCAATGGACCTCCAAGAGATCTGAAGGGCATTGCAAAAGCATCTTTGTTTCTTTGGTAAAAGCGTATTTATTTCTCTTTTATTTGAGAAAAAGAAAACAATATATGAACATGTACAATCGTGCCGCGAATATTCGTATGCTAATGGTAATGCGTTTTACTACTTTCGCCAAAGTGACATTGTAAAACATAGTAAGTGCTATTAGCAAAAAAAAAACACATAGTAAGTGCTATTATTTTTCTTTTACATAAGTTGTAAATCTAATAAATATATAAATGTAGTTAGCATCATTTTTTGGTTGGTGCTGACACGTGCTAAGCATGCTCTCCGTGTTTTTGTTAGGTGTCTTACCAGACACAAACTCTGTTATTTTGAAAATTTTGGTAAAGATCCAGATTTGAAATTTTTTTTTGTGCCATTCTCCTTCCGTTTTTTGTCCAATATCTTTCATGTAAGTTGCACAACCCTTTTTATAGTAGATGATAGATCATTAGATTAGATCCAGTGGTCTACTTGGAGTACAAGTGGTAATATCCAAAAATAAGAGCACATGTGTACATACATATTCTAAGACCGAATAACAATCTATTCATACTAATCTATATTAATGATAAATTATCCATTAGGCCATCATTACCGGTGGTCAAGAAATGTCATCCCTAAATTTCATTTTTTTAGGTTTTTTTTTGTCTGAACAGTACAAAAACTAAATTAATTTATCTTTAACTAAGAGATTTTTTCTCTTGGTTTTATCAATTCTGTGGTCCCCTACCTCTTATGACTTTGCTAAAGGACATCAATAATAATGCTCTTAGTCAATGGAATAATAAACATAACTTCTGATCATTTTAAAAGTGTAACAACCGTTCTTTCTTTTTTACATTTTCGATTGCTTTCGCTGCCGGAGAATTATTGTCAGATATCTATACTATTAAAACATAAGCATTCCTAAAAAATCTACTTATGAAAAGTTGTTGGACCTATTCATAAGTTAATTAAATTTTAATCTTACTTTATTTATCTTTAACTATACAAAATTATTAATAATGGCCCATATTAATGGCAAAATGATCATTAAATTTTTTTTCCTTTACCTACAAAATCGCCTACCATATATACACTAAAAATCAAAACAAAATTGGCAGATTTGGTTTAATTACGATTTCAAAATATAAAATCAGGTTGACTACTCATTTAGGATATTTATTGAATTCAGTAGTAAGAGCCTACCAATCTTTATTATATACGTTGAATAAGTGTATGGCCACATACTAAAAATATTTTTACAGCAAACAATAAAATCAAAGACTACATAATAAATATGCAAGTTACTGTATAGTTTTGCAAATGCTAATCTATAAAAATAATATTATTATACACGAAAATAATATCTTTAACTATTGAAAAATACAAAATAATATACAAATTCATGTTTTATTGAAAAATTGTAAATACAGATTTAAAATATTTTATTTGAATTTATATTTTGTCCGTCATAAAAAGGAAAAGTTTGACTAATTTTTAATACCAAATTCAAGCATTGGCTAAAAGTTAAGCAAATCAACAACTTGATAAACCATTTTCTTCAGTTTTAATGTATTATTAAAAATTAAATCGTTTTCTTAGAAATACTGCCAGATATTTTGGGTTTTTACTAGGTCGATCAGCATCAAGCTACAGGTTAAAGATGGATTTTTAGTTTTTTTTTCTAAAAAAAAAATTAGTTAGCAGTTTTTATTAAATCTGAACCAGACTATATATGGATCATCGGGTTTATCAATTTGACTGCGAGTTTGGGTTAAATATGAAGACATTGCTTATATCTTATTTTTTTTATAAATTATATATGTACCCCGCTAAAAGGAGATAAAAAATTTGTACAAATAGAATGCTTTCTTGGTACCATTTAGATGTAGATAAACAATTATGTCTTAGCATTCATTTACGTTCAGGTATTTTTTTTTTGGTTTTTTAGTTCTGGATATTTAGGAACCATTACATTTAGCAATTAAGATATTTACAAATTTCAGTTTCGTTATTTTGGTTTTCGGTTCAGTTCAGGTAGTAAAATTAGAAACTAGGTAGTATTAAAAAAATGGGTCCAATTCGGTTCCGGTTTGGTTTCCCAGTAATTTCATATACTATAAGTAAAAACATCTTATAAGTTGGAAGAGTGGGGGATTAGTTTAAATAACAGGTAATTCGGATTGTTCAGATAAAAATATCAGATAATTTGGATAAATTTAAATATTTTAGATAAAAATATATTCAAGTAATTTAGTTTTTGGGTAGTTTGGTTTATAAATAACACTTTAAGATATTTGGTTATATAGAAATAATTAATATTAATCAGGTTTATAATTTGTATTTTACAATTTTGGGTACTCTTTCGGTTCTTGATTTGGATCCGATTCGGGTTTTTACTTAAAAAATATAGGATTATTTATGAAATTTGTTTCAATTTTGGTTTTGATATTTCGGTTTGGCAGGATTCGGTTCCTCGATTTCGGATATTTGTCTAGACTTATATGCTATATTATATAGAAATTCATATAAAAGTATTTATTTAATTTCAAAAATAAACCCGCGCTTCAATCTAGTTAGATATTAAAATCTATCTATACTATTTAACCTGAAATATGCTTTTGAAATAACATTTAATTCACTTACAATATTACAACTTAATGCCACTATATTTATCAAGCCACATTTAACATAATTATTACTAAACAATCGAAAAATTAAGTTACCTTTCAAATCACCTATACCGTGATTTCTTTACAATTACTTATCGATTTAGTTTTGTCTACGGAATCAAAAAACCACATCTATACAACCTTGAATTATATACTTCATATCCCAATTGTGTACATGTTTCAATGACATTAATTTCAAGGTTTGGTATTTCCAACATAATCAAATTCAACCAATCAATAATTCAATTTCATACTTCTCTACAACAATTTTGTCAAATCTACCACATCAAAACAGATTCATAACATAAAAAAATGATTACATGTTTTGGTTCATATTTTTTGTTAAATTTATGAGTTTCTCGGTTTTTCTTCCTTATATTTACAAACCGTTTGTGAAAATCTTTGTTTCTATGATTTAGAAAATTTATTAAAATGAGTCAAAATGTTAAACAATATTAAAAGATATTTTCACTCCACAAAATCTAAACTAATAATGGACCAAAATTAATCCTTGCAAATCACGTTTTACTTACCTAATTCACGAAGATAATTTTTTATAATTCTTTTAATAATAAAAGAATGTTTATTATCAAATACTTCAAAACATATATTCTGTTGTAAAAATTTTTACAAAAGAAGTTTACATATATGTAGACCACGTAGGAAGTCTACTATGTATACTTATTCTGTAGTCTACATTGTTATTTGATCTAATAATGTAGTTTTTAAAATATATAAAAATAATTTTGTGATTTTTCAATTAATCATCAATATAAGGATTAATATGAAATATCTAAATTAAAATTTATATAATTGAACAATTTAAAAGAATATATATTGATTTTGTAATCATGTGTTGGAAAATTCTTATGGTTTAGCAACAAAAAGTTCTAACACATAATGTTTAGTAGGACTAGTTTCTTAGGGTTAAGTTTTAGATTAGAATTTTTATTGACCTAAATTTACATATCATTGCTGAGTATGTTATATTTTACAAATTTTGGTATTTGGTACAGTGATTAATTGAGAGTTTTTGGTTATTAAGTACACATTTAAGGTTTAGAGTTTGTGGTTTAGGGTATAGTAGATGTATAACGGAGTCTACTCAATTTTAGGGTATAATAGACGTCTTTTGTAGTTTACTAGGATCTAAGAGTACAAAAAATAGTTTTAGATTAAATTAATCTTTTAAAGAAAAACTTGAAATCATATTTTAAAATTATTAAAAGAAAAAAACAAAAAATTTAAATTTCTGTATTAAATTTCTAAAACAATAAAGAACAAAAGAACCATAGTAGAATAATTTGTTTGTCTATCAAACCGGAAAAATGAGATTGTGAAAATTAAAATAATTTTGATTAATTTTAGTTTTTATATAGAGATGTGATAAACATAAACACACTTAGAATAAATTATTTAGATAACTCCAAACCGGAGTCCTTATCACCTAAACTAACTCGACTTTCCTTTAGCTTACACTACAAGAAAACACGTTTTTGGCGACTGATTTTACTGACTGATTACGTAGTCACTAAATTTACTGACCGATTAACGACTGATTAGAGACTATGCTAGGACCAAAAAGAAGCAGTAGGGAATCAGTCGCCAAATAATAACTATACAGTTCAGTAGCCAAGGAGTCGCTACTTAGCGACTGACTACGGACTAATATGTAGTCGGTAAGAATCGGTCGGTAATTAGTCGATAAATTTAGTGACTGTTTAGCGACTGATATATATTAGGTGAAACAGTCCCATGTCTGTCGTCAAAAACCAGTATAAACACGTGAATGTCGTTACTATGTTAGGTGTAACAACTTTTTACGACCAAGTAAATCAGTCACTAAATTCAGTCGTAAATCAGTAGGGAAACAGTCAGAAAAAATTCTATATATACACACAACTGAGTCATTTTTTCTTCGTGTCATCCGTGAAAGAAAGAAAAAAATCAGAAAAAATAAAACAAATCGTTCAGTGGCATAATGGGAGGTAATTACAACAACACTAATTTTCGAGATTGGATGTACAAGAGGATCAATGAAGAAACGGGGAACTTCTCGAAGAGTTCATAACGGGGGTAGAGCAATTCATGATATTTGCAAACAGTCAGCCTCTAGCACAATGTAATAATGGTAAATTCTTTTGTCCTTGCAGTTTTTGCAAAAATGAGAAATTTCTTCCGGGGCAAAAAATTTGGAAATATATATATAGTAAAGGGTTTATGCTCGACTATTATGTGTGGTACAAGCATGGAGAAGAACTCGATATGGCTCTAGGAACAAGTAATGCTGATTCGATGCATTTAAGTGGTAGTGAAGATCACATTGGTAATGCAGTAGAAGATAGATATGTGGAAATGGTGAATGATGCATTTCGAGATAATGTGAGTTTCGATAAATATCAACATGGTAATAGTTATGAAAATCCAGTAGATCGGAATGCAATCACTCGAAGAAATTCTACGACTTGTTAGAAGGAGCGGAAAATTCTTTATATGATGGTTGCCAAGAAGGTCACTCGTAATTATCATTGGCTTCCAGGATCATGCAAAATAAGGCGGATTATAATTTAAGTGAAAAGTGCTGTAGATTCGGTATGTGAAATGTTGACAGACTATTTACCAGCTGGAAATCAATCAACCGGTTCACATTACGAGACAGAAAAGTTGATGCACAATTTAGGTCTCCCGTACTATACAATTGATGTGTGTGTTAACAATTGTATGATCTTCTGGAAAGAGGATGAAAAGTGGGATAAGTGTCAGTTTTGTGATGCACCAAGATGGAAGCCTAGAAACGAACGACGTAGAACCAAAGTGCCATATAGTCGTATGTGGTATCTACCTATTGCTGACAGATTGAAGAGACTTTATCAGAGCAAGAAGACAGCAGCAACAATGAGATGGCATGCAGAGCACCAAACAAAGGAGGGTGAAATGTCTCATCCGTCAGATGCAGCTGAGTGGAAAAACTTTCAAGATCAACATCCCCGGTTTGCAGAGGAACCCCGTAATGTTTATCTTGGCTTATGTACAGATGGATTCAATCCATTTAGGATGTCTAGTAATCACTCGTTGTGGCCAGTGATCTTGACTCCATATAATCTACCTCCTGGTATGTGCATGAATCCAGAGTACTTGTTTCTCACAATTTTGAATTCTGGGCCAAATCACCCACGAGCTAGTCTAGATATCTTCCTCAAACCTCTAATTTCGGAGTTAAAAGAGCTGTGGTCTACTGGAGTTGGAGCATACGATGTCTCTTTGAATCAAAATTTTAATCTTAAAGCTGTTCTTCTTTGGACGATAAGCGACTTTCCAGCATATGGGATGCTTTCAGGATGGACGACTCATGGTAGGTTGTCTTGTCAAATTTGTATGGAAGATACAAAGGATTTTTATCTTCCGAATGGAAGGAAGACATGTTGGTTTGATTGTCATCGAAGATTTCTTCCTCGTGGCCATCCACTGAGGAAGAACAAAAAGGACTTCTTGAAGGGAAAACATGCTATGAATGAATTTCCACCTGAATCTTTGAGTGGTGAGCAAGTTTATTCTGAGCGGTTAAAAGGTGTCAATCCACCAAAAACGTCTGAGTGTGGTGGAAATGGTCACGATAAGAAGAAACCTGGATATGGGAAGAACCATAACTAGCACAAAGAAAGTATATTCTGGGAGCTGCCGAACTGGAGGAATCTTAATCTTCGACATAATCTTGATGTTATGCATATTCAGGAGAATTTTTTCGACAACATCATGAATACTCTTATGAGTGTGAAGGGAAAGTCGAAAGACACAATCAAATCAAGATTGGATATAAAACTTTTCTGTTATCGGCAACACTTACATGTTGATAGTGATGGTGAAGCTCCTTTTCCTCCCTACACACTGGAGGAGAACGCAAAAAAAAGTTTATTGGAATGTGTGATAGTAGGGGTAAAATTTCCAGACGGTTATGCTTCTGACTTAGCTAACTGTGTTGATATACAGAAGCGCAAGTTTTCAGGCATGAAGAGTCATGACTTCCAAGTGTTTATGGAGAGGCTACTTCCATTTATATGTGCAGAACTCCTAGACGAGAACGTCCATCGTGCTTTATCAGATACAAATTAATTAATTATAAATTTATGATATATTACAATTTTAAGTGTGTTTATAAATTGGATAATTAATGATTTTAAATTTGAATATATATTGCAGGGAATGGTTTATTTTTTCCGTGACCTTTGCTCGAGAACTTTGCAAAAAAATCGCTTAAAAAAACTTAAACAAAATATTGTTTTGATACTCTGCAATTTGGAAAAGATCTTTCCACCCTCGTTTTTTGACGTGATGGAGCACTTGACTATACATCTCCCCTATGAAGCTGAACTAGGAGGTCCCGTGCAATATAGGTGGATGTATCTCTTTTTGAAAGAAATTTTAAGAAGTTGAAAGCGAATGCAAAGAACAAAAGCCATGCAGCAGGTTCGATAGTTGAAGCATATATCAATACTGAGATTGCTTATTTCTCAGAACACTACTTTGCTGACAATATACAAACGAAATCGAGGTAAATGTTATAATCAGTTACATGTTCACCTTTTCATGTGTATTTACATGTTTTCTTCTAAAATGTAGATCTCTTGTCCTATGGTAGGTTTACAAGATTTGAAGTAGGTGAAGTCCCTGTATATCATGCCGAAGGAGTACCGGATATATTTACTCAGGTAGGTCGTCCAAACGGAGAAATGCAAGAAATTTGGCTTACCGAGAAAGATTATCTATGCACACATGCTTATGTTTTGCGAAATTGTGATTATTTTCAGCCATTTGAGAGGTATATATAATTTGATTCCATACCCTATGTTTCTCACACTAATCTAACAAATGCATACCTTCTCATATTTTGATTTTGTTGCTCTAATATAGCATGTTCGAAGATTTTCTTTCTGTAAAATATCCAGACCTTTCCGAAAAAGAACTCTCCGCGAAGAGAGCTGATGAATATCATATATGGGTGAAAGATTATGTACGTCTCAGTATACTATTATAATACTTAATTCAGGTATTGTACATAGTGTTAATCTTGTGTATATATATCTGCAGGTTACTCACTAGAGCGAAACACATCCTTTCCCTGCTTGGGTTAAAGACATTATACAAGGACCCGTGAATAAAGCCAAAACCTGGCCAATTTATTTCACTCGAGGTTTTCTTTTTCATACCCAAACGCATGGTGAGGGACGAAAGACTTGCAACTATGGAATACTAAAGGAGAGAATTATACAAATGCAGCTGATGAATCTCAGTACTACGGGATCTTAACAAATATCATACAAATCAAGTACGAGGGGATAGTCGATTTGAAAATCACACTTTTTAAGTGTAAGTGGTATGACCCTGTTATTGGTAGAGGCACACGGCGGAGAAATGGCGGAATCGTGGATGTTCTCTCATCGAGAAAATACTACAAATATGATCCATTTATTCTAGGTACTTATATATATATATATACTTATTATTTTTATATTTATTTTTTATTAACTATATTTGTTTTTGTTTAACAGCATCTCAAGCAGATCAAGTTTGTTATATTTCATATCCATATGTAAGGAAACCGAAGCAGTCTTGGCTCAATGTTCTAAAAGTGAATCCGAGGAGAATCATTTTGGAGAATATGAAGACAATGATCCGGTGACTTTGCAACAAGAAAACGATGATGATGTTTTGATGACCACAGTTGAAGACCTAGAAGTCGAGCATTTGGTACATGCTTCTGGAGAACCGATCAATATTGATTATGACGTGGCAGATGCAGAACCTAATGATGAATTCCGATGTAATTTATCATCTGCGGATGATGATGAAGATGGAGATGATGATGAATCGTATTAATTTGCTTAATTAAGTACTCATATGTATAATATTATCTTGTAATATGACGTTCTAAACTTCGGTTACTATGTTGTTATGTTATTTAGGGTATGAGTTTAAGGTTTAGGGTTTCGATATAGGGGTTCAGGATATGAAATTTCATTTCAAATTTGGGGTATGAAATTTCATTTCAAATTGAACGACTATATTCGGTTATAATTTGATGTTGAATTTTAATTTAATTTTCATTTTAAAATTTGGTGACTGAATTCAGACTGATTAGCGACTGAATTCAATTTAATTTTCATTTTAAAAACTTGCCTCCAAGAACTAACAAACCGCGAAAATCCAAATGAAAATTTTGTTTTTTGGACATAAAGCCCCCGTAAACCAAAGCCCAACCGCGAAAACCCAATTTTTTTAGCTTTTCTTTTGATTATTAACAACCATTACTCTAATTAATCTCTCTCTCTCAATTAACTCTCTGCAGATTTCGCGAAACCCTAGCCTCTAATCTCTAACTCTCAACCTCGACGGCCACCGATTTCAATCTCTCCCACCGTTCTCGATCTCTATCTCTCCGGCTTCTGTCTCCGACAATGGGTGAAAAGAGGAAGTGAAATACCGTCAAACCGAACACCTCTTGGGTTACACAACGGCCGTCTGCTTTACCAACTCAGTACGACTTCGTACCGAGGGATCCATCTTCGTCCATCCCACGCGTTCTCCCTAATAACAATCCTCTCCCGTCTGTTCGTGATTATCCTCCTCCGAGAAGCCTGTTTCCGACAACAAACCTCCCACCTGCTCGATCAGCTCCGTCACCTCTCACTCCAGCTGCTGCGACATCTCAACCTCAACAGCGACAAACTCAGTAAACTGAACGCATGAACCTACTTCCTCCAAGTCAAGCGGCTCCAGTTCCAGCATCTCAATCGCCTCTCAGTTCTGAAGCACAAAACTCTCATATTCCAGAAGAGGAGGAGGATATGTCTGATGTAGAGGCTCCGGTTCAACCTAATCTCGCCTCTAACAATATGGATATTTTGAACTCCCTTCTAAACCAGCCAAATCGACCAAAGAACATTACTGTCCTCTCTCCCAACCTTGAGACTGGAACCACATGGTATTTCCTCTTCCTTTCTAAAATAGTATTTTCTGTGTTTAGCTGCAATTGTTAATGATTTAAGGAATTAAGAATTGCAGAAATTTAGCTACAATCTGTTATGTGCATCGCTTGTCCTCAGTTTCTCTAATATATGTTTGGTAATAATTTAAAATTTTGTATTTTATGATAATTATATGTTTGTAGGTTTGGTTATGACAAGTAGAAGTTTACTCGAAAGATCACCAAGATTTTAAAAATTAAGTTTAATAAGTCTTTCTACAGCTGGACTCGTGTGCCTAGATACAGACAAGAAGGTTACTTTCTGAAATTTGCTGTAAGCTTTCTCTGTCTCTTCTCTGTCTTTGAGCTTTTATAATTATTAAGTTAAGTGTTTGAGTTTTTATAATTATTGATAGACTGTTTTTTTTATTCTTTGGTGTTTGATGTTCATGTCTCTTCTCTGTCTTTGAATCTCTTCTCTGGCTTACTGGTTTCTTCTATGTTCATTTATAGAAACTCACAAATGTGATCCATCATTGACTGGTGTTGTTCAAGAACATTTCGAGGCCATTTGTCTATTGCGAATGAAAGGCATGATCAGCGATGTAAGGACTTCTTGGGAGCAACCTACTTGGATACATGACACACTCTGGAAACAAATGACTGACTATTGGGACACTGACGCTGCGGTTGCAAAGAGTCAGACACATCAGCAGCTAGACGGTCTGACCGTCAAGGACTTAATGTTCACACGCATAACTCTGGCCAGAAGTCTTATATGCAGATCCACCAAGATATGGTGATTCCCTACTGCTTGTTTTTTTTTTTAACATTTTATACTGATCTTTTCTTCCATTCCACTTCAGGTTATTGAATTGGGAAGACCAGTGAGCTTTGCTGAAGTTTTCATCAGAGCTCATACAAAATCAGATGGAACCTTTAGTGATTTCAAAGCTGAACAAGTTGCTGAGGCTTTCAAGAAGAAGAAAGAAGCTAAGTTGGCAACCCTTGAGACTGATCCGAGCAAGACCGAGCAGCATCCACCACTATCAATAGAAGAGGAGAACGAGCTGTTTATTCAGGTTGGATTTTTTACTGTCAAAGTTTTGTATTATGTTTTTGGTTGTTTTTGCTTGTTATTGATAGACTCTAACTATACATTTTCTTTTTGTAGGCCACTTAATGACAGGGGGAAAATATATGGCCTTGGAAGCTTGAAGAACCAGCTTAATGAAGTGCCATATGACTCAAGCAGCTTGTCCTCTTTCATTCAAATGCAACAGCAACTTCAAGAAGCTCAACGCCAAATAAAAGAACAAGCTGCTCTTCTTGCAAAGGCTGAGGAAGAGCGTGCCCAAGCTGCTGCTGCTGAAGCAAAGAGAGAGGAAGAGCGTGCCCAAGCTGCTGCGGAAATGAGAGAGGAAGAGCGTTCCAGAGTTATAGCTACTCAGCAGGCTACAATCGAGGAGCTCTCAATGGTTTGGAAGTACTTGACCACCACAGACCAGAGATTCTTGGACTTCATCTCCAAAGAAACATCTTCATTTGATCCCAATCATGTTTAGGTCTTGCCTTTTCCTTATGACTTTTTATTATGCACTTTAAACTTTATTTTGGATGTGTGAAACTTGTAAACTCCTCAAGTGTTGGAGTTCTTTTGGATGTTTGAACTTCAAAACTTGGAAATCTAGGAGTTCTTTTTTTTTATGAAAACTTGGAAGTCTTTGGATGTTTGAACCTTTTATGATTTCAAAATCGTTTTTAGTATTATTATTAGCAGATTTAAATAACAAATCATGAACAATAAGAAAAACAAAACACCAAAATAATGAATATGACAGTCAAAAATATGGTAAGAAACTCGCATATCAGTCATGAAATCAGTCGTAAGATTTAAGCAACATAGTCACTAATCAGTCAGTATTCGGTAGCAGAAATATACCTACTGTTTTCCTACTACGAGAGATAGTCTTTAACGGCGTCGGTATATCAGTCGTTATATTCAGTCGTGAAATGCAGTCGTGCAAGTCAGTCGTTAAATTCAGTCACTAAAACGTCGTAATATAGTCACTAAAAGGTCGTAAGTCAGTCCTATATCACCTGCTAAATAGTGACTGAGTTTACGATTGTCTCAAATAGTAGAAAAACAGTCGCTAAATACTGACTGATTTACGACTAATTTATTTAGCGACGAGGTGTTTTACGACGACTGAATCAGTCGTAAATCAGTCAGTAAGACCGATTACTGACTGAATACCGACTGATTCCGTAGTCAGAAACGACTTGTTTTCTTGTAGTGTTAGAATCCACGTAAACTTAAAGATTATCCACAACAGACAATATGTATTTAATAAATAACATATAAGTTAACTGTTGGTTCTCTTTACGCAGAACGTACGTTGTAAATTGGTTTCGATTCCAAGAAGGAGAAGTCTACGGCGGTGCCGGTGATCAACACGAAGAAATTGGAGGAAGAGACGGAACCGGTGGCGATGGATAGTGTGAAAGCGGAGGTAAGGCTTACAGAAAGCTCGGTTGGAGAAGAAGATGTCACAAGCGGATCTAGCGACACAGATCAACGAGCGGACACAGGTTGTTCAAAAATATGAAAAAGGGAAAGCTGTTCCTAACCAGGCCGTGCTTGCCAACATGGAGAAGGTTCTAGGTGTTAAACTCGGGTAAACATGTTAAATATTCTAAATAATGCCGTATCTGGTTGTATCTTGTGAAAATAAATAACAACGCTTTTCCTTTGTACTTTAAACGACAACGAATTTGTCAAATTTGAAAATGAAATGGGTTTGTTCTGTTTGATTTACCTGATTAAGTCACGACTGTCTAAATATTTTGTCTTTCCATAAATCCCTGTGATCAACCAAATTAGAAACCCATTATTCAAAACAAAGTTGGTGTTTTAGGGACATCTCTGGATTTGGTCTTATAGGTCCAATGGGTTTATGATTCGGAATTTGCTTATCATATATAAAGAAACTATGATAAGATTTTGTCAGGGTGAATTTATATGAAAATTATTTTAAAATATCTTATTGAAAAATAAAATTTATATTCTCGATCGAGTTAATATTTTTGGCCTTCCAACAATTTTTAATTTTTTTTGTTAATTACATAATTTGTTGACTAATGGGCTGATCTAATTTTTAAAATATTTTAGGTCAAAAAATCACTTCTCACATAAGAACCTAACGTTTAGACCGAAAAGTCTCAGACTTACTATTTGGTTATAGTGAAACTATGTCAGCTCGGTTTTATATCATAATTTAGTAATTTAAAAGTTAATTATGGTTATGAGATGTTTATGTTTATGCGCCAATCGTATCTATCTTCAATATTTTTTTCTTTATTTGTTTCATTTTGGTTATTGCTTGATATAAATATTGATTTTTAAGTTTATTCTCATTTCATTTTTTGTTTTGGCCTGAGATTTAGAAAATGTTTAAGATTTAAAATTATTAAGGAGATACATATCACTAATTATAATGTATATGCTATATTTTGATGCTAGGAGTTTCAAAGCTCCTAAAACAAATGTTGTAATATGAGTGAAATGTCGAACCAATTCCAAGGGATTCAAAGCACCAAGAATGCAAGTACTGCCTTAATCTAAGTGCAATCGATGAATTTATGATTTCTAGAACTAGGAGTGCAATAATTAAACAATAAAAACAGTAAATCAAAGAACTTTCTTTTATGAGAAAGGAGAACTCATGGGTATAGAAATTTAGACCTTGGGTAATCAAGCTTCGAACTAAGGATGGCAACAATCAATCAAACTAATCAACCTTAAGCTTAGACACAATCCTAAACAAACTCTATGTCTAGATGAATGCTCATTTGCTAACATATTTCAGACATCAAATGTCTTTGGCTGAATAATATAAAGCAATCATTAACAACAAGTCTATTGGCTATCTTAACACCCTTAACAACAAATGTCTTTGGTAAAGTGTGTTAAGAGCTTAGGAGAGTTGACTCAGACATATCATCGAACACCTTGTGGGTGGGAGATGTCTAAAGATCAACTTTTGAGAGGCCAACTCAATAGATGCATTATGAATACTCTCCTAGGCAAGGAATAAGGTTTGATTTATACTTAAACATCCTAGAACTAACTTAATCACCCTAAATCTTCCTAACCCATGAATTCAATGGTGGATTACTCACTAAGGTTCATGATCATTCTTAAACCCATATTGAGTTTCAGATTGATCATAAACAGAGAAGAAATTACAGGAATCAATAAGAAATAAAATAAGAACAAGGATCAATGATCCAAAAAGAGATTGATCTTCAATAGTTTTGATGTTTACCAAGTAACAAAAGATAGATTAGCCTCTGGTGCTTACACAATACTTAAACTTAAGTTTTAGAACAGAAAAACGTGCATACAAATGACTAAAATGCCCCTGAGAAATGTTTAACTTCAAGATGAAACGGGTTTGGAGCGACCAGGAGGGGTCGCTCCGGGTGACCGCTGCGGATGAGACGAGCGAGCTGGTCCCCTCGCTGCACCGAGGTCGCTCCATGTGGTGATTCACAGCGGGTGGCCAGGGTCGCTGCACTGAGGTCGCTGTGGCCTTGGTCGTCTCTAAATCACTCCTTTTGCCTCTTTTGAGTTCCCAATGCATCCCAAATGCTCCATGTGGTACTCCAATACCTGATAAGGACTCATGCGTGCAAAATGCAGCCTAAGCATGCCTAAATCCTATTCTAAATGATCAAAATGCATGCAAATATGAAGATAAAACAATGAAAATATGCAAGACATCAACTCCCCCAAACTTGTCCTTTACTTGTCCTCAAGTGAACTTTCTAGGACTCATAGGGGAAGAGGTTTGAAAGTGGGAGCTCATAGCCAAGAGAAACACACAGGCACTCGCTTCAACATAAGAATTCAACACAAGCACACTCTCTTTTATTATCCTCTAGCTTCTCTAGGCCTATCTTAACTCAACATTATTCATTCACACATTCAGTTCAGCCAACTCTCACATTCATTAAGCAATACAACAAGTGAGCTCTATGCAAATGGTCAATTGGTCTAAGTCATTTGGGTAAGGGAAGGCTTTTTGTTCTAGTGATCAAGGGGCTCAAAACTCATTATCTTCAAGGTGGTTCACTCTCAAAATAAGTAGCCTTGACATTGCACATAATATATCTAAGAAAGGGATCAACTAATGCATACAATGCTCAATCTTCATTACTTACCGAAACTAATAGGTTACAATGCTCTCTACAAGGCATTTTTTTTGGCTTTTCTATGCAAATAGGTATGCGAAATGCAAGACTCAATGCAAGACCATCAAAGCAAACATGGTTAAATACTTGGTACCTCCCCCAAACTTAAGTCACACAGTCTCTGTGTTGTTAAGTTGAGAGAGATACCGAAAATAAATCCTAATAAACAAAGAAAAGCTAGTATATACAAGAGAAGGTTACGGAGTACCTCCTATGGGTAGCGAGTAGAGGCAGACGCCTTGTACTCATCGGTGTCAGGTGGGAACGTGGTGTAGTAGCCGCCTGGCATGGTGCTGTGCGACTCGAATCGTGGCTGGCTGGACATCTCCTCGATCTCGATCTCCTCCTCAGAATCAGCAAAGGAGGGCGATTTGTTGCCCGAGGAAGATGGGAGGATGGGTGGGTTTCTCCAGCGACGCTGTTGCTGCCTTTCAGTGAGAGGGAAGCTAAGGGCTGAGCGGTTTGGTGGAGGCTGGGGTACTAGGTCGTCTGGGAACTCAAAGTCTGCTCTGATACATCCCGCTATACCTCCCCTAGTCAAGACATCAGCTATCTTTCTCAAGATCTTGGATGTTGACTTCGCTTTCCGCTTCGCAGTCTTGCTCATTTCCTTGCACTTTTTCTTGAGCTTTTCAATCGTCCTATCCTGAGCCTTGTTCCATCTCTAGAGCTTACTGATGTGATCGTGGGCGTCGCGAAGGGCACCAGGGGGAAGGGTTCCGGAATATGGTGTGAATGTGTAGCGAAGCTGCCCATAGATGGGCTCAACATCCTCATCTTCCACTGTATCAGCTTCTGGCATAGCTCTTCCAATATTCTCTTCTACTTCCATGCAAGGACCGATGGGGTCAAGGGACCCATGCTCACCAAGGAAAGCACCCGTAGGAATGTTGAAGCTGATACCGCAGAGCCCAGCTAGGCTTGTCAGCTCTCTGTTTGGGAGGACCACCTCAGCCTTTTTGCCCGCGATCTTGTAGTGGTAGACGTAGTTACCCTTGTATCTCCCACTAAAGTAAGTGGCTTGCCTCAAGTAAGGAGCATCCAAGAAGATCAGTGTTGTCGCGTCATTTCCCAACGAGATACCCTTGAACTCAATCAATGGTGTGATCAATCCTCCAATCCCAATCTTTGGTGAGGAGTCACCGGTGGTCCAAGCCCAATCTATGTAGTGCCGAATGATATCTTGCATATTTGCATTGTTTTAGCTATTCATTCATATGCATTTTCATCATATAGAATAGGATTTAGACATGTTTAGGTTGCATTTTGCATGCATAAGTCTCTATTAGGTACTGGAGTGCCAAGTGAAGTTATTGGAGACATTTGGATGTGTTTGGAGCTCAAAAGAGGTGAAAAAGGTGATCATTGGACGAGCAAAGCACTGGAGCGACCTTACCGGAGCGACCCTACGGAGTCGCTGTGCCCCACCTCTCAGAGCGACCTTCCCAGAGCGATAACTCCAAGTCGCTCGCGTTCTCATCACTCGGAGACACGAAGAAACAAGGTCAGAGCGACCCCTCGGAACGACCACCCGAGGTCGCTCCCGAAGCCAGAGCGACGTGCTGGAGCGATTCTCTGGGGTCGCTCCACGTTATTTGCTGCACGATTTTATTATTTTTCAAGGACCTTTTTGCAATTGTTGTGCACGTTTTTGCACTTGGAAAACCTAATGTTTAAGTACTATGTAGCCACCATTTGGCAATCTATCTTTTTTCTATTGAATACACAAAACTCTCTCAAGAAAGTTCTCTTTTGATTTGATTGTTCTTGTGTTCTTGTGATTTTCTTTTCTAGTTCTCTATATGATTCATCTGAAATCCACCATGGGTTTAAGAGGAATCATGGAGATTAGTGAGTAATCACCTTTTGGATTCATGGGTTAGGGTGATTAAGGGTGATTAGGCTAGTTCTAGGATGTTTTAGGTTTAGATCATACTTGTTCCTTGCATAGTAGAGTGATCTTAATGCATCATTTGAGTAGGCCACTCAAAGGGTGATCTCTAGGCATTTTTCACCCGACAGGTGTTTGATGAAATGCCTGAGTCAACTCTCCTAGGCTTTTAGTGTACTTTGCCAAAGAGATTTGTTGTTAAAGATGCTAAGATAGCTAATAGACTTGTTAGTAATGATTGCTTGCATGTTATTCAACCAAAGACATTTGATGTTTGAGGCATGTTAGCAAATGAGCATTCATCTAGACATAGAGCTTGCTTAGAATTGTGTCTAGGCTTAAGGTTAATAGTTTGATTGATTCATTTGTCATCCTTAGTTCGAAACTTGATCACCCAATGTCTGAAATCCCTATACCCATGAGTTCTCATTTCCAATAGTTTAAAAGTATCATTTTATTGCTTTGCTTTAGCTTAAATCATTAGTTTAGAAATCATCAAATCACTGGCTGCACTTAGATTAGGCAAATACTTGCATTCTCTCTGCATTTGAATCCCTCATAATTGGTTCGACAACTTACTACCACTATACTATCATTTCACTTAGGAGCTCAAAACTCCTAACATCAAATTGGCGCCGTTGCCGGGGAGCTTGCTGAGCACATTCTACAGAGGTGCTCTTCCTAAGTACAGAGCCAGACTGGATACAGCTAGCAATGGGTTCTTTTTGGGGAGAACTGAGGAAGAGGCAGAGGCTCTGGTTGACAACATGGTTAAGAGTGATGCAGTCTACAGTGGAGACCATGACAGGAGCAGCAGAGGTGATGACAATCAAACAAGGAATGAGATAAAGGCTCTTCAGGAGAAGATTGACAAACTCATTGCTGATAAGGCCACACAAGCGCAGGTGAACTTTGTTGGCAACCCCAGCCAGGAGATACCTCCTACTGTCAATGAGGTTGAGGGTTTGGAAGGGCAAGAAGAATTGTGCTTCATCAACAGTAATGGTAGCTGGTACAAGAAGGAACCCAACTTTCAGTACAACAACTACCAACAGAAGCCCTATTCAAACAACCAGCAGAGTGGTTATCAGCCTCGAAACAACCAGCAGAGCAACTATCAGCCTCAGCAAAACTCCTCTCCTAGCTCCTCTGCCCCTCAACAGAGCAGCACTGATGCCTTACTGAAACAGATCTTGGAGTCTCAGACTAGAAGTGAGAAGCATGTGGGCTATGAGCTGAAGAACCTTCACTCCAAGATTGATGGGAGCTACAATGAGCTCAACAACAAATTCTCCCACCTTGCTTCTTCTGTCAAGAATTTGGAGAATCAGTTTGCTTCCATGAGCTCCCACAAGAACCGCCAGCAAGGATCTCTACCTGGAAAGTCAGATCAAAACCCCAAGGAAGCAAAAGCTGTCACACTTAGGAGTGGTAAGCAGTTGACTCCTGTAACCCTCACCAAGGATGCTGAGAAACAAGGTGAGGAGGTGGCCATCAACCTAGATGATGAAGTGGTCATTGTTGATGAGAAGACAGATGCTGAGATCTTGGAGAAGATTGTGAAAGCCAAGGGTAAAGGAAAGGTTGGAGAAGAGAAGAAAACAACAAAAGATGGTGAATCTGCTGCTCCAGCAAGTGAGAGCTCTCCTGTTCCCCCACTCTATGAACCAAAGCTTCCATTGCCTGGTAGATTCAAGAAGCAGCTGCTACAGAAGTACAAGGCTTTGTTTGAGAAGCAGATGAGTGAAGCTCAGGTTACAACGCCCATCATTGATGCTTTCATGCTGATTCCTCAATACAGCAAACTCCTGAAAGATGTTGTAGCTGCTAAGAAGAAGGAGATGGAGGGCATGATGGTTCTGAGTCATGAGTGCAAATGCCATCATTCAGAGGCTAGATGCTCCAGAGAAGCTAGAGGATCCAGGATGCTTCACACTACCTTGTGCTCTTGGACCTATGGTGTTTGAGAAGTGTCTCTGCGATTTAGGAGCTAGTGTCAGCTTGATGCCTTTGTCTGTGTCAAAGAAGCTTGGCTTCACTCACTACAAGAAGTGTAGACTCTCTCTGGTGTTGGCTGATCGTTCAGTGAAGTACCCTGTGGGCATCCTAGAGAACCTCCCTGTGAAGATTGGAAGGTATGAGATACCTACAGATTTTGTGGTGCTTGAAATGGGTGAGGAGGCTCAAGACCCATTGATTCTTGGAAGACCATTCTTAGCTACAGCAGGAGCTATTGTGAATGTGAAGGAAGGGAAGATTGACCTCCATTTGGGCAAGGAGAACATCCTCCACTTTGACATCAAGGAGAAGATGAGGAACCCCACTGTATTTGGACAAGCCTTCACCATTGAAGAGATGAATCCTCCTCCTGCTGATGATCACTTTGATGAGCTACCACCTGAGGAAGATGGGGTGTCAACTCCACTTTCTGCACCTAGTCCAGCCTGATCCAAAGGAGGCAAAGTCAAGCTAGAGACTTAAAACAAGCTCACTTGGGAGGAAGTCCCATGAGTATCCTTGTATATATTGCATTAGTATTTACATTTTCATCATACTGCATAAAACAATGGGAAAATGAAGTTGTGTGCAGGTGTAGAGCAGAAAATCGGACATCAGGGCGAGGTCATGGAGCGAGGAAGAGAAGTCGCTCCAGCTGGGAGCGACTTGCCCACAGCGACCCCTAGAAGTCGCTCGTGTCCTCCGGAGCGAAACTGACCGTGGAGCGAGGTCTCCGCAGCGATGTCATGAGGTCGCTCCAGCTAGGAGCGACCTGCCGCAGCGACCCTTCCACCTCGCTCCCGTCTCAGGTAACTGGAAACCTCCTTTCTCCCAGTTTTTCTTTGCATTTTACATTTCCGTTGGGTACCTCACTCACACAGAGACTGTGTGATTTAAGTGTGGGGGAGGTACCAAGTATTTGATCATGTTTGTTTTCATGATTTTGAGTCTCATGCATTGCATATTACATTCTTATTTGCATAGAAAAATCCAAAAAAATAAAAAATTTGAAAAACACAAAAAGAATCATTTAGTTGCATCATTTGCATTTTTAGGATTGAGTCTAGAAGCATATAGTTTGCATTCATGCATTAGGGGGATTTCAACCTTGTAAAGAGCTCATGCTAAGTACTGAATTTGTTGACCTTTGTAATCATGACAAGTAGCTTGAGCACCCTTTGGAAAGCTTGTAAACTTCGCGCCTTGAATGCTCCTCTTGAAACTCATTTGACTGTTGATACTCTCTCTTTGAAGCAAGCTCCTGTTTTAATGTCTCTTGCATATGGTCCCTTGTGTACTAAGTCATGGATATACACACTTGAGTTGTCCCATCTGTTTTACCAATCTTTTTGACAAACTCAAGTGCTACTCCACTCCCAAAACTCATACCTCATTTTTAAACCATCATTATTTGTTGAGTGAGGCCTCTTTGGAAAGCTTTACATGTGCATAATGTTGAGAGTATTGGGAACGACAATGCTTAGTCTCCATTCTTGCTAGATTAGTCACTCTATTGTCTAGCTATAGGAAGGGGGTGAGTGTTGTGATTGTGATTTGGGAATATGAAAGGTTTGACTCTTTGTGCTTAAATGATTAGTTTTTTTGGGATAAGTGAAGAAGTATCTAGCTCTTATTGTGAAAAGTCTTGGCCCCCAAATATATAAAAAAAAATATATATAAAAAAAAAAAATATTTAAAAGAGAATAAAAAGGGGGCTAGCAAAGTTGTTAGGAGCTCAGATTTGTTTTAAAATTGTGAAAATCCCTTATTGATTTCAAAAAGAAAGAGTCTGATGTGAAAAAAAATGTTCTTGGGATCTTTTGGTGAGAGATATGAGTTGGGTTTGACATTGAGGAATAATTGAATATCTTGTGTGTTTGGGAAAGGGTAGAACAATGGAGATTGAGCATTGTATGCATGAGTTGATCCCTTTCTTAGATATATTATGTGTAATGTCAAAGCTACTTTGTTTCGAGAGTAAACCACCTTAAAAGATCATTTTGAACCTCTGATTTCACTTGCATTAAAGCCTTTGTCTTACCAAACCAAATGACTTGGACCAGTTGACCATTTGTGAGATGTCTATTGAGTTTGCTTCATAAATGTTAGAGAGATGTGGATTTGTGGTTTGTAGATGCATGATTAATGAGTGTAGAGATCGAAGGAGCTGAGATAGGCCTAGAGAAGTTAGAGATGGATAAAATCTTTGCTCTTGCTATTTGGTATGATTATGCAAGGTTGTTAGGTTGAGAACTAAGAAGAGTTTCTTTTGATTGTGAGTCCCCATTTTCACACCTCTTCTCCTTGGTTCTTGAAAGTTTACTTGTGGACAAGTAAATGACTAGTGTGGGGGAGTTGATATCTTGCATATTTGCATTGTTTTAGCTATTCATTCATATGCATTTTCATCATATAGAATAGGATTTAGACATGTTTAGGTTGCATTTTGCATGCATAAGTCTCTATTAGGTACTGGAGTGCCAAGTGAAGTTATTGGAGACATTTGGATGTGTTTGGAGCTCAAAAGAGGTGAAAAAGGTGATCATTGGACGAGCAAAGCACTGTAGCGACCTTACCGGAGCGACCCTACGGAGTCGCTGTGCCCCACCTCTCAGAGCGACCTTCCCAGAGCGATAACTCCAAGTCGCTCGCGTTCTCATCACTCGGAGACACGAAGAAACAAGGTCAGAGCGACCCCTCGGAGCGACCACCCGAGGTCGCTCCCGAAGCCAGAGCGACGTGCTGGAGCGATTCTCTGGGGTCGCTCCACGTTATTTGCTGCACGATTTTATTATTTTTCAAGGACCTTTTTGCAATTGTTGTGCACGTTTTTGCACTTGGAAAACCTAATGTTTAAGTACTATGTAGCCACCATTTGGCAATCTATCTTTTTTCTATTGAATACACAAAACTCTCTCAAGAAAGTTCTCTTTTGATTTGATTGTTCTTGTGTTCTTGTGATTTTCTTTTCTAGTTCTCTATATGATTCATCTGAAATCCACCATGGGTTTAAGAGGAATCATGGAGATTAGTGAGTAATCACCTTTTGGATTCATGGGTTAGGGTGATTAAGGGTGATTAGGCTAGTTCTAGGATGTTTTAGGTTTAGATCATACTTGTTCCTTGCATAGTAGAGTGATCTTAATGCATCATTTGAGTAGGCCACTCAAAGAGTGATCTCTAGGCATTTCTCACCCGACAGGTGTTTGATGAAATGCCTGAGTCAACTCTCCTAGGCTTTTAGTGTACTTTGCCAAAGAGATTTGTTGTTAAAGATGCTAAGATAGCTAATAGACTTGTTAGTAATGATTGCTTGCATGTTATTCAACCAAAGACATTTGATGTTTGAGGCATGTTAGCAAATGAGCATTCATCTAGACATAGAGCTTGCTTAGAATTGTGTCTAGGCTTAAGGTTAATAGTTTGATTAATTCATTTGTCATCCTTAGTTCGAAACTTGATCACCCAATGTCTGAAATCCCTATACCCATGAGTTCTCATTTCCAATAGTTTAAAAGTATCATTTTATTGCTTTGCTTTAGCTTAAATCATTAGTTTAGAAATCATCAAATCACTGGCTGCACTTAGATTAGGCAAATACTTGCATTCTCTCTGCATTTGAACCTCAGAATTGGTTCGACAACTTACTACCACTATACTATCATTTCACTTAGGAGCTCAAAACTCCTAACATCACCGAAGACGTCCCACAAAGAACCTGACCCATCTAACCTCTGAGTAGAGCTCCATGGAGAAAGGGAGCTGCGTGTGTGTGGCATAGGGCTTAATGGCTGGGAAGAAGAGGTACATGTCTTCATCAGTGATGGTGCCAACTTCCTTTCATGGGTAGAAGATATGGACCAGTAGCCTGTGTAGATAACGCACTGAGAGATGCCTGATATGAGAGTTCTTGTCTTTTCCAGTAGCGCGTTCTTTTCCACTGATCAGTTTCCAAAGCTTCTGGGGGAGGTCGTTGGTCTTTTCAGGAAAAGAGTACTGCAAATCTGGAAAACCCATCACTCGCTCTATTTCCTTGAAGCTCATGGTGTAACTTCTCCCGTGCACTGTGAAGGCGATTTTTCCCCATCCTTCCCTTGCGTGCTTAGTTTTGTGAACAGTGATGAAGAGGGAGGAGAGGAACTGGCATGAGACATCTTTGTAGAGAGGATAAGCCATGGTGTGAAGCTTGGGCATCTTCAAGTGAGCCATCATTGCCTCGATATCAGCTTCAAGACCCAGCTGTCTCAGCAACTGAACATCTGCAAACCTCGTTGGCAGCCAAGTTATCTCATTCTTCAGATGGTGATAGAGTTGCTCAACAGTTGGCTTCTTTTCCCTGTCCCTTTCGACCGCATCTTCTTTTCCCTGAGACTTTTTGGCCTTCTTTGGTGGAGCAGGCTCGTCTGCACTTTCAGAATCGCTTTCTGCAATCTCAGGAACTGCCACACTCTTTCCCGCTCTCTTCTCCTCTGCCAACTTTTTCTTTTCAGCTGCCGCTGCTTACCTCTGTGTCAACTGTATTCCGGAGCCAGATGTGGGTGCTTTCCCTCGAGCGGCTTGCTCCTTAATCTCCCTTGATGTCTTGGTTGTCTTAGTCATTGTACCTGAACACAAGACAAACTTGGAGAGGAGTAAGTTGAATGAAGCAAGAATCACAAATTCGAAAATCCCCAAATCCATGAACCTTAATTTGCAAAAGTTCAATTTCAACTCAGTTTCACCATGGAATCAACAACCCAACTTAATATATAAGCTTTCCCTAGTCTATTTCACCATAATCAAGCAAGAAAAAGCCAAAAATTTGATTTTGAAAATCTAGGGTTCATGGACTTACGAAATTGGTTGCAAGAACACAATACCTTGCTTTGGATGGATGGAAAAGGTGAATAGGTGTAGGGAAGTAGACTACAGGGGCGAAAGCTTGGATTTGAGTGAAAGAATGAGGTGATTTGGTGAAGATTTGAGTGAGATATGGGGTTTGGAGTGGTGAGAGGTTGAGAGAGTTTGTGAGTTGAGGGAGGGATGAGAGTGAGGAAGAAGATGTCGTGGGGGAGAGTTGGGTAGGTCTAGGGTCGGGTTGGTTCGGTTAGGGTGGGTAGGATCGGTTCAATTAGAGTGAACCGGGATTAAAATTAGAACACTTACCTCAACCGGGATGCGGAGCGACTGGGTAGACCCGCTGAGGAGGGCCGCTCCGGGTGCGACAAAAAAAACGAGCGAGCTACTCGAGCCGCTGTGGTCCGGTCGCTCCGGATGGGAGCGGCCTGTGCTACCCGCTGCTCCTGGGTCGCTCTGCACCTGCAACACTGTTCACGATTTTTTTTTTTTTTTTTTTTTAGATGAAAACATGATAAAAATTATTGAAAATAGGAATAGAAATGCAATATGTGCAAGGATAGGCATGAGACTTCCTCCCAAGTGAGCTTGTTTTAAGTCTCTAGCTTGACTTTAACTCCTTCGGGGTTAGGCTGGGGTGGGATCAGAAAGTGGAGTTGAGACTCCAACTTCCTTTGGTGATGTAGCCATGTAGAGCTTAACTCTTTGCCCGTTGACTGTGAAGTCTCTTCCATCAGTACCCCACAAAACAATAGCCCAATAAGGTCTGATCTCCTTGACCTTGAATGGACCGGACCACCTTGACTTGAGCTTTCAAGGAAACAACTTCAGCCTAGAGTTGTAAAGAAGAACTTGGTCTCCTTCCTTGAACTCTCTTTTCAGAATGCTCTTGTCATGGAAAGCCTTGGTCTTTTCCTTGTAGATCCTTGAATTCTCAAAAGCATCCATCCTTATCTCATCAAGTTCATGGAGCTGAAAAAGTCTCTTCTCCTTGGCACTCTTGATGTCAAAGTTCAGCAACTTCACTGCCCATAGTGCCTTGTACTCAAGCTCCACTGGCAGATGACAAGACTTCCCATACACAAGGTTGAAAGGTGTGGTTCCCAAAGGTGTCTTGTAAGCTGTCCTATAAGTCCAAAGTGCATCATCAAGTTTAGTAGACCAATCATTCCTTGTAATCCCCACAATCTTCTCCAAAATGGACTTGATCTCTCTGTTAGAAACCTCAACCTGACCACTTGTCTGAGGATGGTAAGGAGTTGCTACCTTATGCTTCACACCCTTCTTCTTGAGAAGTCCTTCAATCAGTTTGTTGATGAAGTGAGAGCCTCCATCACTGATCACAACCCTTGGGACTCCAAACCTTGGAAAGATGACACTCTTGAACATCTTGGTTACCACCTTAGCATCATTGGTGGGACTTGCTATGGCTTCCACCCATTTTGAAACATAATCAACAGCCACAAGGATGTATTTGTTGCCATGAGATGATGGGAATGGTCCCATAAAGTCAATACCCCACACGTCAAACACTTCAACTTCAAGGATAGGATTCTGAGGCATCTCATTCCTCTTGGTAATGTTTCCTCTTCTTTGGCATGAATCACACCTCAAAACAAAATTTTGTGTATCCTTGAACATGTGTGGCCACCAGAATCCTGCTTGTAGCACTTTTGCAACAGTCTTGAAGGTGGCAAAGTGACCTCCATAAGACGATCCATGACAGTGTGTAAGGATCCCTTCAACTTCTTCATTGGCAACCACTCTTCTGTAGAGCTGATCTTTGCAGAGAATGTAGAGGTAAGGCTCGTCCCAATAGTATCTCTTCACATCTTTGAAGAACTTCTTCTTGGCATAGCCCACAAGATTCAAAGGTTCTTTTCCTGTGGCTAAGTAGTTCACCAAATCAGCATACCAAGGTTCCTTCTCTTCAGTAGCTTTAACCTCTTCAAGCTTTCAACCAGTCTCACAAGCTGCCATCACTGCTCCAATAGCCATGATCTGCTCTTCTGGAAGTCCCTCATCGATAGGAACGCCACATTCTATTTTCAGTCTAGACAAGTGATCATCTACACCATTCTCAACTCCTGGCTTGTCTCTAATCTCCAAATCAAACTCTTGGAGCAAAAGGATCCATCTCAAAAGCCTGGGTTTTGCATCTTTCTTGGCCAAAAGGTGTCTCAAAGCTGCATGATCTGTGTAGACAATTACTTTAGACCCCACCAAGTAGCTTCTGAACTTCTCAAATGCAAATACAATGGCTATCATCTCCTTCTCAGTTGTGGCATACTTCATCTGAGCATCATTCAAGGTTTGGCTCGCATAGTAGATCACATGAGTCTTGCCATCTTTCTTCTGGCCCAAGACAGCTCCCACAGCATAGTCACTAGCATCACACATGATCTCAAAGGGTAGACTCCAATCTGGTGGCTGGACAATGGGAGCATTTACAAGCTCATTCTTCAACTTCTTGAAAGCTTCTAGACATTCCTTACCAAAGAGAAAGATCTCTTCCTTGCATAAGAGTCTAGTGAGTGGTCTGGCGATCTTGGAGAAGTCCTAAATGAACCTTCTATAGAAACCAGCATGCCCCAAGAAGCTCCTGATGTCTTTCACTGTCTTCGGGGGAGCCAAACTGACCATCACATCAATCTTTGCTTTGTCTACCTCAATTCCCTTCTCTGATATCTTGTATCCAAGAACAATCCCTTCCTTAACCATGAAGTGACACTTCTCCCAGTTGAGCACAAGGTTGGTGTCTTCACATCTCTGTAGGACCCTGCACAAATTAGACAAACAAGCAGAAAACAAAGATCCGTAGACAGAGAAGTCATCCATAAACACCTCCACAACATCCTCAATAAGATCAGAGAAAATCGACATCATGAACCTTTGAAAGGTGGCTGGAGCATTGCACAACCCAAATGGCATCCTTCGATAAGCAAAGGTACCATAGGGGCATGTGAATGTCGTTTTCTCTTGATCATTGGGATGTATGGGTATTTGGAAGAACCCTGAATACCCGTCAAGAAAACAATAGAATGAATGATTTGCAAGCCTCTCAAGCATCTGATCAATAAATGGCAATGGAAAGTGATCTTTTCTAGATGCAGAGTTCAGATTTCGGTATCAATGCACATTCTATGTCCTGTGATGGTTCTTGTGGGTATTAATTCATCCTTATCATTTTTCACCACAGTGATCCCACCCTTCTTTGGAACCACATCAACAGGAGATACCCATTTAGAATCTAAAATAGGGTAAATCACACCAGCATCTAAGAGTTTAAGAATCTCCTTCTTTACAACATCCTTCAGGTTAGGATTTAACCTTCTTTGATGCTCGATAGAAGTCATTGATTCATCCTCAAGATGTATCATGTGCATGCACAAAGTGGGTGAAATCCCTTTAATATCATCAAGTGAGTAACCTATTGCTTTTCTAAACCTTTTAAGTGTTTTCAAAAGTTCAGCAAGCTCAGGTTCAGTAAGTTCACTACTCACAATGACAGGATAGGTCTCATTAGGGCCAAGGAATGCATACCTTACACCATGGGGGAGTGGTTTGAGCTCCACCTTAGGTGCCTTAAGCTCGCTCCAGTCATCTTGCTGGGTATTCTCTTGTTGAGTCACTGAAGCTACTTGATGGACCACTTGTGGCAGCTCTTCATACTGATCCTTACTCTCAAACCCCTTGTGTGAATCCAGCATCATCCCATAGGCAGTACTCTCCAGGTTCTCAATCACTTCAGCCTCCTTCTCCACTGTCAAAGCATGCTGTAGAGGATCTTTTAGAGATAGCTCTTCAAGGAGTTCATCAGCCAGAGCATCCATCTGTTCAATGTAGAAGATTTGCCCTTGCACAGTTGGCTTCTTCATAACCTCCTTGATGTCAAAGTGGAGAATGTGCCTTTTACCCAAGTGGAGATCAATCTTGCCTTCTTTCACATTCACAATAACTCCAGCTGTAGCTAAGAAATGTCTCCCAAGGATTAAGGGATCTTGAGCTTCTTCACCCATCTCAAGTACCACAAAATCTGTAGGGATTTCACAGTTTCCGACCATAAGAGGAAGGTCTTCCAAGATGCCAATAGGGTACTTCACTGAACGATCAGCCAACACCAATGAGAGTCTACACTTCTTATACTGAGTGCAACCAAGCTTCTTTGCAACTGACAAAGGCATCAAACTGACACTAGCTCCCAAATCGCAGAGACATCTCTCAAAAACCATAGGTCCAAGAGCACAAGGCAGTGTGAAGCATCCTGGGTCCTCTAGTTTCTTTGGAACATCAAGCCTCTGGATGATGGCATTGTACTCATGAGTGAGAATCATCATACCCTGCATCTCTTTCTTCTTTGCAGCTACAGCATCTTTGAGGAACTTGCTGTATTGAGGAACCAGCATGAAAGCATCAATGATGGCCATTGTGATCTGAACTTCACTCATCTGCTTCTCAAACAAGGCTTTGTACTTCTCCAGCAGCTGCTTCTTGAACCTTCCAGGGAATGGAAGTTTGGGCTCATAAGGAGGGGGAACAAAAGGATTCTCAGTTGCTGGAGCCGCAGCTTGTCCATCTTTCACTGTTTGCTTCTCTTCTCCCACCTTTCCTTTGCCTTTGGCTTCCACAATCTTCTCTAAGATTTCACCATTGATCTTCTCATTCACAATCACAACCTCATCATCAATGTTGATGGCTACCCCCTCACCTTGTTTCTCAGCATCCTTGGTGAGAGTTGGAGGAGGCAACTGTTTGCCACTCCTAAGAGTAACAACCTTCATTGTTTCTTTGGGGTTCTGCTCAGGTTTTCCAGGTAGAGAACCCTGCTGGCGGTTTTGGTGAGTAGTCAAGGAAGCAAACTGGTTCTCCAAGTCCTTGAACTTGTTGTTGAGTCATTGTAGCTACCATCAATCTTGTTGTGGAGATTCTTGAGCTCATAGCCAACATGCTTTTCACTTCTAGTTTGAGACTCCAAGAATTGTTTCAGTAGAATATATGTGCTGCTGGCCTGAGGAGCAGAACTAGAAGGATGAGCTTGCTGCTGAGAAGATTGGTTTCCTTTGTTGGGAAAACCAGGAAGAGGATTCTGCTGAGGCTGAGAGTTGCCTTGCTGGTTGTTCCTAGGCTGGTAACCATTCTGCTGGTTGTTTGGGTAAGATCGATGTTGGTAGTTGTTGTACTGAAAATTGGGCTCCTTCTTGTACCAACTACCATTGTTGTTGATGAAACACAGTTCTTCTTGACCTTCCAAACCATCAACTTCATTAGCACCAGGAGGTGCTTCTTGGGCTGGGTTACCAACGAAGTTCAGCTGCTCTTGTGTAGCCTTATCAGCAATCAGAATGTCGATCTTATCCTGCAAAGCCTTTAACTCTTTCCTCGTCTGCTTATCATCAGTTCTATCTCGTCTGTCATGGTCTCCACTGTAGACTGCGTCACTCTTCACCATGTTGTCAACCAGCTCCTCTGCATCTGCTTCAGTTCTCCCCAAGAAGAACCCATTACTTGCAGTGTCCAATCTGGATCTGTACTTAGGAAGTGCACCCCTGTAGAAGGTGCTCAGCAAGCTCTCTTTGGAGAAACCATGGTGTGGACACTGAGCTTGGTAGCCCTTGAATCTCTCCCAAGCTTCACTGAAGCCTTTCAAGTTCTTCTGCTGGAAACTGGATATCTCGTTTCTTAGCTTAGCAGTTCTTGAAGTAGAGAAGAACTTCTCCAAGAATGCTCTCTTGCAGTCATCCCAGGTGGTGATGGAGTCGCTAGGTAGAGAATTCTCCCACTGACGTGCCTTATCTCCCAGAGAGAAAGGGAATAGCTTGAGTTTGAAAGAATCTTCGGACACACCATTGGTCTTTGACAAACCACAGTAGCTGTCAAACTTGTCCAAGTGATCAAATGGGTATTCTACAGCCAAGCCATGATACTTGTTGTTCTCGATCACGTTGAGGAGTCCTGGTTTGACCTCAAAGTTGTTAGCCTCCACAGCTGGGGCTCTGATGCCAAGCCTATGACCATTGATGTTGGGACGGTCATAGGTACCAATCGGTCGAGCAGGTCGCGGAGGGTGCTGAGGGTTAACCCCTTGACCGTTTGCAGGTGGATCCATATCAATGTCCTGCTGAGCTCTTCTCTGTCTGGATATACCCCTTTCAAGTGCTCTGATGTCAGGTACAAGTGGAACTAGGTCTGATGTGCCCTTGCTCCTCAAGTTCATACACCTGGAATTAAAAGAGGGATGAAAATGTAGAATCAGTAAACAGAAAAAGAAAAATGACTTAGTCTCAAGCAAGTGACTAAATCACAATGTTTAAATCAACTCGGAATTTGGCAACGGCGCCAATTTGATGCTAGGAGTTTCAAAGCTCCTAAAACAAATGTTGTAATATGAGTGAAATGTCGAACCAATTCCAAGGGATTTAAAGCACCAAGAATGCAAGTACTTCCTTAATCTAAGTGCAATCGATGAATTTATGATTTCTAGAACTAGGAGTGCAATAATTAAACAATAAAAACAGTAAATCAAAGAACTTTCTTTTATGAGAAAGGAGAACTCATGGGTATAGAAATTTAGACCTTGGGTGATCAAGCTTCGAACTAAGGATGGCAACAATCAATCAAACTAATCAACCTTAAGCTTAGAGACAATCCTAAACAAACTCTATGTCTAGATGAATGCTCATTTGCTAACATATTTCAGACATCAAATGTCTTTGGCTGAATAATATAAAAGCAATCATTAACAACAAGTCTATTGGCTATCTTAACACCCTTAACAACAAATGTCTTTGGTAAAGTGTGTTAAGAGCTTAGGAGAATTGACTCAGACATATCATCGAACACCTTGTGGGTGGGAGATGTCTAAAGATCAACTTTTGAGAGGCCAACTCAATAGGTGCATTATGAATACTCTCCTAGGCAAGGAATAAGGTTTGATTTATACTAAAACATCCTAGAACTAACTTAATCACCCTAAATTTTCGTAACCCATGAATTCAATGGTGGATTACTCACTAAGGTTCATGATCATTCTTAAACCCATATTGAGGTTCAGATTGATCATAAACAGAGAAAAAATAACAGGAATCAATAAGAAATAAAATAAGAACAATGATCAATGATCCAAAAAGAGACTGATCTTCAATAGTTTTGATGTTTACCAAGTAACAAAAGATAGATTAGCCTCTGGTGGCTTACACAATACTTAAACTTAGGTTTTAGAACAGAAAAACGTGCATACAAATGACTAAAATGCCCCTGAGAAATGTTTAACTTCGAGATGAAACGGGTTCGGAGCGACTAGGAGGGGTCGCTCCGAGTGACCGCTGCGGATGAGACGAGCAAGCTGGTCCCCTCGCTGCGCCCAGGTCGCTCCATGTGGTGATTCACAGCGGGTGGCCAGGGTCGCTACACTGAGGTCGCTGTGGCCTTGGTCGTCTCTAAATCACTCCTTTTGCCTCTTTTGAGTTCCCAATGCATCCCAAATGCTCCAGGTGGTACTCCAATACCTGATAAGGACTCATGCGTGCAAAATGCAGCCTAAGCATGCCTAAATCCTATTCTAAATGATCAAAATGCATGCGAATATGAAGATAAAACAATGGAAATATGCAAGACATCAACTCCCCCAAACTTTTCCTTTACTTGTCCTCAAGTGAACTTTCTAGGACTCATAGGGGAAGAGGTTTGAAAGTGGGAGCTCATAGCCAAGAGAAACACACAAGCACTCGCTTCAACATAAGAATTAAGCACAAGCACACTCTCTTTTATTATCCTCTAGCTTCCCTAGGCCTATCTTAACTCAACATTATTCATTCACACATTCAGTTCAGCCAACTCTCACATTCATTAAGCAATACAACAAGAGAGCTCTATGCAAATGGTCAATTGGTCTAAGTCATTTGGGTAAGGGAAGGCTTTTTGTTCTAGTGATCAAGGGGCTCAAAACTCATTATCTTCAAGGTGGTTCATTCTCAAAACAAGTAGCCTTGACATTGCACATAATATATCTAAGAAATGGATCAACTAATGCATACAATGCTCAATCTTCATTGCTCTACCCTTTTTCAAACATACAAGTGACGCAATTATTCCCAAAGGTACACCCCACTCACATCTCTCACCCAAAAATCTCAAGAACATATCCACAAACTCTTCAATCAAGGGAAATATTTAAACTTTTAAAACGCAACCTCTTAGCTCATTCACACTTTGCTAGCCACATTTCTTTATTTCTTTTTTTTTTTACTTTGTTGTTTTATTATTTTTTTTTATTTTTGGGGGGCCAAGACTTTCACAACTCGAGCTAGAGGTTTTATACAATTCCCAATGAGACAATTAAGCACAAGAGTTCAATCATTTTCTTTCAATTTTCAAATTCCCAAGTCAAACTTCACAACACTCACCCCCCCCCCCCCCACCTATAGCTAGATAATGGTGTATCCAATCTAGCAAGAATGAAGACTGAGCATTGTCGTTCCCAATACTCTCAAGATTATGCACATGTAAGACTTTTCGAAAAAGACCTCACTCAACAATCAATGAAGGCTTAAAAGGAGGAGGGGGTTTTAGGGAGTGGACTGCCACTAGAGATTGTCAAAAAGATCGGCATAAAAGGCGTGACAACTCTAGTGTGTATATCCATGACTTAGCACACAAGGAACCATGAGCAAGAAATTAAGTTCATTCAGTTCATTCAAGGTTGTAGTTGGCTTAAGAGATTGAGTTTCAGGGAGAGTTTTCAAGGCACGAAGCTTACAAGGTTTTCAAGAGAAGCGCATGAACTAAACGAGGCTAGACAGTGCTCTCTACAAGGCATTTTAAATCATTGCTCCCAATGCAAATGAATGCAACCTATATGCTCTAGACTCTCCTAAAAGTGCAAATGATGCAAACTAATGCATACATTGCTCAATCATCAAGCGAGTGACCTATTGCTTTTCTAAACCTTTTAAGTGTTTTCAAAAGTTCAGCAAGCTCAGGTTCAGTAAGTTCACTACTCACAATGACAGGATAGGTCTCATTAGGGCCAAGGAATGCATACCTTACACCATGGGGGATTGGTTTGAGCTCCACCTTAGGTGCCTTAAGCTCGCTCCAGTCATCTTGCTGGGTGTTCTCTTGTTGAGTCACTGAAGCTACTTGATGGACCACTTGTGGCAGCTCTTCGTACTGATCCTTACTCTCAAACCCCTTGTGTGAATCCAGCATCATCCCATAGGCAGTACTCTCCAGGTTCTCAATCACTTCAGCCTCCTTCTCCACTGTCAAAGCATGCTGTAGAGGATCTTCTAGAGATAGCTCTTCAAGGAGTTCATCAGCCAGAGCATCCATCTGTTCAATGTAGAAGATTTGCCCTTGCACAGTTGGTTTCTTCATAACCTCCTTGATGTCAAAGTGGAGAATGTGCCTTTTACCCAAGTGGAGATCAATCTTGCCTTCTTTCACATTCACAATAGCTCCAGCTGTAGCTAAGAAAGGTCTCCCAAGGATTAAGGGATCTTGAGCTTCTTCACCCATCTCAAGTACCACAAAATCTGTAGGGATTTCACAGTTTCCGACCATAAGAGGAAGGTCTTCCAAGATGCCAACATGGTACTTCACTGAACGATCAGCCAACACCAATGAGAGTCTACATTTCTTATACTGAGTGAAACCAAGCTTCTTTGCAACTGACAAAGGCATCAAGCTGACACTAGCTCCCAAATCGCAGAGACATCTCTCAAAAACCATAGGTCCAAGAGCACAAGGCAGTGTGAAGCATCCTGGGTCCTCTAGTTTGAAACTAAAGGGATCCCATTGCAAACTAAAGGGATCAATTTTTCAAATCCCCGGCAACGGCGCCAATTTGATGCTAAGAGTTTCAAAGCTCCTAAAACAAATGTTGTAATATGAGTGAAATGTCGAACCAATTCCAAGGGATTCAAAGCACCAAGAATGCAAGTACTTCCTTAATCTAAGTGCAATCGATGAATTTATGATTTCTAGAACTATGAGTGCAATAATTAAACAATATAAACAGTAAATCAAAGAACTTTCTTTTATGAGAAAGGAGAACTCATGGGTATAGGAATTTAGACCTTGGGTGATCAAGCTTCGAACTAAGGATGGCAACAATCAATCAAACTAATCAACCTTAAGATTAGACACAATCCTAAACAAACTCTATGTCTAGATGAATGCTCATTTGCTAACATATTTCAGATATCAAATGTCTTTGGCTGAATAATATAAAAGCAATCATTAACAACAAGTTTATTGGCTATCTTAACACCCTTAAAAATAAATGTCTTTGGTAAAGTGTGTTAAGAGCTTAGGAGAATTGACTCAGACATATCATCGAACACCTTGTGGGTGGGAGATGTCTAAAGATCAACTTTTGAGAGGCCAACTCAATAGATGCATTATGAATACTCTCCTAGGCAAGGAATAAGGTTTGATTTATACTAAAACATCCTATAACTAACTTAATCACCCTAAATCTTTCTAACCCATGAATTCAATGGTGGATTACTCACTAAGGTTCATGATCATTCTTAAACCCATATTGAGTTTCAGATTGATCATAAACAGAGAAGAAATAACAGGAATCAATAAGAAATAAAATAAGAACAAGGATCAATGATCCAAAAAGAGATTGATCTTCAATAGTTTTGATGTTTACCAAGTAACAAAAGATAGATCAGCCTCTGGTGGCTTACACTATACTTAAACTTAGGTTTTAGAACAGAAAAACGTGCATACAAATGACTAAAATGCCCCTGAGAAATGTTTAACTTCGAGATGAAACGGGTTCGGAGCGACCAGGAGGGGTCGCTCCGGGTGACCGCTGCGGATGAGACGAGCGAGCTGGTCCCCTCGCTGCGCCGAGGTCGCTCCATGTGGTGATTCACAGCGGGTGGCCAGGGTCGCTGCACTGAGGTCGATGTGGCCTTGGTCGTCTCTAAATCACTCCTTTTGCCTCTTTTGAGTTCCCAATGCATCCCAAATGCTCCATGTGGTACTTCAATACCTGATAAGGACTCATGCGTGCAAAATGCAGCCTAAGCATGCCTAAATCATATTCTAAATGATCAAAATGCATGCGAATATGAAGATAAAACAATGGAAATATGCAAGACATCATATTTTCAAATATATTATTGATATTTATAAATCTTTTTCATCAATCACTTTGTTAAAAAAAATAAAAAATACTTTTTTTATGACTTCAACATATCCAACAAAATCGGCCAATACATTAAATTAAAAAATAAATTACGTCAATTTATATATGATTATATAAACAATCTAAAATGCTATATGTATACATATATAGCACAACGACCATATATAATTCTTATATTTGTCAAAACCAGTTTATTTTATTCAACTTTTCAAAACTCACCCCCACTCCCCGCAAGCGCGAATGTTATCCTAGTCTATACTATTAAAACACAAGACCCCTTTTTGAGGTACCCTTGGTTTTTGAAAGTAGTTAAAAGGGAATGCCACTGCATTATGTTTTAATCTAAGCTTTTTATTAAAGTGTATTTTTCTTAAAAAAATAAAAGAAAAAACGGTACCCATATTTTGCGTAATTTATCACGAACACACATAAATCAGATCCTTGCTTAATTGTTGTTCAAACCGAGATTGTACCAACAATATCCACGGTCGACCCAGATTACAAAGTGCAGATGCTATATACATAACACATCCGAGCCTTTTTTAACTTCTTTCTTCACCTGCCCATAATTAAATTTAATCTTTTACATATCTTGATAATAGACTATCTATATAATAACTATTCATATATATAAGGTTTCATTCCACTGACACTATTCAAAACAATTGGCTAAAACAGTCCCCTCCATCATGAATTGGACCCTGCATACAAATGTTATTAACAAAATATTAGCAGTGCAGATATCGCAATTATTTCCTATCAATAACGAAAATCATTTTTTTTATAATCTGGTATGTGAAAATAATTATTTAGAAACAAAATCGTACTGGGTTAAATTATATATATTTTTTTTAAATAATGGCCTAAATCCAACAACAAACCTATCATAACGAAAACCATATGATTTTGATACAACATAACAGAAATATACTGATGATGGTTATCCCTAGGAATATTCCTAGGTACATATATTTAGTTTATTTAATCCATCAGTAACATACATAGATAATTATTTGCACATCGAATTAGATTTTATTTTATAAAATATATTATTCTTAACATATATTTCAGTTATACAATCGCAGCTACATTCTAATATATCCATTCTTATGGATATCCAACTAAAAATCAGCAGCTCTCGTGAAGTTAAACCTTTCAAAACTTCCTGGAGTGTCAGAGTGAAAGTGCTGCATACATGGATATCTTTCAGTCACCAGTATGATGCCTCTCTTTAGATGGTTTTGACAGACGATAATGTAAGATAATTAGTGTTCCTATCGTTTCAAATATTTATTTTGAAAATGAACTGAAGTGTTGTTTTTTAGATTTATTAGGGTGTCAAGATTCATGCCGCTTGTAGCCAGAATTTATTGAAACGTTTCGAGAGGCAATGTGTTGCTGGTGAATGGAAAGTGATAACTAACTTTATATTACGATCAGCGACTGGTCTTTCCCGTCACACCAACGATCTTTACAAATGGATTTCGTGAGTCAGACTTCAATAACTGATTGTAATCTCGCCTGCCGCAACATGTTCCTTGATCTCTAAGATTTTGCCAACATTGTTAATGGTTCACGTGATCCATGTTATCTTATTGGTAAATTGCCATTCTTTCTTTGTTGTTGTATATTATTTTAGTTTAAAAACTCTAAGTAACACTATAATTCATTTCGTTTTATGCATTTCAGATGTAAATTTGATTTTGGCGGTTCGGGTATCTCGACATGCCTAAGAAAAGAAGTTGCCAAATTGGAATTTACTTTACGGGACATCAAGTGAGTTTAAATTTAACAATATTTAGTTGTGTTATTCTTTTGTTTTTTTTAATTGTAACTAAAAATGTTTGATGATATTCTCAGTGACAACCGTCTTCATTGCTTGATTACGGGGAAGTTGGCTGCAGATTTTTCACAAGATGGCAAACGACTGAAAATTGGAGATGTTTTGTTTAATTAGATTTGCTAGAATCTGCAAATACCAGGGTTTGTTACCATCGTCTAATGTTTTTATCGTTTAGTATTCATTTGTTATATATTAGATTAAATTTTTGTATCTGTTTTATATGTGTTTCAGGAGAGATTTATTTAACCAATGCATACAATTCTTCCCTGTTGTTTGTAATCCCAGATATCCCAGAAACACGATCGCTTAAACAAAAGTGAGATCATCGGTTTTTATGTGTGCTTTTATTTTTTTTAATAACATCTCTGATTTATCCATTTTTCATACATTTAGGTTTCCTGGTGTTGATAATTCAGTTGGTTTGAAACAACTTTACGAAGATAAAATTTTCATCCAGGAAACGCGCCATAGATGGTCGCGGATCCATTCTTAACCATCCAAGAAATGAAACGTTGTGATAAGGTATGATTAATATTGAATTCTGATATAAAAACCAATAAACTGTTGCACACAAGAGATACCCATTAAGCTTATCTATAAAGATTTATATTCTGTTTTGTTTTATTTTAGGGTGTGCAGAGTGATTTTCTCTATTTATGCTATTGACACCATATCTGGTTGGTATTTTCGTGCTTGTATGGTCTGCCACAATAAATTTTTCAAACGAAGTGTTGTTTTTGAAGAAGTGGATGTTCCTAAATGGTATTGTGAATATTGCCAACACAAAATTACCAACGTCGACACAAGGTAATATTTGTAAACATATAATTTATGATGTCATATTTTATTTGAAATTTATAAAAATGTGTAAGTTAATTTGTATTTCTTTATAATTTGCAGAATATTGCCAGATTTACCCTTCTAGACTCGGTCGCAACAGCTATTGTCAAGACCCTAGTTGCAAAAATCGTGAATGCTGGATTGATGGAGGTATATATTTGTTTTACAGATATATTACTTTTTTAATTATTTGTAGAGATGGTAATATTTCCTGACTCACACTAATATATACAGGTAGGATTTGGCGATGATTTACCACCTCAGTTAGTGGATATAGTTGGTAAAACTTATGGATTTGGCATTTCATTGGATGATAATATAAATTCGTCTGTACCCAACAATTTCAAAGCAAGCAAAGTTTGGACTCTTAGTGATGTTATTTGGAAAAGAACCAAGTATCTCCACCAGAATTCTACTGCTTCAAGAAATAAGCAATGCACAAATGGTGAGAGTGCAGAGGGTACAAGTGGCTGAAGACTGTTATCAGAAATGCGTTGTTTTATTTTTTTCCTTTATAATCTTCATAAATGCGTTTTCGTACTTGGTTTTTTTTACCTTCATCTTTATTCAGTTGTGTTTTTCAAAATTCTATGAGTTTTAATAAAATTGCTGTTTTTTTAATTTTATATAATCGACTATGACTTCTAAAGATAAAATGTTATAATAATATGAACACAAATAATTTCATCAGGCGAATAACATGCAAAACCAAATTCCCTAACTATCCAGAATCAGTTCCATACCTAATCAAGTTATAATTCTATATATATACCTGAATATTCTCTTCTCTAATGTAAACATATATTTTTTGTGTCACTTAGGCATGTTTGTTTATCCGATTTTGCAGAAATATGGCTATGCATCGTAACTGTAGAATAACACATGTTAAACAGCATCAGTATAATTCCAAATATTTGATTACTTTTATAAAATGAAACTATCCAAACCATTATCCATATGTGATTGACAAATAAACAATACTCGAATTTTTTAGATCTGTTAATATTCCCAAGTATGGTAGATTTATATTTTTAAATCTAAAAAGAATATAATCAAAACTACATTTGAAAATTTGTAAGTTTGTTTCGTCAGTTATGATAGGTCTAATTTCTACAATTATTTTAAAAAATTCGAATGTCAAACTTGGAAAAAATAATATGATACTTTCCTGGCATACAAAATCTTCTATAATCTAACTGGCTTTTTTTTAAAAAAGGAGATAATATATTAGTTTGTTGAGAATAAGCCCACAGAAAAACTGTATATAGTTTCATTTATTTTAAGCGAGATTTAGAAAAATATAAAATCTGTAGATATGAACATACTAAGATCTTCAGTCAACCTAACTTTCATTATCAACTACAACAGAAAAACAAATATATAGTTGAAACCTTTTTCTAGCCAGATATCGAATATGAAGATTCTAAATTCTGTTGATTTCAAATATTAAACTAACTTGATACTCGCTAAACAATAAATAACCGATTCTATTTCAAATAAAGAATATGCTATTTTATACTTCCACCGATATTATATATACTATATTCTGCCTCTATTATCAATCACATTCTTTCCAGCATTGCGAGTGATAGTTAAAATGTCATACAAAAATAAATGTGTTTACCTAGATAGTTAAAATGTCATACAAAAATAAATGTGTTTACCTATATGAGGTCAGGCCGTGGAAGTGGACTTGGTTGATCCATGTTAAATTCCTGCACACATGGAAACCATCATTTAGCGGGTTTGGTGAAAGTCTGGAAATCATCTTTGTAGACAAAAAGGTATATGATCATTCTTATTTATACTGTTTCTGTTAGTAAAGCGTCATTTTGGATCCGTGCTCTATCATACTTCGGATTAAAACTCAATACGATCTATATTCTCTTGCAGGGATTGAAAATACAAGCAACGTGCAAGAATAACTACATTAAGTCTTTGGGTAAGGAATGCACGGAAGGTAACTGGATGACTGTTGAGAACTTCCAAGTTAGTCCAGCTGGAAAAAAATTCCGACCAACAGACAATATGCACAAGATTACTTTCATCAACCAAAAAGTCATCAAGTCTTCCGACTTCGAAAACGATGACATGTTCCTTGCATTAGCATCATTCGATTATGTTCTCTCTGGTAAAATGGTTTCAGATTTTTTGATAGGTAAATAATTTCTTCTGTATATTCTGTTTTTTTTCAGTTTCATTGATAGTTATTCTAATTTAGATTTTATTTTTGAAGACATTCTTGGACAGGCCATAGATGTCTCAGAGCTTCAAACTCTCAATTGTGGTGGAAAGGAGAGAAAAACAAATTGATTTCAGCTTAAGAGACATCAAGTATATTTTTATTAATCATCTTTTAAACTATCATGAATTATCTATTTATTTCGATCTCTAATATTAATTTTATATTTGATATGTATTTTTATTATAGTGACCAACGAGTAGCATGTTCCTTGTGAGGGAAGTTTGCTGAAGTTATGGATACTCATAGAGAGCAGGCACAATTTGGTGTGGTAGTGTGTTTGATCAGATTTGCAAAAATCGGGGCATTTAGGGTATAATACTAACTATGATATCTTTACATAATATATATATATATATGGACTTGAGAATTGTGTTAATCATTTTTTTATTATTTAGGTAATATACAAAAGTCTAATGCTTTTGTTTCAGCCCAATTGGTTTTTGATCCCAACATCAAGGAATCTGATGAGCTAAAAGAAGTGTATATTTCATTACTTTTTATATATTTTAATAATATTGTTATTTTAATAATCAATGCTTATAATTGTAATGTCTTATATTAGGTTCAAACTTCAAAGTGATTCAGTGAATATGGTTGAATTTTCTGAAGATGGAAAGCAGCTTGCCGTTTCTAACAGTCAAAACAAATTGGACACTTAGAATCATAGCGAGGATATAACTGAATCTGAGCTTTTGAAAACAACACAGGTTTACATTTGTCTAATATACATAATAATTATAACGATGCATTTTTCTTTATTTATATTAGTTTTTTAATTGATGTTTCTGGTTTGTTCCAAGATTGGAAAATACAAGGTTGTAGCTACAATTAATGCTGTTGATACCGACTATGCTTGGTATTATTTTGGCTGTGAATTGTGTCAGCACATGAAATATAAAGTTATCAATCCACCAAGCAACACTTCATCATCGGTCATTACCAAACCATTATTCTGGTGTGAAAAGTGCAACAAAAATGTCATTAATGCTGAACCAAAGTAATTTTATATTAATCTAATTCATATAAACCTTTTTTGGTAATCTTTTTTATAAAAAGGCTGAAGGAAATTTTATTGTAGGTTTAAGCTGCATCTGAAGGTTAAAGATGATACAGCTGAAACCAAATTGGTGCTTCTTGACTGGATTGTGTGTGTTTATTTTTTTATATGAAAATCCTAACAAATATCAACTATATATATTGTTTATTTTAGCTCGAGGATCCTGAGATGTTGCCTCAATGTACTCGATATTGTTGGTAAAACATTCAAGTTTGGGGTTGCTGTCGTAAAAGAAAACATCAGTAATGGAGTTAAAATCTACAAGGTTCTAAAGGTGTGGTCAGTGTACAACACTTTGATGGTTGATTCCCAGTCAGAAGCTATTTCGGATATGGGTGCATCAGCACATTCTGTTTCTGAGGTAACTTAAATCGGATTGTAATTGTGCAGTGTTTTTCTTTGTTTTTTTTAATGCTGATCTGGTCTATTATATAGGGATCTCTATTAACTTACACTGATGAGAGCTCTGGATTGGTGATAACTCCTTCAAAGCAATCACAAGATGAGCTGGGAGACCTCAAAGACACCACCTCCACATCAAAGAAGCGTCCTATGAAAAGTGTCAAAGTTGAAAAGATGAGCAATGAAGATCTGAAATTAAAGAAGAATAAGTAAATCATCAATAAGGACGAAGTGGAGATGTCGTGATGCAAAAGAGTTTATTTTATTATCAGACTTTTATAATAAGTGTTAACAAACACAAATGATTTTTTTTTTGTTTCTTGATGTTTTCTTTCGATTATCATTCAGTTATTTTTTTCTAATCTAATAATAAAAAGCTTTATTACTTGATAAGGTTAAGAAAAATCAGTAGAAAGAATATATGAATCCAAATATTATCGCAATTCAAATATCAGAAAATATGATTTACAGAAAAATATAGTTGCTTACCGAACACACACGCAGGCCGTGGAAATGGGCTTGTTACCATATTATTCCCTCATATTGATCCAATCAATTACCATTCTTAATATTAATATTCTAAAAACTCAATACAATGTGTTTGAGATATTATGGCGCTATATATACATCTGATATATAAACACGGGACCATGTATTTTAACAATATATATCATTTAAAAATATAAATAATATTATATCAAGTAAAATATATTGGCCGATCTGTTAGTTTAGATTTTTACGATAATTTTTTAATAAATTGGTATTATATGTCTTTTCTACAATGTTATGATCTAAACAAGTAAAACAAGAACAATCTTATTCATATCTAAATAAGTTTCTTTGCGACTTTTTTCAGCTTCATCAGAGAAACCATTTCAGTTTCTATGAACCTTCTAAGAAAGACGACACACAGAATTTTCCACGTGATCTGAGTTCTCAACCAAGGAATCCGTGCCACTTATTTTGTTCAATTAATATCGATGCAGCTAATAATCAGTTACCGAGCGTAGGAATTACACCAAACGAGACTCAAGATATGCCTTCCACCCTTAACTCAATAATTCGAACACCACCGAGCAATCAGTCTATACCTCTGAAATCTATTTTTGGCAGGATCTTAAGGATGTAACAAATATACCTAATGGAACGTTTAAAAGCCCGCATTCGCCTGTGTCATATATATCTCCTCCAAGTTTTGACCATGTCTCGCTATCTCCATTTGTATCTTCTAGCAGTAGGTCAAGCTGTAAAAGTAAGAGAACTATAGTATTTAGTATATAAGTTATTACATAATTTTTGTTTTTTGACAATTATATTTTGACACATCTACTTTAATTGTTACAGATAAACATACAAAGCAGAAGTATGTTCCGTCACCTAAAAGAAAGAAACTTGATGGTAGTAAGTGTAGTAAACAATTTCAAAAAAATTTTATGGTTGTGGCTGTTTTATCCAATATAGATACTTAAATTTGTTGCTTCTTTTATGTTTTAGTTGGCAGTATCGGTAAAGATACAGTACAGTATTCAGTGCCGAATATTGCAGACATTTTGAACTCAGGTAAACCATTTTAAATTTTTATCAAATGAACATGATGTGAGATGTTTTATAAAGTGGTGGTGAATTAACAACCAAATACTGTGACAGACGCATTAGAAGGTCAATATGCTCAGGAATATGATTTAAGCAGTGAAGAAAGTGATATATATTCTGTTCTTTCATCTCATTCACCATATATATTTAGAGATGTGGATTCACCCAAGTTTGACATTTGAAGTGTGATTAACAAGATTAAAGTGCGGCAATTATTTTCTGCAGAGAGCAAAAAAAATAAAATGGTTCCGACATCTCTGAAAAAGATTGGTAACTTATTCACTTTACCAGTTTTGTACATTTTTTAAGACTAAAACCTATAGATTTGGAATTTAAATATTTCCACTCAATGTTTTACAGCATATGTTGACGAGGGTAATCCTACTTTTCAATGCAAGTTCTGTAAGGCCAAAATGTGGTACGGTGAACGTTTAGACCGAAATACTAGAACAAAGAAGGATCCAGCTTTTTCGATCTGTTGTGGACAAGTCACACTGCCCATGTTAAGGGAGAGCCCTTTAATCATCAAAAAACTGCTTTATGGGAAGGTTGCTAAAAGTCGTTACTACGAGAACAACTTGAGATCATTGAACATGCTCTTCTATTTCACTTCTTTTGGTGGAAAAGTTGATCGCTCTATTCCTAATGGTGTTGGTCCGAAAACTTTTACACTGCAAGGGGAAAATTACCATTTAATGGGCAGTATGAAACCAGATTTTGGTGACTCCGAGGTTGATGATAGAGACGCTGTTATGAGGTATTAAATATAGCAATATTATAACAGCTAAAACTTTTGTGCCAATGGCGTGGTGTTTATCATAATTTTTTTCCTTTTATTCAGCAAATACAAGACAGAAGCAGATAAAACTAAGAAGCAGGAGTTGAGAAAGCAGATTATTGATGATATTATAAAAGTGCTTGACGATGTAAATCCTTATGTTAAGCAGTTTCGGCAGGCACGGGAAAGATTGAGCATGGAACCTAACAAAAATTTCCATATGAGGATTGTGAGTAATCGAGAAAGATATAAGGACTTATGATACTCCAATCGCGTCTGAGGTGGCGGCTTTAATTCCTGGATTTTAATTTGGAGATGGATAGGCGTGACATTGTTTTACAGGAAAAAAAAACCTTCTGGTTAAAAAGAATAAGTGAGATACATCCTTCCTATCTTGCACTTCAGTATTCCCTTATTTTTCCCTATGGTGAAGATGGATTCAGACTTGGAATAAAAAAAGATTCTCCTGCTGCTGACAAACTGAAGAGAAAAGATATAAGTATGAGGCAATGGTTTGATTTCCGTCTATTTGAAAGAGATGGAGAGTGCCAAACACTTCTGAACTCAAGGAGATTATTTCAGCAATTTTTGGTTGATGCATTCACAACTATCGAGACTAACCGTATCTGTTTCTTGAAGCTGAATCAGAAATGTTTGAGGTATGACAGTTACGACTCGATTAAACAGTCTGAGAACGACGGAAAAGTTAATATGAATGATCAAGGTTCACGATTTATTTTGCCTGCATCTTTCACTGGTTCACCGAGATACATGAAGAATAACTATCTAGACACCATGGCTATTTGTAAACATTATGGTTTCCCTTCGTTGTTCATCACGTTTACGTGCAATCCTAAATGGCCGGAGATTACGAGATATCTAGAGAAGCGAAATTTGAATGCAGAGGATACGCCCGAAATAGTTTCAAGAGTTTTCAAGATGAAGTTGGAATCACTTATGACCGTTTTGGTAGATAACGAGCTGTTGGGCAAAACAGTGGCATGTAAGTTTTTATTGTAAATGCCGAATGATCTATCCAACTAATTACCTTTTGATCAAATATATATTTGACTGCCTTTTTTACTTTGTGCAGCGATGTATACTGTTGAGTTCCAGAAATGTGTGTTGCCGCACGCTCATATATTGTTATTCATGCTCCCAGGTTCTAAAATTACCACAACCAACCATATTGACCAGATCATTTCAGTCGAGATTCCAGACAGAACAGAAGACCCTGAGCCTATGAAGTGGTTAAGGACATGATGATTCATGGCCCTTGTGGTGTTGTCAACTCGAAATCACCATGTATGGAGAATGGAAGATGTACTAAGCTATTTCCAATGGCTTTTGCAACTAACACTACTGTTAATAAAGAGGGCTTTCCGATGGTCATTTTGATGAGAAGAAAGGTTTCAAGTGCGACAATAGATATGTTATACCATATAACAGAACTCTTTCTCTTATGTTCAGGGCTCATATTAATGTGGAGTGGTGTAATCAGTCGGGACCTATCAAATACTTATTCAAGTATATCAACAAGGGACATGATCGGATTACTGTTACTGTTGAACCGCCAAAAGAAGGAGGATCATCTGAGCAAATTGAGTTGAACAAAGATGAAAACCAAGAAAAAAATGAAATTAAAGATTTTTTGATGGCAGGTATATATTTTTTATATATCTGATTTTAAAATTCGTGTGATTTTATTATTAACATTTTGTCAAGACTAAGACTATATTGTTTTTTGTGTGTTTTTTTCAGATATGAATCTTCCTGTGAATCTGCATAGAGAACTCTTAAGTTTCCTATTCATTAAAGGTCAGTGCCTGTTGAGAAAACACAGTTTCATTTGCCAGGAAAGCAGACTATAGTTTTTAAGGACGATGACACATTTGAGGAAGTAACAAGTCAGATGCTGATTCAGAATACCTATATCATGGCATGGTTTGAGTTGAACAAGGTTAGTGAGGTTGCTAGAAAGCTAACTTTATATGAAATTCCTACAATGTTTATTTGGAACAAAAAGGAAAGAAAATTACAAGAAAGAAAAAGAGGTTTCTGCCTTGGAAGGATTAATTATGCACCCAAGAAGTTTGAGGAAGCGTATTATCTACGTGTTCTACTGAATATTGTCCGTGGACCAACCAGTTTTGAAGATATAAGGACTTTCAATGATGTGCTTTATCCTTCGTTCAAAGAATGTTGTTTTGCTCGTGGCCTATTAGAAGATGACCAGGAATACATCGATGACATAATCAGGTCAAGCTACACGAGTTCTGCAGCCTGTCTACGACATGTATTTGTTGTTATGCTCATGTCCATGACTTTATCAATGCCAGAAAAAGTTTGGGAAAATACATGGGAGTTCCTTTCAGACGACATTCAGTATATGCAGAGAATACGGTTGAACAGACCAGGTAATAGATATATCTTCTGCTTTATGTTTTATTGGATATTACATGCCTTGATGATTTACATAACTCAAAATTTAACATACATCGTTTATCTACAGAACTAAGTTTAACCGATGTTGACAAAAAAGAAGGAGCCCTATTGGAGATTGAAAAAAATTTGAAGAGTAATAGAACTTCTCTATCAAATTGGGATAAGATGCCAAAGCCCTTCCGCGATGCTGCTGATTTACAAAATGTTTTGATTACTGATGAGCTGAGTTACAACCGTGAGAATTTAAGAGAAGAGCATGATAGGGACGTTTTGAAAATGACAGATGAGCAAAGGAAGATTTACAAGGAGATTATTGATGCTGTTATAGAGAAAAGAGGCAGACTTTTCTTTGTTTATGGATTTAGTAGTACCGGGAAGACATTTTTGTGGAGATTATTATCTGCTGCTATTAGATCTAGAAGTGAGATTGCGTTGAATGTTGCCTCAAGTGGTATTGTTTCCCTTCTGTTACAAAGAGGAAGGACTGCACATTCTAGATTCGGTATACCAATCATTCCAGATGAGTACTCTTTTTGTAATTTGCCACCAGGGACTGATGCTGCTAATTTGGTTAAAGAAGACCCTATGATTATTTGGGATGAAGCACCGATGATGAGCAAGCACTGTTTTGAGTCACTCGATAGGAGCTTAGCAGACATTATGAGGATTAAAGAAAAGAAGCCATTTGTTGGGAAAGTTGTTGTATTAGGTGGAGATTTTAGGCAAGTTGTGCTTGTTATAAATGGTGGCTCGAGGGCTGAGATTGTGTTGAATTCTCTAAATTACTCCTATTTGTGGAAACATTGCAAAGTGCTCAGATTAACAAAGAACATGAGGTTGCTGTCGACTAATATGACTCTGGAAGAGTTGAAGAAACTTAGAATCATTTTCGAAGTGTATTTTCGAGTTGGAGATGGAGTTTCTGGTGAGCCTAATGATGGTGATGCACTAATCACTATCCCGGATGAATTTCTTATTATGGATGCCAACAATCCCATAGAATCAATCAGCCATGAAATATATGGAGATACAACAGCTCTACAGCAGCAGAAGGATCCTAATTTTTTTCAAAAGAGAGCTATTCTTTGCCCAACAAATGAGGATGTGAACAATATAAACCAGTATATGTTGGATAAGCTAGAGGGTTAGTAATATTTTATAGCATATCTTATTATTCCTATTTATAAACGATTAACATTTTTTAAAAAAAATCGCAGGTGAAGAGAGAACATATTTGAGCTCTGACAGCATCGACCCATCTGATACACGTTCCGTTAGTGATCAGGCTCTCACACCAGATTTTCTAAACAGTATAAAGGTATCAGGCCTACCAAATCATCATCTTAGGTTGAAAATTGGATGCCATGTCATGTTGCTGAGGAACATTGATAATGTTGGAGGACTGATGAATGGAACTAGATTGCAGATTATAGATATGTATGAATTATGTGTGAAAGCAAGAATTATTACAGGAAAGAGAGTTGGGGAAGTTGTTATAATTCTTGGTCTATCCATTGCTCCATCAGAAAATAAGTTACCATTTAGGATGAGGAGAAGGCAGCTTCCTATTTATGTGGTCTTTACTATCACGATTAATAAAAGTCAGGGACAGTCTCTGTCACATGTTGGTATTTATTTGCCACGCCCTATGTTTTCTCCGAAAAAGGTTTGAAGATTTTGATTCTAGACGAGAATGGTAAGCCTCAGAAACAGACAAGAAATGTGGTATTCAAAGAGATTTTTCAAAATCTCTGATTCTGTTATAAATTCAGTACCATGCTTTGTTTATTTTCAGAAATTTTGTTTTATTTCACACCATACGCGCGTGTGATTATGCTCAAACAATAACAACTTTAGGAAAAGTTCATTTTGAATAAACCAAAACAGATTACAATATATATTTTAGACTTCTAGCAGAGTTAACGAAATTATCAATTAATAGTAATTGTCAAACATCATGCATTTCCCATTTCACTACCTAACCAGAATCAGTTATATTCCTAACGCAGTACTAACAGTTCCGTTACATTCTTAACGCAGGATAACTTTTGAGTAGTAATATATTATCTGATATATAAGAGTTACTGTCTCATTTTATCACGGTTTGGTACTCGGCTCCAAAGTTGTTTTCTCTGGCTTCTATATACTGTAATAACAATATAAAAATGAATATATGTAAAGTCTATCGAAGATGATTTCTTACTGTCTAATAATGTGTCTAAGATATCTATTATATCTATCATGTATCAGTATTGGAGTATTTGGTTGTTAATTCACTCATCTCTATACTATTATTTACAGACTTCAGATGTACTCCACGTCTTGGATCCTATCATTTCGAAATTCCTGAAGTTAGCAATATACATAACTGTGTTAGTTACAGATAGTTAAAGATATCAAACATAAATTTACATAAGGTCGGATTCATTGAAAAGCCATTGAGTTGAAAATGTAAAGCTCAGACACTTACAAGGCAAACACGAATGGTAGGGTGTATTCCAGCATTTTGTCTAGACATCACAATGCCTTTGTAGATAGACAACCTACGTCTGTTCTCAGAAACTTCCTGTAAAGTGTAAAAAAACTCCATATCACAACAAAGCTTAAAATAAAAAGATATATATTTCATAAACAGTTGTAATTAGAATTAAAAAAATATAATTCGAATGTATATATGTATTTTGAACCTAACTGTATTATATCTATGTATTTGTAAAAACATACCAATTTTTTTTATCATATCTTACAATAATAATCTACAACATCACGAAATATTTATTTACTGAAAACATAGTCTTACTGTTGTAATAAAACGTTATTTAATTTTAATATGAGTGATTAAATTATTTTTGTAAAACTTAATCAGAGCTTTGATTATATACCTTTGAATTGTTGTAGACAAAATTGATTTGATCAGCAGAACGTTCAATAAATGTAGCAGTTCTCTTCGTGAAATCGAGATACGTTCCCATCTCAACTGTATATGAAAATATTCATCGAATCCAACATACAAAATATATCGAACAATAAAACGGGGTTAGTACTGCTTTGTATATATATAAAGATTACATGACTTAAATTGTCTTACCTTCACAGATCTGTGGAAATTATCAAAGCGAGCAATATTTAACGTTTTCTTACTCAAATGCCATCAATTCGGTATATTTAACCCGGATCTATCTTTGCATGTCTAGAATTGGATTTCATTTCTTCGGACATATAACATCGACGCCTCTTGACATCAGCCCCTAAACAAATCAACAACCCATAAAATTAATTTCAGAAATAAGAGTGATTCGTGTAATAGGAGTGAATGATGAATAATTAAGGTAGTGATTTTTACCAAAAAAAGTTAAGAGACAGAATCATCGAAGGTTTGAGAGTTTGTCAAACACCATTTTTGAGCTTTTTTTTTCAGACCGAAATGTTGTCTGAAACAGAAGGAGAATATTTCGTGAGTGATTGTCGGTTAATAATGCAATAGTATGTTGGGCTTGGACCGAATATATTATGTATGTACATTAGGGTCATGCAATAAACAATAGTATGTTGGGCTTTAAGTCAGATTAAATTTTTTCTTTTCTTTTTTTAAGTTTACTTCTGTGCTTTAAATTTTTATTATGACAAAAAAATATTTAAATTTTTCAAAAGAATTTAAATATTTTTTCTCCTCATTCATAAAAAATTATTAAATAACAAGTGTAATGTATTAGTCATCATTATTTTCTGAAAATTATTAGTCATCCAAAACATATCAAAAAATTACTAAATATTTTGTGCAACTAAATATAAAATAATGTTACAAAAAACGATTTCTAACTGCATTTTCTTATTATATTGAAATACTTATTATTGAAATATTTGAAAAAAATATTAGTTGGCTCCAAATAGAAATTAAGAAAAAAACAGAGGCTTCACATTACCATTGATAAACTTGAACAACAAACATATAACTCGGTTACACATACTTGATTTGGACGACGAAATAAACAAACAAACATTGCAAATACAACTTTTCCTTCATACAGCAGATATAATTTTATTACACAGACCATCAACCCTTTTTGTTACACTTTATTAGTTGCAAAGTGGAAAAATCGGTTAAGCCTTTTGTAGTAGTAACAATACTCGCATACTTCAGCCATGTTATCGGGATGGCATTCCGTTCGTGGCTTAAGGTTGACCATATTAACATGGTAACAATTCTTTATAAGGCGCGGGATGTCTATTAGTGCGTTCTTGATATTTTCCCAACAATGATCAGAGGTTGATATATCTAATTTCCATTGGAGTTTATCCAAATACTTTTTACCGGTCTGATAGTGACCTCGTGAACGCATTAACAAACCGTAAAGATACATACCGTTTGGATAGTTCGCAGAGGCGGATTTGTGTAGATGCCGAAGAACTGTGTGTTTTTCTTTGTCGAGGAAGTATTTGATGAAGCCCTCGATATAGTGAGCCTCAGGATTTCCATTCTCTAAACACAATTCCTTGAACTTGGCGTGTTGAGTCACCATCCGGAGTGGCTCCGCAGCAAAATATTGGAGGCTCACGTTTCTGAAATAGACGCGGGATCAGAGTTTGAGTGGTCTTCGTCGATAGAGTTTTGATCATTGCTTTCGCCGGAACTGTAATTGTTTACCGATATCTCCGATGACATCATAACTGAAAAATAACTTTCTTGGTCACTCTGTTTTGTTTTGCTTTTTTTTTCCACTCAAACTTTCTCTGTTAATTTGCAATGGAAAGTGGAGGAAGAAAGAATATAAAGGAAAGGAAAATGTTTAACACTTTGGAGAAATCGATGTCAAACAGATTATAGACAGTCCATATGGGTTGTCATTTCCGGTCAATGAAAAAAAATTATGTTGCTATAACCAAATAGTAAGATGATGGAGTGAATCAGCTTTAATGCATGAGATGTCCATAAGTGTTGTAATGCTTGCACTCAGTTATCGAATTGGTTATGACGTTTTGACCAATTTTTAATTGTCGCATATGTTTGGGGTAAATAAAAATAATATATATGAAGTCACAGGCGCTCGGGGGTAGGTATGAATGAGACAACTGAAAATAGTTCATTTACTTCACTCCAAACTCTTTTTTTTAAAGCTCAAAGTTCAACCTCTTTTTTTCATCTATAATATTGTTTAAATATGTTATATGAATATATACATGTAAATTAAATAATATATTATTATTACATTTTTACATAATAATGATATGCCAATTTTTAGTGTTCAGTTTTATTTTAACATCTTAAATTTAATTTTTAGATCTAAACATAAATAAAAATACAAACTTATCATAATAACCAAAAAAGAAAATAATATTTTCATATTAATAATAAAATTTCATCTTACCATTGTTTCATTTTCTTCAAATGACATAATACAAATCTCATTAAAGTCCAAATTTTCTGTTGGTTCAATTATTAGGTCTTGGTTGGATATGAACACCGTTTGAAAATAATTTGTTAGAATAGAATATTTTTTTGAAACACAAATATAAAACTTTAAAATTACTTATTCTCTAATCAAATCATTTCTTTTCAACCATTCTTAATATTTTGTGTAGTGAAAAAATTAAATACTTGATTATTATGTTTTTTATTTTTTTAATATAATTTAAGCATTCATTAAAAAATTGATTTTTTATTGAAAATTATAAATCTTTATTAAAAATATATAATTTTTGTTTACAAAATTAACCACATAATAAAATTATTTTATCAGAGTTATACCAACTTAATTCATTAAAAATAAAGTTTAATTTTATAAATATAAATAATCATTTAAAATGAAACACGATAAAGAAAGATAAAAAGCTTAAGTATTTAAAAAAAACACAAATATATCAAAATAGCCATTATTAATATAATTAATATTACAATTAATTTAGACTTTTGTATAATTTTAGAAGTAAATGTACAAATTAATTTTACTGAAAATAATTTTAAGTTTAATTTTTTAATGTAGTTTCCAATAAAAAATTATTATTTCACAATAATAACATTTTGTATAGATGAAAACGAACATAAAACTAAAAAAAACTTCTAACAAAAGTTATTAAGACACTTGATATACATTTTATGTTGAAACATATTTATTATAAAAATAAATTTGTCAAAAGAAATATACCCGTCCTTTAAAAAGGTGGATCAAAATCTAGTAATTTTTTTTTGTCATCTATCTATTAGATTGATGCACTTTTAAACATTTGATACAACCAGCAAGTACAGGCAACAACCAACGCCTGTTAACTCCTAATATCAGCCTAAAAAACCCGCTCTATACCCCTTTACAACGAGACCCAATGATCCCAAAGTAACCAAAAAATACATCCAATATAGAGCCAAAAACTTCCAATCTTCAAGTCTGAAAGGCCAACTAGGCAGAGGGAACCCTTTCCTCATTCTCAAGCGTATCAAAATCTAGTAATAGATTATAACAAAAAAACAAAAAAAAAACGATTATAACCGTGTCCTAATGCCGACGTGCAAGATACTAAGCAAAAACGTGTAAGCGGATTACACGTGCCTGCTTATATTTCTATACTTGTTTACAATTAAAAAATAAACGAAAAACCCGCTACAACAGTCAAAAGCAAGGGTGGCAAAATAAATAAAATCTAAAATAGAGACAAAGCTAACGTTTGATAGTGTAAGAGAAAGAGAAAAAAGGAGGAGGAGGAGGAGAAGGAGGAGGAGGAAGGTGATGATGAAGCTATGGAAACGAGCTTCCGGTGCTCTCAAAGACCGGAAAAGCTTGTTCTCCATCAGCTTCTCCCGGACAACCTCCTTCCGTAACCCTGACCTTGACTCCGCCATCATCCACGCAACCTCTCACGACGACTCCTCTGTCGATTACCACAATGCTCACCGCGTCTACAAATGGATCCGCTCCTCTCCAGCAAACCTCAAGCCTCTTGTCCACTCGCTTTCCTCACGTGTCAACCGGACAAGAAGCTGGATAGTTGCCTTGAAAGCCCTAATGCTCGTCCACGGTGTCCTTTGCTGCAAAGTCCCCTCCCTTCACGAGATTCGTCGTCTCCCTTTCGACCTCTCGGACTTCTCCGACGGCCATTCACGTCCCAGCAAGACTTGGGGCTTCAACGCTTTGATACGAGCTTACTTCTCGTTTCTTGACCAGTACTCTTTCTTTTTATCCGACCAAATCCGTTCTCGGAATAGAAAACCTCAGGTAGATTCTGTTAACCAAGAGCTCGAAAGCATCGAGAAGCTTCAGTCTCTTCTCCATACGCTTCTACAGATACGTCCAATGGCTGACAACATGAAGAAGACGCTTATCCTTGAAGCCATGGACTGTGTAGTGATTGAGATCTTCGACATTTATGGTAGGATCTGCAGCGGTATAGCGAAGCTTCTCATTAAAATAAGTCCAGCTGCTGGAAAAGCGGAAGCTATGATGGCTCTCAAGATTTTAAAGAAGGCTACATCTCAAGGAGAAGACCTAGCTCTCTACTTTGAGTTCTGCAAAGAGTTTGGGGTCTCAAACGCGCATGAAGTCCCAAAGTTTATCAGGATCCCGCAAGAAAACATTGAAGCAATGGAGAAAGCCATAAAAGGAGTGAAAGAGAAAGAGGAGGATCATGAGGGGGAAGTAGTGGAAGAAAAGAATATCATATTAGCTGAAAGACCAAAGTTTCAGACTATCATAACCGATCAATGGGAGGTTTTTGAAGACGAATATTGTTTCATATGTAAGGATATTAAAGAAACTGATCAACCTAGAAACTATAACGTGGATCCCAGTCTGTTGCCTCTTATAGTTATCGATGAGCCAGTTTGCTTGACTCACACGTTACCTGATCTGATTACCTTCTAATTGCAACTTGATCAGGTTCTTCTTTTCTTTTACTTGTTTCTCTTCTCTACTTTTCTTCCGTCTTGTTGAATATGCGGATGATAATAAATGTTAGATATTACTTCAATATTTCCAAAAAAGAGTTTAGCAACAAAAAGGTTCTTAAGATGGAGCTTATGCAGACTTGATCGTTTGTGACAGTCTTAAAGCCGATCATTTTAATGTAGTGTACCAAAGTCATAATAAATTCCCAACATCTAAAATTATTTTGTCGGAACGTGAAAGACATAGCAGACTTAAGCAAGTATGCTCTGTTGTAGTCATAAACTCATAGTACACGTTTAAATAATGTATTTTAAGTTATAGTAGACTTTTGACAAAAAAAAAAGTTATAGTAGACTTGCTTTAAATACAGTAGAATGGATCAAGAAGAAAAAATTGTAATGACCAAGCAATAACAAAATTGACATTTTTGTAATGATTAGGATTAAGATGGTTTAGTAAGAACAGGGAGACAATTTGATATTCTACAAACACTAAAGAAACAAAACTTTGACATAAAGCACCCGAAGTGCAAACCCAAAACCACAGAAAGCAAGCATAAAAAGTTAATAAAATCTTGTTTTTGTTTTAAGAGGGTTTCAACGTCTGAGCGATCCAAACTTTCTCGGTAAAGGTCAAAGTCATCAGGGCTCCCCATCTGCAGACTAAGTTGAATTTGAAAGCAGCCAACTTGATGTTGGAACTCGTTTTTAATGAAGTGGTGTGGACCATTTTCCGATGAGTTTTTCGATTGAGACATTTGTTGAAAAAACTGGAATTTGGTACGATGTAATCATCACCGCAAACACTATGAATTAGTGTATTCGTTGTTAAAATCGGAATTGTTTTGAATGAGAAATAGAAGTCTAAAATGAGTAACATGAAAAACTTACAAAGCTATATATATGGTTAAATATAAAATGTAACAAATATTTCACTTTGGATATTTGGATTTGAATTTAGACTTAATAGGTTAATTCAACTTTATGTTAATTTATTTATTTTATATCTTATTCATAAAATATTTTGATATTTGATTAAATATAAAATATAAATCCAATTATAGTATATTGTTGGTTTGATTGAGTCAAAGCCACATTATGACTATAATCTCTAACTAACGTACTCGAATCGAATTCAAGGGAATCAATTTTCCTCTATTTCTAACATTGTGTACGCTAGTGTCTCCATAACGTGTTTATCCTTTTGAAGTTATAAAAGGAGCACTTGTGCTAACTTGTTGTGAGTGAGAGATACGAACACATTGATACGAGCAACAATACAATTCTATTGAATAGTTATGTTTCATTTTATTTTTATTTTTAAGTTTGAATGTACAACACAAAATTAAGTTCAATAGATTCTGTTTTTTTTTTGTGATGGTAAACAGAGACAATGCTGCATTTGTATCTTGGAAATCTAAACACTATTAAACCGTCACACTACAAAGCATTTAAAGATTTAAAGAAATAGATTAACCATCTCGACTCTCTGAAATTCTTATTTATTTGCTTGTTTTCGCATTGTGGTTTTTAATTTTAATTTTTATTATTTTTTATAAATATTAGTTGTGTTATTGGACTAAAATAAGGTTCATACACTTGATTCCCAACAAAAGCTGTAATCAAAATATGCAAACACGTATGAGCAAATTTTATGAAAACGAACAAAAGGAAATGGTTTTTAAAATACAAATTCACAATCACCAAAATGCGGGAAGGTTCCGGTGAAAGAGGCTTTCCCTCTTCACAAACTTCAAAGTCGGATAGTAACTCTACCGTACCTACATAATCAATCAGCAAAAGATATCGACTTTCTATGGATCAAGATTTCTATCAAATTTCGTGTATAAGAGATATAGGGAGAGGGGGAAGATTACAAACCTTTGTTAAGTCGAAGAGGCATACCCAGCTTCTTTAGAAACGGTTCCATCTCATGTGTGAACTGTTTTGGAGGTCTTCTTTCAGTTCAACCTGAACGATCAATTTGTACCAAAACAGTGTTGTTCAGTTCTTGAAATAACCAAACGATGCAGTGTCTCATCACAGTCAAGTTTGTTTGTTTATCTAGAGAAAGCTGGAACTAGTTCCAATCACAAACCGTTTTTACTTGTAAAGCAGAAAAACCGAATTGAAATAAATGATATGAATAAAAGCATTGTTAAGAAAATAGACGATTCAAAGGACGAATAGAAAAATGAAACCAGAACAAACATGGAATCGAGATACAATCTCTTTCCTTAACTATAAATATTCGCTCCCTAATGAGACGAGACGGTACCAATATCGAGTCCTAGAATACAACTATGGCAGACGATCCACGTTTCACTCGTGAATGTCCTAACGAACTATTGGTGCAGCCATGATCAGCCTCAACATGAAGGATTCAAAGATCAAAAATGAGCCATCTAGGAGGGTGATGAAGACACAATCTAATGGGCTGTTTAGAAGCTTCACTGATATGATCCGAGATATAATGGAAGGAGAGAATACAAAGGCTACTCTTGTTGCAGCCTTTGATATACTTGATCAGGCTTTGAATCAGCATAGAAGACATGAGATCAGTCTTGAGAGACGTCCAGCTAGCAAGCAACACCTAGAGATTGGACAAAGATTGCTTCTGCATCAGAGTTCAATGGAGCATACTGTTACATGGATCAGGAAGGATCTATTTGTGTGCAAACTGGACCAGGAGGACATCAAGGACGAGCTGGGCCATGTCATGGACGTGCCTAAGGAGTTGCTTGCTGAAGATAGGCCTTTCAAGCCCAAGAAGTGGAAAGATAAACCAGCTTGGTTCAAGTTGGCTGATTTCCTTAGTTTATGTGTTATTCTGATTTCTTGTAAACCAATTAGGATTAGGATTTGGTTTTCATAAACCAATTAGAATTAGGATTTGGTTTTGGTTTTCTTTTTAGATTAAATTAGGAGTTTTCTAGTTAGGGTTTTCTACATGTCTTTTATATAAGCCAAAAGCTGCACATATTGTAACTTACGCATTCCTTTAATAAAAACCAGAGCTTTTGGCTTTCAAACACGTCCCTTTGGGGACCTATCCTTATTGTTCACGTGGTGAGCAAGTTTCTTTGTCACAGTAGGTAGCGTGAGCTTCCGTGATACATCCTAGACATGAAGCAGGGTGCACCTGTGTCTCAGGAGCAGCAAAACAACTCTAGAGCAGTCCATAGCTCTATTGTGAAGATCACCCAACGTCCTGGAGCTTCTTAGGTTCAAGGATCCACCCATCATCCCTCAAGTGTGATTGGGACGAGGTCTTCCTATCCAAGGCCGCACCATGTGGTATCAGAGCCTCTTGAAGGTTTAGGGTTTGATTTTCTTAACCTAGGTCACGACTTCCATCTATTATCCAAGCATTAACCCACCTACAAGAGATCCAGGGAGAGACAGCCATTCCAGGGCTGCACCAAGTGGTATCAGAGCAAAGGTGGGAGAGATCTGACCTAGAAAAGTCCAAGGAAACAAAGTTACTTGCTTTGGATCAGTTTGGACGCTGGTCTGTGGTTCCATCAGAGGCTAGAGATAAAATTCAGATAGTTCCTGAGCTATCAACAAACAAAGTCTGGAAAACAGGAAAACAAACTTCTAAGCCATGTTCACAAACGGCTGAGAGGAAATCAGAGAAGATGCCTGAGATTGAATCAGTACTAAACACTCCTTGTCAAGGAGAACATTCAATGATTCAACTACAGCAAGAGGAGCCCGTTCCAGTAGCTTTGAGTGGTCATATTCTTGACCTAACCAAGGCTAAAGAAGAAGGAAACCTTGATGCGGCGCTTGTAGTTCATAAGAAGTCATCTGAGACTTTGATTGAACAAGGTGGATTCATTAGATTTGCTTCTGAATATTCACTGACTAGGCCTCTTGTTTGTGTTAGATTCAGTCTCATGGATCACTTAAGGCTTGTCAAGGATCTGCAAAACTTTGTCTTCGAACCAGGAGGAAATCTATGTGAGTTTAAGAGCAATACCAACATTCTGGTGCAAGGACCAACAACCAAGCTGAGTATGCACGAAATATTCATCCTCAAAGAGCAGGATTTGAGGTCAAATCCTTTTAAAGGAGGAGGGGATAGTGTAGCTCAAATCAGCAGCAAAGACAAGATGAGAGAGAGCAAGTCCGAATTGCATCAACTACTTAAAGACTTGCAGCTTTGGCCTCACCATCCTAGACCAAGACAACACGTGATTCATGCTGATAAGAGGTCTATGGAGAGTTTGTATCACACGCCATCAATGGTTCAAGCAAGGGTATCCAGAACAGAGATGTTTAAGATTGAGTTCTTCGCTTTACCTATTGGCTTGGGTTGGCTTGTGGGAGTGTGTGGAAAGACCAGGGGTGACCCAAGAGAGGCAAGGCACGGTCCTAGACTCAAGAGTGAGTATGGAGATCATTGTACACGACCTCCTGATCAGGAGAAACATGTCAGGCGATTCACTTTGATTATGGATCAAGTTGTGCTGAGAGATGACCAGAACTTGCTTATTCTCGGTCATATGGGATTGGTACGTCCACCAGAGTGTGGAAGAAGGTTCTTAGTCAGTCATGAAGAGCCAGCATTACTTTCTGAGATGTCTAATGTGCTAAGAATCTTTACAGCCAGAGCAATGTAAAATGAGCAGGATATGAAAGTGTTTATCTTAGAAGGTTCGGATTTGAGGACAAATCCTTTTAAAGGAGGAGGGGATGGTGCAGCCATGATCAGCCTCAACATGAAGGATTCAAAGATCAAAAATGAGCCATCTAGGAGGGTGATGAAGACACAATCTAATGGGCTGTTTAGAAGCTTCACTGATATGATCCGAGATATAATGGAAGGAGAGAATACAAAGGCTACTCTTGTTGCAGCCTTTGATATACTTGATCAGGCTTTGAATCAGCATAGAAGACATGAGATCAGTCTTGAGAGACGTCCAGCTAGCAAGCAACACCTAGAGATTGGACAAAGATTGCTTCTGCATCAGAGTTCAATGGAGCAGACTCTTACATGGATCAGGAAGGATCTATTTGTGTGCAAACTGGACCAGGAGGACATCAAGGACGAGCTGGGCCATGTCATGGACGTGCCTAAGGAGTTGCTTGCTGAAGATAGGCCTTTCAAGCCCAAGAAGTGGAAAGATAAACCAGCTTGGTTCAAGTTGGCTGATTTCCTTAGTTTATGTGTTATTCTGATTTCTTGTAAACCAATTAGGATTAGGATTTGGTTTTCATAAACCAATTAGAATTAGGATTTGGTTTTGGTTTTCTTTTTTAGATTAAATTAGGAGTTTTCTAGTTAGGGTTTTCTACATGTCTTTTATATAAGCCAAAAGCTGCACATATTGTAACTTACGCATTCTTTTAATAAAAACCAGAGCTTTTGGCTTTCAAACACGTCCCTTTGGGGACCTATCCTTATTGTTCACGTGGTGAGCAAGTTTCTTTGTCACAGTAGGTAGCGTGAGCTTCCGTGATACATCCTAGACATGAAGCAGGGTGCACCTGTGTCTCAGGAGCAGCAAAACAACTCTAGAGCAGTCCATAGCTCTATTGTGAAGATCACCCAACGTCCTGGAGCTTCTCAGGTTCAAGGATCCACCCATCATCCCTCAAGTGTGATTGGGACGAGGTCTTCCTATCCAAGGCCGCACCAACTATAAACTCTTCGAAACACTCTCAAGAACTTACGTTGGGAGATTTGCTGGTTTTAATGTGCGAAAACTTATCGAAATGAGAAGATAGACTAATTGTATTTAAAGAGGTAAACGAGGAGAAACTTCCTGTAACTATGCACAACATGCGCTCGTTAGTGGGGATTTGGCAAAGATCTCGAAAACTTAAGTAACAAACTTATTTCCCAAGACTCGCTCACTCTCTCTTATCGTCTTTTCTTTTAGATATTTTGAAGAGACGATAAAATGCGTGACATTTTTAAATTTGTTAAACAAACTACTTTTCGTTTTAAAACGAAATGCATGTTTTTTTTTGAAAAAAAACGTTGGGATTAAATGGTACCAAAAAGAACATCTTGTAATGGCCCTGGGGCCACATTCTCCCAAGCCCAAGCCAGGCTCAAGCACACTCCAAGAGTTTATTAACCATAAAAAATATTGAGTAATACTTCGATTTAGAAGCTATGGAATCATTAAAAGAATATGCTTATCCTTCTCACATTCTTTAGCAATTTTATCATCTTAGAAGCTGGGATTAGAGTACTCTATCTCCCTTTAAACCTATGTCTTGGGATTTCCAGTCATGATAGGTAGGGTTTCAATCAAGCATCCTCATTCATTATAGGCTTTAAACCCATTTCTTTTAGCTTTTTGAGAAAAATATCTCGTGGCAAATCTTTAGTAAACCTACATATCATGACTGTAGATTCCAAGACGTAGGTTCAAAGGGAGATAAAGTAGTCTAATCCCAGCTCTTCAGATGATAAAAAGGCGCTAACGAATGTGAGAAGGATAAGCATATTCTTTTAATGATTCCATAGCTTCTAAACCAAAGTATTACTCAATATTTTTTATGGTCAAAAGACCAAGCCATCGCTTGCGCCTAATTATCCTAAGATCAGGTTTCTAGTTAGCTTCTCTATAACACAAGAATAAGCACAATCCTATGATGAATATTTCTAGCAACTGTTGGGGTTAAAACCGGTCACGACGGAATCAACCCCTAAAAGTCCTCGAAACTATATCTCGAGACGGGAAATCTTGTATGAACTTGAAAAAGAAGTTAGACAAAGTTAGGAGATTCAAATCTCTTGATACGCCCTAAATTAGAAGGATCACTCTAAGGTTGGTGGATTGGATAAACCTTGCACCGAATGCTAGAAAGCACAAACGAACAAGGAACGTGGATCGAATGGTGACACAAGAGGTGCAGAAAGTACCTTGATACTACCGAACTCCTAAGCCCGAAGATATGAATCCCTCCAACAACTTAGAAGCTACGATGTACGATTAAGAACAAAGGATTCAAAAAGAATTAAAAGAAAGGTTTTTGATTAAAAATGTTGAATGATTTGAAACAATACAAAGCAAGCCTTTATATAATAGGCTGTGGGTTAGACCAAAAGTCTAAACTTATTCTAGGAAATACAAATAGCATAAATATGGTGGACTTGACCAAAGACTAAAGACCAAAGACCAAGACTATTGACCGAATTTGGGAACTTGTGAACTCTTCGGCTGGTCGTGTTCTTTTGCATGGTTGACGGTTTCTGAATGGCCGCCAGATAGGTATATTATTCGACCATGACTTGTATTTTCTTGTTGGGTCCTTCTTGGACAAATCTAAACACGGATTTCTTATTGAGCATAGGGCCTCCACGTTTTGCATCAAGCCCATTAGTTTCTCTCGGTCTAGAACTTCATGGATAAGGCCCATAAAGCCAAGCTATGATCAATTGCTTAGCTGGTTCATACCTTAAGCTCCTCGTTGAGACATAGCTGTTAATCTGGGTCACATCATCCCCTCCTCCTTTAAAAGGCCAACTATGTTTTGGAGTCTAGATAGCATATTTACAGATTCATGAGTGATTGGAGAGAAGATGGTGATTTTGGAGCATTTTAGAGATTTCATCCGAGATGACCATATCGACCAGCGTTTGAGGTTGACACAAGGAGATTCATATCGACCAATGCAAACCCTGTGACATCAATTGATGGTAAACGCGCATAAGCCCAATTTGGTCACAGCCGACTTGAAGCCTAAGATTCCAACTAATTACCAAACTACCCCTGACGAGTTTGAACCTAATAGAGAGCTTTTCTTGTATTCTTATTTTACGGCTAGAGATTTTCTAAGATTTTTAGTATTGGAGAGAAGATCCAAATAGATTTATGATTGGAACTCCATTATCTATTCTTTCTATCTATTCTATTCTATGCAATTCTATTTAACTTTTATGATGTTTTGCTTAGCTATTTCTGAGTAAACAACTTGTTAGGTTTAGAGTTCAAATAGGTTTTGAGGGATTAGCTGATATATGGTGTTTTTGACTATCTTGTATATATGTTTTACAATTATTTTTCAAGTCTTTATCGAGTCTTTCTAGTCATTTTCGAGTCATTACAGGTCTGGAGTTGCATTGGATGGGAGATAGACCAGTTGGAGCAAAAGAGGCAGAAAAGAGTGAAATCTAGTGATTTTCACAAAGAGCAGTCTGATGACTGTTCCTGATCGAGTGGAGCGACCGAGTGCATGCTCATGTGGCAGAGATTTTTAAGGAAACCAAGTTATCTCGGGATTTGCTCTAATCTCCCTATTTTTCTCCGAGCCACCAGGGACATCCATATATCTTCTTTTTCCTTTCTTATATTATTTGAATACGTTATTTTACACAGAGAAACAAACTCTAGAGCTTTTTACTTTTGGATTTGCTAGTTTGTAAAGGGAGAAGGATATCTCTGTTGCCATGGAGAAGAACCCCCTGAACCCTCTTTTTATCTCTTTTATGAACATGCAGTATTATTCAGAATCGATCTCTGTGTTTTCTCTTATTATGACTGAGTAGTAGATCTTGTTAGCCTAAGGTATTAGGGTGCTAGATCCTGAGCTGGACATAGATAAGTATCCATCCATTGTCTTCATTCATTACTGTTCTTATTGCTTACATTAAACTGGCCACTTAATTTAGATCCTAGGTTTAACCTGTTCATCAAAAGTGTAATAGGTTACTAGACTTGTCATGAATGAGCATTACATCTCTAACAGCGAAAATAGATATTAGGGTGTTTGTGAACATATCGGACCTGTTCTATACTGCTCACCATCAAATCTCAGACCAAACAACAATTTAGGCTCTGAGGCTGATCGGCGTAGAGAGCAGCACTGCGAAAATAGGTTGCTTCGAGTTGCTTGTTCCGAGCTCTAGACTGGTCCTTAATTGTACTTGAATAATTGTTTGGCTCGCATCCATTGTAACCCGTTTTAATCACTCTAGGCTACCTCGATTATCATCTTTGAAAAACTATTTTTATTAATTGTTCTTGCTTTTTAAGCTTCAATCAACCTTAACCCCCCCCCCCATATTGTCTTAACTTAATTTTGATCCCATAGAAATAAAGTGTAATCTTTGGTCCCTATGGATTCGATCCTAAAGTGCTACATCGACATACCATTCGATTGTGGTAGTGTGCACATTAGGTTAATAGGTGTGCGTATAAACGTAATATCAATTTGGCACCGTTACCGGGGACCATCTTTTTGCTTTTATTTTTTGGTTATTTATTTAGCCTAAGACCTCTAACTTGCTCTTTTCTCTTTGTTGCAGCTAATGTTTCAGGTGCATGACTAGTTGCCATACTCGGATCAACGCACAAAGACATTTAGTTACACTCAGCACCCAGGAGCTCGCAAGGTTAGAAAGAGAGAACAGACAACAGCCAAGGCCGACCAACAACACCATGTGTGATCACTGCCATCAGGATGATCTTGCTGGAGCAATGCAACTGATGCAACAGCATATGCAGCAGACCATCCAAGCTCAGCAAGCAGCTGAACAACAATCTTCTCTACTCGCTGCGCAGCAACATGAACAGCCGAAGCAAGCTGTTCCGATCGGGCAGAGAAATCTTCCGCGTAACTTTCCTAGTTCGCGCTCTGCCATTGTTCCTCCACCCTGTACACGTCAGGACTTTGAGATCAAGCCTGCTTCGATTGCTCTGGTGCAGAGGAAAATGTTCCATTGACTCCCAACATAAATCCCAATGGAACACATAGAGAGTTTTAAACATGTATGCAGGTTTATTCGCTCAAATGGAGTGCCACCCGACTACATAAAGTGCATGCTATTTCCTTTCTCTCTTGATGGAAAGGCAGCACGATGGTTAAAGTCTCTCCCTCCTGGATCTCTTACTTCATGGGAGCAGGTGAGAACTGCGGCATTGAGGAATAAGATCACCTCCTTCATACAGCTCTCTGATGAGCCACTTTGCAATGCATGGGAGAGGTTCAATGACTACCGCAGAGAGTACCCTCACCACGGATTTGATGATGATTACCTTCTTGGTATTTTCTATGATGGAGTAGGCTTGGAATACCAAAGTGCTATGAACTCTGCGAGCAATAGAGACTTTATGACTCAGACCACTGATGGAGCGTTTGAACTGATTGAGAACATGGCTGCTAGTTCAGCCAACAAAGACCAGGAGAACGATCGCTCCAAGAAAGTGAACAGTGTCAATACCCCAAAAGATAGATGAGCTGACGGTCAAGATTGATCAGCTACTGAAAAAACCAAGGAAAATTCTTCATGATGGAGGGAGCTAAGACTGGGCAGATTCAGAACGTTCAAGAAGTTGTTCTCGAGACTGAAAAGAAAGGGAATGATCAGAAAGAGGTTAGTGATATACCATGGATTTTACCTGTTTTTAACCATGATATACTAGTATTTTATTATATATTTAATATGTTTTCTAGCCTGTTAGGTATGTTTTCAGGTTCAGGAGCATTTTGTGAGAAAGTGATGTTTTGGAGCATTTTGGAGTGCAAGAGATGATACATCCGAGTTGACCATTCAAGACCAAGTCGGAAGTCAACATTGCGATTATAATCGATCGATACTCATCCTGAGTTGTCGATCGATGTAGCTGAGAAGATCCGCATACTAGAAGATTATAATCGATCGATACACATCCAGCATTGTCGATCGATGTAGCTGGAAAGTTTGCTTTTCCATGTTCCATTGCTGGAGTAGAATTCAAGGAAGCTCTTTGTGACTCCGGGTCTTTAATATACCATGAATTTGACCCGATTTTAGTCATGGTATAAAAGAGTTTTAGGATAGATTTAATGCATTTTGGAGTCTAGATAGCATATTTACAGGTTCAGGAGAAATTAGAGGAAATATGGTGATTTTGGAGCACTTTGGAGATTTCACCCTAGATGACCATATCGACCACTCGAGGTCGACATGGAGAGAGACATATCGATCGATACACATTCTATGATATCAATCTATAGTAAACACGCTGAAGTCCAATTTGGTCACAGTCGATTTGAAGCCCAAGATTTCATCTATTTACCAAGATGCCCCTGGCGAGTTTTAACCTAATTTTTTACTATTTATGTCTTACCTAAGTGTTTGGAGGCAGAGACGGTTTTTACATCACAGTTTTAGACTAGAGTTTTACACCAAAGTTGTGAGAGAGAGAGAGAGAGAGAGAGAGAGAGAGAGAGAGTTACTATTGAGAGTTTTCTTGAACAATATTATTATATTCATCTATCTATTCTATGCAGTTTTATTTAATTGTTATGATGTTTTTCTTAGCTATGTCTTAGTAAACACCTTTGTTAGATTTAGGATTCAAATAGGTTCTGAGGGATTAGCCCCAAATATGAATACTTGAGTATGTGATATTCATCTTAGAAAATTGTTGTTAATGCTTGTATATGAGTAGCTAACCTATACATGATGACAGTGGATATTATCCTTGGATCTATCTTCTCTGAGCTAGGATTTTCTAGGAGCAAGTGACAGCATGGTCTAGCAAATATCTGGTGAAGTGTTATCAACCCGTGCTTAAAGTTTACTAAAGTTGCATCGATCGATTCTCCTATAGAGATATCAACCGATTGACGCAAGGCTATGTCGATCGATACGTTCGACAGAACATCGATCGATGCCTTCCTGATTATGACCTGCGCGTAAAGTGAATCATTGGATCTAGTAATATATAACTCAGAAAACGACAATGGTATGGTTATTGTTACTGTTGGGTTCTTTATCATGCAAGCATCTCACATAAGCATTCATACTATTATAATCATGATAACCTGAATATAAATCCTAAGTCTAGCGCCTTCATCATATCTGTTAAACCCCCTAATCAATCAATTGAGCAATTGTCTTGTTCACCTGTTTTAAGTTACTTGTAATTTACTGCTTTGAAATCTTCAACCTAGCTTAATTACAATAATATCTATTGTGTGCCCCAGCTCCCTGTGGATTCGATCCCTAAGTACTACAACTTGACCTCTTTTGATGAGAGTAAGGCTGCTTTAGGGTAATTTGAGCATGTATCAAATTTGGCGCCGTTTCTGGGGGAGCTTTGATCTCCATTAGATTTTATTTAACTCTAGGTGTTCTTCTTTATTACTACTTACTGATAATTTTTTTTCTTTTCTTGACTTTTCAGGTGCATGCCTAGCATAACCAGAAGCATCAAGAACAAAGAACTTTTGTCTACTGATCCAGCTGGTTTTGAACGATCAATCCGCAAATAGATTCGTTCCAAATTAATCAATACACCCGTTTGTGCATCGACCAATTTTTATCAACAACTGTCTACCGAGTTTCAGACACCGTCGACCGATACTAGCTCACCAACAGCGACCGATCTCATTCATCTGACATCGACCGATACCCTTTCATCCACATCGACCGATACTTTTCAGTACCCGTCAACCAACATCATTCATCCGACATCGACCGATACCGCACATCTATCGATACTGAGCCATAGAACATGGTCGCGACTTTGATACTCATGAGAGACGACAATGGAGACTTGCGTGACCAAGAAGGTCACCTGTGTAATGCAGCAGATCATATAATCAATGATCAGGGGGCTGCAATCCCTGATCCAGAAGCTGAGGCTGTTGCAACCACTGCTCAAGCTGCAGAAGAAGCCATCTGAAACAGAACAATGGATGACTACAACCGTCCATATCAATACTACGCCAACAGATCTACTATCCGTCTTCCAGACATACAAATGGCTGATTTTGAGGTGAAGCCTCAGTACTACACACTTGTGGGACATACAACCTACAGTGGGGCATCCAATGAGCATCCTATGGACCATCTAGAGAGGTACGAAGATCTCATATCTGCTATCAAAGCCAATGGAGTCCAAGCTGACTACCTACTTTGCAAGTTCTTCAAGTAATCTCTTACTGGAGAAGCTTTGCAGTGGCTTAAGCAACTACCACTAGGATCTCTTACATCCTGGGATGACATCAAGAATGCATTCTTGATTAATTTCTTTAATGAAGCACGTGCAGAGGATTTGAGGGGCAAAATTGCTACATTCATGCAGAAGCCTACGGAGCCTTTAAGACATTGCTGGGTTCGTTTCAAGTCTTATCAGAGAGATTATCCACACCATGGATTCAACGAAGTACAGCTGCTTAGCACTTTCTTCAGAGATTTAGATCTGACCTATCAGATAGCTCAAGACACGGCTAGTGAAGAAAATTTCAACACCGGGAATCCAGAAGAGGCTGTGAGACTTATAGAGAACTTGGCTACTAGCAACATCACCAAGAACACTGATTACGAGAGGAAGAAATCGGCCAATGCCCTTGGAAAAGAGCAGATGGACGATGTGAGAGCCAAACTAGACAGTGTTAACAAGCTTATTAGGAAGCATGTTTGCTTTGCAGAAGATGTATAAGCTATAGAGACTGATGAGGAGAGATATAAAGAGGACAAAGTGAATTACATAGGAGGATTTCAGAAGTCTGGAAATCAGAGTGGAAACATAAACTTCTATGGCAACAGACAGAGGAGCAACTACAATCAGAATTCACAATATCAGAAATCCTTCAGCAACAGCAACTACAACAACAACAAGAATCTCAACAATTCTTTCTACCAGAATCCACCACCATCTACTCAGGACAGCAAAATAGATGCAATGCTTGATTCAGTTCTAGAGGGTCAGCAGAAGCTTACTGTGCATTTTAATGGAAAGATAGATGCTGCCTACAACAACCTAAATGAAAGTTTGACACCTTGAGCACTCATGTGAAGAAGTTAGAGACACAGATGATTCAAACAGGAGAGGCTACTAGGAGGCAAAAAGCTTTATTCAAAGCGAAAGAGGAAGAGATCATGAGACACCACGTGAATGCCATCACAGTAGATGATTTCTGGCAAGTGGATAAGCATGAGAAGCCTCAAGAGGGAGACTTTGAAGTAGAGAGCTCCATGAGTATCAGCAGTTCTCACTGGTGTCGACCGACGCCAGACGATGGTCAATGATCGACATGGGATGATGACTATCGATCGATGTTTGAATCTCCACATCGATCGACAGAGTCCATTAGGTCTACTACTACAAGCAAATCAGTTCGGATTATGACACACGCAGAGTTTGCAGCTAGACACCCTCACCCACTCCATCCTTTCACCAATCGATCTCAAGAAGATGAAATCGATCGACAACCCGAGACCAACATCGATCGACATGATCTAGCCGACATCAATTGATATGCAACCACAACATGCCGAGTGCGGTTACCAAAGATAGATGTAACCCGACTTAATGCACTCCGACCCCAACCCAAACCGACAGAGAACCCACAAGACGAGGTTAAGGATACATCAAAGCCTATGGAGATAGAAAAGGAAAGTGCAAAGAGAACCTTAAGGAAAAGGAAAGAGAAGGTTCCCAAGCACTATAGAAGAGAAGCTAATGCAAAGGAGTTGGAAAATTTCAAGAAGAGAGTTCTAAGGATCCCAGCAGAGAAACCCTTTGAAGAAGCATACTTCACATACAGATTGTGGATGTTCTTTAGAGAGACAAGAGTGACAGAAGCTGATATTGAGAAGTTGTTTCATCAGATCAGAGAGGATATGAACAAGAGGATCACATTGAAAAAGAAGAGTGACCCTGGAGAATTCATTATTTCATGCCTAGTACAAGGTATTGAATTCCCACATGCACTATGTGATACATGAGCATCAGTCAGCATCCTACCCAAGGTTATGGCAAACCAAATAGGTCTAAAGGTAGAACCTTCCAAGGAATCATTCTACTTTGTGTATTGTTTTAGAAGGAACTCAGGAGGAATCATTAGAGACCTTGAGGTGCAGATTGGTAATGCCATAATTCCAATTGATTTTCATGTCCTAGACATTAAGTTGAATTGAAATTCTTCTCTACTACTTGGAAGAGAATTCCTAGCTACTGTACGAGCCGTTTGCAACTTGCACACAAAGCAGATGTGTTTGACACTCATCAACCCAAAGATTCACTATGATCCAGTCAAAGTTGTCAAGCCACAAACGCCTGCAAAGAGCCTACATGTGATCCAAAACTTGTAGCAACATGCTACTGTGAAGAAGAGTACAAGACATAGTACTCGGAATCGATCGACACCCACACGGATACATCAATCGATACCAATGATCACCCATTGATCGATCAATAATTAATCACATAGATCGATACGAGCGACAGTTTTCACTTTACATCAATTGATAGTACACCTATGTACGAAGTGAATTATTTTCCAGGTGACTACTCAGATGGGAGTTGGGAAGAAGACTACTACCAGCCTAAATTTGCAGTGGAGACAAGAGACGATGAATATGATGAAGATTTCTGGGAAGAAAGAGAGACTGAATACTCAATATATCGCAGAGAAGAAGAGTATGATGAGGATTACAACAGAGATATACCATATTCATTCTATCGAACGGATGAAGAGCCAACCCAACATGTTTCCCACCCATTCATTCCAACAAGGTCACATTCAGCACCCTACGAGGAAGGCATTAATCTCAATCAGATACCTAGATCAGACAAAGGAAAATCAATCGACACCAGCTACTACGCATCGATCAATACTACACCTACAAAGAAACGAGATGATTGGCCAGCACACTGTTATCCAATCTTTGCTCTAGAAGCTACTAAACATTCCCAACATGTGGAAGAGTTCAATGGGAACCCCGAGGAAAAACGAGCTACAAAGCATAAAGGAGTTCTCACTAGAGATGGATTTTCATCACATGGAACCATACTACCAGTTGGTTTTACTTGAAGACAAGCAATAAGGTAAGTCTGGGGGAGTTGATATACCATGAATTTGACCCGATTTTAGTCATGGTATATAAGAGTTTTATGATAGATTTAATGAATTTTGAAGTCTAGATAGCATATTTACAGGTTCAGGAGCAATTGGAGGAAAGATGATGATTTTGGAGCATTTTGGAGCACTTTAGAGATTTCACCCGAGATGACCATATCGACCACTCGAGGTCGACACGGAGAGAGACATATCGATCGATACACACTATGATATCGATCGATAGTAAAAACGCAGAAGCCCAGTTTGGTCACAGCCGACTTGAAGCCCAAAATTCCATATATTTACCAAGATGCCCCTGACGAGTTTTAACCTAATTATTTACTATTTATGTCTTGCCTAAGTGTTTGGAGGCAGAGACGGTTTTTACATCACAGTTTTAGACAGAGAATTTTACAGCAAAGTTGTGCGAGAGAGAGTTACTATTGAGAGCTTTCTTGAACACCATTATTCTATTAATCTATATATTCTATGCATTTTATTTAATTGTTATGATGTTTTGCTTAGTTATGTCTGAGTAAACACTTTTGTTAGACTTAGGATTCAAATAGGTTTTGAGGGATTAGCCTCAAATATGAATACTTGAGTATGTGATATTCATCTTAGAAGATTGCTCTTAATGCTTGTATAGGAGTAGCTAACCTATTCTTTGGTGATCAAGTGGAGGATGTGTCGAAGATCAGTTCAGATCCATGGGTTCAGATAAGTCAAAGTTCTGAAGCTCAATACTCCACCGGAAGTCCGAAGGAATTGTCTAGCAGCTAGGGAAGGTTCTGCTCGAGTTGAGTTTTGTCCATAACAGTATCAGGGGAGGTTCTGTCCAAGTCAAGGCCAAAAACTGAAGCCAAAGAGAAAGCGCGAAGATAAGTTCATAGGACTGGACAGTGTATATGGAATGGACAGATGGGAAGAAGCAAGACTTCGTTGGGAAAAGACTGCATCAGTATCTGAGAAAAAGAAAGATTGAGGAAATGGACAAGATAGTATCATGGGAAATGAGTGTTATGGCAGAGGCAAAGCAAGACGACGACTAAGTGATCATTAAAGTGAAGCGACGAAGACGAGTGTGGAGACATTGAGGAGGACACTCAAGAAACATTGGTCGCCAGAGTAAAGAGTTATGGGTATGAGTTGGAAATGAGTGAACAATGTGGAATCAAGAAGTGAAGAAAAGAAAGGATTCAAGGCCGAGGGAAATGTTTGGGAAGGCATCCAGATGGAGCGAGTTCAGAATCAGAATTCAGGATGGAGACCAAAGAAACCGAAAGAGAGATTCCATGGGCAAATCGACAAAGAAGCACATCAAGTGATCAAGACTGCAAGACGAAGTGAACGAAGTAGATATTGTGATTCAGAGGGAGTAAGTCGTGAAGCTGAGCAGTTGCACATCTAAGAATTCGAGGACGAATACTATTAAGGGGGGGGGCAGAATGGGATAACCCGTCCTTCGGGGTAAAATGGTCGAGATCGACAAAGTCAGAGTTTGGAGCAAAACTTTTGGGAATCAAAGAATGATGAAGAATGTTGAGTTTTGATCATATAAAACTTAACATGGTTTAGAGAAAATGGAAGATTGGCCGAGCATCAACTTGGTGGTCAAATCGCGGGTGATAAGTACGGCGTGGTCGAAGAAATGATCGTCGAAGAACCATGAGTTGAAATAAGCTGCTCTACCATTGTTAGAAGAGTCTTGGATTGATCAGACGAACGTTTTGGAAGAATCATATTTTTGGAAGCACGACGGTTTAGAAGTACGACATTTCAGAAACCCGACGTTTCTTAGGGACGAAGTTTTCTACGGAACTTCGTATCTATCAGTAAAATATTATTCTGGAGACATAATAAGTCGGAGGCAAGACGTGAATTAAGCAGGACGGGAAGCAAGCACGACGGGATCGAAGAACAACGGGAAAACCCGAAGTTGGGCGAAAACCTTAATTTCCGTATTGTGGATTTTTCGAGGAAGCCGGAGTCTCGGAAAATATTTTTCATCAAGTTCACAATTCCTTTGGAGTTGATTAAAAATATTCTAAGCATCAGAACGGGAGCGAAAAATATTTGGGATTGATCGCGGGTCGCAAAATCACCGGAAGGGTCGAAATCGCGCAAATCGACCGAGAAGCTCGAGGTGGTTTGATATAAGGGATCAGGACGTGGTGTCAATCATCCAACAAGCTGAGTGTCTTCAGAATCTCGAGGTGTCGCCGTGCATGAAAGCAGCACATGTATCTTGACACACAGCAGCACGAGGTGCCGCTCAACCTGCGACCGAAGCATACTGATTGACATGTGGGCATTGTGTGTCGCCGTGCATGTGATCCAAACATGTGGCCATGCTTAGAGGCAAGAGGTGTCACCTTTCATGAGTCTTGACCATGCTTAGAGACATGTGGAGCACGTGGTTTCGCCGCGCATGCGTCCGGAGCCTTGCAAAGCGACACGCGGGCTGCCACACGGCTTCGATCTGATTGGTTGCTGCTATTTATAAATACCCACGACCCCCACTCTATTTCAAACCATCCAGAACACCTGAAAGTCAGAGAAAAACTTTAGAGAGAAAGTAGAAAAAGAAAGCAAGAGTTTCCGAGTTTTTTCGAGAGTTTTAGAGAGTTTTCGAGATCAGTTTCTCTACTGATTTTGAGTGAGTTTTTAGGGAAGGATCTGTCCATATCAGTCCGTCCAAATTCTTTGTTTATCAAGTGGATGTGCTGTCGAAGATCAGTTCAGTTCCATGGGTTCAGATCAGTTGAAGTTCCGAAGCTCGATACTCCACCAGAAGTCCGAAGAATCGTCCAGCAGTTAGGGAAGGTTCTGCTCGAGTTGAGTTCTGTCCATACCAGTATCAGGGGAGGTTCTGCCCAAGTCAAGATTAGTCCAGTCCAGTCCATTCAAGATGTCAAGGTTGGGTTTTGGATAGGTCCTCTCCGATCAACCAGCTGCTTATCGGCATAGAAATTGGCTTGTTTGAATTCCACTTGGAATTTAGGGTAGTTTTGTGAGTTGGCTTGTTTGAATTCCACTTGAAATTTATGGTAATTTTGTGAGTTGGTTTTGTTTGAGTTCCACTTGGAACTTAGGTTAGATCGAGTCTGCATATAGATTAGATTAGATCACACTATTGCATCGTAGAGTCCTTAGAGTCCTTAGGGTTATTTTATTTATGAACCGGATTAGACTTTTATGTAACAACCCGTCCCGTGGAACACCTGCCCATGGACCCCAGGCTCACAGCGCTGCAGCGCTGGAGATCGGACGTTATGCCCATTTTACTGAAGAGTTGTCAGTCTGCCTCGCGAGAGAAGGCTGCCGAGAAGAGGATTATATGTCGATCGATGCAACAGAGTGCATGTCGATCGACAGGGACATCAGAACGTGGGCCAGGTATATTTCATGACCGACTGAAGCCCAGGAGTCACCACAAAGTTACCAAAATACTCTTGACGACCAGAAACCCTATTTATGTTACTTCTAAGCCATTGTTGACGGCTACGCTTTCTACGCTTTAGATTCTCTTTTACGCTTTCATTGTTTCTCTTAGGAGAGAAGGGATGAACTCCTTGAGAGTCCTCCTGGAACTCTTTTGTTTTTGGTTTTATATTATCTATTGCATTTTCATCTATTCATCTATGATTTTTGTGACAAACTTCATGTCTGAATAGATCCACCTGTTAGATCTATGGTTCAGATAGGTTTGTGGGATTAGCCCCAAACTATGCTTGCTAAGTTGTGATATTTATCAAATGGATTGAACTCTATGCTTGTTCTAGATTAGCTAACTAGAACATAGATCACTAGGATCTTTGATATCTTGAATTATCCATTTGAGCTTGCCTGTCTCCCGTTGAGAAGAACGACAGTTCCTCCTTGAGACCTTGTGGTCATATTCGGCTCGCGCCTAGGTAGATCTAGAAGCCGTCGATCGATATCCCGACAGGTGAATCGATCGGCGCTGCGAAAGGTGTATCACTTGATATCTCAAAAGGATATCGACCGACTCTTTTTCTGTGTCATCATGCGAAAGGTGTGGCCAGAGATCTAGATGATTTAACCAGTGATTTATCACATATGTTAAGCGGCTGAGATCTATAGTATCATGCAAGCAACTTGTTAGGCATTTATAGATATTATAATCCCCAATACCTGAATATAAGCCCTAGATCTAGCAACCATCATTCCATCAACTACCTTGGTTACATAAGAACAACTACCTTGTTCGCCCTTGCAATTTCATATATTTCCTATTTTATTTACTGCTTTATAATCTATTTACTGTTAGCCTAGCTTAATCATATAACTATTAGATCTAGTGTGTGCCTTAGCTCCTTGTGGATTCGATCCCTAAGTATTACAATTTGACCTCTTTTGATGAGAGTAAAAATCACTCCTTAGGGTAATTTGAGTGGTATCAGTGTGACGTGGCATTGACCCGAAAGACTGTGGGCTATCGCGCGGTGGCCCGCAGGACCGTGGACCGTGGTCAGTTGAAAGTTCCTTCTCCAGGTTTTTGTAGTAGGGAGATAGAATATTGCCGATGTTGAGGAGGAACACGAAGTCACCATGGCCCATGTTAGAGTGTCGTAAAGGGTTATGGAATCCTAGAGTAAGTGTAGCACCGATATACGGTGTTACGAGTTAGATCGAGTCACAGTTAATTAGTATCTTATTATTGTGATTGTGGTTGATTGATTTGCTTGCAGGTTCCTGTTACTTGAAGTTAGATCATGGTAGGAGGCCAAGTCTAACTTAGTATCTGGTTGATTAGATAGTAGTTTGTGTTTGATTATTGGTTGGTGACTTGTTTCCGTGCAGGGCCCCGTTACTCGAAGTTAGGCAATGGTAGGAGGCCATGTCTAACTTAGTAACAGTTTGTTTAATGTTGGATTTGATTGATTGTGTAGCTTTAGCTTTGATCGCTTGCTAGGATTAAATTGCTTGTTATTTTGGGTTGTCTGGGTTAGTTTCTTGGTTGGGGTAGAGGTAGCCAGCTCACTGAGTAACATTAGGTTACTCATTCAACTCTATTGTCCTTTTTGCAGTTTTCTTTAGTAAGAACGATCGGATAGCTTGGTGCTGGACGTTAGGACCGCCGGTGTAGATTTTCATGCCTTTTGTTAACGGTGTTTTGATTTATGTTTAGTTGACTCGATTTGGCATTAGGCCTGGCCCGATCTTGAATTATTCAATGTATGAATATTGAGTTAATTAAGTAATTGTTTTATATGTGCATCATGAGTACTCTGATAATTGACTAGTCTGGTCTAACACAACGTTAGGTCCTAGTACATGTTGAAAAGCCTTAAGCCTCGATCCAGCGGAAACCGTTAACTCTTGGTACGGGTTGCAAAGCCTTATGCCTTGATTTAGCGGGACGAGTTAGTGGATGAACTCGTCTAAGTCATGGAGTAAATTTTGTGACTCTGAACGGATCGTCCCTAGCCCGTCACATAGCGCTTCCAGACCATGGTGTTGGGTTGGACGGTCAGTCATGTTCTTGTACGATTGTTAGCTGGCCGGTTGGCCTTTCATCTCCAACCCTTGGTGTTGGTCGCTTTGTCAGTCATGTTCTTGTTTGATTGTTGACCGGTGGTTCAACCTATGCCTAGGACGGTCCAGGGGTGTTACATGCGGAAAGTCTCTTAATACTACCGAACTCCTAAGCCCGAAGATATGACTCACTCCAACGACTTAGAAGCTACGATGTCCGATTAAGAACAAATGATTCAACAAGAATAAAAAGAACTTTTTGTGATTATAAATGTTGAATGATTTGAAACAATACAAAGCAAGCCTTTATATAATAGGCTCCGGGTTAGACCAAAGGTCTAAACTTATTTTAAGAAATACAAATAGAATAAATATGGTGGACTTGACCAAAGACCAAAGACCAAAGACCAAGACTATTGACCAAATTTGGGAATTTGTGATTGCAAAACTCTTCGGCTTGTTGTATCTATGAATGACCGTCAGTTTGATATATTATTCGACCATGACTTGTATTTTCTTGTTGGACCCTTTTTGGAAAATTCCAAAAACTGATTTCTTATTAAGCATAATAAGGGCTCCACGTTCTGCATCAAGCCCATTAGCTTCTCTCGGTCTAGAATTTCATGGATCAAACCGATAAGGCCCATAACTACAAGCTAAGAAAGATAGTTGAGGCAGACTTCACTTGGGACAAGAAGAATCAGACGACAACCACAACTTTTCCCTTCTCACCCGTTTGGTTTGTACCGCACATCCCGACGAACGTACCATCGACATGTGTGAACCGATGATGGACTTTCCTCTTGTCCATTTCTCTAAGGCACATACTTTCAAGCTATCTGAAGACATAGCCCACATCAGCGCACAACTCGTTCGTGAAGGACACCCGACGGACCATATCCATCGACCCACTTGCGTTCTTCTCCTTACGGCATTGGAGTTGATCATCACAGATGCACCTGGACACTTAGGCAAACCTTGACCAGTCTACTTAAAATTCGTCAACCTTGACCAAGACTGTCTCAATTTCATCAACTTTGACTTACTAATAATTTTCTAGTCAAATGTTGTATTTTCTAGACATCTTTTTCCACACTTTTCTTTAAGTCTTTCTTTGACATGTACTATAAATATGTACTCTCTTCTTCATAATAAGATAATCTATTTTTCTTCTTGTTTTCGAGTTTATCTCTTTTTTCTTTGATTAGAACTTTCTTTGTTTCTTGGTGAGGTTATCTCCGAGCAAACAAACCTTTCTTTTGTTGGACTTGTGCATCATATCAAGGAAAAATCGAAATCTGGTAGTATCAAGAGACTTTACGCACCTCTTGTGTCACCGTTCATTCCATCATTTCTCCCTTATTGGCGAGATCATATCCTTAAGTCTGATTGAGTGATCATGTCCAAGCATAGGACATATCAAGTGGTATCAGAGCCACTCAACCAGTACTATCTATCCATCGTTTTCATCTTCCATTTTCTTAAACACTTCTTCTTCTTTCTATCTTAAATCTGGGCCACTACCTTACCTAGTCCATCTTCTTTATAAAAAAAAAAGAAAAATTTATATCTATAAAAAAAATAAAGAAAAGTCTAAGAAAATGAAAAAAAAGAAACAAAGTTCGAATTTGGCTAGGTGGTGGAAGAGAAATCCTGCTGCTTGAGGAGAAATCCAGCGTTGGAGTGGTTAATAGGGATTTCAAAACCAATTCTCTTATCTTTCTATATTGTGTTTCATCCCTTGTTTGCTTGGAGATCCCATTGGGTTACTTGATTTCTTCTCTTAGAACTTTAAGAGGAGACTCTTACGTGACCATCTAAATTTCGAGAGAAACACTTGAGTGAGTGAGATTAAAACACTTGAGAGTGAAAAATATTTTATTTGTGCTAATCTTTTGTGTTTAGCAATTTCAGGAACCATGAGTGGTGAAGACGAAAGAAACCGTCCGGGGAATTCTTTTGCAGGCTTATCAAAGACTATCGTCCCATCAGCTGTTGCAATAACATGTACGAAGTGGTCTCCAAAGTCTTAACAAACAGGCTAAAAGTGCTACTTCCGGAGTCGATTGAGACTAATCAATGTGCTTTCGTGAAAGGATGACTACACCTTGAGAATGTTCTATTAGCTACTGAACTCGTAAAGGATTATCACAAGAATTCGATCATGGCTAAGAGTGTCTTAAAGCTAGACAAATCGAAAGCTTTCGACTTTGTATGTTGGTCCTTCATCACTGATGCCCTTCTTGCCATGGGCATTCCAGACATGTTTGTTCAATGGATCCACACTTGCCTCTCCACTGCTGCATTCTCTGTTTCAGTGAATGGTGAATTGGAGGGTTTCTTTGGAAGTGAGAGTGGCCTGCGTCAAGGATGTGCTCACTCTCCCTATCTCTTGGTCATAGCTATCAACGTGCTATCCCATATGCTCAATAAGGCAGCTCAATCAGGGAGTATCAGTTTTCATCCTTCTTGAACTGAGGTAAACTTAACACACTTAAGCTTTGCGGACGATCTAATGATTTTCACTGATTGTGCCGTTTCATCTCTCTGGGGCGTCTTTGATGTTCTCTCCGAGTTCGGGAATCTATCTGGTCTGTTAATCAACCCAGTAAAATCATCTATCTTCATGGCTGGCTATATATGCAAAGATTTCAAAGATGAAGTTCAAAGGCTAGGCATCCCCACTGAATCACTACCAGTGAGATACCTTGGACTCCCCTTGACCACAAAAACAATGACTAATGAAGACTACAAACCCCTGATTGATCAGATCCGTATTCGCCTTCTATCTTGGTCCAGCCGCTCCCTGTCCTATGCGGATCGTCTTCAACTTATTAAGACAGTCACTGGCAGTATCACTAATTTCTGGTGCTACGTATTTCGGCTTCCCCAGCATTGTCTTGATACAATAGAAGGGATGTGTGGTGCGTTTATTTGGTCAGGCTCACCGAATACGCACACGAATACAAAGGTTTCTTGGGATGACATATGCAAACCTAAGGAAGAGGGAGGCTTAGGAATACGCCGCTTATGAGATACGTCGCGTGTGTTTGCGTTAAGCCTCATGTGGAGAATCCTCACGAATTCATGATCCTTATGGGTAGCATGGACGAAGGCTTACTTGCTGAGGTCGCACAGTTTCTGGGACGTAAGTGATAGGTTTGCTGGCTCTTGGATTTCGAAGAAGATGCTGAAGCTACGCGATCATGCAGCTACGTTTCTTCGATCGGAAATTTGCAATGGCAACTCCGCTCTGTTCTGGGTTGACAACTGGTCTAATGCGGGATGTTTAATAAAGATTACAGGTGCAGGAACTCAGGTACTTGGTATCTCCCGCTATGCAATGGTATCAAGAGCGGTGTCTGCTGGACAACGGAATTTTCGTCGATGTCGTGGCTGTCACTTACGGGCGATGATAGCCACCATCACTTCAATTCCGGCTCAGTGAACACTGCAGGCCATGACCGTTACGTGTTTTTCAAGTCTGCAAACATGGAAGCAGATCAGGGTCCACCACCCTACTGTACCGTGGAGCAAGATCGTATGGTTTCCACAGGCCATCCCTCGATTCTCGTTTATTGTTTGGCTGGCACTCATGGATAGACTTTCCACGGGAACAAGGAGTAGAGGATGAGGTTGCATCCAGCCGTGTCTTTTGTGTGGGGAACCGGACAAGACTAGAGACCACATGTTCTTTGTGTGTCCCTACTCATTCACTGTCTGGATCGATCTTGTTGGGTACCTTCTAGGATCTCGAGTGAATTCTGATTGGTCCATCACCATAACATCTCTTCTCACTACTCGACGTAGGGAGATTGATACCTGCCTTCTGAAACTTGTTTTCCAGACCACGAGAGGAACAGTCGACGGCGTCATGGTCACCCCCCAAAGTGCTGGTCACATAGTTCGTGTCATTGATAAGAATATCAAGAACATGATATCTTCTCTACGACACTGGCGCCATCTTTCCATAGTGATATGATGCAGCGCTAGTTTGATCGTACTACGTAGTCCACAGCTAAATTATATATTGATTTTTATATCGATTGTATTCAATTTTGAAAGCATAAACCTCAGTTGCTTGTAGTTTTTTCTTTTGTTGATAATCAATTTAAAATTTCAGCAAAAAAAATGAGTAAGATAATTATTTTAGACATCAAACTGGGTGGCAAAACAATTGAGTATTAAAAATCTAACAAAATTTAGTTGGTGTATTGTTATGAATTTTTTCCTAAAAAAATACCACATGTTTCAATTAATCATGTATTATAGTTATATAATTCGCAGGTTCAAAAACACGGACGCCGAGACCGATTATTCGCCGGAAAATAAGCTCGGCGGGGTGGTGCCGCCGCGATTTTGGTGAAATCGGTTCAAAACTCGGAAAACTATAAAAACTCAGATTTTTGTTCGATATTAACTTGAAATCTGCCCATAAATGATAGATTTGTAATATTAGAGCATGATTCATAAAAAACGTAAAAAACAGTGTATTAAAGTTGTTTAAAAATGGTTGTCGACCGATCTAGGGTTACAGAACCCGCAGAATGAAGAAGATGATTATGTATTGTCCATTTAGAGCATCTACAAAAAAAACTCTATAACTTCAAATATAGAGTTTTTTGCTCTACAAAAAAAACTTCAAAACTTCAAATTTGGAGTTTTGAATAGTAAAACTTCATATTTGAAGTTTCACTACTCAAAACTCTAAATTTGAAGTTTCATCTTTTTATTTGCAATTTGATCCTTATAATTAATTATATATCACATTTATGATTTTTAATTATTATTTTTGTCTATCATTTTAATCCTTAAAGTTTTTATATCTCATAATTGTTTCAGATTTGTTTTTATAAATTCAAGTTTTACACATAAATTAAATAAAAAATTAAAATAAAATGTACATTATTTTAAAACTGTAATTAGACAACAAGAATATTACAAAAGAAACTTACTAAATTTTTTTTAAAGGGTACATAAAGAAATAATTATTATATATAATCAAATATTAAACTACAAATAAAATACCACATTGTATAATAATTATGTCTTCATGTATCCTTTTAAACAAAATTATTAAGTTTCTTTTGTAATATTCTTGTTGTCTAATTATAGTTTTAAAATAAAATTATAAATAAAAATGCATGGTTAAATATTAAACTACAAACAAAATATCTTTTAGTGTAAGATTTAATTAATTAATATTTCTGTAATATTTTTATATATGTGTTAGTTATTTATAAAAGTTTAATGGATTTACATTAATTATGATTAATGTAAGGACTATAAAGTAAAATATGAATAGTTTTGAAGTTAAGTTTGAAGTTTTTCTTTTGGAGAAAAATACCTTTAAACTTCAAATATAAAGTTGCAAACTCTAAAATATAGAGTCTTTTGCAGATGCTCTTAGCCCTTCATTTAAGTTTAAATGCGCCTGTTATAAAGATTGGTTTCCTTACAGTTCGAACTCATGACCTGTTACCTAAATAAAAACCCAATAAACAATTGCACCAAAGTCATACATTTTGTAATTTACAGAAGGTAAAACAAAATATCTTTCAATTTTAGTGTAATAGTAATAAAATTACTCCTCGATTAATTCCCGATTAATCTCCGAATAATTCATTCGGCACTAGGCTCGACCTAGCCGAACCTGTTACGCCTAGCGCAATTCCGAACATGGTATAATTCTAGTTTATGCTTTTGCATATCATGAGTACTTAGTTTGTAATTCTGGCAAGTAAATAGAGATCAAAATTCAAATCACAAAATCGAAATAAAAGTTATTTGTCAAATAATAAATCAATTAATAAAACTGAATTCGGGAGAAACTGGTATAGGGGGCAATGCGCACAGAAATGATCTAAATGTTTAGGATGTGCAAGATATAATTGTACACGGGTTCCATTCCCGCAACAAGGAAACCCTCACTTGAGAAACAAGGTAACCAAAGAGAGATATTCACAATCCGTAACCCAAAACAAGATCTCATCCAGCAACAAAACATTAATTTAGCCTTCTTCCTTCTCCGAGCTCGAATTATGGACGAAGGAGAAGAAGGAACCGAGAAGAAAGTATCAGCAATTATCTAACACACTTACCTCCCTTGTCCGGATTGGAATGTGTTATCAATCTGGCGAGGTCGTGACGGTATACTCGTCATGGAATTATCTCCAAAGAAAGATGAATCATTGTTAGTTCTCTCTATCATCTCCAAAAGAGGAGGAGGTGTGTCGTAGTCGATTCCATAGATATCTTCATCTGGTTTCCACTGGTCAAGGAGTGAGGCCAACACGTTAGCCACATGACTCATATCGGGTCTCTGATGTGGTTCCCTGGCACTGCAATGACTGGCAAGCTCAGCTACTTTGTTGATGCTTCTGAGTGTCTCTTCATTCTTCTCAATTGTCTCATCAATTGCCTTTTGGAATGAGTCTCTGTTGATGAACATTCTCCTAAACCATGTGGCAAGGTGCACATCTTCCTCAGATCTCTTAATGTCAAGAGCTTTTCTACCCGTTAGCAGCTCCATGAGAATGACTCCAAAACTGTAAACATCAACCTTTGTTGTAACTCTTCCGGTCACTGCAACGACATGATAAAATTTCAGTGTTTTGATTTGGTGAGTTCATTACAAGTAACAAAAGACATAAGCATTAAAACCATACCTGCATATTCTGGTGCAAGATAACCAAAAGTCCCAGCAATTTTGGTCTCAACCGACTGTGTGCCTTCTGGCGCAAGCCGGACTAAACCAAAGTCAGCAACTTTGGCACGCATATCGTCTTCAAGAAGAATGTTGGTTGATTTGAGATCTCTGTGTATGAAACTTTGGTGCGCTAGAGAATGCAAATACTCTACTCCTTTAGCCACATCTGATGCAATAATCAATCGTCTAGACCACTCTAGAGGTTTTAACCCTTCTTCCTGCCAGTGTAAAATATGACTACTCAATGTTCCTTGAGGCATGTACTCATAAACCAGAAGCCTCTCATTGCCTTCAAAACAATATCCATCAAGTTTCACTAGATTCCGGTGACGAACTTTGGTTAGAACAGCAATCTCTGACTTAAACTCATCCAAACCCTTTCCACTAATAACTGAAGATTCCATCCTCTTAACAGCAATAGTCTTCCCATTTTGCAATTCACCCTTGTAAACTATTCCAAATCCGCCTCTCCCAAGTATATTCTTCTCGTTGAAGTTATCCGTAGCCTCCCTCAGCTCTTGTATCGACTTCACAGGGTTTTCAGCTTCTACTAGAAGACCGTTGCTACCACTTTCACTTCCACCAGCACATAGATTATCTATTGTGATCTTCAGTGCATCTTCTTCACCAGAATGTTTTTGTGGATACTTCTTACGGTTTAGCTTCCTTTTCTTGACCACTAAGAAAACAATCAAACCGATGAGAAGCAAACCCAACACAACTCCAAAAACAGAACCCACAACTTTTCCAACATTACTTCCGGAAGAACCAGAAGCATGTCCAGGACCATCTTTTCCTAAGTCAGGGTTACCAGTAGTGATCAAGACATTAGGACCAAACACTGGTACCTTACCATACAACTGATTGTTGGAAACATCTAGAGTTGTCAAGCTACTCAACTTAGTTAGTTCTTGTGGAATAACACCGGTGAGATTGTTCTGCGAGAGATTGATAACCCTAAGAGAAGTAAGATCCGCAAAGCGTGGAGAGATAGCACCGTTGAGTCCCATCCCTTTGAAGTTGATAACCGTGATATCGTCTCCGGTGCAAGTTATCCCCACCCATATGTTTTTACTACTACAAGGATCGTTTCCTTTCCAACTCTGCGCAAATCTCACAGGGTAACCAAACGCTTCAGCGATAGAAAGCAAAATGTTGACGCGTGGGTCGCAAGGCACACCTGGAGAATCTAAGCAGAAACTATTTAGCCTTGGGGTTATATCAGTGGCAATGTTTTTAGCCTTGAAGGTTGGTGTTGATCCTTGGAGAAGATTGTTAGTCAGATTCACCACAGCAAGAGACTGCAGCTCGGTGAAAGAAGATGGAACCAAACCAGTAAGTTGATTCTCCCTGACGTTGAATTTTGTCAGAGAGACAAGACGAGACATGTCCGGTAATGGACCTGAGAAGGCGTTTGCTTGCAGGGACACCTCGGTTAAAGAAGTCATGTTCTGTAAAACTGAGATTGACCCGTTGAGCTTTTGCTTTTGTCCGTTGAGCAAAAGAGTTTGAACAGGTGAGTCAGCAAAGCTCAAGGGAAGTTCACCGGAGAGCGAGTTAGAAGAGAGACGGAGCTTCTGCAAGCTAGGGAACGTTTGTCCTCCGAGAAACTCCGGAATCTTCCCGGAGAGACTACAGTTAGCGGCGGAGAAGTCGACGAGAGAAGTCGCACTCTTCAAACTCATAGGAATCTCCCAAGGACTAAACGGGTTATCATCAAGAAACACATGCTGAAGAGAAGTTAAACCGGTAAAGATATCAACAGAGATCGAAGTGAAGCTATTGTCGTGAGCATTGATAGTTTGTAACGCGGTCAAGCCGGCAAGACTAGGTAACGCTCCGGTTAACATATTACCCATGACTTCGAAAACAGTTAAAGAAGAGAGGGTGTTGAGATCAGAAGTTAACGTTCCGGAGATTCCTTTATTACCGATTTGTATCCGAGTGATTCGGTTGCTTGTGTCGCACTGTACACCGCTCCACTTACAAGGATCTGGTCCGGTCCAGGAGAAGTCTTTCCCAAACTTGAGGGAGTCTCTTAGAGCGTTCATGGTGGCTAGATCAGGACTTTGTTGCGCGTACACCAAGGCGATGAAACAGAGGAGACAAATCAAAACTTTTGCGATAGTCATCTTCATTAGCTTTTAGAATCTTCACGTTACAAACAAAGGAGGCGTTGAGTAGGGTTTTAAGCTTTGAAGGGGGCACAAAGGGAGAGATTAGGAAGGACCGAAGGAGTTTATTTTGTGGAGATCTTGTTCTTGTTTAGTGAGCAAGGAGGAAACGAAACGGTAGATTTATTGCTTTGGAAATATCAAAATTTTCCATATTTAAGCAAAAAAAATATATATATCAAATTTGACATTTAATGGAGGGAAATGATATGTACTTACATCTGGGTTTGCGGGTCGACCCGCCCCGACCCGCCCCGCCCCGCTGCGGGTCGACTCATTTTTTCGATTCAAAAATTCGACCCGCTTGACCCGCATCTAAAAAATGTAAGACCCGCCCCGCCCCGCATAAATTAGCGGGTAACCCGCGGGACCCGCGGGTAATATAAAAAATAATAAAAATAATTATTTTAATTAATATTTTTTAAAAAATAATATAAATAATATATTTTAATTAAATTTTTAAAAATATTCGTATTTTTTATTATTTTTATTATAAAAAACATAATTTTTACTAAAAAAAATCATATTTTAAAAAAAAAAAAAAATTTTTTTAATTTTGCGGGTTGGCGGGTACCCGCAGTTTAAATTCGGTCGACCCGCACCCGCCCCGCGTTAAAATCACTCGACCCGCACCCGCACCCACGAACAATTTTTTTCAAATCACTCGACCCGCACCCGCCCCGCGGCGGATCAAACGGGGCGGGGCCCGCAGATAATGAATCAAATTCCCAGCTCTATATGTACTTATCTATTTTATTAAATAGTACGATTTTTTTCCTTTTGGCCAATGAAAAAAATGGAAAGAGCCAGCTAGTGATCGGAAGGCGCGTATACTTAAATGTTTTTATGGTTTAGCACTATAAGTATGGAAAATAACAATCACGCCCCGTGATTAGACAAATAATTAATGGAAATATTGGATCAGTATCTTCTAAGAAAATTGCTTTTGTTCTATTATTCAAGCAAAAATTATATTTTAGAGAATTTTAGAGAATATACACATTATGTTTCAAAATAATGTACGTTTTATAATTTTCACACATATTAAAAAACACGTAAATTCTTGATCATAAATGCATTATCTTGAAAAATGGCTCATTAATCAAGCAAAACAAAACACCCTGTAAGAGAAAAGAGAGAGAAAAGAGCTCTGACCGGCGGAGGGGTTTTGCCACCGTTGGTCCGGCAATTTGGGTTTTTTCGTTTTGTTTCTGTAAATCGCTGTAAGGTAATGGTTTTACAAGAGTGAGGGAGTGGTTGTTTCCTCAGGTTTTCTTTCTGGGAGGTGGAGGCTTAGGTAGCTCCGCCGATGCCGGCTCTTGTTCCCGGGAGGTGGAGGCTCCGTCAGCTCTGCGTCGCCGGCATCTGTGGTCTTTGGCTATGAAGACGTTTGGTGTTCTCTGTGGCTCTGCGGGAGTCGGTGAAGTTGCTTTGGGATGGTCGGGAGATAGAGGCGGCGATTTAGGGTCTCCAGTTGTTCTCCCTGTTCTGTTGTGCGCGGTGGTCGGATGAGGTCTCGAGTCCGTTGATGACGCTCTCCGACGGATTATAGAGGGATCTGTGTGCGGTGGCTTCGAAGTTCGAACGATGAGATCTCGATCTATTTAGATCGATTGACGCTCTCTCTGGGAAGAAGCCACGGGTCTGAAATGGTAGGCGGCGCAGTTGGTTGCGCGTGGTGAGGCCGTGGAGACGCTGGCCTGCAACGGAGCAGTTTATTCCGGCGGCAACGTTGCGGCGTTTAGGGATGCTAGGGTTTCGTGGTTTGGACATGAACCCATTATATTTTGTTGTTTTCTTTGTACATGGGCTGTGCTTTGTTGGGTCCGTTGGTTTTTATGTCTGTTTTGGGCTTTGTCCCATTTTAATATAATCTAATTTGAGACAAAAAAATGCATTATCTTTCGTTATTAATTAATTTCCACAATTTTTAACCAATCAAAATTCATTAAACACAACTAATATCTTCGGAGTTTACAATTTATCATTATTACATGCATTGAAAATGTAAAATATGTATTTTTGAGAAACAAATTTTTTTCTAAAACATAGATCGTTTTGAAATGGAGGAATATATTTTTGAGTGAAATGGGAGAATATATATTTATCAATAAGTTGTCTTTAGTCAAGTGGTTAATTATCGGCTTCGAAAAAGAATATCAATTTGAAGAAAGCTCATTTTATACATCACAATATTTCTTCAAGCATTTTATAGTACAACTAGATTCTGATCCACCCTTAAAAAGACGAGTATATTTTCTGTTTTAAATTTTTTGAAAGATTTAACTTTTATATTTAAATATATTTCAAAAGTCATCTAGATTATACATATGTTAAAATATATGTTAAATACTGTTAGTTAATTATTAATATATATAGATTGTAAATAACTGGACCAAACATTTATAAATTGGTCATGTTTGTGTTTTAATAGAATAGATAATATTACTGTTCTTTAAATTTGTATTATTTAGTGTTTTTACGCATATTAAAAGAAAAAGACATTACATCGTTATAGTAAGTGTATCAATTTTTACAATATCAGTTTTCCATAATTGTTAGCCACTAGTAATTTAAATCATTTTTTCTGAAACACAAACCTCTTTTTAAGTTCACAACTTCTTCATAGGAAACGTAACAAATATATATCTATGTGAAACAATCTTTTAAAAAACTATGCTCTTACGGTCCTCGAAGAATTATAATATTTGTAATGTATTTTTGTATACTTGTAAGAAATATTGATAGAGAAAATCTGAATTGATAAAATACATTGGTTGGTAGTTATTGCAAAAAAAAAAAATTAAGTGTAAATACTAATTTTTTTTAATATCCGTGAATGTTCTAGAAATTTATAAAACAAGAAACATCTCTACAGAATTTTGTTATGAAAATATAGAAAGTATATCTTAATGGAACTGAAATAGTATGTTCTTTTGTTTGCGATATATGCTTATGAAGTTGCAATAAAATTAATGTATAGTTATAATATCTGTATTTTCCATGAAATAAAAAAGGAGTGAATAATATTGAAGTCGGTGAGTGAGGTATGTGATAGTAGATCTGCAAACCATTGACACAGAACAAACAATGCTATGATAGTGCATAACTAGACCATATACCCTACATCTCCTCGTACGGATATACATATGCGGTGTTGCTAGTACGACATGTCTATGTATCATTGCCCACCAGAGATGCGTTAGATGTAAATTTCTCTACACCATGCTCCACACAGTATGCATCGATTGCTAGCCCAAACGTCTCTGAGTCCCTTCCACTATAGTGGCGTCGCTGGTCCAAACACCTCTGAACCCCGCCCTCGCATATAGTTCCTACTCATAACTACGTGTATATATAACATCTCTTAACATCACACAATACAATCAACATTTGAACCCTCTAGATCCCTAGTTTGGGTTTACAATGAATAATCTAACTACCAATCAATACTCAAATAGACTCAATTCGAAATCTAAAATATTATAAGAAAAATTATACACTGGTAGATGATGTACATAATATACCCCAGCTTAGAAATGTAAAAAAGTAGTAGCTATGAACTTCAGCTGCTTAAACAGACTTCAAATCTGAAATCAGGGCAAAAATTAAAATCAGAACACCCTTCGAAAGATTAAAAATAGATAACTGGTGACATGGTCAAAAAGTCAACTCACTGGTCAATAGTCAACCCGGTCAACTCTGACCCAAACCGGTCAACCCTCGACAATATTGAAATCAAATTGGACCACCTGGTTATCCTTAACCGGATATTCAAATCATTACAAACCGGTTTAATCCTAACCAACCAATCAGTTTAGCATAACAGAAAATCAATTATGCTAAATCAAATTGTCTTGACTAGTCAAAGAGTTAACACGTTGAGTCAATTCAGTCGATTCACCGAGTCACCGGCGAGTTAGCGAGTCACCGTTGACCGGTCCCTAGCAGTGGACCAAGACGATGGTGTCTTACCGGAAAATCACCAGCTGCAGCGAAGATGCGGAGGTGCCTTCCCGGCGGCGGCAGACCGGTGTCGGATATGGGTGCTCCGGCGAACGGCTGTCGGAGACGGTGGCGTGTGATCGGCATGCTCGGTGACCTTGGTGGATTGTGGTGGCGCGTGAGATTCACGCACAAGACTTCGAGCTGCGCATGTAGAACTGTCAAATGGTACGTTAGTCGATATCCGTTGGACTCCATCGGTAGATATTCGTCGGACTCCATCGATCAATATTCATCTCGTGGTGTCGATGGACAGAAATATGAACTGCCGAAACTCATGGAGCTCTTGACTTCAAAGTCTCCTTCATGAAGCTTCTCATGCTTGATCACTTGCCAGATATCATCATCTATGATGGCACTCACGTGGTGCTTCAGTGTTTCATCTCCTATACCCTTGATGAAAGCCTCTTGCCTTTTAAAGGTGTCTCCTGTCTGAATCACTTTTGTTTCCAACTTCCTCACATGTATGTTCAAAGACTCAAACTTTGAGTTTATCTCTGTGTAAACAACATCTATCTTCCCATTGAAGTTCACCATCAACTTCTGATGGCACTCAAGAACCTGATCTAGCATAGCTTGTAACAATCCGTCCCGTGGAACACCTGCCCATGGACCCCAGGTTCACAGCGCTGCAGCACACCGACCCCAACCCCTCCATTATGAGTTCTCACTAACTCCATAATTAGGTTGTTGGTGAGGTTCAAACCCCCGACCTCACCCTTTAACAGCATTCCACAAGACAAGCTGTCACCAATTGACCTGCAGATCAATTGGTGACAGCTTGTCTTGTGGAATGCTGTTAAAGGGTGAGGTCGGGGGTTCGAACCTCACCAACAACCTAATTATGGAGTTAGTGAGAACTCATAATGGAGGGGTTGGGGTCGGTGCGCTGCAGCGCTGTGAACCTGGGGTCCATGGGCAGGTGTTCCACGGGACAGGTTGTTACATAAAAGTCTCCAAATGGTCCATAAAATGCTCATGTGATAACACACAATAGGGTGTCTGTCCCACGAGCATAAAGTACTTGGGCTTCAGCTCGAAATCATTCCTCTGAATAGCTGGAGGACGAATAACAGATCTGTTGGCGTAGTATTGATTTGGACGGTTGTAGTCAGCAAAAGTTATGGGTCGAGCATCCTTATCTACAACGTGAGCAGCAGTTGTAGCTATATCATCAATATTCATAATTTTTTATAAATATTCATAAATGGTTTATGGATTTTATAACTTGTTTTATATGTCTTTATTAATGATTTATATACTTTTACAAATAATTTTACATACCCTTATGAGTTTTTGTAAATAGATGATGATACGTGACAGATTTTGAAGCACATGTGGACAGCAAGTAAGGCTCCATCGCTTCAGAAATTTTACGTACCCTTATAAATTATTTTATAATCCTTTATAATGGTGTACAAAATTTATAAATGGTTATAAACTCTTATAAATGATTTAAAGACCTACTAACTGATTTGTTTTATAAATATTTAGAAACGGTTTATAGACTTTATAAAATTATTTATAAGTCTCTATAAATGGTTTATATACTCTTAAAAATAATTTACAAACATTTATAAATATTTTACAAACTTTATAAATAATTTATAAATGATTTACAAACTTTATAATAAGATATTAGCAAACAGTACCTCAAATTCATTGCCTCGATGTGCTAAATATATTCCAAAACATAACTAGCAAAAGAAACAAAATATCCAACTTTGAGGTGATTCCACAAATTGAAGGATGCAACTCATTACATGCTTGTGGTTATGAATAAGCTGGAATCTAAACATGTGGTCATGTTTTGTTTTTTCACTTTTTTCTCTTTTCAGCATTTATATACAAGTCCTTCTTTTCTTGCTCTATAAACTCTTCTAAATTGATTTATAAACACTTCTTAATTGATTTATAACCCCTTATAAATTATGTTATGAATAAAATTCTTATAATCTTTTGAATAAACCCTTATAAATAGATTTATAAACTCTTATAAGTAGATTTATATTTCATATATATTGGATCAACTCTTATAAATATGTTCTAAACCCATCGACACACACAAAAAAGCTCTTACAAAATATTTATATGTGTTTTATAAACCTTATAGATGGTTGAGACAAGGTTTTATAAACTCTTACACAAAAAGAGAGACAAGAATGCACGACGTGGTGAAGCTGATAGAGTTATACCAACTCTGCGACCTAAGCACTTGTTCTCAGGAAGAGAGGTAAAGGAAAGACAGATAGGCGTTGATGAAGCCAAACAAGGTATTTAAGCATGTGATGATAACTGTTGCCCTGCATCTTCTGATTGATCCCTCTTCAGAGACTTGCTTCGTTAGGTTTTTGTGTATACTCTTTCATGAGATGATGTGGTGATCAGCTTCAGGAGCTGATGGACAGAAGTCTCTGCTTCTCTGGCAAGCAAAAGAAACATATTAAAACACTGAACAAAGCTTCTTAAGATCTCAATATGTCAGTTTTACCTCAAACTGATTATTGCTTTTGCAATGGATGGTTACAGACTTTATAAGAAGATCAACACAGTCAAGTCTTCCTGATAATGTGAAAGTACCTTCCAGAGTTTTCCAAACATCTTACGAAACATAAGTTCTGCCATTTTAAAAGAAAAAGACTAACCGGCACGTATTTGAATCTCCGCCAGGGAGGTTCTTCTGCCTTGCCGTCGTCTCCGTTACAGGCTCATCGCTAGGAGAATTAATCTCGCTTTTACCATCTTCGTTACCACTGTTGCCGCCCTGAGACAACGGTGCCCACTTAAAGAACAACAAATGTGATCCCTCGGAAGCCGAACCACCACCGTTAACAACAGAGGAGGATGTGTTTTTCTTCTTGGAGGAAGGAGAGACGTGACCCCACTTCTTCTTCCACTTCATCACTGGTCCTGTGAATACCGTCGCCGGTTTCGTAACGATTCGAGGACCTCACTGCCGCCGTTGTCCAATCTCATTCTCGTTGTCATTGCTCGATTGCATCTTCGTCGTCGTCGCATCACCGTCGTCATCACTCAATCTCGTCGCGTCGTCGTCTCATCGGAAGCAACGTTGAATCCATGAATCTAGACGAAGGCTTGATTAGATCTCGACGGAGGAGAATACCAACAGAGAATATGAGATCGATTGTATTTGTGAAAGGTGAGGGTAGTTAAGTCTTTTTACACATTAAAATGTGGTATTTTTGAAAATGTCATTTGATTAGTGGTATAGTTGAATTGTGGTACCAAGAAAAATGTATTTATGAAATTTCCCCTATTTAAATTAAATTATTAATATAATATTACATTTTAAATAAATAAATATGGTGAATATATGATTAGTAAAATTTCATGAAAAATAAATTTCGGTTTATTATTTTCAAAATAATATTTATTTACATTAGTCAAAATTTATATTATATTCATATTATTTAAATATATATATATCCGCACGAACATGCGGACTCAATTCTAGTTATATCTTAAAACACTTATATATTATAGCTCAAAACGGGTAAATTCTATGACATATCAAGCGGCTGCTGCAAAATAAGCTCTGGTTCTGATATCAAATTGTAATACCTTTATTTTCTAAAATAAAATAATAAATAATAATCCTGAAATCTCCATATTAATCCTCATAAGTCGTCTCTAAACATCATAAATCCAATAAATAACCATAAATCCAAATAATGGAATAAATCCCAAAAATACGATAAAAACATAAAAATCAGAAGTCTGAAAAAGAAATAAATAAAATATCCAAAAGCACCAATCCAATAGCAATAACTCATGTTCGTCAGTCTCACCTGAAAGAGAAAAGAATGAGGGGTGAGTAACATGAGAGTCACTCAGTGAGGTATGGGGTGCTAGATCCGCAAAAAAAATGACTTGAGTAAATAGAAATCCCACTACGAAAGTTAAGCTCTAGCATAAACAAACAAGACACCTAAAAGATCACACAGAAAAATCAATGCACTGATAGTGCATAGCTAGACCACACATCCCACATCTATTCATACGAATATACATACACGGCATCGCTTATACAGTATGTATTCTCCCGCCCACCAAAGATGCATAGAATGCAAATGTTTCTACACCACGCCCCACACAATCTCATTGACGGTTCAGTTTCTGTAATGATTCGACATTTATGAGTTTTCTGAATAAAATAATAGAGCTACCACTATTTAAATATGAACTCACTTAAGGTTTCATGTAACTGTCTTGGGCTTTGGGCTTTGCTGGACCTAATTAACTGGGGTGGGTATTGGATCAGAATCATGCAAAAATAATTAATTGTGTATAAAATCATAAAATAAACTAGTTATTTCAAAGAAGCATCAATCAATAAAACTGAATTGTGGGGTAAATGGACGTGCAAAATCGAGTTGGTATACTACACAATCAGCCTCTCTCAAAATATATTCTTTTCGTTGGATTTATCAATAGCATCCTGCAAAACCTGTATTGCAATCACAATACAACAAAAGTGTGGTTACCAGTGAGTCTACTTCTACTATCACCAACACATAGATTCCCTAATGTAATTTTAACTGCATGATCTTGCACCAGAATATTGCTGAGGATACATCTTTTTGTAATGCTTTCGTCTGATCTACATGAAAATAACAAACTTCATAAGAAGCAAGCCATCATACCAATAACATAACCCACATTAATTCTAGTCTGGAAAGACAAAATCGGTTTAGACATGATCATCACTATGATTAGTGTCGGTTCTTATGATTCCACACTCGTTTACGTTTGGTTCTAATAGATTTGTAATCCTTCTGACCATCCAATTTTAATTTGTTTTCCATGCATACTCAGAACCGGCCCTGAGCTCAAGCAAAAGAAGCATAAATAATATCAAAAATAATTGGCCTTAATATTTTAAAATCTATTTTTAATGTAGTTTCTAAATAGTCATTAATCTTGAATCCAAACCTTGAATTTGAAACCACACAGTTAGAGAGATATCGTTGATTTACCAAACGACCAACAAAAAATCTGAATGACAAGGTGATTTCCGGTTGCTTACGACGATTACGGTGGTTCACTGGGTAATCTCGTTGGTGAAGGCAGTGGTCGAGGCTGGACGATCTCAGGTCTCCTTAACAGTTCAGTTTCTGTAGAGATTCGACGTTTATGAGTTTTTCTGAATAAAACAATAGACTTACCACTGTTTAAATATGAACTCACCTAAGGTTTCATGCAATCTTATTGGAATTTCCTGGGTCTAATTAACTAGGCTGGGTATCGGATCAATAGCATCTTAAGAATCGTGCAAAAAATAATTGACTGTCTATACAATCATAAAATAAGCTAGTTATTCCAAAGAAGTATCAATCAATAAAACTGAATTGTGGAATCAATGGACGTGCAAAATCGAGTGGTCTACTACACAATCAGCCTCTCTCAAAGTATATTCTTTTCGTTGAACTTATCAATAGCATCCCGCAAAACCTGTATTGCAATCACAATACCACATGAGCGTGGTTACCAGTGAGTCTACTTCTACTATCACCAACACATATATTCCCTAATGTAATTTTAACTACATGATCTTGCACCAGAATATTTCTGAGGATGAATCTTGTGGTAATGCTTTTTTCAGATCTACATGAAAATAACAAACTTGACAAGAAGCAATCCCACGATACAAAGAACATAACCCACATTAATTCCAGTCTGGAATGACAAAACCGGTCTAGACATGATCATCACTATGATTAGTGTCAGTTCTTAGGATTCCATACTCGTTTATGTTTGGTTCTAATATAACTGTAATGCTTCTGACCATCCACATTTAATATGTTTTTTACGCTTACTCAGTGTTGGCTATGTTCTCAAGCAAAAGAAGTATGAGCTTACGGTCGCCAAATAATATCAAAATAATCAGCCACAATATTCCAAAATATATTTTTAATGTAGTGGTTAAATAGTCATTAATTTTGAATCCAAACTTCAGTTCGAATTCCCCCCCCCCACCACAATTATTTTCCAGCCTTTTTTTTTATTTTTGACTTTGAGCCTTCAAACACTAGGCCCGGCTCTGTGCGCACTAATTCGGTTCGTGTGTCAAACCTTATAAACTAATTTTGGTGAATTAATTTTCAGAGGTTTATAACTCGTTTAGTATTTTAACTTTTAAACTTATATAGACAAATGACCGAAAATAAATGTATTTGGATGAATCCAATCAATTTCCTGAAAAAAAATCTCAATATATATCAGAAGCTAGGATATTGCAACTTATTTGGCCTAATACAAAAATCGCCGTTCAACTGATGGTTATACGAAATATAAGTTTTCAAGTTGTTGAATTCTGTAAAATATAATAGAATATGATATATATTATTTTGTTGTGATTAATAAGAGATTACAAGATGCATATATATAGTAGTAACATTAACATAATGTTAATACTAGATAATGATAACTCTCCTAAACGTTAATGTAAATATGCTAAGAATATCTTGAGATTAACTTGATCTTCAAATCTTTCCTTTTAGTCTTGAGGGTCTTCATAGGTTTCACCGGCTTCATAGTCTTGGTCCGTAAGATACACATCTTCCGGCTCATCATATCTCTAATACTCCCCCGCACGACAAACATGGGATGCAACACGCAAATCTGCAATCACAAAGCAAACCATGTATGTCGTGGACACTACGTCGAAGAAAACAAATCAGTAGATTCTTCTGGGAATAAACTTCAACTTTAGACAAGGGTGATGAAAACTTCAACTCTTCTTTGGTTTTGACAATGAGAATACATCCCGTGGACGCAACTGTAGCTCCAAAAAAAAAACAATTGTCCTATTAGAGATATGATGGACTATTTTTATAGGCTACATAAGTAGAAAACTATTTATATGTGAAATCATCTGCTGGGCTTTAACCATGGGCTCTGATACCATATTAGTGATGGACTTAACTCACACCCAAAAGCTAACTCAAGAGTGGAGGATTGCCCACACACTTATATATTACTCCCATTCACTCATATTTGTCGATGTGGGACTTAATACATCCCCCCTCAGGCTCAGGATTGGACATCTGTAGCGTGAAGTTTGTGGGACTGGACATCCACGGGTGGGCCACGATCGACAAATTGAAACCTTTGGGCTCTGATACCATGTAAAATATAAAAGAATATGATATATATTATTTTGTTGTGATTAATAAGAGAATACAAGATGCATATATATAGTAGTAACATTAACATAATGTTATTACTAGATAATGATAACTTTTATAAACGTTAATGTAAATATACTAAGAATATCTTAAGATTAACTTGATCTTCAAGTCTTTCTTTTTAGTTTTGAGGGTCTTCATGGGTTTCACCGACTTCACAGTCTTGATCCGTAAAATACACATCTTCCGCCCCATCATATTTCTAATAAATTCAGTAAGCTCTTCTAGAATATAACCAGTAAGATTGTTGTCAGGGGGATTGGCAACGAGCCTCAGTAAGATTGTTGTCAGGGGGATTGGCAACGAGCCTCAAAACATACAACATCAATTAGGAATATCCCACTAAATGGAAATTAAATATAACCGGTAAGTGTGTACGTATCATCATTGCCCATCTACAATTATTTTCTACCAAACCAAGGGAACTATTATTAATATTCTGATAAAAAGGTTCATATTTTCCAATATAATTCTGACAATATTGCTTTCCCACATAAGCTTTAATTTTCGTTTCCATTATATTCGTCAGTTCATGGGAACTAACTAAGCTAGATAACCAAGTGATTAAGCCATTAGCAGCTGATTTAGATTTATTTACTAGGCTTTGATCCGCGCGTCCGGGAAATGTATTTCTTTTAAAATATGTTGTTATTTGTTTTTCATGTCGCAATTATTATATCATATATGTGCCATCATATGAATAATCGTATTTTATATGTATCATCATATAAATAATCATATAACTAATAGTATTTTATATATATCATCATATAAATAATCACATATATTATACGTTTAAAAATTACTGTGAAAAATAAAAACTATAATTTATGTTGGTGTTTGAAATTGGAATTTGTATTGATTTTTTTATACATATTGAAAATATTATAATGATATTTGATATCACTTAAATTACATTAAGGAGTTAGTTACTCTTTCAAATAAGATGTTCAGTTGTAGTACTTAGGGATCAAATCCATTGAGACTCAATGATAACAAAATAGATTTGTAGTTTTCGAATTAAAGTTAGATTAATAGATTGTAAACAATAAATAGCAGGGTGAACAAGGTAGTTGTTGAGAAGATTGAGTTTAGGTTTTAAGTGTATTAGGAAAGGGTTAGATTCAGATATCTGGGAACCGAAATTCACACCGTCAATATATCGTATAAATAAGGAAAGCAGGAAAATCCTAATTTCCCAGAGGTCCCGGATTTCTGCGGAGCCAACGATAAGTGACCAAACAGACACAAAAATATGAAAAGATAACAAAACGAATAAATATAGAGAACAATAAGTCTTATTTCGGATTCGTATAAGAGCGTTGCGAGTATTACAAGAGATTATAAGAGCTTTAGCTGCAAGTGCTGTCAGCGAGTTATCTAGCTTTAGCGACCTAAAACATTAAATCTAGTTGAGTCGCAGCTCGATAACAAAATACGAAAAAGATGCGGAAACGGTTTTTGATTGATTTCGGACTGAACCTTATTAAAGGCTGCCTACGTACCCATTTCGAGGATCAAGCCGAACGTAGTTCAATTGATAAAGCTGGACAAGAGATCGAACTGCCTGAGCGAGTTCGTCTAGTACTTGAGTGCCAGTCATAGAAACCGAACTTGTCGAGAATAAAGCCTAAGTTTCTAAGTGCAGCGAATTGTGAGTCTAAAAGAGTTCTCCCTTCTATGCTTCTCGCATTGAGCTCCTTATATACTCCCTCCTAGGTCGGTTTATGCCTTCCTCTTTTGCCCTTAAGCCGTCATAGTCCGAAAATGGAGATATTCCATTTTTTCCGATTTTCATGATTATCTGCGGAAAGTTTTCATTTATCCGCGGAAACTGATGTTTATCCTCCAAGCATAAACCGTCATAAGATTTATGGGATTTTAAGAAATCGTAAGTGGGCCCCGAATCAAGTTTAGGACCCTTTGGGCCGTTTTTTGATTTGAGACGTTTGTTACGATTTCTCCGATAAAGTTAAGTTTCCGCGATTTCATTGTAAACCGAACGGACGATCCCATTTGATCGAGAAATCAAGAAATGGTTAGCTGTGGCTTGCGGAGGATTGTTATATGGATAGTCAAGAGTGCATAGTTTTGCGTCGTATCGTCGTTTCGGAAGACTTTGGACGTTTCGGAAAATGATCGATGTACGTATGCTCGGTCGCTATAGCGACCGAGCTTCGTATGATCCCTTGGTTGTTCCGTGATTGCCAAGCCGCATCTTCGTGGTTTAACGGTCTTTTGTTATCTCCGATGATCGTGTTTTAGACTGAGGTTTTCTAAAGATTGTCTTTTCACATTAGGGGGCAATAGAGGATTTTTTCTGAGGTAGAGACTGATTAATGCCTCGCTCTTTTTCTTTTGAAATTTTATTTTGAAATCTCTCCAAAAAACTAACGAAGAGGTGGAATTTCAGTATCACTATTTTTAACTACAAATTGTGAGAAAGTCTCCTCAAATCCATTTTATAACTTTAAAAAAAATTGTTTAGTTTTTAATAACACTAGATTTGATATGATCTTTATGAATTACTTATTGAATAACAAAATATTTAGATGATTTTTGAAGACTTTACGTAAATTTCATATTCAATAACAGATGATTTGAAAAACTATTTAGAAATCATTAGTTGAATAACATGAGATTTTAATGAAAAAATAAAATCTTTTAAAAACCTTAATTCAATACACCCTCCTTAATCTGTATAAATCTTTATTTTTTAACCATGTAAAACTTTTTTTTAATTCAAAATTTTATTAAATCTTTCATAATGAAAAAATCATTAATTCTTTGGTTATTTTCTATCTCATGCGTTCTTAGAATTGTGTCCGAGTTATTATCAATCCATCAGTTCCAGCTTTAGTATTTATGGCTCTCTAATTTTATTTATCGTATTATTATATATCATTTTGACTCTATTTTTTGGGCTATTGCTTCCAGAGATATCAATATTTTCTGTCGATTTTTGTAATCCATGATGTTTTCATTACGAAAAAATTAAACCTTATATATAATTCGAATTATAAATCGTAATTATTTTAAGCCTCATTAGTCTCAAAACCGGCTATGTATTTCATCATCCACTAGTTAATTGTGTAAAATCCGGTTTAGATGATTGGAAGAGCAGTTGTTACGCATGATGACCTCCAAGCTCCTATTATCAACTTGTCCCTCATCTCTACATATCTCATATTAGTCGCTATATCCATCATGAAAACCAATCAACCAAATCACTAAATCGTTTCATGTTCCCAAATTAGCTAGTGATTCAGAGAATCATCGGCTTCCTCTGAAAATCAAACAAATACGGATATTTCTCAGACTCCCGATTCTCTCTTTCCACAGTAACGATGTTCAACAGCAAAAAGGAATCCAATGGCGCGGCCTCTCGAACGGGAGCAGACTCGCCGTTCTTGCAAAAGGCACGCTCGGGTAAAACAGAGGTCCGAGAGCTAGAAGCCGTGTTCAAGAAGTTCGACGTGAACGGAGACGGCAAGATCTCGTCAAAGGAGCTAGGCGCCATAATGGCGAGCCTAGGCCACGAGGTTCCAGAGGAGGAGCTTCAGAAGGCGGTAGCAGAGATAGACAAGAAAGGAGACGGGTACATAAACTTGGAGGAGTTCGTTGAGCTGTTCACGAAAGGGATGGACCAGAACGATGTGCTCGAGAATCTTAAGGATGCTTTCTCTGTTTATGATATCGACGGGAACGGCTCGATATCGGCGGAGGAGTTGCATGAGGTTTTGAGGAGTCTTGGAGATGAATGCTCGATAGCGGAGTGTAGGAATATGATTGGAGGAGTGGATAAGGATGGAGATGGGACTATTGATTTCGAGGAGTTTAAGGTTATGATGACTATGGGATCCAGGCGTGATAATGTTATGGGAGGAGGAGCTCTGTGGTAGAGTTTCTCATTTTCTCTTCTACTTTTTCTTCCTCTTTGGGGGTTGCATTAACTTGATGTTTAAAAAAAAATACATTCAACTCTTCTGTTCGGTTTTCAGTTCTGCTTTAGAACTGAATAATTGTATAAAATTTATTTATGTGAATAAAAGATTTGTTACAATAGTAGTCTCTCTCTACATTTCAGTTGGATGATGGAAGATTTGTTGTCTTTTGGAGTTTGAACAATAAATTAGAGATGCACTTGATGATGATCCATTCAGCGGTCAAGATGTGAATGCATCTTCCTTCGGGTGGACCAATATCAAGCTGTTTCAACTAGAGCATTTCGCTTACATGGTAATAAAAAGATTCACGGTGGATCTTTTTTCCCAAGATGCTTCCTCCCGTAGATATGTTCTGATCATTCAAGAAGAGAATGGAGCTGACACAAGCATCCAAATTAAGGTTTGCGTCTTAGATCTCTGTCATCTAAGATCATAGATGTCATGAAAGATCTCACAAAAAGGGTCAAGTCACTATCATCTCAGGAGACACCAAGTGCTTTATAAACAATGAGCATCATCCTGTAAGTTTTCTAGGCTTTACTTATTTCATCTGTTTAAGATTGTTTCATTTAAAATACATGTAGCGACCTACGAACTAGTCGGTTTTCCTCTCAAAGATTACAACATACGAGAGAAGAGAGATTAGAACAGGAGACTCGTTACATTAACCAAAGATATTTACATTGAAAGATAAAGAGAAACTCTAATACACAAAGGATCACCTATCTTTATCTCTCTCTTTGTTATCAATTCCCTACGAAGATGGGCCTGTCTCTCTCTCCTAAGCCGAGGGGAGAACGGGAACGCCGTGGACTTGTGATCTCTCGAAGTACTCTAGGCATCTCAGGCTGATGTATCTTCTCAAACTCTTTCTTGATCTTCACGACTTGGCTATGGATAGGAAGAACACAATCATGCCCATCATCTCCATGATTGGTCTTCTTCTTCTTCTCCATCACAAATCGGCAGTGAACCAAGAAGAATTCTGTTTGTAAGTTTCCTATGATGTTTGCGTTTTAACTTGCACGCGGAAGGCGTGTTTATAACAGTAATCTTGAACAAAAGTGGACACGAGTTGTAGATGAAGTAGAAAGGAAGTTAGGTTGGTGGGCAACGCCAAATTAGTCTCTTACCCATTTCTCTTTGTGTGTGTTATAATATATGAATGATAATTTTAGAATTTGTAGTGATCCAAAAGAAAGAAGAAGAGACGTATCATTCTTCGTGGCAAAGATAGTCGGTGTTGGGTGAGTTGTGTTTAGGTGTCGTAAACAAAACCAAGACACTTGTGAATCATGATGATTACTGGTACGCATCTCCCAATTCTGTGTTACTTTCTTTAAACCGAAGACCAAGGCTCTTCAAAATTTTGACCTTTTTGGAGAGGTTCCAAAGTTGATATGCTAAACAAATTGAATTAAGATGTGTTTGAAAAGTTAAAAGAGACTTGAAAGCTACTCCGTATGAATTGCTTTTGTTTGACGAGAGAAGACTAGCAAGGATTTCCTAGAGGATTCTTATTTGGTTTCTTTATTTTAAGAAATGGATTCTTCTCAAATTTTCCCTTCCTCAAATTTATCCCTCTCTAGATATTGCAACATGACTAGATTCAGGTTAGGTACACACAAAAAACAAAAAAAAAACAAAAAAAGAGAAATATCCTAAAATAATCCTAAAAATATTTTTGTCAGATTTTCCGGCTAAAATATTTCATTAAAGAGGTAAATGTACATTTATATGAAAATAGACTTTAGGATTTAGAATTAAATGTTTGGATTTGGTTTAAATTTTATAAATAAAAAATAAATATTAAAAATAAAAAATACTTTCAAAAGGTCTTTTCGAATTTCAAATAAAATTTTTGAAAAAAATAAAATAAAATTTCAGAAGAAAATTTATAAAAAAATAAATTTGAAAACATATAATTTGAAACTACAATTATTTTTCTTAATTTTATTATTTTTTATTTTAATTTATTTATTTATTTGTATTTATGTATCTATGATATAAGGAGCTTTTAACTATTAAATAAAAAGTTTTGATAATTTTCTTCTTTACGAATTATTTTTATGACAAAAACTTGAAAATAATCTATTTATGAAAATTACCCAAAAAAAACTATTATCATTCTAACCCATTAAATCAACCGCACATGAATTTTTAACTGGGATTATATCATTAGACCAAAATCATCTCAAACCCATATATATAATTGAGTTTTTTTAAGAAATAAATACAGGAAAATATGTTCTCACTATAAAACATGTATTGGAACAAAACTGATCTTATGATAGAGCTGGTAAGTAAAACAAATATATAGATGAATTGCAGATACTCTAAACAAAATTAGGATATTCTATCATAGATGGATTGCAGATGTTCTACGCAAAATTAAGATATTCTACACTTTTTATGCGGTTGATTTGATATCTTTAAAATTGAATGGGCTACTTAATCAATTCTGAAATTTAATGTATATGATCTCTATAATGTTGATTATTTACTAGGATCTCAGGTACAAGTAATTAAAGCTGTAGATAATCTTGGTTTGCATCAAAGCTTGGATGAAGGTACATTTCACGTTTCAGAAACGTTTTGGAATCAAAATTTCTTGAAAACTCGTGGAAACTAATTAGAATTTTGTTTCTTAAAAATCTCATTTTGAAAATTCAATAGAAACTTGTGTTGTCGCATCATTTTCCCAGAAATTGGACATAAGGCCTAGACGTTTCAAAAGAAACGAGCTGCCTTACTTCAGATAATGAGAATATATTCTGAATAAGGTGGGATGAGATGAATGATCAGGATATATCTTGAGAAAGCTTAGCCAAGGTCAAAGAATGGATCAAAGGAAATATACAGATTGAGTAAGATGAAGATATCAAGCACGACTTGTGAGCGACAGTAGTTCCCTCTGCAAGTGGTAAGGCGCAGTTCACCCCCTAACGAACGGATCAAAGGAAATATACAGATTGAGGAAGATGAAGATATCAATCTGCACAAGTGATATAGCAGCTGGGCGATACGGTAAAGTAGCTCGACCAGCTAAGTGAGCTTAGTGGAGCTCAGTGTAGCTCAAGGTAGAGTGTGTCAGTTCCATGAGATGGACGACTAGCTCACTCAGCTGGGGATCAGCTCAACTAAGCTAGACTGAGTCTTCAAGTCTTGGGTGGTTGAGCCAGGTCCGGGCTATGGTCGGGCCATGTGAATGACCCATGTGTGGCGATGGGCCGGTGGACTCGTGGGATGGGGCCAGGAGTTTAGTAATTGGTTTGGGCTTGGTTTGGACATGTCCAGGAGTCGTTTGATAAGCCCAGGACATCAGCCAACTGCCATTGGCGAATGGGTGTGATATGGTCCATTGATGAAATTAAATGGCCAAAAATGATACCGAAGGGATGCAATGGTTAAGAAGTAACCACCCCTTCCTTTATATAAGGCAGGCAAGTCTGTGATTTTTCAGGCACGCCAGGGGTTCCTCCCACACTCTGAAACACAATGAAAACCAGATAAAGAGAGAGAGATGGTCGGATTTCACAATCCAAGACCAAGAGTGATTTGAATGCAGCAAAGGGGCAATTTTGAGGACGATCAAGAGGAACGTGATGCACGACCCTTAAATGATGTTTGATCATTGATGATCACGCCCTAGGCTTCCCTATAGCCTGGGAACACATGAAAATGGTCAGGAGAAAAGGGAGAAGGCTGGAATCCACTCTCAAAGGCCAAGACATCATTGAAGGCAGATGCAGTGTAGAAATCAGTTTCATGGGAAATCAATGGAAGGAAAGATTGGTGTGGCCCATGGAGGGATCTTATCACATCTTATCAAAATTGGAAGTATATGATAAGACTTGATAAAGGCGTGTGCAAGAAAAGCAAGGCCGAACATGATAAGAGAAAGTACAAGATCTAATAAGATCTAAGTATGAGGAAAAAGACGGATCATAGTTGATCTAACTCATTCATATGGGATGATAATTAGATGGTATACATCGGATGGTGACTCATGGAGCATCATGGGTTGGTGTTGGGTTGGATCATGTTGTGAATAATTGATCTGGTTCATGGAGAAACCTTACATGGGTCCTACTAGATGAGGACCGTGTGGGGGGGGGGGTGGGGGGTGGGGGAATGTCCAATTCGTTTAGATTAAGAAGTAAGCCATGGGGAAGAGTAAGGCTAATATTATGTGGCATGGACCACTAGTATTGGGGTGGTGTGATTATGGAAGGAAGGCCGAGTATGATCTGATCATGGGTGAGTTGATATACCATGAATTTTACCCACTTTTAGCCATGGTATATAAGTGTTTTAGAATATATTATATGAGTTTGGAGTCTATTTAGAGTATTTACAGGTTCAGGGACGATTTGGAGAAAAGTGGTGATGTTGGTGTCTTTTGAAGTCTTTCAAAATGCAGAACTGCACAGACGTATCAGTCAGCATTCTACCTAAGGTATGACAGATCAACTAGGTCTGAAGGTAGAACCTTCCAAAGAATCATTCACTTTTGTGGATTGTTCTAGGACGAATTCAAGAGGAATCATCAGAGACCTCGAGGTGCAGATTGGTAATGCCCTAGTTCCAGTTGACTTCCATGTCATTGACATCAAGCTGAATTGGAATTCTTCTCTACTGCTTGGAAGAGCTTTCTTAGCAACCGTAGGAGCTGTTTGCAACTTGCAGAGAAACCAGTTGTGTCTGACACTTATTGATCTGAAGGCTCACTATGATCCAGTCAGAGTTTGTCAAGTCACACACGTCCTGAAAGGAAGCTACAAATGATCAAAAACTCGTTGTAATGTGCTACTGTGCAGACGAGTACGAGACAAAATATTCTGAATTGATCGACACCAATACGACGGCATCGATCGACACACATCATCACTCGATCGATACTCATTATCACACATCGATAGACAACACCCCTATGTACGAAGTAGATGATTTTCTAGGTAACTATTCAGATTCGAGTTGGGAGAACAACTACTACCAGCCTACAATCGCAGTAGAGATTGCAGAGATCAGAGATGATACGTGTGATAAGGATTACACAAAGGAAAGAGAAATTGAATACTCATGCTTTCGAAGAGAAGAGGAACACACCACACATGTATCCCACCCATTCATACCAGCAGATCATGCCATAACAGATACATATTCATATTCAGAGGATTATGGGGAAAGCAGCAGTCTCAATCACATCTCCAGAGCAGACAAGGACAAATCGATCGATATCAACAGCATTCGTTCGATCGACACCAACATCAACACGATCGATAACCACCACAGTACATCGATCGATAGGTCACCTACAGCTGAACGAGATGATTGGCAAGCACACAGCTATTCAATCTTTGCCCTAGAAGCTGTTTCATCATCCCAACATCTGGAAGAATATGACGAGGTTTGTGAGGAGGAACGAGCTACAGATCTCCCAAGTGTTCTTACTGAAGATAGATTTCCACACCATTCTCATGGAATCGGAGCATTAGCATCGATCGACGTAGGACATTCCACATCGATCGACATAAGTCATCAACGAGCATAACGTGCACATACATCGATTGACACTACACACACCAAACTGATCGATACAAAGGCAACCGAAATTGAGGAAAAATGAATTACAAAATTGGAAGTTGGACTGGTAATCACTATAAAGAGAGTATCGGCATAGAGGAAACATCAACTATCATAGGAGCATACAAGATGCATCAGCAACCTTATAATCCAAAACCCTATAGAGAAGGAGTCGATTACCAACATCCCCATCGATCAGACAACAAGCAATCTATCGACGAGCACCATGCCACATCGATCTACGACTATCCAGACCCACGACTTGAAGTAAGAGCAAACGGTAATACACATCATAATTTTGTAACACCAGATGAGTTTGGTATTTTCAGGGATCCAAAAGGCTATGCAAGAGCATTAGATGGACGATTTCTACAAGTCTCAAGAGAATATATTGCAGACATTCTTGCCATCGCCAATGGACCAGAGAACCTCTTCACCCAACAATGCAATCCAAAGCACCAACAGCGTATTCCAGACGAGCTCTTTGCTACAGCCTGTGGAGTAGGCTTCATTTCGAAAACCAGAACCAAGCCAGAAAACACAAATCGATCGATAGGCACAGTGCCACATCGATCGACAGCCTTTCCAGAACACCGACCGACAGAAGATACCCACCATCGATCGACATACACTTCGAGTTCAAAAAACGAGCTTACAATCGATATGGAGTAAGGAAATTCGAATGGGAACAAAAAGATGAGTATGGAGTCTACAGAGATGACGAGGGATATGCAAGTGGAATAGATGGTTACATCATCTGCATCTCCAAAAAGGATATAAAATATTTACAGGAGAGAGGTTCGCTATATGAGCACTCATTCATCTGCCTACCAGAGCATAGAGGGAAATTCACTTAGTCTACACTACCAGATACTTACAGCAGAGCAGATATGGACGAGAAACTCAGTGGAATCTACATATTTCACGAGGAATCACTGAATGATTTCAAGTGGAGACTTGACAGTATCTATGATCCACTAGATAACAAGATTACTTGGCTAACTACATGTATGGAGGAACTTAAGGAAGATATTGCTACTACGGAGGAGCAGAAAGCAAAAGAAGCTGCAGCATGGAAGTCATGGAAACTTACAACATCAACCGATGACCCTTGGATGCCATCGGTCAACAAGGAACACTACGCATTGATCGACATCAACACTAAAAAATTGATTGATAACCGCTTTGCAGCATTGGAAGATAAGTTACATTCTTTTGAAGAAAGAATTGGTAGTTCTTACTACACGATGAGTAATGACTTGGATGCATTAGCTACACGTATGGATGCGTTGCAGCAAGAGATGGACACGATTCAGAGACAACTTGATTTTCAAGAGGAAACATCTCCATCGAATGACATGATGACTCAACCATCGATCGATATTCAGAAAGCAACAGCACCAGTCATATCAACATCGATCGACAGCAACATTAACCCATCGATCGACGACAAGCATCCATCACCGAGCATTTCTATCAAAGATGAGATATTCTCAAGCATCAAGATGGATAACCAATGGGAGGAAGAATCCCTAAAGAAGAAACTTGATGAATTCTATTGCACACTTGACAACAATATCAACTGGATAACCAAGAGGAGTGAGTTGATGCAAAAAGAATTGGATATACTCCGCGAAAAGGAAGAGTACCGCCAGAAGAAATCTTTATCGAAGAAGTTCTGAGCTGAAACGAAGAAGGAAGCCAAGCTGGAAAGATGGATTCACAGATACACCAGCAGACACAGTAACCCAACCAGGAGAAGCTACCTACACCAAAGAAAAAGTTGACAAGATGGTAGCAGAGATCTATGAAGCCTTAGGAAATTTAGAGGATGGGTACTACAAGAAGTTTGAGGATATCTACTTTCCCTTCGACAGCAGCATCAATACTTTGCACTCATGGACAAAGAGCATACAGAAAGAGGTAAAGGCTATTCAGAGGCAACTTGCAATTCGTCCTAAGATATGCACATCGATCGATAAGCTATCACCAGGATCGATCGACGTGATTGAACCATCATCGATCGATATACAAGACACAACATCGAGCGACGCCGAGACATTACCAGTCAACGAGAAGTTTCAACATGATATAATGGTTGAATTTGATTCTATGCAAGAGGAGATGAAGGAACTATCAGAGTACGCTTATGACAAGCTTGGAAAGCATTAGTTCAACATTGAGTGTCTTGAGGAGAAGCTACAGATATTAGCAGATGCAGCATCAGAGATGAACGATAGATGGACTAGATCAGATGATGCCACAAGTAGCTTCATTGCAACATGGTCCAGATCGAGCATAGACGAAGTGGACGCTTGTTACCCAACAAACAACTGCTTTCAACCACACTAAGCCATTCAACCACCAAAATCAAGCTAAATGACTATAAGAAAGCGCTGAGTGGGAGGAGACAACCCACATTAGGTAATTCTACTTAGTTTTATTCATTACTAGTATTTATTTTTGTTTCTATTTTTATGCAGGTAAAAAAAACAGGATCCGAGTAGACGTTTGCCATCTCTATCGACCGATGCAATCCAGTCGACATTAATTGACATCATCACATCAGCCACGATCGACATGCACTCACCTACATCTATCAATATGGTATCGGTCAGGTATAACGTTCTAACTTCTTAAATTTAGTACTTATGCTTTAAAAAAAAAATTCCGATTGTTTTACACTGGGGACAGTGTAATTTAAGTTTGGGGGTATTATTAATGATTATCTACTATTATGATTCTTATCTAAAATGTTTTCAAAAAGTTTTTATTGAGTCAAAAAGTGGATGATGATCTATTTTTGATTTAATACTTGTCATCTAACCACTCTTTAGACCAGTCTTAGATTTACTTACTGCAGAAGTACTAGAGATACTAAAGTAGATCAACATGTCAACTATGTTTGCACTTGTTGAGAGTGTTTGAAGGAACCAAAGCTAACCTCCAACATAATATTGATTTGATTTGCTTGTCTTGGGGCTTGGTATACAAGGGATCTAAATCCTCTTGCGAGTCTGGAAGGTAAAAATTTGTGTGTTTTTGGTTCCCTTCCTTCTCTCTCTTCGGCATCTCAAAAATCTAAGTTTATAAAGAAAAGATTGAGATGATTTCTTGAGAGGCAGAGGGGTAGGTAAATTACCTATGACCCCATTATTATAAATCACAGGGATGATCACACATTGTGGAAATGAGTGATTGGTAAATTACGTGCGGCCCCATTATTCGCTACACTTTTTAAAAATGTATGAGTTACAAAATGCAGCAATGTCAATGAGATGAACTAGGTGTCATGCATCAACATCGAAATTCATTGAGATTGAAACTAATAGAGATTCAGAGAAGAGAGCAGAGGGGAGAAAGAGATCATAGAAGACTACATGTGTGCTCAGAAACTTGCTTGAGTTGAATCCATGTGTCCTTTGATCGATACTCCCATGGTAAAGCCTACACTTTTATTTTATGCAAGAAATGAGGTTAGTTGAGGAGATTTTCATACATGATTAGTTGAGTTGTTTAACTAGGTGAATTTGGTTGATATACTAGGATATTGTATAATGTGCTTCTAAGGTTATGATGTATATGATTTGGCTTGCACTACTAGAGAGATGATGACTGAATTTTAAAATCTTTTGAGTCCCTGCTGTTTTGAAACCTCTTTCAGAGAGATTACATGTTGGTTTTGCTTGAGGACAAGCAAAATGGTGAGTCTTGAGGAGTTGATATAACATGGATTGACATAATTTTAGCCATGGTATATAGGAGTTTTAGGATTGATTAACTATGTTTTGGAGTCTAGATAGTATATTTACAGGTTTGTAGTGATTGGAGAGAAGATGGTGATTTTGGAGCATTTTAGAGATTTCACCCGAGATGACCATATCGACCAGCGTTTGAGGTCGACACAGAGAGATTCATATCGATCAATGCACACCCTGTGACATCGATCGATGGCGAGAACGTATAAGCCATGTTTGGTCACAGCCGACTTGAAGCCCAAGATTTCGACTAATTACCAAACTACCTCTGACGAGTTTTAACCTGATATTTATACCTTGCCAAAGTGTTAGAGGCAAAAGAGAGCTTTCTTGTATTCTTATTTTTACGGCTAAAGGTTTTCTAGGATTTTTAGTATTGGAGAGAAGATCCAAAGATATTTGTGATTGGAACTCCATTATCTATTCTTTCTATCTATTATATTCTATGTGTTTCTATTTAATGTTTATGATGTTTTGTTTAGCTATGTCTGAGTAAACTACTTGTTAGGTTTAGGGTCAAATAGGTTTTGAGGGATTAGCCCCAAATATGAATTCTTTAGTTGCGACATTCATCTTTGAATGATTTTTCTTAATGCTTGTTTAGGATTAGCTAAACTACACTTGAGTAGTGGATTCTTCCTCTGATCTATCTTCTCTGAGTTAGGACTTGCTAGAAACAAGCGAGACCTGATTTAGCAGCCCTAGTGAACTGCTATCAACCCGCGCATAAAGCTTACTAGAAGCGTATCGATCGATTCTCCTATAGAGATATCGATCGATAAGACGAAAGGCATATCGGTCAATTCTCATATAGAGACATCAATCGATGCTTTCCTACCTGTGATAACATAAGTTGGAGGAATATGGATCTAGTAATAGATTACCCAAGAAACAAGAGTTGATCGGTTATTGCTATTGTTGAGTTCTTTAATATCATGCAAGCATCTCATATAAGCATTCATATGATTATAATCCTGATTACCTGAATAGAAACCCTAAGTCTAGCGCCTTCATCATAATTGTTAAATCCCAAATCAATCAATCAAGCAATTGTCTTGTTCACTGTTTTAGTTTACTTGCAATTTACTGCCTTTAAATCTTCAACCTAGCTTAGTTTAATAAGATCTAGTGTTTGCCCCAGCTCCATGTGGATTCGATCCTTAAATACTACAACTTGACCTCTTTTAATAAAAGTATAGTTGCTCTACGGTAATTTGAGCACGTATCAATCTTATGCTTTAAGTTCAATTCATGATTTAGACAATGATGTATTATGGCATGCTAAGCTAGGTCATCCTCACTCTAGAGCACTGAACCTATTTTTGACTAATGTTTCTTTTAAAAATGATGGTTGTGAGGCATGTATTCTTGGCAAACATTGTAAGTCTGTCTTCCCCAAGTCATCTACTATCTATGAAAACTGATTGGATCTTATACATTCTGATTTTGGACTGCACCATGCAAATCTATGGAGAATCATTGATATTTTGTAACATTTTATAGATCAAAAATCTAAATATATTTGGTTAACTTTTTTTTTTGAGCAAAATATATTTGGTTAACTATGATTTCAAACTAAAGATAGAGTACTGGATGCTTTTATTAATTTCCAGACCTATATAACCAATCACTTTAATGCTAAGATCAAAGTATTCAGGTCAGAGGAGGGGGGATATACAAGCAATGCTGTCAAAAACCACTTAGGTAAACAAGAGATTATTCATCAAACCAGCTACCCATAGACACCACAACAGAATAGTGTAGATGAGAGGAAGAATAGACATCTCATGGAGGTAGCAAGGTGTATGATGTTCTACACCAATGTGCCCAAGCGATTTTGGAGTGTTTCTGTCATGACAGCATGCTACCTGATCAACAGAACCCCAACAAGGGTCCTTGATGATCTCACATCATATGAGGTATTGAACAAAAGAAAAACCCTATCTTAGTCACTTGCGCATATTTGAGTGTTTGTGCTATGTCTTACAGCCATGTGAGCAGAGGAATAAGATTGAGGCAAGAAATACTAAGGTTGTGTTCCTTGGCTATTCACCTACCCAAAAAGGCTACAAGTGCTATGATCCAGAATTAAGAATGGTGCTTGTCTCGAGAGATGTAAAGTTTGTGGAATCAAGAGAATATTATGAAGAGAAGAGTTGAGACAAGCTCAAGGACCTCTCCAAAACATCCTCTGATAGGGCAGACAATCTGAGGCGCATCATGGAGAGTCTTGGCATCAGTATTGCACAAACCAAACCAAGAAGCAAGATCAACAAACAATCATAATAGTGGACATGTCAGGAAGAAAGACAGGGTCTAGAAACTGTGATTGAAGAGGTTGACCAAGCTCGAGATGATTCCCATCATAATCCTACTAAAGCGAGGAGTCAAGAAGAAGAACCACATACTAGTGAGGTTCATGATCAGGATGAGAGACAACAGGAAGGGATAGTAGAGCAGCAAACTAAGCAAAGTGTGGAGGCTGAGAAAAAATCCATCCAACTGGAGAAACACAAGAATTTACTTCAACAGTCAAACAATAGCTCATCCCATTCAAGCAGTCTACTCTCTTGCTCATTATCCAATGGAGCATCAGGCGTTTATAACTAGCATAGATCAAGAGTACATTCCAAAGACTTATGAAGAAGCAATGAAACTTTATGAATGGAGAGACTCTGTTGGAGATGAGATCAATGCCATGATCAAGAATGATACATGGTATGAAACTGAGCTCACCAAGGGCAAGAATGCAGTGACAAGCAGGTTGCCCTTAACCATCAAATATCTAGAAAATGGAAAACCAGAAAAGAGGAAGATAAGGCTTGTGGCAAGAGGATACACTCATGTCTATGGGGAAGATTACATTGATACATTTGCTCCAGTGGCCAAACTACATACCATCAGGATTGTCCTCTCTTTGGTAGTGAACTTGGAGTGGGATCTGTGGCAGATGAATGTCAAGAATGCTTTTTTTTCAAGGTGAATTAGAAGATGAAGTCTACATGAGACTACCACCTGGTATGGAAAACCTTGTACAGCCAGTGAATGTGCTCAGGCTAAAGAAAGCAATCTATGGGTTAAAACAATCACCAAAAGCCTGGTACCACAAACTGAGTACAACGTTCAATGGAAGAGGATTCAACAAGTTTGAAGCTGATCATACTCTCTTTACCCTCACTACTCAGCAATGCATTGTGGTCATACTGATATATGTTGGTGATATTATCATCACATGAAGTGATAAGGAATGTTTTATCTTAACCAATGCCTTTCTTAAATCCTTTTTTGATATTAAAAACTTGGATGAACTAAAGTACTTTATAGGGTTTGAGATATGCCGATCTAAAGAGGGGTTGTTCTTAAAACAAAGAAAGTACACACTTGATTTGTTGAGTGAGGCAGGTAATATAGGAGGAAAGACAGCAAAGACTCCACTTGAAGATGGTTATAAAGTGCAACGAAAGGGTGAGTATGAAGACAAGCCCTTTGGAGATATGAAGCTGTATAAGATGATGGTTGATAAACTCATCTCACCATCACAAGACCAAACATTTGCTTTGTTGTGAACCAAGTCAGTCAGCAGATGGAGGTGCCAAGGATTCACCATTGGAACATGGTTGAAAGGATATTGAGGTACCTAAGAGAGGCACCAAGCCAAGGACTTTGGATGGGATGCAATATAAGCACATAAATTGTAGGATATTGTGATGCTGATTGGGCAGAAGATATAGTTGATAGGAGATCAACTATTGGGTATTGCACCTTTATTGGAGGCAATCTGGTGAACTGGAAGAGTAAGAAGCAGAAAGTAGTGTCATGTTGAAGTGCTGAAGCAGAGTATATAACCATGAGGAAGTTTATAAGCGAGTTAACATGCATTAAGAGGCTTCTTAGAGACTTAGGAATTGAGACTACAAATCTAATTACTATGCACTGTGATAATCAAGCTCCCATACACATAGCCAGCAACTCATTATGAAAAGACCAAACACATTGAAGTAAATTGTCAAAAGGTCAGACAAGCTGTAGAGCAGAAGATCATCCTACCTTGTTATAGAAGAAGTGAAGATCAGTTGGTTGACATCTTTGCCAAGGCTGCAAGTACTAAGATCTGTGAGTTCATACATTCAAAACTTGGACTTGTGGATCTCTCATCACATTAATCCTCTTAACTATGAAGTGTTCTACTCTTTTTTCTTAGCTTGGTTTTTATCCCAAAAGGTTTTTTCAAGTTAAAGTTTTAATGAGGGAATGCTTCATGGTTCTCCAAGCTTGAACAAAGTCTCTATAGTCAATGTTGAGGGGGAGTGTTGATATGAAGAAATAAATAGCAGCAAGTGTAAGGAGTAGTGAGATGAAGCAAGGAGAAGCAAGACTGTCCGGAGTGTGCACAAGATCAACCTAGCTCGAAGTCCAAGTCTATCCATACACCTTTACCTAGCTTGGAGTGCAAGAGAGGATAGCTTGGTTAAGTCAAGATAGGAAACTCTGATATATATATATATATATATATATATATATATATATATATATATAGAGAGAGAGAGAGAGAGAGAGAGAGAGAGAGAGAGAGAGAGAGAGAGAGAGAGAGAGAGAGAGAGAGAGAGAGAGAGAGAGAGAGAGAGAGAGAGAGAGAGAGAGAGAGAGAGAGAGAGAGAGAGAGAGCCGTTGGAGGCAAGTTTCAAAGTGGTCCTCCCAGCCATTTGGGATCTGTCCCTTTCAGTTTGGCTTTGGCTTTGATCTGCAGCAGTTGGACTCTTCTAGCTTTGTTTATTATTCTAGGATTTACTTGTTTAATAGTTTCCGGATCTATTTTACTTTCCTATTTATGCATGTTTTCAACTTCAACATTAATCAAGTAATTCAGTTCCTCAATTCTTGTTGTCTATCTCTCTCAATCTCGCCAATCTCACTCTCTATTAAAGTTCTTCATGTTCTTCTCTTATTCTCATTTAATCCTTATAAAATCACATACTTGAAGTTTCAACCGGTTACTCTGAGATGTGAAGATGTCGATTGAATGCTTCCAGTGAGAGAGTAGATTAATCACACAAAAAGTCAGAGTTAAGAACAAATTAATGCGAGATTGGGACGTCACGGTGATCAGAACTACACTCTGAGTTTCTGGAAATTTTGTCGGGCGTAAGAGGAAGAAGATATCTAACTAGACTTGGATTCCTAAGGACGTGGACTTATCATAATATTTAAAAATGATTGGGCTTAATACCAAAATGCAATAAAATCCCACCATAATTTTTAGAAAGGACATGTGGCATTTTTCCCCTCTAAAAAACAACTTTATTATGTAAGATATGGTTGTACATAATTATCCGAATCAAAGATGTCCAAAAAAATATTTGAAACCAAAAAAAAATCAAAATTATTAAATTTAAACCTTTTCATTACAAAAAATAAATAAATAGTAATTTCATTTAGTGCAAGATGCAAATTTCTATTTAGACCAATTTCTAAGATAGAGATCAAAGATTCCAAAGTCGACTGAATCCTATGTTACATAGAAACGGAAGCGGGTACGTGAAAGCGGAAACGGGTACGTGAAAGCGGAAGCGAGTACGTGAAAGCGGAAGCGTATGGAAGCGCAGAAGCGAAATGTTTTAAAAAATTAGGAAACGGGTACGTGTTGGAAGCGTATATATATATTAAAATATAAGAAATGTTTATATAATCTAGGACTAAAAATCATGTGATTTAAATTTAAAATAAAACATTTATTAATTTATAATAATTTTGAAGTGATTCCTTATTAAAACTATAAGAATACACATAAATTAAATTTAAAACAAAGTATTAGATTTATTATTTTAAAAACTTCATAAATTTATTGACATGCTATATTTGAATATGTGCTATGTCTTTAATAAAAACTTCAATGCATAAAGATAATTTATAGTATTAGTTTTAATATTTGTATATTTCTATTCTGTTTAACTTATTACTATTAAAATTTGGATTTTATATAAACTAAAAAACTATGATTTTATATTTTTATGAATTATGACAATGAGTTCTGAAAAAAAAACGTGATTCTAAAATAGAATCGTAAGTTTCCAACGTGTTTTTAAAGAGAATATTATAAAAATGTTTTGGAAACGAGATTCCGTAAGCTTTCACAAGGTTCCAATTCCGATTCTGGTTTCGAAGCGGGAAGTGAACATCCAATGAAGCTTCTGTGTAACCTAATCTCAAGTTGATTGAATCTCATAACCCAATTTATTTTCAATCGATTTCGTGAAAAAAATAATAATGTTTTAGGTCCATCATCTATTTGTTATTGTTTTGGTCCAATTTGTTTTTAATAAAAATTGTTCGGCCCATCTTATTATATAATAACTAAAAACATGTGTATAGATGTCAAATATGTATCATATAAACTCATCCATAAAGCGAAGCGAAGGTCTAGTTAATATGTATTTTTGCATCTTCAAAACATGAAAGGATTGCATTCAATTCAATCTGTGATTCCGTATTTTATCTTTGCTAGTGGAAAACTTATTTTTTCAGATTTATTACAAACACATCGTTTCTCATAATAAAAGAAAAAATAAATTACAACACAACCATCACAATCATTCATATAAATAAATAGACTTCATACAGAATAATATTCTGATGATAATACACACCTCAAAGAAACAAGAAAGAACCGGCGATGGATGTAACACCAACAACGAACGCAGAGAGGCTAAGAGCAGCCGCCCCATTGTCAGCAGCATCGGTAGAAGGTGAAGGTCCATTGCTACCGTAGGAGGAGTCACTTCCTAGAGGACCAGCCACAGCCACGTCACCATCACCTGGAGAAGCAGCTGCATCGTCGTCGGTGGTTCCAATGGTATCCTCGCTCACTGGAGCTTCGACATCAGTTTTGGGAGCCGCCGGAGCTTTGGAGGGTGACGCTGAAGGAGACGGAGAGGATGCAGCTGCAGCAAGGCCAAGGACAGTCAAGAACACGAGGCCAAAAACTACGATAGCGTTTTGGCGACCCATTCTTCTCTCTCCCCTTTTAGGTAGCTCTCTTTTATTTTATTGTAGGTTTGAGGTATAGAGATTGTGATGATTGGAGAGAAGATGAGTTTGTAGTGTATATATAGTAGTCTTGCGTGTCTGAAACAAAAAAAAAATTAGAAAGCCTTTGTAGGACGAAAAAGGAGTACCGTTCAACCAAATGTAGATTGTCCGGAGTGGCTAAAAATGGGTTTGCTAAGATATATATTTTTGAATGGTAACAAGCCAAAATTAAGAAAAAGAATGGTAACATGCCAATGAAATGATTCAATACGAAGTTATGTTTTGAATGGTTGATGAACCCAATAAAATGAATGTATATTGTATACCGTATATGAATTTAAATGCGTTTTATAGAAAGCCTGATAGTCTGATTTCTAACCAAAATGACTGCATACAATAACTTTCTAACGGCGGGTTAGAACAAGAAATCAGTTCAATCTAGGGATTTCAATTGAAATTTCTAGAGAGCTACTACTCGAGGAAGATGAAATTAATCAAATCTTGTTCAAGGCTTTTAAAAGAAAATGAAGTGAATCAAATCCCTTTCAAAGTATAAAGCAAAAGCTAGTTTATTAATTATTAAAATCTATCTTACAAAAGCCATAAGAGAATTCTTTTTTTTTCATAAGAGAGTTCTTTATAAAAAACATTTTAAATCGTCATTAAAATCTTTAGTCTAATAAGAAAAGGCAAAACACAAAGCCATAAATAAAAAGGAAAGTTGCCGTTGAGCTCTAAAATGCTGCTGCATCAGGTCCCCCATGGTGAGAAGGATTTGTCAGCGAATCAGAAGGCACGTCTAGCGGGAAGTAGCGTGACAGATACTTCACATTGAACACATTCGACGTCATGATACCAGACAGAAGTTCAAGGCGATATGCATTGTCATTGATGTGCTCAAGTACTTTGAGAGGCCCAATCTTCTTAGCTTTCAGCTTATTATATGCATGAGCCAGCATACGATCACGTGTAAGAACAGCCCACACAAGATTTACTTCCTGAAAGACAAGGCAACGAAGATGTGAACCAGCAGCCGCTTTATACTTTGATATGGAAGCTTCGAGGTTAGCCGTAGTCTGCGTATGAATGTCCACTAGTTGTTGCATAAAAGATTCAGCACCACCATGAAGACGTTGGCGATCAGGCAAGGTAGAGAGATCCAGATGTGCACGAGGAACAACCCCATAAATAATCTGAAAAGGACTAAAACAAGTGATGTTGTTGACTGCATGATTGTGTGTGAATTCGACCTGCGGAAGTTTGGAATCCCACGTCTTGATTGAAGTTCCGACCAAAAAACGTAATAAATTTCCCAAAAAACGATTTGTAGCTTCGGTTCTTCCATCGGTCTGAGGATGGTAGGCAGAACTCATATCCATACTTGTATCCAGTAGCTTCCATAATGATCTCCAGAAGTGGCCAAGGAAACGGGAATCGCGATCAGAGAAGATGGAGAGAGGTAATCAATGTAGAAGATATATTTCTCGAAAAACCAAGGTTCCCACCTAGACAGCATCCGTTGTCTGTTCACAAGGAATGAAGTGAACCATCTTTGAAAAATGATCCACCACAATGAAGATAGAATCAAATCATTTATGGGTCCTTGGTAATCCCATTACAAAATCCATACCAATATCGGTCCATGGTTGAGTCGGAACCGGTAATGGGAGATATAAACCTGCATTTGTAGCTTGACCTTTTGAAGTTTGACAAGTCACACATCTCTCCACGAAGATTGTGACATCTCTACGAAGTGACATCCAAAATTAGGAAGATGATATGAGTTGCAAGGTACAATCTCTGCCAATATGGACCTCGTATTGTAACTCTGTAATAATTTGAAGCCGAAGGCTGCAGTCAGGGATGCATAGGCGGTTGTCTCTGAACAAAAAGCCGTCGTAGAGCATAAAAGGATAATTCGAACCTGCCGTAACAGCTGTCCAAATAGGTCCAAACTAAAGATTAGTTAGGTACATATCAGCTGATGTACTAAAACCAGGGACAGAGACATGAAGCACCGATAGCAACGAGTGTTGCCGACTCAGGGCATCGGCTACACGATTACTAATACCATAAGTGTGTTTAATCACAAAAGTAATACCATAAGTGTGTTTAATCAAAAATGTAAATTGTTGTAGATACGCTATCCATGAAGCATGGCGCGAAGAAACTTTGTCTTGAGTGATGAGATGTTTTAAAAGGACCATGATCGGTGAAGAGAACAAATTTCTTATGAAACAAGTAATGTCGCCAATGCTTGATAGCTTGGTTGATGGTGTAGAATTTGATATCATAAATACTGTAATGGAATCGGGCAGCAGAAATCTTATCGTTAAAATAAGCTATCGGCCGATTGTGTTAACAAAGGACCGCACCAACTCCTGTTTTGGAGGCGTCACAGTGGAGTTCAAAGACTGAAGAGAAGTCGGGAAGAGCCAGTATTGGAGCCGAACTCAACTTCTCTTTGATGGTCTGGAAGGCGTTTGTTGCCTCTGGTGTCCACGTAAAAGATCCATTCCGGATGAAGTTGGTTAAAGGCGCCATAATAGGTACAAAGCCGCGGTCGAAAGACGCTTAGCCATAGAAACAGCGTGCTTCGGATATCGTTCCTTGTTCCTGACATGTATAGATCGCTAGTATCACTCAAATTACCCTAAAGAGTGATTTATACTCTCTCAAATAAGAGGTCGAGTTGTAGCACTTAGGGATCGAATCTACAGAGAGCTAGGGCACACACTAGACTAGATATATTAAGATTTAACTAGGCAAATAGTTTATAAGACAGTAAATATAAGATAGCAATCAGTAAATAAATAAAGCAGAAAACAAGTTGAACAAGACAATTGTTCAGCTTGGCAAAAAGTTGTTTGATGGAAGGAGAAATAGCTAGACTTAGGGATTTATCAATCAAGAGATTCAAAACTACAATTCAAGGATGCTAAAGGTTAATAGATTCAATTCTAGAACTCGATTTTAATAAGCAAGTAATTGATAGTGCTCAAATTACCCAATAGAGCTTATTCTCTCAAATAAGAGGTACAGATGTAGTACTTAAGGATCGAATCACGAGGAGCTGGGGAACCAATTAAATATAATCTACTAATCAATCCTAGGTGAAGTTGGTTTTAATGATAGAAATATAAATAGCAATTCCTAAACTGAGTAAGGTAGTTGCTCTAACTAACAATATGATGGGTTGTTTAAATGTGATAAAGAGGTGCTAGACTTAGGGCTTTTATTCAGGAATGGAGATTATAATATCTATAAATGCCTAACAAGTTGCTTGCATGATATATTAGAACTCAGTCGCTTAATCTCAGTGATGTCTCACTGGTTAAATAATCTAGATCTCTGGCCTCAACTGTCGTATGTTGACACAGAAAAAGAGTCGATCGATATCCTTTAGAGATATCGATCGATACACCTTTCGCTCGGCGATCGATTCACCTGTCGGGATATCGATCGACGGTTTCTAGATATGCCTAGGCGCGAGCCGATAATGAACACTAGATCTCAAGGAGGGCGGTTAGCTCTTCTCCAGAAGATACTAGTTCAAATAGATAATTCAAGATTATCAGAGATCCTAGTGATCTATATTCTAGTTAGCTACTCTAGAACAAGCTTAGGGTGCAATCTATTTGATGAATATCACAACTTAGCAATTATAGTTTGGGGCTAATCCGACAAACCTATTTAAACCCTAGATCTAACAAGTAGACTACTCAGACATAGCTAAGCAATTTATGACAATGGATAGATGAAAGAATTGCATAGATAGAATAGAGTAGAAATACAAAAGGAGAATAGAAATCTCTCCAATCTCTCAAAAACAAATAAAACTCTTGTCTCTCTCTCACACTCTCTGCTTTGCCTCTCAAGGGGCAATCTTGTAATTTGGTGAAGTCTTGGTGAAGTAGTCGGCTAAACCATTTCGTTCTCGATATCGATCGACAACACTGATGTGTATCGATCGATTATAATCTTCTAGTACGCGGATCTTCTCAGCTACATCGATCGACAACTCTGGATGAGTATCGATCGATTCTAATCGCAATGTTAACTTCCGACTTGGTCTTGAATGGCCAACTCGGGTATATCATCTCTTGTACTCCAAAATGCTCCAAAACATCACTTTATCACAAAATGCTCCTGAACCTGAAAACATACCTAACAGGCTAGAAAACAGATTAAATATATAATAAAACACTAGTATACCATGGTTAAAAACGGGTAAAATCCATGGTATATCAACTCACCCAGACTTACTCCTTTGCTTGTCTTCAAGCAAAAACAGTAATCTTTGGAAAAGGTTTGAAAACAGTAGGACTCAAAGATTCAAAATATCGAAGTCATCACTCTATGGGTTTGCAATCCATATCTAAACATCCTAATCACATAAGTTCATTATGTCTTATCCTAGCTTAGCAACCAAATTCATCTAGTCAACAACTTAGCAAATCTCATATGACATTCCGCTCTACTAACCTCATTTCTTAACATAAAATAAAAGTGCAGGCTTTACCTTGGGAGTATCGATCAAAGGACACATGGATTCAACTCAAACAAGTATCTGAACACACAGGCAGTCTTCTCTGATCCCTTTCTCCTCTCATCTCTCTTCTCTGGATCTCTTATTAGTTTCAGTTTCAATAGGTTTCGATGCCACAAAGGTCATCTAGTCCATCTCATTGACATTTGCATTGTAACTTATACATTTTGACAAAGTGTAGCGAATAATGGGGTCTTTGGTAATTTACCTATCCCTCGTTTTCACAATGTGTGATCATCCTTGAGATTTAGAATACTGGGGTCGCAGGAGATACTCCTACCCCTCTGCCTCTCAAGAAATCATTTCAATCTTTTATAACATAAACTTAGATCTCTCAGATGCCTAAGAGAGAGAAAGAAGGGAACCAGAAACACACAGACTTTTTACCTTCCAGACTTGTAGGAGGATTCCGATCCAGTGATTTCCAAGACAAGCAAATAAGTCAGTATTAGTGTTGGAGGTCAGCTTTGGTTCCTTCAAACAATCTCGGCTAGTGTATATAGATGACATGTTGATCCACTTTAGCATCTTTAGTACTATCTGCAATCAGTAAATCTAGAATGGTGCTAAAGAGTGGTTAGACAATCAAATATAAATCTATATCAATGTCCCTATTTAATACTTATGCGAAAAATAATTTTGAAAAACATTTTGAATAAAAACCAAAATAAAAACACATATTAGTAAACTCCCCCCAGACTTAAATTACACTATCCCAGTGTAACACAAACGGAGTGAGGTAAATAAAACAAATCATAATAAATAAATAAATATAACAAGATAGAATGATTTAACCTGATCGACAAGGTGTCGATCAATTCGTAGGGGTATACGTCGATCGTTATTGATGGTCGTGTGGTGTCGAGCGATATTAATGGTACGTGTCGGTCGACGGAATCATCATTCTACTCGGATCGTATAAAACTGCAAAAATAAATCCGAAAAAAATAAAAGTAAAAATGAAAAATAAAAGAAAAAGAAAACCTAATAGTGGGTTGCCTCCCACTCAGTGCTTTGTTATAGTCATTTAGCTTGACTGTGGTAGGTGTGTGACTCATGGGGTGCAGTGGGAGTTGTTGTTTGCTGGTGGGCGAACATTTCCCTCTTCTTTGGATTCAGCAGCAGTGAAGCTTCTTATGGCATCATTTGATCTTGTCCATCTAGGTTGTATCTTTGCTAAATCTGCTTTGATGACTTGCAACCTTCTGTCCAAAGCTTCCATGTCAAACTGATGCTGGTAGAAATCAAATGTTGAATGCTCAGACAGTTTTTCATGTTGTGCAGTGTCGTGCTGGTCAGGAAGCCAAAGACTCGGTGTCGATCGATGCTACAACTTGTGCATCGGTCGTTTCGTTTGGCGGTCTGTCGGTCGACTCAGTGTCAACTGTGTCGATCGATTCTGAGCGCTGTCCTTGGTACTCAAGAATTCTCTGCATACTGCGTATCTCATTCTTCAAAAGACCAGTAGCTCTGCAAAGGTTGGTAACTCGTTCGTTGACAGTGTCGTCAATGTTATCACTTCCCCCATTAAGTCTATCTTCCATCACATTCATAGCTTCATACAGCTCATGATTGATCTGGTCAACTTCTGCTGTAGTGCATGCTCTTTTCGCTGGTGGTGGCTCGATGTCGATCGATATTGGTCGAGGCCTGTCGATCGATGTCGAGTTTCTGTCACGACGACCAAGATGATCTTGAACTATGCTCATGTCTTGTTGTAGCTCGTTCAGCTGACGTGACAGTGTATCCAGGTATCGCATGATAGGTGAACTTAGATGATCATGCTTCTCTTCGTATGCTCTCATCCTATCTTCCAGTGATGCGAACCTTGTGTCGATTGACGGTGAAGACTGTGTGTCGGTCGATGGTAAAGTAGCATTCTGTGTCTGAACTTTCTTGCGTATTGATGCTAGCTCTTCCTGTAGAAGATCGATCCTCTTCCTTAACCATTCGGCATTGTTGTTGAGAGGGCTGCAGATGTCTCCAATCCGTGTATTGATGTAAGCAATGTCCCATTCATCTCTCTTAGGTGATGAACATTCTGGTCGGTTCTTGGATGTAGTCTTGCCGATGTCGACTGATGGCACAAGTACTGTGTCGAGCGATGCTGGTGGCGTAGCTTCCTTCTCAAACATGGTTAATATGTTGCCAAGCTCCATTCTTATCTCAGCTATATCACTTTGGAAACCCTTGTAGCTGATATCCAAAGGCTGGAAACTGTCTTCCACCAATGTGCGCATGTCTGCCTCAAGGTGTGCCTGAGCTCTCCATACATCACTCACCATATCATCTATCTCCTCTCTACTGTAGGGTACTGGTGGTGGTCTGTATGCATGGTAAGGGCGTATATGTTCTGGAAGGCGCAAGCAACCTTTGTGAAAAAGAGATGCTCTTTCCAGAATTCTCCTTATGTGCTCCTTGGTAACAGGGATGATTTCACCATCAACTCCTCTAGCATGGCCAAACTCATCTCTGTGGACACCATGTTCATCCTTTGCTTCCCACTTGAATCTCTTGTATCCATCAGGATTAAAGGCACGTCGTCCAAACTCCAATCGTCTGTCGGGCGATCTGACTCTTGCTCTGTCGATCGATCTGGGATATTCGCCGTCGATCGATGGTGATGAAACAATGTCGATCGATGGTGAACTCCTGGGTTGATCGAAGCTTTGAGGAAATGCATCCTCTCCCATGGTGACGTGGTGGTTGTCCTGGACGTGAGCTAGGATGTCTGGATGGCCACGTTGCTGTGCGAACAGGTTTTCTGGTCCATTAGCAACTTGGAGGATGTCTGGTATGTCTTTTCTGGTTATGTGCAGAACTTTTCCATCCATTGCTCTTGCATAGCCATCTGTGTCCCTGAAAATACCAAATTCATCAGGAGTTAGTGAAACATTCCTGATATCATTAGATTCATGAAATCGTGAGTGAGGTCTGTTGGTGGCGTCGATCGATGGTAAGGTGGTGGTGGCGATCGACAGTGATCGTCTAGCTGCTTGGTTGGATCGATTGTCCATGGTGTTGCAGTCCTCCATTGGTAAGTTTCTGAATGCTGGAAGCTGCTGGGTATAAGTTGTTGAGGTTTGAATTTTCGTGGCTGGTGTTGTCAATCTTATATACCTATGTGTTGTCCTAATCGGTGAAATTCTGATTTTGTCCTTTAAGTCGTCCGGGTTAATATCGATCGATGTGATGCTGGCGATGTCGATCAATGGACGTTGTCGTTTTGCTGGGTGAAGTAGATAATCGATCGATGGTGAGCGCTTGATGTCGATCGATTTTGGGAATCGATTTGCAAATCTATCATTCTCCAAGTAGTTTTCCCAAGCTCTCGCTTCCCAATAATCTTCATCATATTCTTCACGGTGATCTCCACTATGGGAAGAGTTTGCTATATCTACTGCAAAACTCTCATGAAATCCGATATCTGCCCAACTCCTGACTGAGTAATCATCTTCTTTTCTGATGGGTGTGATGGCGAAATTAGGTAGCAATAATTTGGTAGATCGAGTTCATCATCTGGTGGGTCTCTGTCGATCGATAATCCATGGTGGTTGTCGATCTCCTCTGAATTGCTGGTGTCGATTGATGAAATTAAGGTGCTATCGATCGATCCCGAGTACTCTGTCTCGTACTCGACTTCACAATGACAAACTGCAATGATACCAAGATCATCTTCTTTTACCACGGTTTTGGCTGGTGGTTTGCCTAGCTTGACAGGGTCGTAGTGGATATCTGGATCTATCAAAGTCAAGCACATCCTATTGGTGTTCATGTCACATATAGCTCCTACTGTAGCCATGAATGCTCTTCCAAGTAAAAGGGAAGAGTTCCAATTTAGCTTGATATATATGACATGAAAATCCACAGGGATGATAGCATTACCAATCTGAACTTCCAGGTCTCTGATCAAGCCTCCAGAGTTTTTCTGAGTGTAATCCACAAATGTAAAGATCTTTGGTGAAGGCTCTACCTGCAGACCCAAATGGTCTGCCATGACCTTTGGTAAGATGCTGACTGATGAACCAGTGTCACAAAGTGCATGAGGAAATTCAATCCCTTGTACCACACAGGGTATTGCAAACTTCTCAGGATCACTCTTCTTCTTCAAAGTAATCATTTTCCTCATATCTTCTCTGACATTGTCAAACCTTTTTCTAATGTCATTTTCAGTCTTCCTTGTTTCTCTGAAGAACATCCACAATCTACTTGTGAAGTAAACCTCCTCAAAGGGTTTCTCTGGTGGGATTCTGATAACTCTTTTAGTGAAACCATCAATCTCCTTCTCATTAGCTGTCCTCTTAAGGTTCTTAAGAGTCTTCGCCTTCCTACTCCTTAACCTTCTTCCTTCAGTTCCCTCTGATGTAGGGGTAGTGTCTGAAGGGTTATCAGTAGTCTCTGTAGGGTTAGCCTGTGGTTTCGGTGTGGGTCTGAGTGCATTGATTCGGTTGCTGTCTATCGATGGTAGTTGCACTCGGTAAGTGAGAGGTGCGTGTCGATCGATAGGTGGAGAAAAGGGTCGATCGATACGTTTCTCATCTTTGTGTCGATCAATGAGTGGCTCGTCTCGTCGGTCGATATCTTCATAGGTGTGGGTGGGTGGGTGAGGATGCGAAGCCGCGAATTCAGCATGTGTCAATATCCTAACCGCGTTTCAATCTGCAGTCGAATCCGGACATGACATCGTCGATGTTGATCGATGTGGACTAGATGGTGTCGATCGACATCATTGTGATCCACCGAAACTTAGTGAACTTTCCACTTCAAAGTCTCCTTCTTGTAGCTTCTCATGTTTCACCACTTGCCAGAAATCATCATCTATAATGGCATTCACGTGGTGTTTCCTACTTCCTTCCCCTACTTCCTTAGAAGTTCCAATTCTCCTGATAGAGTCTTCAGTCTAGACAATCTGTGTCTCAAGTTTCTTAACTTGAGTGCAAATGGTGTCTATCCTTGTGGTCAGATTGTTGAAGACAGAGTCAATCTTCCATTGAAGTCTACTGTAAGCTTCTGCTGACCTTCTAGAACTCTATCAATCATGGCATCAAACTTACTCTCCTGGTGGGTGGTGGTGGGTTTTGGTAAGCTGAGTTGCCGTAGTTCCTGGTGTTGGTGAAGGGTTTCTGATATTGTGAACTCTGGTTGTAGTTACTCTTCTGACCACTGCCAAAAAAGTTTATGTTCCCACTCTGGTTTCCATATCTCTGAAATCCAGTACCTCCAATGTAGTTCACATCTCCCTCTGTATCATCTTCTCTAGCCTCTCCTTCTTCAGATGAGCAGACCGGCTGCCCCAGAAATGCATGTAAATCATCTATCTTGGCTCTGACTTCATTCATCTGGTCTTCACCTATGGCTGCAACCAATTTCTTCTTGTCAGAGTCAGTGTTCTTGTTGCTGCTGCTGTTGGCTAGGTTCTCAATAAGTCTCACAGCCTCTATTTGATTCCTGGTGTTGAAGTTCACCTCGCTAGCAGTATCAAGAGCCATCTAATACCTCAAGGCGATACCTCTGTAGAAAGTGCTTAGCAGCTGCACTTCATTGAATCCGTGGTGTGCACATTCTCGCTGGAAAAACTTAAATCTGATCCACGCGTCTTTAAAAGTCTCACCAGGCTTTTGTGTGAAAGTGGCGATTTTGCTCCTTAAGTCTTCAGCGCGTGCCTCATCAAAGAAATTACGCAGGAAGGCGTTTTTGATGTCGGCCCAGGATGTCAGTGATCCTGTAGGTAGCTGGTTGAACCAATGTGAAGCTTCTCCAATCAGTGAGTATTTGAAGAGCTTGCAGAGTAGGTAGTCCTCTGGGACTCCATCCATACGAATAGCAGAGATAAGATCCTCGAACCTCTCCAGATGGTCCATAGGATGCTCGTGTGATAGCCCATAATAAGGTATCTGAGACACGAGAGAGTAGTACTGAGGCTTGAGCTCGAAGTTCGGCTTCTGAATTTCTGGAAGTCAAATAGTTGATATGTTGGTGTAGTACTCGTCTGGACGATTGTAGTCTGCCAACGATCGTGTTTGAGCTTCTTCTGTAGCGTCAGCTTCAGGCTGAGGGATTATGTTTCCATGTGCATCTAGCTTATGACCTGTTGCATTACGCAGATGACCATCTTGGTCATACAGGTTTCCATTCTGGTCCTGCGTGAGAATAACAATCGCAACCATGCTTCGCGGGTTAGTGTCGATCGATGTACGATGTGTAGTATCGATCGATGTGGATCGGCGAACGGTATCGGTCGACGGTGCTGTCTGAGTCTCTTTTGACGGTACTGCGGTTTTGTCGATCGATGCAGAGCGTAGGTCTTTGCGGATTGAGCGTTCCAAGTGTGCAGGATCTTCTGAGAATAGTAGTTGATTTTCCCTGTTGCTTCTGGTACTGCTGGGCATGTACCTGAAAAGACAAGAAAAATTTTAATCAGAAAGGGGGTAAAAAGAAAAACTTAAGATTAATAAGATTAAATTTAATGGCGATCAAAGCTCCCCGGCAACGGCGCCAAATTTGATAGTGCTCAAATTACCTAGTAGAGTTTACTCTCTCAAATAAGAGGTACAGCTGTAGTACTTAGGGATCGAATCAAGAGGAGCTGGGGAACCAATTAATTATAATCTACTAATCAATGCTAGGTGAAGTTGGTTTTAATGATAGAAATGTAAATAGCAATTCCTAAACTGAGCAAGGTAGTTGCTCTAACTAACAATATGATGAGTTGTTTAAATGTGATAAAGAGTGCTAGACTTAGGGCTTTTATTTAGGAATGAAGATTATAATATCTATAAATACCTAACAAGTTGCTTGCATGATATATTAGAACTCAGTCGCCTAATCTCAGTGATGTCTCACTGGTTAAATAATCTAGATCTCTGGCCTCAACTGTCGTATGTTGACACAGAAAAAGAGTCGATCGATATCCTTCAAAGATATTGATCGATACACCTTTCGCTCGGCGATCGATTTACCTGTCGGGATACCGATCGACTGCTTCTAGATATGCCTAGGCGCGAGCCGATAATGAACACTAGATCTCAAGGAGGGCGGTTAGCTCTTCTCCAGAAGATACTAGTTCAAATAGATAATTCAAGATTATCAGAGATCCTAGTGATCTATATTCTAGTTAGCTACTCTAGAACAAGCTTATGGTGCAATTTATTTGATGAATATCACAACTTAGCAATTATAGTTTGGGGGTAATCCCACAAACCTATTTAAACCCTAGATCTAACAAGTAGACTACTCAGACATATCTAAGCAATTCATGACAATGGATAGATAAAAGAATTGAATAGATAGAATAGAGTATAAATACAAAAGGAGAATATAAATCTCTCCAATCTCTCAAAAAAAATAAAACTATAGTCTCTCTCTCACACTCTCTGCTTTGCCTCTCAAGACTTGTGTTTCTTAGACTCTTCAAAGCTTGCCGCCAAAAACACTTAGTAGGAATATTTAAGCATTTCCATTAGGTTAAAAACTTGTCAGGGGCAATCTTGTAATTTGGTGAAGTCTTGGTGAAGTAGTCGGCTAAACCATTTCGTTCTCGATATCGATCGACAACACTGATGTGTATCGATCGATTATAATCTTCTAGTACGCGGATCTTCTCAGCTACATCGATCGACAACTCTGGATGAGTATCGATCGATTCTAATCGCAATGTTAACTTCCGACTTGGTCTTGAATGGCCAACTCGGGTATATCATCTCTTGTACTCCAAAATGCTCCAAAAACATCATTTTATCACAAAATGCTCATGAACCTGAAAACATACCTAACAGGCTAGAAAACAGATTAAATATATAATAAAACACTAGTATACCATGGTTAAAAACGGGTAAAATCCATGGTATATCAGTAATCCAGATTTCGCATGCAATTACTAATCAGATGCCTAAGTCTTTGTTCCGACTTTCGCACGCAAACAAGGAGTGAGTATCGATCGATGCTATGGCCTGAGCGTCGATCGATACTACCTCAGACAAGCATTAACGACCTAATCGATTATTTTCAACTAGATTCCTAGACCAACTGTCGTATGTGCATAGGTTTCTAATCCAGCAGCTCTCGGGTTCCGTTAATTGAAGGTACTTTCATACCTCTCAATTGTTCTATAATTCTATGTTCAAGCAATTAGTCACACTGTCGTGCTTTTCTAACTACTCCAGATCCTAGTATTACAAATCACCCTGGTGTAGAGATCTATAGATAACCTAGCAATCCTAATTGATTATCAGTTTGATATTAAGCTCATGAAATCTCTAAACCTAACAAGATGAATTACTCAGACATGATAGAAGATACACAAATCATAGTCTGAATAAATAATAAATCTGAAATCAATGATAAAACCAATGGAGTTCCAATCAATCTCTGAAGGAGGACTGATATGCTCTCCAAACCCTACGATAAAACAATAGAATAGAATAACAGAAAGATTGTAATTGTCAACACTAGATTAGAAAACACATAAATATGATTTTTGGTCGTCCAAGGATATATTGCTAATTTGTGGTTGCTTCTGGGCTTCAGTCGGTCATTAAACATACTCGGCCCGCATTCTGGCATCCAAATCGATCGATATGCAATGTTCTGCATCAATCGATATGCATTCCTCTTCTCGACAGCTTTCTCTCGCGAGGCAGACTGACTACTCTTCAGTAAAACGGGCATAACTTTTGATCTAACCGTTGGATTGACTTCAGACAGGTGGCATTAGAAAGCTAACTAAAAGATCTATCCTTTTTAAAAAGATCAGCTCAATCTCACCGTGGAAAGCTCTTGATCCATAGCTAAACATCTGATGCATGTGTGCAGCTCTGCACTCAAAAGGCTCCAAAAGACACCAAAATCACCACTTTCCTCCGAAATGTCCCTGAACCTGTAAATACTCTAAATAGAGTTTATATTGTAGTAAATAGTATCTAAAACACTTATATACCATGGGTAAAACCGGGTCAAAATCATGGTATATCAACTCCCCCAGACTTACCATTTTGCTTGTCCTCAAGCAAAACCCACAGGCAGTCTATCTGAAAGAGGTTTGAAACAGCAGGGACTCAAAAGATTTTAAAAACTCAGTCATCATCTCTTTAGTAGTGCAAGCCAAATCATAAATATCCTAACCTTTGAAGTACACTATACCATATCCTAGCTTAGCAACCAAATTTACCTAGTCAACAACCTAACATATCATGTCTGACAATCCCCTCTACTAACCTCATTTTTTGCAAATATAAAAGTGTTGGATTTATCTTGGGAGTATAGATCACATGCCACATGGTTCAACTCAAACAAGTTTCTGAACACACAGACAATCTTCTCTGGTCTCTTTCTCCCCTCTTCTGTCATCTTTGAATCTCTTATTAATTTCAATTTCAATGAACTTCAATGCTGATTCAGACCATCTATTTCATTTTATTGACATTTTTTTCATTTGTAACTCATACATTTTGACAAAGTGTAGCGAATAATTGGGTCACATGTAATTTACCTATCCCTCGTTTCCACAATGTGTGATCATCCTTGAGATTTAGAATAATGGGGTCGCAGGTAATTTACCTATCCCTCTGCCTCTCAAGGAATCATATCAATCTTTTCTTTATAAACTTAGATCTTGAGATGCCGAAGAAAGAGAAGGAAGGAAACCAGAAACACACAGACTTTTTATCTTCCAGACTTGTAGGAGAATTCCGATCCTATGTATACCAAGCCCCAAGACAAGCAAATCATGTCAAATTACATTGGAGGTCAGCTTTGGTTCCTTCAAACAATCTCAGCAAGTGCAAACATAGTTGACAGGTTGATCCACTTTAGTATCTCTAGTACTTTCTGCAGTTAGTAAATCTAAAACTGGTCTAAAGAGTGGCCAGATGACAAGTAATAAATCGAAACAGATCATCATCTTCTTCTTGACTCAATGAAAACTTTTTGAAAGCATTTTAAATAAGACTCATAAAGTAGATAATCATTAGTAATCCCCCACACTTAAATTACACTGTCCCCAGTGTAAAACAGTCGGAGTTTATAAAAACATATAATATTAATGCGAAAATTAACAAGTTAGAACGTTATACCTGACCGATACCATATCGATCGATGTAGGTGAGTGCACGTCGATCGTGGCTGATGTGATGATATCGATCGATATCGACGGGGACTTGTCGGTCGATAGAGATGGCAAACGTCTACTCAGATCTTTTTTTATACTAACTAAAACACAATATTAGTAGATCCTCCTCCAGACTTAAACAACAGTGTCTTCAATGTTATACAGTCCAAGATTGGTGGGAAACTAAACCATAAGTACTAAAGTTAACAAGGTTTCGCGAGTATACATGCGATTAATGTGAGTATCGATCAACACAGTTAAGTGGCGATCAATGCTCATGAAGCTCTGTCAAGTGACACTGGCCGGTTGTCGATTGATGCTGGTGTAGAACTCATGAACCTTGGATCTTTTTTTTTCCTTTTTTCTTTTTCTTTTTGATGAACAGTGACTCTGCTACAGTGATTCTTCTACAGTGATTCTGCTACAGTGATTTTGCTACAGTACTCTGCTACAGTGTCGATCGATTTGCTTGCTATAGTATCGATTGATGTCCTCACTACAGTGTCTCTCGGCGCTGTTGCTACAGTGTCTCCGCACTGTTCATATATATATATATATTTTAACCTGCAATAAATAAAAACAAAAATCAATAATTTAAGAAAATAAAACCAAATTTAAAACAAACCTAACGCTTATTTTCAGTCATTAGCTTGACTTTTGGAGATCTGATTTAGTCCAGATAAGGATATGAACTTGCTCCAAAACAAGTCTCTGTGTCTCTCTTCCTCATTCTGTTGATGTAGTTGGTGAAACTCTTGTAGAAACTTCCCCTTTGACTCTCAGCTCTGAATCACATAGCACTCTCACTTTAGTAAAAGAAACTGGACCTCCTTTGCAGCGCACCTTATACTCAAGACTTCCCTCTTGACACTGAGAAGGGACCAGTGACAGAGAATCTGCATCTATATTCTTTTTCTTTTTCTTCTTCCTCTTCCTAGTTCTTCCCCCAGACTTAGACTTTTCATTCTCGTTCTGTTCTGAAATTCGGAGGGTATCGAACGATGCTGCGAGCTTCGTGTCGATCGATTCGTGAGGCTGATTGTTGATAGATGTTGGAAGTTGAGTGTCAATCGATGCTGATACTAGTTTGCAGGCTCGAGAATTGAATCTGCTGTAGGTGCTGAATCTTCAATCATCTCTATGTATGAAATAAACTCCTCACTTTTCTTCTTCTCCACAGGATCATAGAAGACAGTTTCATCAACATTAGTTAGGCACATCGTATTCTTCTTAAGATCACAAATTGCCCCCACTGTAGCTATGAAGACTCTTCCAAAAAGAAGTGAAGATGTCTTGCCTGATTTGAGCTCCACGACATGAAAGTCCACAGGAATAGTGCATTCCCCTATCTCCACCTTAACATTCCTGATCATGCCTGCTGAGTTTGCTTAGGAGTTATCCACGAAAGCGAAACTATCTTTTGAAGGTTCCATCTTTAATCCTAATACTTCACCAGTGTCTATAGCCATTATGCTGATAGAGCATGGAATCAGAAACTTCTCAGGATCTTGTTCCTTCTTCAGAGTCCCCTTAGGCTTACGGCAGACCTTGTTGAATAGTAGCTCAATGTCCTTTTCTGTCTCTCTGCTTTCTCTGAAGAAATTACCAAGTCTGTACTGATAATAGGCGTCTTCGAAAGTCATACCCTTAGGAACTCTCTTCACCCTCTTGTGAAATGCATCAAGTTCAACTTTGTTAGCTTCTCTCCTGGGGTGTTTGGGAACATAGAGTTTCCTACCTTTTGGTGTCGATCGATACCAGGTTGGTGTTGTCGATCGATACTTTCAACAAAATAGGTTTCAGTTAGAATCAATTTTTTTTGCTCCGGTGCATCAGCAGGTTGTTGTCTGGTCTTTTCAATCATTTATAAGAAAACTGATGTCTGGGATGAGTTTCGAGTTGCACTCAAGTGGTGTGCATCAAGATCTGGTAAACTCACTGGATATGTTGTGGGCGGCCGTCGATCGATGCTCAGATCCTGTTGTCGATCGATTCACTCCCATTGTTGCCGATCAATTTTATTTTGCTGTTGCCGATCGATTTCAGCCGATTTAACTCGACCTAGGCTGGGAGGATGTTGGTGTCGAGCAGCGAAATCTGAGTGGCTCTGAATTTGAACGGTTTTGCCTGATCCCAAAATTAGGGTCGATCGATGTGTGTTTGATGGTGTCAATCGACACAAATACGAGCTACCAAGGGACATGGAACTTTCGACTATAAAAGCTTCTTTTTCCAGTTTCTCATACTCGACCAATTCTCTAAAATCATCATCTAAGATGGAATTGACTTTATGTCCCTCACACATCAGATGAACAGTATCACGATGAACAGTGTCTGGATGAACAGTGTCAGTATGAACAGTACCGCGATGAATAAATAATAAATATGAAATCAATGATAAAACCAATGGAATTCCAATCAATCTCTGAAGGAGGATTGATCTTCTCTCCAAACCCTAAGATAAAACAATAGAATAGAATAATAGAAAGATTGTAGCCGTCAACAATGGCTTAGAAAACACATAAATAGGGTTTCTAGTCGTCCAATGGCATATTGGTAATTTGTGGTTGCTTATGGGCTTCAGTCCGTCTTTAAACATACTCGGCCCGCATTCTGGCATCCAAATCGATTGATATGCAATGTGCTGTATCGATCGAGATGCATTCCTCTTCTCGACAGCTTCCTCTCGCACGGCATACTGACCACTCTTCAGTAAAACGGGCATAACTTTTGATCTAACCATTGGATTGACCTCATACCGGTGGCATTGGAAAGATAACTCAAAAATCTATCATTTTTTCAAAAGATCAGCTCAATCGCACCGTGGAAAGGTCTTCATCCATAGCTAAATATCTGATGCGTGTGTGCCTTCAAAAGGCTCTAAAAGACACCAAAATCACCACTTTCCTCCGAAACGTCTCTGAACCTGTAAATACTCTAAATAGACTCTATATTGTAGTAAATATTATCTAAAACACTTATATACCATGGGTAAAACCGGGTCAAAATCATGGTATATCAATCGCAACATCTTTGGCTTGATCAACGACAAGACCTGTTTCAGAGACGATATAACCCAAGAAGTGAACTTGTGGGGAGCCAAAAGCATACTTTTTACATGTTGCAAAGAGGTTGTCCCGACTAAGAACAATTAAGACTTCCCGTAGGTGTGAAAAATAATCTGCCAAAGTCATGCTGAAGATTAAAATATCGTCAAAATAGACAACAACAAATTTCCAGATCAAATGACGTAGAGCTTGGTTCATGACACGCATAAAGGTACTAGGCGTATTAGATAAACCAAACGGCATAACCATCAGTCCGTCCTGCATTTTGAAAGTTGTCTTCAACTTATCTCCTTGATGAATGCGGATTTGATGGTATCCACTCTTTAAGTCGAGTTTGGAGAAGACGCGAGCTGTGTCTATTTGATCGAGTAAGCCGTCGAGTTGAGGTATTGGGAAGCGATATCGAACTATGATTTTGTTGACAGCGCGACTATTGATACACTAAAAATGAATCCTTGCTACTACCAAGTTAACAGTTGCAATTGTAGTACTTGAGATTTAAATCCAGAGGATCAGTCTACACTCTAGTTCTATGAGTTCCGAAATCAAGCTAAGAAGAAGAAGAAGTGATTTTGGTTTTAAAGAGACAATAGTTAACAAGTACAAACACAAGATTGATTCAATTTAACAAGGAGCTAGCCTAGGGTAATTCATTGGGTGTTGAATTGGAGCCAAACAATTATTCAAGCGCGATGAAGTGCTTTCTAAAACTCGGATCACTCAGCTGGAACACTCCACTGTCGTGGCAGTGATCGCTTTGCAGATCGATCTCACCACCTAACTGTCGTTGGGATGAGGATCGATTGCAAGCCTTAGAGAACAGGTCCGATCGGTTCACTTACTACCCTAATATCTACTTTCGCTGATTAGGGATATTAAGCTCATTCAATACATGTCAAGTTATCTCCTAAGCGGTTAACTAGGTGATGAACTTTAGATCTAACATCAAGTGATCAGTTTAATGAAAGCAGTAAGAACAATATGAATGAAGAACAGTTATGAATCGCTTATCTATGTTTAGCTCATGTCTGAACACCCTAAAAAACCTAGGCGAGCAAGGTCACTACCTGATCATGATGCAAGCAATCAAAGACATAGATCCTGAATAAAATTGCATAAGAACAGAGTAGAAAGCAAAGGGTTCAGATGATCTTCTCTATGAGAGGATGGATTCTTCTCCCTTACAAGTTGCAGATCGCAAATTCCGTGTTCTCTTGTAAAAACTAGCATAAGTAAATAATAAAATGATAGATGGCATTTTTATATGGAGGCGCCAATGAGTAGAATAGAAGTTAGGGCAACATGACTTTAATTCCCGAAATAGGAGTTTCCATATTCGTCGGGAACAATCTCCGGATCACTCCGTCTGCTTGTTCTGCTTGAGAGAGAACAGTCTCGAGACTGTTCTACTTGAGTGTTCTCCGCAGGAATTGCTCCAAAAGGACATCTTTTCTTCATGCACCTTCTTTTCTTTCTTCTACCAACTCCAGGCCTGTAAAAGGTTAGAAAGGACTAGACTGACACGAATTAATGACTTCACTACAGGAAATGTGGTTAGTAATAGCGGACGAAAAACGCTATGATTCCTTTTTAATCGCCCGTTATAATAGGTCCAACTATTTTAATAGCGGTTTTCCGTTGTGCTATAATTAAACGTACAACAATAGCGCTTTTGTATTCACAATTGTTAATATTTATAATAACGTGATACAAATGTTATTAAAACTCATTAATTTGATTTTTCCAATATCAAAAATAGCAAATGTTTCATGTTATTAATTTGTTTTATTTATCTAAAAATTTATTGAAAATATAATTCAGAATTAAATAATTCAAACTTAAGTAGAAAATTAATTTATAATTAAAAATCAAAATTTTATTTATTACTTGAAATCGGTATACAAATAACTAACGAACAAATTAAAAAATTAAGCCAAAACATAATTAGCCTAAAGCTAAACTAAGCATCCAATGGACTCCTCTGATGTTTCTCTGTCAATCTTCTTGTCAATCTTCTTCGACTCTTGATACATGTACTTGTCAATCTTCTTTGACTCTCGGTATTTTTTCAGGACAGTGGATCTTGGTTGGTGTCCTGATGATGAAACCATCCTTCACAAGCTTCTGTTCTGGCCTGTAGTTTTTTTTTTTAAAAAAAAGCAACATCCTTTCAGAGATTAATATCCATTCTATAAACAATACAGTAATACACAACAACTCAGTAGGAACTCAGGCAAATAAAAATGATGGTAAGAGACAAATTCAGTGGTTACATACCACTACTTGTTGGGACAAGGCGCTGAATCCAAAACCATACTTTCAGATTTTCTTGAACATCAAAAAGCAAGTTTTCCTGTGAGGTGTTGACTGGTTTTCCCGCTACCACCCGCAAACGCAGCTTTTGCGGTTCATAGCGGTTGTTGGCGTTTCGAAACAATCACAGAAAACGCTACAAATCGCTTCAAACCGCTCCGAACCTCTTAAAATCAAAAGCTGGTTCCAGCTAGCGTTTGCGGTTGCGGGCGGTTGCGGGAGGGTAAATTTTTTTTCTTTAAAAACAGAATAAATAAAAATAATACTAAAAATATCCAATAAAAATTTTCAATTGAAATAATAGAAATTGTAAAATGTATTCATATTATATTTCAATTTATATTATAAAAATTCAAAACTAAAATATTTTCTATAAATTTTTAAAATTGAATAATATGATTTTATAAATATAAATTTTATATTTATCATATTATTATGATTTTTAATATTTTTATAATTACATAAAATGTAAATATTGTTAAATTATTATTTAACAGATGTTGCGTTTGGTAGTTTACCAGTCATAAGAGTCCCGCAAACGCAACAATTTCTAACAGCTGTACCAGTCGTACAAATCTCTAGAAAACGCTTAAAACCGCAACCACCCGCACCCGCAAACTCCCGCAACCGCAACCGCAACCGCTGCGGTTACACCAGTCAGGCCCTGAATGTGATTGCGAAGTAGAGATCGTAAAGCAACACACAGCAGTAGGAAATTCAAAAGAAAGCAAAAACAATCAACTTGCCAACAGAAACAGATTCAAAACTACAATTCAAATCTTAATAAATCAGATTGATAATCAGAAACAGAAAATAGAAAAGAAGCGTAACAGATCAAAACGAAAATCAAACCCAAACTTCTCAGATCAATTTTGAATTCAACCAAAGACAAGTATATTGGAGCAATAAGGAACAGATTAACCCGACAGCTTTTTCAGAAACAGATCACATCAAATCGACAACTTTTTCAGCAAGTTTAAAGACAGAAATAAAATCAGAGAACCTTAATCTATCAGATTTCGACAACCACAACACAGATCTAGCAATTCTTAGCATGAATATGAAGAGATAAATCGAAAATCAGAGAGTTTAGAGAAAGAAGAAGAGAAGAAGAGCAGGTGGCCGGCGAGGAAGAAGAAGAGAAGGAGGCCGACGAGGGAGAAGAAGAGAAGGAGGCCGACGAGGAAGAAGAGGAGAAGGAGGCCGAGGTTTGCTAGGGCTTCGAGCACAGCTTACCCAGTCGCCTCTCTCTCTCTCTCTCTCTCTCTCTCTCTCTCTCTCTCACGCGATCTGTCCTCCGAAAACAATTAGAAAAAAAAAGAGAAGCAAATCTCAAGCGTCGATTCAGTAAGATCTAACGATGGAGAAAGTGATCCGCGCCAAACCAATAGAAAACAAGGGTGAAGATAGATAAGAGATTGATTTTGGGCCTTTGATTTAAAAATCAATCAATGGTTCAGAAAAAAGACAGTACAAATTATTTCTTTTTTTGTTTACAATTATTGTAAAATTATTTAAACTTTAAATACTTTGATATCATAATTTAAAACTTTTAATCTGTATTTTGTATTTGAATTTTCAAATTGTATGATTAACTTAAAAATTAAGATTTAATGTTTTATGTGACATAGAATATGTGGTTTGTGATGTATGTGGTTTGGAGTTTAGGGATTGAAGTTATATTTATGAATATACTGATTTTATTTAGTTTTTATAGTTTGTATAACTTCGCATTTTAGTATATATATATAAGTGTTATAAATTTAAAATGTTATGATTTAATATTTTTTGTATATCTTGGAATATATGATATAGGGTTTGGAGTATAAGTAGAACTATGAGTATATTTAGGGTTTGTAATTATAATGTTTAACCTTGAATATTTCTGTATGATATATAATCTGAATGTTTGGATTAAAATGTTTAAAGTTGAAGATTTATGTATAAAATAAAATTAAAGAAATAGGGTTTGGGATGTAGTTAGGGTTTAGGGCATGTTTAGGGTTTAGAATTTAAGGTATTTTCTTTTGTTTTTCCTAATTTATTATTAGTGTTGGATTTTCCATTTATCATATTAAGTTAACTTTTTTTATTAATTATTGCTTTTAAAATTATTAATAAATATAATTCACTCTAATAAAACACAATTAAATCATCAATAAATATAATTTGGATGTGATACAGAGATTTGATAAACATAGTCTTTATTTTATTATGAATTTTCAAATTTATTGAACAATCATAAAAGAATGCTTCTTTACAAATCAAAATTTTAAATACAACATGGTGCCACTTATCGAACAATCATATAGTTTTCCATTAAAAATTTAAAACCCACAAAGTCAATACATGAAAACATGAACTAAAAGTCTATACATGAAAACATGAACTAAAAGCATCAAGCTCTTCTCTTCACCACCATCAAGCTATCCTTTAGTGCTTCTTATTAGAACAATCACTCTCAGCATGAGCTCCACGGTAGTAACCATCACCAAAAGTATTCTTGTTACCTACAGCTGGACTACTATAATCCCCCACGTTTCCATGACTAACACTGTTAGCACTTTTTGATGTATTAGCTTGTTGAGCAGGCAGCTTCTTATCATCCACACCAGAGACATTAGAGCTTACAACATACTCGACATTCCTTGTAAATGTTGTAGTGTCTCTTAGCAAATAACTCGGTGCACTACCGCGAGTAGCTGGAATTGTATTATCCGCCTTGTTGGCATGACTTATACTGTTAGCACTTCTTGAAGGAGCAGGAGGTGGATTAAAAGAAGGTGGAATGGTTCGTTTCTGAGCTTGTTGAGCAGGGAGCTTCTCATTATCCACACCAGAAACATTATTCTCACGCACTGTAAGTTTTGTAGAGTCTCTTGGCTGAGATGGGGCATTACTAACAGACGCTTGAGTATGAACTTCAGAGGAACCCTTGAGGGAAGCTTCTGCTACCTGCAATTCAAAGCAAAATAAAACAGAGCACGCAGGGTTTAGATTACTCCACTAAAGCTACCAAATTGAGAATGAGCAGAGAGTAAAAGTACCATAGAACCAAAGGGTATTGCTCCTGGTTCTAGTGGGCTCGGATACCTCGTCATCACTACCACAACTACTACTACTATCAGAAATAATCTCAATAGCGGAATCCATCAGGAGATCTCCTACGAGGACTGACTTGGTACTTATTCACAGCAGCTTCAAGACCAGCGATATCAGCAGGAACAATCACAGTGACCTGGACATAAACATCATGTAACTCATTCAAATTGAAATCCTATATCATTCAGAATCAGAGAAACTATAATTGACACTGTAATTAAAAAATTGGGTTTCTTACAGTGATCCCCATCTTGGGAAGGAAAGTCTCCACAAAGATTAACTTATTAACGCTTCACACTTGGGCTGCTCTGGAAACAAATATCAGAAATAAAAAGCAGAAGTCGAGGAGAGGAGGGTTGAATCGTCTTATGGAGGACAGACGTCTTAGCTTTGGCCGAGAGAGTGAGAGGGATGAATCGTGAGGTCGATTCCAGTCAAACTCCCGTGACTTTTGGTCTTAGTTTTTCAATTCCCATCGTGAGAGATAGAACTGAATCTGTACGAGAGATACGGGTTGTCGTGAAAGATGGAGAAAATATTTGAGTTTTAGGGCTGTGCTCTAAGGTTAGAGTATATGATTTAGATTTTATGTTTTAGGGGTTTTGGAGGGTTGCAAAACAAAATTGAAAGTGTGGGAACTCGTTTATTCTCAGCAACCATATTCTTACCACAAATCTCAGAACCATACAAGCTGTAGATTAGGACCGCACACTTATTGAGAACCCCTTGATCGCTGTTCGAAGATTGGCTATTTACTCTACATCTCAATCTGAAAAGGCAATATTTTCGAGACAAAACTCCTTATGTTCAATTAAGATCAGCGTGAGCTTCTTGTCATAGGCTCTACTCAGAGAGAATGGGCTAGGTATAGAACAGGCTAACTTTTATGGTGGAGTTCAAGAGTGTTTAGGGGTTACCAAAAGCGGATGCAGGATATCGCACAAAATGGTCGTGAGAGAACTGCTCCATTGAGGTCCACAGTCCTTACTCATCTCTGCTGATCGGACTGCTCTGCGATAGATCCATCATAGGACTGCTCTGCGCGATTCAATTTTCCCTTCAGAACACTTCACTGAAACTACACCATCACTTTCTCAACTTCCCCAGTGGCATGCATCATGGATTCTTCCCCTTCTCGTCACCAATAAACAAAAGCAAAAACAAAAACTCTTTTTTTTTTATATACTGAAATACAATATGTTGTGGTGGCGAAGAAAGAGGTAACAAGTGATGTGCATGATGCCACTGGTGATTCATCCTGGTTCGTTCTAGCCACTTCCTTCTTTCGTTGTTCTCTCTGGTATCGGAACATGCACTCTGGTTGTTCTCTTGTCTGCACTGATTGTTCCGCCTTCTTCCACTGCGTGAGCATTGATGAGTAAGAACTGCGTTGATCCTTTCCTCTCCGACCTTTTTGCACATATCTACACATAAAGTACTAGAAAAGCAAATGCATGAGGATGGAACAAAAGGTCATGGTTCAAGGTGGGAACTAGCTAAAGATGAGCTAGCCACTCAGGAACAGCAAGAGGGATAAAATCGGATAAGAAGTCCTGAGTGTAGTTCTCATTCTACCCTGATTTAGTGCCCATGACAAGAAGAATTAAAGTCCAGATTAGGTTCAGATAAAGTGGAGTTAAGTCTGCCCAGTGTAACCTGATCGGTATAGAACTTCTGGAGTGTCAAATGAGATAAGGCAGGGTGTTCCATGTCCATGTGTGGGTCTTTCATCACTGCTAAAGTCACTGAATAAGAAGGTTAAAGCACGAGGTGGTTAAAGAGCATCACAAAATAAGGTCCTGATTCCCACAATAGTTTTGACTGACTCGATCCTAAAAACTAACTCGATAAAAACATTAAAAAGACACAAGGATTGACTCAAAAAGCACACAAGCGAATATAGTACAATCGCTCCCCCAGACTTAGTTCACACCATCCCTGGTTGTGAAAATAAATCAGAGGAAGCTGAAACACACCAAACAGAAGCAAATAACATGAAAAACAAATAGTTGAGATGGATAAGACAAAGGGATAGAAATAGTCATTTTGGACTCAGTCTGAATCGCCGCTACCGGAGTGACCAGCTGTCCTCCTGTTCCTCGGCAGTCTCCCTCCTCCAGTGGATGTTCCGGCTTGTTTCTTGCCCGGGCGCCTTGTGGTCTGCGGTGTGCGCTCCTCTTGGCCTCCAATGCAGCCGCCTGTGATTGCCCTGAGTATCCTCTTCATGAGGCTGTTGTTCTTCTTATGGGAATCAACCATCCAGCGTCTGTAGGTGTGATCATCAGTCACATCGGTGAAGTCCTCCAGGTCGTACTCACTGTGAGGGATTAAACTCACCACCTGGATTTTAGGTCAGGTTAAGATTATCTGGGAAGAAAGCGTGGGCTGAATCCCGTAAGAACTTGTAGAATGAATGAATGATTTTATTGATGATTTTGGGTAAAGAATATGTTTACAAAGATGTTTATACTGTTTACAAAGAAAGAATTAAATGATCGAGAGCTTGTGTGTGAAATGGGTTCCAATCCCTTTTTCTTGATTGATTTTCTCTTTAAATAGCCCCAGGTCCCGCTTGATCGTCACCAACTGGTTCTCGAGATCTCCTCCGCGACTTGAGGGATTGGCAACAGCTTTCTTTTGACCGGGTCCTGCGCTCCTTCTGTTATGATGTGAGCTTCCTCTTCACCGTGACCTCTTCGAAGATTGCCCTTAGCTTCCAGCCTCCGGCTTCGTATTGAACCTTAGCTAAGGTCACCGATACGCGTTGGGCTTTGTCTCAGCCCAATACTTGTTTTGGTGAAATCGTCAGCTAACAGGCCATATTTGGGCCCAACAGTTGCCCCCAGCTTTCGAGATTAGACTTCGTTACTCTCGGGAGCTAGACCTAGCCGCCCAACCTAGATCTTATGGTTGAGATAATGATTACTGGCTATCTCAACCGTATATATTCTTGCTCGATCGGACGGCTGTAGTTTTTCTTTAATTAAATCGATGGCTGAGATTAAAGAGAGTTTGAAATGTGGTTTCCGACTTTCCAGACGTGATGGGATATAAAGCTGAGAGAATTAACTGCTTGCCTCTCCACTTCCTCCACGCCTGTCGACGGTTTCGAAGGTAACTCTCCTCTCTCCTTTATTTTACTGTGATTTGTTATATTTTTTTTATCCGTTTCTTGATCGAACTAATTCTTCACTCTTAACCTCTCTCTGAGATTTCGTCTTAGTCTGATTCCCCTCTTTTGCTTCCTATTTCCCTTTCCTTTTACTATCATGAGTCAAAAAGAAGGTTCCGGCGAGGTTCAAATCTCAGCCTCCGGTGCCCGCATTATGAAGGTTAAGCGGGAAGCCGATGAAAAGATGACAGAAGCCAAGAAGAAGAAAGTTAAAGACTCGATCGGAGTGAGAGTCAAGAGGATGAAGAAGAAAGGTGGCAAGAGCGCCTCCTCTGGACCTCACTTTCCCTCGCTCTTGAAGAGTCAAGACGTCGTCAATCTTGCTGTTCAAGCTCACGGCAAGAGCGACCTAGCTAGAGCTTGTACTGATGACGAAACCCCCGAAACCGTTCCGGAGGGTTGGTTCTGTGTTCATGAGAAATATATTTCTAAGTGTCATCTTAGATTCCCTCTCCCCACCCTCTTCCTAGATCTCCTAAATCATTACCAACTGGCCCTTTCTCAACTTTGTCCATCGGTTATCCGAGTGATAAACGGGTTCATCACTAGGGCCAAGGAGGAAGGAGTTATCGTGGGGTTGACTGAGCTAATGAGTCTCTTCTCGATAAAGGAGAGTACTTCCAAGGATGGTGGAAGCGGTACCTACTACCTCCCCTGTCGTCCAGGGTTAGGCATCTTCAAGTTTACGGCCAGCGATGATGACTGGCGGAAGAAGTACTTTTATGTCAAGATTGATCCCTCGACGGTTCCTGTAGGTCAAGACCTCAGGACCTCTTGGTCTGACATTTCTGGTTAGGATTTTAGGGATATATTTGCATATTTATTTTTGTTTATCGTGATGTGCTAATTGTCTTTCGATTCTTTTTGCAGAAGTTGAGGACCCTACCAAGTTGTCCGGTAAACTCACCAGAGCTCTTCACAGGAAGCTGCAGCACAGCCCTAATACTTGGGGAGCTTATACCACTTCGAGAGTTGGATCAGCTAGATTCCATGAACGATACAAGGCGTCCTTCCCTGATTCTGTAACGGTTGCTGGTTTAGAAGGTAACCTTCCATTACTGATTTCTGGTTTTCACTGTTTGAATTTGTCTTAAGAGATTAACGATTCTCTTTATGATTCAGTCTCTGAAGGTGATTCGGTATTCGAAGTCTCGTCTGGAGCAAGTACTTCTGAGAAGACTCAGTCACAGAAGATGCCTATTCAGCCCTCCTTCCGTTCCAGGGGTAGATCGACCAAGGCTGCCAGCTCCTCTAGAGGAAGCGACAAGAACCAAGGAGGATCCTTCCTTGACTATGTGAAGGAAGTCCTTGATGAGGGAGGCTCTGCTCCTGCTAAAGATGTTGGTCCTTCGGAGCCCAGAGTTCAGGAAGTTGGTCTTCCCTCTGAGGTTCCAATGACGGAAGCTGATCCTCAAACGGCGAGGGATCCCTCAGAATTTGAGCCTCCGAGGAGCAAGAGTGTAATACCCCGATTTTCTAAAATAATATAATAAATAATAATCTCATAAAAGTCTCCATTTATTACTTCTCAAAAGTCAAACTCAACACCATAATCCAATAATAGCATAAATAAAATAAATCCGGAAAATATCGATAAAAGCATAAAACCGAAGTCTGAAAATAAGAATAAAACTCCCAAAGCACCAATCCGAAAGCAATCACTCCTGCTCGGCTATCTCACCTGAAAGGGGGAAAAAGAGGGTGAGTAACAGGGGAGTCACTCAGTGAGGTATGGGATGCTAATCCACAAACCACTGACTTAAGTAAATAGAACTCCCGCTATGGAAGTTTAGCTCTAACATGAACAAGCAAAACGCCTAAAGCATCACACACAACAAACACTGCGCTGATAGTGCATAGATATACCACACACCCCGCATCTCCGCATAAGGATATACATACGTGGCGTCGCTAGTACAGTCTGTCTCTGTACCCCCGCCCTCGATCGCTGCGTCAGATGCAAACGTCTCTGCACCACGCACCACACAAATTGCGTCGCTAGCCCAGACGTCTCTGAGCCCCCGCCCCTCCACAGTGGCGTCGCTAGTCCAGGCATCCCTGAACCCCCGCCCTCGCACATAGTCCCTACTCATAACTATGTATATACATATATATATATATATCTCATATCTCATCATCACACATTCCAATCAATGGTTGAATCCTCTAGACCCCTAATTCCGGTTTGCAATAAATAAACTAACTACCAAGCAAGGACTCAAGCAGACACATTTCATGGTTCGAAGTCTAAACCTATCATAGAAGGAATTCTACACTGGTACGGAATTTATGGAGTAGACCCTCACCTTAGCAATGTGGAAAGGTAGTAGATGTGAACTCCCACTGCTCAAACAGACTCTAAATCTGAAATCAGGGCGAAAAATCGAGTCAGAATGCCCTTCGAACGGTTAAAAACAGATAACCGGAAATCTGGTCAAAAGTCAACCCGCTGGTCAAAGGGTCAACCCGGTCAACTCTGACCCAAGCCGGTCAACCCTTGACCAAATCGAAATCGAATCAAACCATTCGGTTTTCCTTAACCGGAATCGATTTCGATTGAACCAGAATCAAATCAATTTCAAACCGGTTTAATCTCTAACCCAAATCAATTTCCAATAACCGAAACCAGACCGCAATCGAATTATCAAACCGGAGTCAAACATCAAACCAACCCGGGCTGACTGGTCAACGAGTTGACTCGCTGAGTCGACTCAGCCGAGTCGCCGAGTCACCGGCGAGTCAGCGAGTCCACCGGCGAGTCACCGATGACCGGTCGCCGGCGGCGGCAAAGACGGCGGTGGCTTACCGGAAAATCACCGGCGGCGACGGAGACGCGGCGGCGATGCGGCGGCGGATTCCCGGCGGCGAACGGACGGCGGCCGGCTACGGCTGCTCCGGCGAACGACGACCGGAGACGGTGGCGCGTGAAATGCACGCGCGGAACTTCTCTCCGCGCTTGGGGGCGCGTCGCGGCGATTCTCCGGCTGATTTTCGAGCTCCGGACTCCTCTCGACGTCACGAACACGGTGGTGGTCTTAGAATCACAAAATTCCCAATGGTTAGAGAGATACGATCGATTTACTAATCGGCCGAAACTAAAACCAATAAACACGGCGGTTCCGGTGGTTACCTTCGGCGTGTGATGGTGGTGTCGTATCCGATCTCGGCTCAGGAACTGGCGACGGCGGCGGTTCGTCACTAGATCTCAACGACGGCTCGATTTCTGCAGAGGTTCGACGTGTTTAGGTTTCGTGAATAAAATAATCTGCAGGAGCTGGTATTTAAAGAAAAGGAATACCTAGGGTTTCTTGGAAGTTGATTGGGCTTTGCTGGGCCTTAGGAATTGGGTCGTTACAATTCTCCCCCACTACAAAAGAATTCGACCCCGAATTCGGCTCCTGAAACGACTGTCCAATACCATCCTGAAAAAGCTCTGGATAATCAACCTTCATCTGTGCCTCGAATTCCCAAGTCTCCTCCTGGATCCCGTCTCTTGCCCAACGGACCTTGACCACACTGGTCATCACTCCCTGAACAGCTTTCACTTGACGCTCCATAATCTCAACTGGCAGACAAGGTGCAGACAAATTTTTACCAAGATCCTTTGGCGGCTGAGGCAAAATGAGCTCTGGCTCTCTCACAACTTTCCTCAAAACAGACACGTGGAACACATCATGAAAATCTGACAACTCATCTGATAACTTCAGTTTGTAAGCAACTGCTCCAATCCGTTCCAAAATCAGGTACGGTCCCATATATCTCGGTTTAAGCTTCTTTAACTTTCGAGTCTTAGATCCTCCCCGAAATGTCCTCATTTTCAGGTATACTAAGTCTCCCACCTGAAACTCCAAATCCTTACGACGCTTATCTGCATAACTCTTCTGACGATCATGGGCTTCCTTAAGCCGAGTCTTGAGCATCTCAACTTGCTCTACCGTCTCCTGAACCATTGCTGGTTCTAAGTCTCGTCTCTCCCTCACTTCTGTCCAACATAGTGGTGTACGACAAGGCCTACCATAAAGTGCCTCGTATGGTGCCATCCCAATACTCGAATGATAACTGTTGTTGTACGCAAACTCTACTAGAGGTAAGTACTTCCCCCAGCTACCTTCCCAATCTAGGACGCAAGCCCTAAGCATATCCTCCAATGTCTGAATAGTCCTCTCGGACTGCCCGTCTGTCTGTGGGTGATAGGCTGTACTCATATGGACTTTTGTCCCAAGCGCCTTTTGAAAGGCTTCCCAAAAAGCTGATGAGAACTTTGGATCTCGATCAGAAACAGTACTAACAGGAACACCATGCAACCTCACAATCTCATCGATGTATATATGCGCCAACTGAGTAGCTCCATCTGTCTTCTTAATCGGCAGAAAATGAGCAGACTTGGTGAGTCTGTCTACAATCACCCAAACAGCATTCTTCCCACCAGTGGTTATCGGTAGTCCAGAAACAAAATCCATAGTCACCATGTCCCATTTCCATTCTGGCAATGGCAGGTTCTGCAACAACCCGCTAGGTACCTGGTGCTCAGCCTTAACGATCTGACACGTCTGACACTGCGATACAAATGTAGCAACATCTTTCTTCATACCGGGCCAATGGTAATAACGCTTCAAATCCCTATACATCTTAGTGTTACCCGGATGGATAGAAAATTTTGAGTTGTGTGCTTGCTGTAAGATTTCCTTTCTCAGCAACTTATCATCAGGCACACAAACTCGGTTCCGGTACATGTACATCCCACTCAAAGCTGTATGATATCCAATGCTCTCAATCTCGATCTGCTTGACCAACGCCTCATCACTATCCTGAGCTCTGCGTATCCTCCACAATAAATCAGCCTGCTCCACAGCATCCAAACCAGATGTCTCTCCCTCTGCAGTAACAGCATATAGTCTGAGACTTGCAAGCGTCCCAGTCAGCTCTTGAACCTCCTTGGTTCCTGAAACATCGCTCTTGCGTCTACTCAACGCATCTGCCACAAGATTGGCCTTACCTGGATGATAAGTAATATCCAAGTCATAATCCGCTAAAAGCTCCATCCATCGACGCTGTCTCAAATTCAGGTCAGCCTGAGTAAAAACATACTTCAAACTCTGGTGGTCCGTGAAAATCTGCGCCTTTTCTCCATACAAATACGACCTCCAGATTTTTAGCGCAAAGACAACTGCTGCCAGCTCTAAATCATGAGTAGGGTAATTGACTTCGTGAGGCCTCAACTGACGTGATGCATAAGCAATAACATGACCCTCCTGCATCAATACACAACCCAAACCAGTACCTGACGCATCTGTATAAACCTGATATGGTATCCCCGGCCTCGGTAGTACCAAAACTGGCGTATTAGTCAGTCGCCGCTTCAGCTCTATAAAACTTTCCGAGCACTTATCTGACCAAACAAACCCAACATCCTTGCCTGTCAACTGAGTCATCGGTCTGGCGATACTGGAAAAATCCTTGACGAACTTCCTGTAGTAACCTGCTAGACCCAGAAAACTGCGGATCTCTGTAGCAGTCTTAGGTGTAGGCCATTCTGATATCGCCGTAATTTTCTCTTGATCTACTGCAATGCCTGCCTCAGAAACCACATGTCCCAGAAATCCAATCTTTCTTTGCCAGAAACTGCACTTACTCAGCTTACCAAACAACTTATGTTCCCTGAGCTTATCCAAAACCATCCGCAAATGCTCTGCATGCTCCTCTCTGGTCCGAGAATAAATTAAGATATCATCAATGAAGACAATAGAAATTCCCCTCTGCGCAGGAGTACCCTCAAATGTGATCTTCCCATCACCTCTAGAAATATGAACTCTTGCCCTCGGGCAATCTAGCACCACTCACTACAACAAATATGTGTATTATTAGCATCCGAAAAACGCTATCATATCGTTTTCATAGCGTTTCGAAGAACGCCGTGACAGCCGCAGCTATAATAGACCCCCCTCCTAGCGTAGCGTTTTTCGCGTGCTGTAACAATTTAGAGATATTATAGCATTTTTTCTTTGTTATATTAAACTTATTTATAGCGACTGGTTTTAGCTATTTTAAATATTTATGTGGCAGTTTCTGTGTGCTATAAAATATTTTCTTATGACAATTATTTTTTGTCATGGATTACGTTTTTGTAACTCAGTATTTTTGATCCTGTAATAGCAATGTACGTAAGCCATTGGAAAGTTTAATACAGCATTTTTCTCGTGCTGGGAAGTTTATATTCATAGCTAACACTGAATATACGATTTTTTCTATATTGACACATTTGTTGGTTTGATTTACTGAATTTTGTTTATTTTTTGGGTTATTGAAATGCAAAATATTGGAAAAAGGAGAAATGAAAATAAGATTTTTTAGTAATTGTAACGAAAATAGAAATATGGGAAAAGCATTATGATGCTGACAATTGATTAATCATATAGCAAAGAAACACATACATAAACAACATACATAAACAACAATTAGTAATGACGGCCAGACTTGTTTCGTGAGGACTGTCCTTGTGCTTGTCGTATGTGTCTCATAAGAGACGAGTTTCTGAACATTGGGTCGATGTCTTCTTCAGGTTCCTCAATGCGTGTCAAGTAGCCAAGAGAGCGTCTGTACTCTGCTCTGGTTATCTCCTCCACATCATTCCCGCCCCTGAACTCTGCTCTGGTTATCTCCTCCACATCATTCCCACCCGAGGACTGTCCTCGTTGTTGTTCTGTGTTGAGTGCTTCTTGTTGTGGTTTTTGTTTTTGGAGTAGTTGTGGTCTCACTCCAGATGCCGGCAGAGCACATACGATGATCTTCCTTCCTTCCATTAGATTTCTAGACTGTAAAGTTAACACAAGTTAGAACTGTAATTGATATTTGATTATGAATATCTTAACTTAAAATGAAAACTTAACAGTAGTTAGATAGATCTATACGGTTACAATACACATAATTTGAAGAAGAAATAATAAATCGAAGATGATATTTGAAGAAGAATAAATGGAAATCGAATATCTCTGACCTTTGAAGAAGTTCCAAACCCAGATCTCTAAGGCTTCGAATCTTTAAGGATCTGTTAAGAGTTGTTACCTTTTTAATTAGAGAAATGTATAATAATCATAAGGATGAGTTAAATCTAGGGTTTAGGCGTTAGAGGGCGCAGACCTATTGATATGGATGAGTTCGATGGAAACCCAGAGAGTGAAATCGAGGTTGCTTAAGAGAGATTCATGGTTGTTTGAGATGGAATGGTGATGTGTAGACAGTGATTAGTGGTGGGTCGAAGTGGGCTCGTGGTGGCACAGAGAGAATTGCGGTTGTTTGAGATAACTCTGTAACCTAGGTTGCGGTGGAGAAGGAAGGAGATAAAAGACAAAAACAATTGTGAACCGTTAGATTAACATTTACGAACGGACATGATTAGAATCCTTGCCTTAAAATAATCAACCAATAGGAAGAGAGGACGAGGATAGATGGATGGTGGATTATGGGCCTTTGATCTTATATCAAATCGATGGCTACTAAAAAAAGAAGAGAAATTATGTTTCTGGGTATTTAAAATTATTTTTAAAATATGTAAAAAAATTGTAAAAATTTATAATCATGATTTTAAAATATAAATCTAATTTTAGCATCAATTTGTCAAAATATAAACCACAAAACACTTTAACTACACCAATATACCCTAATCCTCAAACTCAACACTACATATGCTAACACTTTCACAACAAAGATAATGTGGAAAGGGGAACTACATCATATGTTTTGTGATTAACATATCATTTTGTCTTAGTGTGTGTTATAGCATCTTGAAAAAGACCTGAAAACTATAAGTGGAATAAACCTTAAAAGAAATCTCTAAACCTAATCACAAAAAAAACATGAGAATCCTAACCCCTATCATTACCCTAAATTGAAAATAGTGATTTTCTAGCTGAACCAACAAATGGACATTTAGTTTATTGGGCTTTTGTAAAATTGAAATGATAAAATGGATCAAACACAATAACATAAAGTCTTAATTTAGTAAAATCATCCAAACCATACATAGATTAAATTTTTCAACCGAGTACATGAAAAAGAGAAACACACGAGTCATTGAAATACAAAGCCATGTTCTGAAACAGCAAAGAACAAGAACTTAACTAAACAGGAAACACCAAGTCACCATGCTCCTTTTGGTCTTTTGTCAAACCTGTAAATAAAGACATATAACCTTAGTTTTTTACATTTTCATACGGATGCAAGAGAACATGTGAGAAAGAACGCAAAATAAACACAACTCTCACCGTTATAATTTTATCCTCTGGCCAAGCAAGACAGCTGCCTAGTGCATCTTCCATATACTCGATCTCCGACGAAGTCCTCCACACAGCTGCATCTTTCACCTTGACAACATCCACAAAGACTCTACAAGCACCAAGCCCCAATGCCTGAAAGTGGACAAGATGCTCAGGATTACTCGAAGACCATCGTCCTTCAGCGACGACGACATTGTTTCCAGATATATCCAGCAGCTGGATTTTTTGATTTGGCTTGAATTTGTTACGCTGGAATCACACAAAGCAAAATCGAAGCCAAAATTCAAGCATCATCCCAGAACAAATCAACTAATTGAAGAAAAGAAAGTACCTCAGATCTGCGTAGAGGAGATGCTGGAGTAAATGGTTTCTTAGGAGCTGGTGGTGTTAATGGAGACTTCTGATTCTTAGAAGATGAACTCACTGCTTTAGAATCTGATTGTTGACGACGAGGAGAATCTGATTGTTGAAGGTGTTAATGTAGATGCTGTAGATGCATGCTTCAAAAGGATTCAAACAGAGTATTAGCAACTTAATAAACTAACAACCCGCAGTAACTACAAAACAAAAAGTAGCTTTGAAAGACTTACTCCACATAAGGTTCGACGATAGTCATATTCTGAATCACAGCAAGATGTACAATGCTCATATCCTTCTCAGAAAGAACACAACAAGTGCCAGCAGATATTGGACGACCTTCAAGAATAGAGCTACTCTCATACTCAGCGTTTCTATCAGGTTTCTCCTCATAACCTGTTGTTTTTTTCAAGAACTGACTGCAAAACCTAACACATTCCTCTGCAAGATACGCTTCAGCAATACAACCCTCTGGCCTTGCAAGGTTTCTGACAAAGTCTTTCAGCACCTTCATGAATCTCTCAAATGGGTACATCCAACGGAAATGAACTGGTCCACATAACCGAGCTTCCCTGCCTAGATGAACTACCAAATGCACCATTATATCAAAGAAACTTGGAGGAAAAAAACGCTCAAACATGCAGAGTGTTTCCACAATTTCCTCCTCCATTGCTGTAATTTTGTCTACATCAATTACCCGCTGACAGAGATGATGGAAGAAAGCACAGAGGCGTCGAATAGCTATCCTAACACCTTTAGGTAATAACCCTGTCCAAATTATAAATGGAGAAGCTGTTGCATCAGGACATCTAAATCTTGACTAATACAAAGTTTAAAGACTCAGTTGATACCTCTGATAGCAACCGGAAGAAGCTGTTGCATCAATACATGGTAATCATGTGATTTCAACCCTGATATCTTAGATTCTTCCAACTTCACACACCTTGATATATTTGAGCAATAACCATCCGGACCTCTGAAGTCTGATAACCGCTTGCAGAATACTTTTTTCTCTTTGCTGGACAGAGACCAAGGAGCTGGAGGAAGGTATGTTCTTTTTCCACGGGGTTGAGGATGTAAATCCTTCCTAATGCCAAGCAGTTCTAGATCTTTCCTCGCGTTAAGACCGTCTTTAGATTTTCCACAATGCAACAATGTTGCTATAAGGCTTGCAGCAACATTTCTTTCCACGTGCATAACGTCTAAGTTGTGTCTTACCGGTAGATCCTATACAAAACAAACAAAGATAATAGTGTCAAAGAAAGGTGGTGACTGCACAGGTCATAAAAACTGATATCTCTTCAGATTAGAAACATACCTCCCAATAAGGTAACTTGAAAAAGACTGACCGCTTCTTCCATCTAGATAGCTCTTCCTCATCAACTGCTTCTTCCTCTTCCTCTTCCTCTGAATCACTGGATTCATCATCCGTATTGGAGTCTGATCCAACCGTCTCATTAATCTTCCTCTTCCTTCCAGTTACTTTCACTTTTCCAAAATCATTCTTGTAGTTTCTGAGTATATGACTTATGTTATGACCACTCAGAATTCTACCTTTTTTCCCATGCTCTGCTTTCCCATCAAACCAAGCTTTCTTTCCTCGATAAGGATGTGTGGGAGGAAGACCTTTCCGGTGGGACATATAAACGTGCTTCCTGCAGTTAGTCAACCACATCGTGTCTGTGTTTTTCCCACACACTGGACAACCCATTTTCCCCTTTACTTTGCAGCCTGCGAGATTACCATATGCTGGAAAATCCTGAATGGTCCAGAGAAGCATTGCTCTTAATGTGAAAGTCGTGTGGCTGACTGCATCATACGTTACCTCTCCTTTCTCCCACAGGTGGTTAAGATCCTCTATAAGCGGTTCTAAGTACACATCAATGTTGTTACCAGGTTGGGTTGGACCAGGAATGAGCAACGACAACATGATGTTCTCCTCCTTCATACACTTTTCAGGTGACAGGTTGTAAATGACAAGCAAAACGGGCCAGCAACTGTAGTTCACATTCTTCATGCTGAAAGGATTGAACCCATCAGTGGACAGCCCAAGCCGAAGATTCCTTTCTTCAGCGGCAAATGAAGGATATCTGTCATTCATCTGATCCCAAGTTACAGAATCAACCGGATGTCTGCTTTTCCCATCAGTGCTTTTATTACTAAAATGCCACCTTAAGTCCTTTGACATGTCCTCTGACCTGAACATCCTCTTCAGACGTGGGATTATGGGAAAATACCTAAGAACTTTCTGTGGAATACCTTTCTTTACATCACCTGTCCGCAAGTTACTCTTCCATCTTGATGCATTGCATTTCGGACATTTGTCTAACTTCTCAAACTCCTTTCTGAATAGACAGCAGTCGTTCACACAGGCGTGTATCTTCTCATAACCCATATCAAAAGATCTCAAGAACCTCTTTACTTCGTACAAGGACGTGTGCAAGACATTATCCTTGGGTAGCATCTGTGGCAAAGTCTCAAGCAACAGATCAAAGCTTCTATCAGACCAACCATTCTGAGTCTTTATCCTAAAGAGTGAAACAATAGCAGAGAGCTTGCTGTGGTTACCACAACTTGGATACAGAGGTGTTTCTGCATCGGCTAGCTTAGCAAGAAACTCATCTTCTGCCTTATCTTCACCTTCAGCAACCTCACTTAAGTCACCATGCCTTAGAAACTCTTCATCAACATACGCTGCTGCTTGGTATAACCCTAAAATCTCATTGCTCTTCTCACTTGCACTGCTTCTGCTGTCAGTCCCTGATATTACTTCTCCATGGTGATACCAATCCTCCCTCATTTTGTAACTCAAATCCATTCCCCTAGTTACTAAATGATCCACAATAACACTGGCTGAGTGACGATCTACGTTGCGACAGTCAATACATGGGCAGATGATCAACTCAGACTCTCGCAAATCTGCAGCAACTGACCTCACAAATTCCCATGCACCTCTCTCATAATCAGGATCAGCTCTTCGGTTTAGAGACATGAAAGCATAATTTAAACACTCTTAATCACACACAAAATATAAGTTCCTATAATATATATTGTTTTTCCATACCTGTTTAGATGAACCCATGACTTTTCAACCATTTTATGTCCTAAGTTTCTAACCGATAAACCAACAAAATCAAGCAAAGCCATAAATTATAAGTCAAACATACACCAAACAGACACATTGTTATTCAAATAAGTACCAATAAACTATCAATTATTCAATCGCCAATCTATCAAATACTATAACTCAGTCATTCACTACCACCTACAAGAAACAACTTCTATTGGGTGAAAAAGAAAAACCTCAATAAGCTCCTTCCGATTTCAACTCCACTTCACTCCAAAACGGACAATCAAAAGCTCAAACCTGCAAAGCAAAAGAGAACAGACAAGAACCACAAATCAATTCGCGTTCGGTCCAAAACAATCAAACCATAAATCAATTCTCCTCACGATACAAAATACGAAACAGAACTGATTAGCTCTAACCTGACTTCTCTCCTCCTAATCTTCGGTTAAATCAAATTTTTAAAACCTGTAACAAATCAAACGATCGAATTCATCAAAGAGAAATCATATACATTTAAGTTATCGAAGGAATTAATCAGACAAAATGGAATCTGGGTTCACCGGGAAGCTGTCCGCCGGCGATGAAAGCACCGTACCGTACGGATTCTGGTCAAAGATCGGCGAGATTGAGCTTCCCCATTCTTTTTTTTCTTCGATAGTTTCTAAGTGAAGAGAAGGAGAGGCGGAAAAGGTTGAAACAAACCTTAGGTCTTTTGCATCGCGACACCACTTTACTCTTTTTAACTGAATTTTTAATTATTTTTTTACCGGGTTACTGATAAATATAGCTAGCGAGTAAATAACGCTACCAAAAATATGGGCATAACTTTTGGTAGCAGTTCGTGAATTCGTGCTACCGTGAACTGCTACCAATACCCGTATTTCTTGTAGTGACTCTATGTCGGGTTAGCCAATCCATCCCAAGTATAACATCGTAGTAATCTAACTCCATCTCAACTAAGTCTCCGATGAAATCCACCCCTCCAAGTTGGACTGGTACATCTCGATGAACGCCAATGGTTTCCAATCTCTCTGTGCCGGCTGTCCGAATCTGCTTGGCTTCCGGCTCGAAGATACCTCGAAAGGACCAACACTTTACCACACGCGAACTCACAAAGCTATGGGAAGCTCCAGAGTCGAAAAGAGTGTGAGCTATCTCACCTCCAACCGAAATCGATCCTACACAGAAATTATTTTTCTTTTCTAACTACACGTATGAACAACAACCACCAAATACTCAAAATAAGAGGGCATGATAAAGATACATACCAGCTATCGGCTCAGCTCCACTGTCTTCTCCCAAAGCATACACACGCGGGGCGATGGCCTGGCGCTTGGCCGGAGGCCCCTTGGTCGGGCAGTACCTGAAGTAATGGCCAAATTTGCCACAAGTGTGGCAAGCTCCTGGTGCGACGGCTGTAGCTGCTGGTGCTACCTGTGCTGCTGGTGCCGCCTGCGCTGCTGGAGCTGCTCCCTGTGCACCGAAAGGCCTACTTCGACAATTCCTGGCAATATGTCCCCTCTTCCCGCAATTGTGGCAAAAGATGCTCGACTGATCCAAAGTCCTCCTCAGTGGCTCTCCACTCCTTCCAGTCCTTGGCTGAGTTGCCTTGGACTGTTTCTGCTCTTCAGCAAGACATGTCTCCTGGACAACGGCCTTCTCTACCATATCCTCCAAGCTGGTGTAATTAGCCATACTGCATCTGCCGCGGAGATCCACTCTCATCCCATTTAGGAACATCCTCATCAAGTCCTCCTCATCGAAATGGGTACCAGCAAACATGCGAAGCTCTCTGAACTCATGCTCATACTGCCTGACAGTCTTGCCACCCTGGGTCAAATGCTGGAACTCATTCCTCTTCTGGTGTAAAGCCTCCTTGGGAAAATATTTCTTGTCGAACGCAACGAGGAACTCAGCATAGGTCGGATAATCCTCCTCCTCACGCATCGAACACACTCCCTCCCACCAAACTGCTGCATCCCCACGCAGATATAGCTCTGTGATATTAAGGCAAAGGTGGGGTGGACACTTGATAGTCCTCAGACACTTGGTCAGTCTGTACTTCCACTGGTAAGCTTCGGTAGCATTCACTGTCCCCCTAAACTTCTCCAAGTCCACGTGCTTCATCCGCCCCATCACTCTCATGAGGTCCTCATCAACTCCCTGCTGCTCTCCCTGCTGCTGCACTGGAATCACAAGTGGCGGTGGTGGAACCTGCGGGTTACCCTGAACCTGAACCGGGGCACCCTGCTGCACATGAATCTGCGGCCCATTCTGCACCTGAATCTGCGGACCACCTTGCACTTGCTGGGCCTGTCCCTGCTGAGCTGCAGCCAACTGCCTGGCAACCTCCTGTGCAGCTATCCTGGCAGCCTCCTGAGCAGCCTGCTGAACTACACCCTGAGCAGCCTGCTGTACCATCTGCATGATAGCAGCCTGATCGATCTGTGGAAATACCGGCGGTGGAGGCGGTGGAATCACTGGCGGTGGTGGCGGTGGTGGCACATGCTCACCTCCACCCTCTCGAGCAGCACTGGCGGCCGGGTTACGGACAACTCTCCTACGCGGCGGCATCTGAAAGGAATAACACAAGAATTAATCACTGAGGAATTGAATACCAACGGTTTAAAGACGCAAGCCAAACAGGAAGGTGCTATTTATTTTTATTTAAAAACCCCTCAATTCCCAAAATATTTTTCAAAATCGTCAAACCCGATTAAAATCACGTCCCACAAATCGCCATCCCGGGTCGGAGCCGGGACGGAACCCCGCTCTGATACCAAATTGTAATACCCCGATTTTCTAAAATAATATAATAAATAATAATCTCATAAAAGTCTCCATTTATTACTTCTCAAAAGTCAAACTCAACACCATAATCCAATAATAGCATAAATAAAATAAATCCGGAAAATATCGATAAAAGCATAAAACCGAAGTCTGAAAATAAGAATAAAACTCCCAAAGCACCAATCCGAAAGCAATCACTCCTGCTCGGCTATCTCACCTGAAAGGGGGAAAAAGAGGGTGAGTAACAGGGGAGTCACTCAGTGAGGTATGGGATGCTAATCCACAAACCACTGACTTAAGTAAATAGAACTCCCGCTATGGAAGTTTAGCTCTAACATGAACAAGCAAAACGCCTAAAGCATCACACACAACAAACACTGCGCTGATAGTGCATAGATATACCACACACCCCGCATCTCCGCATAAGGATATACATACGTGGCGTCGCTAGTACAGTCTGTCTCTGTACCCCCGCCCTCGATCGCTGCGTCAGATGCAAACGTCTCTGCACCACGCACCACACAAATTGCGTCGCTAGCCCAGACGTCTCTGAGCCCCCGCCCCTCCACAGTGGCGTCGCTAGTCCAGGCATCCCTGAACCCCCTCCCTCGCACATAGTCCCTACTCATAACTATGTATATACATATATATATATATATATATCTCATATCTCATCATCACACAATCCAATCAATGGTTGAATCCTCTAGACCCTTAATTCCGGTTTGCAATAAATAAACTAACTACCAAGCAAGGACTCAAGCAGACACATTTCATGGTTCGAAGTCTAAACCTATCATAGAAGGAATTCTACACTGGTACGGAATTTATGGAGTAGACCCTCACCTTAGCAATGTGGAAAGGTAGTAGATGTGAACTCCCACTGCTCAAACAGACTCCAAATCTGAAATCAGGGCGAAAAATCGAGTCAGAATGCCCTTCGAACGGTTAAAAACAGATAACCGGAAATCTGGTCAAAAGTCAACCCGCTGGTCAAAGGGTCAACCCGGTCAACTCTGACCCAAGCCGGTCAACCCTTGACCAAATCGAAATCGAATCAAACCATTCGGTTTTCCTTAACCGGAATCGATTTCGATTGAACCAGAATCAAATCAATTTCAAACCGGTTTAATCTCTAACCCAAATCAATTTCCAATAACCGAAACCAGACCGCAATCGAATTATCAAACCGGAGTTAAACATCAAACCAACCCGGGCTGACTGGTCAACGAGTTGACTCGCTGAGTCGACTCAGCCGAGTCGCCGAGTCACCGGCGAGTCAGCGAGTCCACCGGCGAGTCACCGATGACCGGTCGCCGGCGGCGGCAAAGACGGCGGTGGCTTATCGGAAAATCACCGGCGGCGACTTACCGGAAAATCACCGGCGGCGACGGAGACGCGGCGGCGATGCGGCGGCGGATTCCCGGCGGCGAACGGACGGCGGCCGGCTACGGCTGCTCCGTCGAACGACGTACGGAGACGGTGGCGCGTGAAATGCACGCGCGGAACTTCTCTCCGCGCTTGGGGGCGCGTCGCGGCGATTCTCCGGCTGATTTTCGAGCTCCGGACTCCTCTCGACGTCACGAACACGGTGGTGGTCTTAGAATCACAAAATTCCCAATGGTTAGAGAGATACGATCGATTTACTAATCGGCCGAAACTAAAACCAATAAACACGGCGGTTCCGGTGGTTACCTTCGGCGTGTGATGGTGGTGTCGTATCCGATCTCGGCTCAGGAACTGGCGACGGCGGCGGTTCGTCACTAGATCTCAACGACGGCTCGATTTCTGCAGAGGTTCGACGTGTTTAGGTTTCGTGAATAAAATAATCTGCAGGAGCTGGTATTTAAAGAAAAGGAATACCTAGGGTTTCTTGGAAGTTGATTGGGCTTTGCTGGGCCTTAGGAATTGGGTCGTTACAAAGAGGTCCCGGACAGAACAAGTTGACAGACCCTCGAGGTCTTCCTCCTCCTCTTCTAGGGGGGGGAACCGTTGGCTGGAACTTTGCTCACTCGAAGCCTGGGTCAGTCTTAGATGACTCATGGGGTTTGGCTACGTTAATGAGGCATATGAAGAGAACTGGATGTGCTCTCCCCTCGATCGCCAACCTCTCCAACAAAGAGGAGTACGTTGACATTGCCCATCACATGGGTCAGGTATGAATTTTATTTCAGCTTTTTAGCTTAATTCTTTTTGGAAAATGTTCACTAAATCATTGTTTTTGTTTTTGTAGCTGGCTGACGCTATTAACAGGGCTCAGTTCAAATTTGAGGACGCTGTTCACAATGCCCCCAGCGCTGAGGAATTAGCTCAGGTCACTGACCTAGTCAAGGCCACCAAGACTGAGCTCAATCAGACTCGGGCTCTGATCTCAGAACTCCAAGCTGAGGTCAATAGACTTGGCTCCAAAGCTGATGCTCAGCAAGGGACGATCGAGAGCCAGTTGATTGACTTCCAGGTGGAGAATAGGAAGATTGGGGAGTTGGATGCTGCTCGGAAGATAGTCGTGTACCAAGTGAAAGAGCTGATTGCTTCTTCCCAGAGCAGCCAGAAGAACAAAGAAGCTAAGGTCAGGCTAGCCGTCCGGAGAGGAAAGAGGGAGGTAGCTGACGCTTACAACAAGGTTCTGGCTGCTGTCAAGGAGAAGTTCTCCAAGAAGAAGGATGAAGTTGATCTCCTGGTTCATGCTCAAGAGATTCAAGCCAATACTGAGCTTCTGAAAGACATGCTGGATGGCGAGATTAAGAGTGCTGAGGACGAGTACGCTCGCTTGGTGGCTATGATGCCAGAAGCTGTTGCTGCGTATGAGAAGGCTCAAGTCTCGGACTTTTCGATCAGCAAGCTCCCTCTTCCTCAACTCTTTGAGAGCTCAGGTACTTTTGAGGTTAATATGTTTAATCTCTCCTTTTCTGGAGAGTTCAGTTCTAATTTGGGATTGATGGGTTCTTGCTCAGCTCCAGTCGAAGCCGCCCCGGGAGATGGCGACAAGGAGATGGAGGAAGAGGTTCCTGATGAGGAGGGTGATCCGGTTGAAAGGGAGCTGAGAAGAGCTTGGGTGACAAGGAGGTTTAAGAGCTGAGGCTCTTTTATGTGTTTCTAGGATTTCCGCCCAATTGGCTTTCGTTTCTTTTATTTCTAAGACTTATAGCCTGAGGAGGCTTTTAAACCTTTGTTTACGTTAAGGTCTTTTGAACCTTTGTTGGCCTGAGGAGGCCTTTAAACCTTTTATCTATCAAAACTTGGTTTTTAGTTTCGTTTCAAGTCTTTCGATTTGACTTAGTCATTTTTTGGATGAACTCGAATTTGGTTAAGAGTTTTGATAGGGAATGTGCTTCGGTTACTAATTAAGAGGTTTAGTGAATCCTCCGAATTAGATTTCTGATTCGTGATAAGTTTTGGAGACTTGGATCGTTTTTGGCTCCTTGAGAGGGGTTCCTGAAGTATCGAGATTAGCTTAAGGTTTTTAGGAACCTGAGTTTAATTCGGGTACCTTAGGTGGAGGTTCTTGGGAACTTGAATTTGTTTACGGGATTTTAAGACCCATTGGAACTTGCTTAGGATTTTAAGACCTTTCGAAATTTGATAAGGGTTTTAAGACCTTTGTATTTTGTTGAGGATTTCGAGATTCTAGGTTTAGGTCCGAGGTGACCTGACCTTGTTCGAAGGATTTTAAGACCTTGATGGTTTCTAAGGATTTTAAGACCTTAGGTTGAGGTCAGTGGAGACCTGACTTTGTTTGAAGGATTTTAAGACCTTGGTAGTTTCTAAGGATTTTAAGACCTTAGGTTTAGGCTTATCAAGCTTGACTTCGTTTGAAGGATTTTAAGACCTTAGGTTTAGTTTCATGGGGACCTGAGCTGATCCGGAGGGTTTTAGGACACTAGGTCCGTGTTTGTAGGGACATTTTGCTGCTTGAGTTATGTGATTTTAATCAGACATATGGCCCCTTTGGTTGTGGTGAACAAAGTGTTGAAATGAGGTTGGAGCTGCACTCATGACGGAGTTGCCTACGTACCCAGTCAAGGGATCAAGCCTAACGTAGTTCAGGAATTTTAGGTACCTAATGATAGTGTCTCTTAAGATTTGTGGCGTTCCACGATCTGATTTCAGGTACCCCGGTTCGCACCTTTTGGAGCTTGTAAACGCCATGTCGTACCACATGGATGATCCGATAGGGACCTTCCCAGTTGGTTCCTAACTTTCCAGCCTCTGGTTCCTTGGTTCCTTCGAAAACTTTCCTAAGTACTAGGTCACCTGCAGCGAACTGTCAGGGCCTGACTTTGGAGTTGTACTGTCGTGCCATTGCTTGCTGATAGTTTTGAATGCGAATCAGGGCTCGGTCCCGTCTTTCCTCGATTAGATCGAGGCTGTCCGTTAGGAGCTGATCATTAGCTGCGGGATCAGATGTACAGAATTCCCGGCGGAGGCTACCAGCAATGGTTTCAGCTGGGACGACAGCTTCCATCCCGTAGGCTAAGGAGAAAGGGGTTTCTTCTGTAGCCTTCGTGGAGTGGTTCGACATGCCCAAAGTACTTCATGTAACTTTTCTGACCAGAGTTCCTTCTGGGATCCGAGGCGTTTCTTGAGGTTTGCTAATACTGATTTATTAGCAGCCTCCGCCTGGCCGTTTCCTTGAGGTCGTCGAGGTGTTGAGAAGGTCAGGCGGATATTCCATTTGTCACAAAATATTTTGAAGTCGTGGGATATGAACTGTCCTCCATTATCAGTCACGATTTCATATGGGACGCCGTGTCTACACACGATTTCTTTCCACACGAATCGTTTGACCTCGACTCTGGTTACCTGTTGGAAAGCTTCAGCCTCTATCCATTTCGTGAAGTAGTCTGTTAGGACTAAGAGGAAGCGTAGCTTCTTCTTTCCACTTCCTGACGCTACTAGTGGTCCTACGATGTCCATGGACCACCTCATAAATTGGTAAGGGGATGATATATTGGATAGCTTCTCCGCAGGTTGGTGTATAATCGGTGCATGCCTCTGGCACTTGTCGCATGAAGAGGAGTAGACCTCGCAGTCTGCAATAATGGTAGGCCAGAAATAGCCCTGTCTTTTGATTCTGATGGCCAGAGCTCTTCCTCCAGAGTGTTTCCTGCAGGAGCCATCGTGCATTTCTTTCATGAGTCTCATAGCAACGAGGCCATGGACACATTTTAGGTAAGGTCCGGAAACGCTTCGTTTGTAGAGGACAGACTCGATTATGCAGTATCTCGCGCTTAATGCTTTGAGCTTCCGAGCCTTCCATTTATTGGGTGGAGTCTTTCCTTCCAGGATGTATTGTGTGATTGGAATTCTCCAATCTTCTCTTCCTACAACTTTGTTATGAAGAGACGAGGGAGGTTCCTGTTCGGGACCTGGTGTCGTGGTGCCCCCGGAGGTATTCGTAGGATTAGGCTCCAGGGAGTCTAAATTCCGAGGAATACCTCCAATTTCTTCATTATTCTCCGGGGTCTGGATGGTGCCCCCAGATGAATTTTTGAGAGCTGAACGGCTTCTGGTTTTAACTCTGCAGACGAGTGGGTCTGAGTTGGTGCCCCCGGAGGTATTCGTGAGGTTAGGCTCCAAGGAGTCATAATTTCGGGGAATACCTTCCGTGTTTTGGATTGTGTTCCCGGAGGTATGCTTTTTAGAGCTACGTATTCTGGCTTTTGGGAACCAGAATGTTGTGAGAACTTGGGTAGCTACCATTTCAGGGCAGGTACCCTCGGGCTGCTCTTTTAGCTTGCTGTCTATCTCAGCTTTAGTAGCTATGTCGATGCTTGGTTTTTCGATTCCTTCTACGGGTATGATCCGTTTTACGAGGGGGTCCGATGTGGAGGCTAAAGCAGCCAACGCATCTGCTGAGGAATTCTCTCCTCGTGGGATCCTTGTTAGCTCGAATTTGTCGAACTGCCTAGTGAGGTTCTGGACGACTTCGAGATATGCCCCAATTCTTTCGTCCCTCATTTCATATTCTCCGTGAAGCTGGCTAGCTACTAGCTGTGAATCACTATAAGCGTTTAGCTCTCGAATTCCGAGGCTTAGGGCGAGTTTCAACCCTGCGATTAGTGCTTCATATTCAGCTTCGTTGTTTGAGGCGCTGAATCCGAGCGTATATGATTGCTCAATGGTTTCTCTTGCTGAAGAAGTCAGCCTTAGACCTACACCGGAGCCCTGTTTTGATGAGGCTCCGTCGACATACAGGCTCCACTTTGGAGATTCCATTTCGGAGTCTAATTGCTCGGATGCTAGCTCAATGACAAAGTCGGCAAGGACCTGAGCCTTCGCTGCTGCTCGAAGTCTATACTCAATGTCGTATTCACTGAGCTCTATGGCCCATTTAGCCAATCGCCCTGACTGGCTAGGGCTGTGCAATATCATTCATAATGGTTGTGAGGTAATTACGACGATTGAGTGCGATTGGAAGTAAGGTCGTAATTTTCTGGCAGCTGTTACGACTGCTAGCGCTAAATTTTCCATTGCAGGGTACCTTGTTTCGGCGTCTATCAAACTCTTGCTGGTGTAATAGACAGGTCTTTGTTCGTTTTGTTCTTCTCGTACTAGGACACCGCTAACTGCAGCAGTCGATACGGCAAGGTACATGTACAGTGGCTCTCCTACTACAGGTTTGGATAGGATCAGAGGTTCAGATAGGTAAGCTGTCAATTGTTTGAAGGCTTCCTCACATTTCTCGTCCCATAAAAACTTCTTATTATTTTTTAGAAGTTTGTAGAATGGGAGGCACTTATCGGTGGACTTGGATATGAATCGCTTTAATGCTGCGATCCGTCCAGTCAATCTCTGTACCTCTCTGGTTGTTTTAGGTGACTGCATTTCTAGGAAGGTTGCTATCTGCTGCGGGTTGGCTTCAATGCCTCTTTCGGTTACGAGATAGCCTAGGAACTCGCCTGAGGGTACCCCGAAGGTACATTTAGTGGGACTGAGCTTCATATCGTATTTATTGAGGATATCGAAGCATTCCCTTAAGTGGGAGATATGGTCTTCTCCAGCTGAGGATTTGACTAGCATGTCGTCAATATAGACCTCCATGGTTTTTCCGAGTTGCCCAGCAAACATCTTATTTACTAGCCTCTGATAGGTAGCTCCTGCGTTCTTTAATCCGAATCTCATAACCTTGTAACAATAGGTTCCTCGTTCGGTTATGAATGCAACTTTCTCATGGTCCTCAGGATCCATCATGAATTGGTTGTATCCTGAGAAGGCATCCATGAAGGATAGGAGTCGATGGCCAGCTGTTGCTTCAACCAGGCGGTCGATGTGAGGTAACGGGAAGCTGTCTTTAGGACAAGCCTTGTTTAGGTCGGTGAAGTCTACACAGATTCTCCATTTCCCGTTTTTCTTCTTTACAACTACCGGGTTAGCTAACCAGTCAGGGTAGTGTACCTCTTGAATGGACCCAGCTTTCGTAAGTCGGTCAACTTCGTCGTTAACAGCTTGAGCCTTTTCGAGGCCCAGCTTGCGACGCTTTTGTTTGATCGGTTTGAAAGTTGGGTCTACTTCTAGTTTATGGGTGGTGACGTTCGGATCTATGCCTTTCATGTCATTGGTAGACCATGCAAAGGTTTTGACATTGCTTTTCAGGAAGTCAATGAGCTCATTTTTTGTCTCAAGAGGTAGCTCAGATCCGATGCTTACCTGTCTTTCAGGATTTGAGTCGTCAATGCAAACTTTTTCGGTGAGGTTCTTGGGAGGACCTCGAATGTTTTGTTGCATTTCGCGACCCTCCTGGATCTGTAATTGCTATTGGGGGGACTTTTTGAAGATTTCGAATCCTCCCAAGTAGCAGATCCTGGATATCTTCTGGCTACCGTGTACGGTAGTTATCCCTTCAGGTGTTGGGAATTTCACATATTGATGATAAGTCGAGGCTACTGCCTTCATTTTGTGAATCCAGGGTCTTCCCAAGATCGCATGGAACGGGGAAGGTCTGTCGATGACTACTAAGTTGGTCATTTTCATTATTCCGCCAGCTATGATTGGGAGCTTGATAGACCCCAACGAGGTAGCTGTTTCTCCGGAGAAGCCTACGAGATTAGCTTTTTGGCCAATAATTTCGTAGTCGTCTATTTCCATCCCTTTTAGGGTGTTGTAGAAGATAAGGTCAACAGAGCTTCCTGTGTCTATCATGAGTTTAGGGACCTCGTATCCTGCGATGTTCAGGGTGACAATCAGCGCATCATCGTGAGGTCTGTCAAGGTTTGAGGTCTCGCTTTCCCAGAAAGAAATCTTAGTATTGGACTCGGGGTTAGGAGGCTTAGGTCCAGTGTTAGACACAGCCTTCCGTACGTGATTCTTAATGGAGTTGACGGAGTCTTGACATATATCTGATCCTCCAAGGATACAGTCCACCCTCGAGCCAGGGCTCGATTGAGGGGACGGTTTGCTCAAGAGAGCTTCGACTTGTAAACTTTTTCCTTGGGGGAATTTTCCAAGAATCATATCGACTCTTTTCTTGGGAGCTGGAGGTGGCGAATCGGTCTCCTTCTCGGGTGACCTCTCGCGCTTTGGAGAGGTGTCTATGGGACCTCTTTTCTGATAAGGTGGTGACTTTTTAAGGTTCACACCCTTTATTTCTCCGGCTGCGAATTTAGCTGCCAATTGTCGTTGGAGGTCCCAACATTCCTCAGTTGAGTGCCCTTCTCGATCGTGATAAGAGCAACGTTTGTTTTTATCGAAGCCTTTTGACCAGGGAGTTTTGTTTGCTGCGGCGACAGGTTTCTCTTCCTTGTCCTCCTCGATTGCATAGGAATGTTCTCCCTGAGTTTGATTGTTTCGGAGGTTCCCCTTTTTATGAGGTCCCTTTGCCTCAGAGGATTCACCTTTCGAGTGATTTTGAGGTTTCTTGTGGAGTTTATCCAGTGCAGCTGTCTCTTCTTCCAAAGTAATATACCTAGTGGCTTTGTGAAGAGCATCATCTAGTTGGAGGAGTATTGAGTGTTAGCTCCGACCAGAAATCCGATTTATACCACAGACCTCTTCTAAGGGCCTCGATGGCGACTTGGTCGTTGGGATTCGAGAACTTAGTTCTTACTGCCCTGAATTTCTCGATGTAGACTCGTAGCGAGTCCCCCATTCCTTGTCTGACCTTCCAGAGGTCGGCCTCAGAGGCTTGCTTCAGGATATGGGTCGAGTACTGCTTCATGAAGGCACTAGTTAACTGATCGAAACTGTCTATCGAGGCTGGTTCGAGACCAGAGAACCACTCAAGGGCTGTTCCGATCAAGTTTTCGGCGAATGTCCTGCAGTAACCTGCTTCACATTCTTCCTGTGTAAAATGGGCTTTCACGATAGCTAATCGGAAGGCTCTTAAATAGGCCTTTGGGTCAGAGGTCCCATCATACTCGGGAATTCTGATTTTTCGGGTATCCCTTATGTAAGAACTGGCAATTCTGTCAGTGAATGGGGTCCCACGGGTTTCTTCAATCAAGCTATCGATTTCAGGAGCTGAACTCGTCGCCTTGTGGACTTGAGCTCCCAATTTTTGGAGAGCTGCGTGAGTTCGTTCCATATACCTGCGGATAGCTTCAGGTCCCTCTAAAGGAAGGACATTTGGGTCGCTATTAGGTACCCGACGGGCAGGTTCCTGACGGAATCGTGTTGGTTCATCTTCCCATGCAGTTGGTGGGCTAATTCGCTCACCAGCTCTTGGGTTATCGGAGTATACCCTTTGATACCCGTCCGCATTCGGGGTTGAGCTTCTGGTTTGATAAACCGAAGCTGATGTTCTGCCCCCGGATGGGAAGGATACTCCTGCTCCGGACCTAAAATCAGGCGGCGGGGGAGGTAAGCGAGTGCTCCGGTCAGCAATCTGACTGGGTGTGGAGCTGGTTGTCGCTACGTTACTTCCCATAGCACTGGTGATAGGTGGGTTAAACACGGGAGCTGTCCCGGTATGAGGTGTCTGGAAAGCAGATCCCCGTCCTTCCGGAACAGTGCTGTTAGGAGAAAAGTCTAAACGTCCTCGGGGGAATGAGGGATCGGTCAATCGATCTCGGAAAGTGACCCCCAGAGCTTGACGTTGCGGTGGTTGGGTTGTTGCGTTTAGAGATATAGTTATCTCTTCGAATCGTTGCTGACGAACAGCTAGCTGATGCATTGTACGCTCACTTTCCTGAGCTTTGTCTACTAATTGCATCATCATCTGACGAATCTCAGAGAGCTGAGCCTCCGTTTGATTTGGAATGGCTTGCTGCTGAGGATTCTCAGTGACTGGAAGCCCGGGGGCGGTTCCACTTGATGATCTCGGGTTAGTAGCTCCGGTTGCAGTCTGGCTCGTTCGAGCGCTAGCCGGAGGCTGTTGCCCAGATCGGTGGTCGCCACGTCGAGGCTCCGTGGTTACGAGACTAGAGCCTCCATCGTTCGGTGAGCCATCTCTCTGAATCGGGAGGTTAAGGTCAGACGGATTTGTTGTCTGATCGGTAGGATTCATCCTCAAGTTAGAGTAAGGGATTCGATTGTTTCTTCCCCACAGACGGCGCCAATTGTGAGGGATTAAATTCACCACCTGGATTTTAGGTCAGGTTAAGATTATTTGGGAAGAAAGCGTGGGCTGAATTCCGTAAGAACTTGTAGAATGAATGAATGATTTTATTGATGATTTTGGGTAAAGAATATGTTTACAAAGATGTTTATACTGTTTACAAAGAAAGAATTAAATGATTGAGAGCTTCTAATCTATTAATTTAGGGATTATCTACTATTTGAAGTTCTCATTTAAATTTTGGACTCTTTCATAGTTGTTACTAGAATATATCATTCTTCCTATACAATGCAACCTACCAACTTAAATTAAACCAAATCTTAACCAACATAGATTAGTTAAACCTAACCAGTAACACTTTTATAATATTTTTGGTTAATCTCTTAATATAATTAGATCATATAAAACTGAACCACTCTTAAATCAACGAGTTCCATATCATTCCAGACATAAGAGAAAAAATATCCGACTCATTTACAACGTAAGCATACAAAGACCGTGTATGCTTATACTCATTGATCTTCCAAAAACCAAATAATTGTGGCATAGACCAACATAGGCTCATGTTCGTATCACTAACTTTACTTCCATATATTTACTCTTCACCTACATCATATCACAACATATACACAGTTATGCAAGAACATGATTTTTTTTGTTCAAACAACCAAATAATGATGGCATATGGTCAGTAGATTTTTTAAATATGTTTTTTTATATATTACATTTTACGAGACTATGTGTATAAGTTTTTTTTTGAAAAATGCATAACTATGTGTATAAGTTAAAAGGTAAAAGGTGTGACAAGGCAAATTATTATACTAAAAATGAAAGAAGATTAAATACAAACTAATAACAAGTACAACACAAATTATAACACTATTAAATTCTATATATATTTAATAAAATATTATATATATGTCTAATATGTATATATATAAATGTTACACAAAATATATATAATATTATATACACATATTATATATACCATATATGGTATATATACCATATTATATATACCATATATACCATATTATATATACACATATTAATTTAGGGATTATCTACTATTTGAAGTTCTCATTTAAATTTTGGACTCTTTCATAGTTGTTACTAGAATATATCATTCTTCCTATACAATGCAACCTACCAACTTAAATTAAACCAAATCTTAACCAACATAGATTAGTTAAACCTAACCAGTAACACTTTTATAATATTTTTGGTTAATCTCTTAATATAATTAGATCATATAAAACTGAACCACTCTTAAATCAACGAGTTCCATATCATTCCAGACATAAGAGAAAAAATATCCGACTCATTTACAACGTAAGCATACAAAGACCGTGTATGCTTATACTCATTGATCTTCCAAAAACCAAATAATTGTGGCATAGACCAACATAGGCTCATGTTCGTATCACTAACTTTACTTCCATATATTTACTCTTCACCTACATCATATCACAACATATACACAGTTATGCAAGAACATGATTTTTTTTGTTCAAACAACCAAATAATGATGGCATATGGTCAGTAGATTTTTTAAATATGTTTTTTTATATATTACATTTTACGAGACTATGTGTATAAGTTTTTTTTTGAAAAATGCATAACTATGTGTATAAGTTAAAAGGTAAAAGGTGTGACAAGGCAAATTATTATACTAAAAATGAAAGAAGATTAAATACAAACTAATAACAAGTACAACACAAATTATAACACTATTAAATTCTATATATATTTAATAAAATATTATATATATGTCTAATATGTATATATATAAATGTTACACAAAATATATATAATATTATATACACATATTATATATACCATATATTATTAATTGAAATTTGACAAATTAATTTCCGCCCTTTAGGGCGGGTCCTAATCTAGTGTGTGTTAAATGAGTTCCAATCCCTTTTTCTTGATTGATTTTCTCTTTAAATAGCCCCAGGTCCCGCTTGATCGTCACCAACTAGTTCCCGAGATCTCCTCCGCAACTTGAGGGATTGGCAACAGCTTTCCTTTGACCGGGTCTTGCGCTCCTTCTGTTATGATGTGAGCTTCCTCTTCACTGTGACCTCTTCGAAGATTGCCCTTTGCTTCCAGCCTCCGGCTTCGTATTGAACCTTAGCTAAGGTCACCGATACGCGTTGGTCTTTCTCTCAGCCCAATACTTGTTTTGATGAAATCGTCAGATAACAAGCCATATTTGGGCCCAACACTCACCATTAGCTGGTGAAGTCACATGCTCCACATCATCCATATCATCGTCATCGTTCTGAACCGGCGCACGTGGATCATCGCAGAGGTCCTCTGCATCGAGCGAGAACACAATTTTCTCCAGACATAAGAAGTCTGTGAACCCAGGCATAGGGAGCTTGCAGTACAGAGAGTTCCCTTCTTTGTCTTGGAACTTGTAGGTGTTCTCGTCGCGCAAGATGTGGCATACGATCAGGTAAGGAGTATCAATGTACTCCATCTCAGAGACAACCTTGTAGGAGCTAAGGTTGATGTTGAAGCGCTGGAACAAGGGAGTGAGCAGACTGCCGCAACGATCCTTCTTGTCATCGGTACGAATCAGGGTGTCTCTGCGCTCTACGAACATGGAGATGAGATGGAACCCTGGGTTGGTCTTGATTTCCTGGATCGGTACTATGTTCTCTCTGCGCATCTCGTCCTCAAGCCCTATGTAGAGAACCTGGAGCTCTCCATTCATGATCTTGGAGGTGTACTCCTTCGCGAACAGGACGTTTGACACGATCTTGGCAATGATCCGGATAGCAGGGTTCCGGATCTGCGACTGGTATGCCTTGCGAGAAGTGAACTTTCCGGCTGCAATGAGATCCCAAAAGGTGTATGCCGGCTTGAACTTTTTCTCCACTGAAACCCCCTTAGGTGTGTCTGCAATCTCGAGTAGCTCGTTCAGACCATGGAGAGAGATGGAGCAGAACTTGCCGTCAGCCATGAAGGAGAAGGAGCAGTTCTCGTATGTAGGCGCGTTGGGGTTCTGGTAAGTGATCTGGCATGTCGCGAGCACTTGCCTGACCAAAATCCGGGTAGAGAACCTGGGCTTGGAAACATAGAGGCGCAAGTTCCATAGCCTGCAGCGTGTCAAACACTTTAGTGTCAAAGCCTATATCGGCTAGGGTCTCCTGGTACGCGAACCGTGTGGGCAAAATCTCTGCTAGGAGGAGCCGGTTGTATCTCGCCGCTGATTCCTTGTCCCATCCCTCAACATTGTAGTCAAGGAGCATCGGGTCATTGAGGTTGATCGGCTCACCCTCATCCTTGTTTGATCATGGGTAACCAGGCGGAGCTCTCGCGGCTGGAGTAGCTGTGCTCTTGGCCGCTATTGCGTTTCTCATCTTTGGAGGCATCTGCAAAACAAAAGCAATATCTCAACATCAGCATAGTTCATTGGTTGTTCTAGAAACGATGGAACAATCCAATCTTTTAGTTTCACTCAAGTCCATCGATTTCTAAACAACCTACATAAGCCTCCAATCTTGACAACACAAATCGCAAACCCCTAGAATCACAATCATCAAATCGGTTCCTATCCCATTCAAAATCAATCATCAATTCAATCCTAGTAGCAAGTATATAATCAAGAGCTACAATCTAGGACCAAATTGCAAGGTTTATAGGGAAAAGAGGATCCAAGAAATCACTCCTTATTCGCGATTTCCATGCGAAAAAGGGGGAGAGTTCTTGAGCGATTACCTTGATTGGAGAGGAGATTCCTGCAAAACAAACCAATCTCTAGAGAACCCAAGAGGTGAGAACCAAAAATCATGAAGATAGAATCAAAGGGGAGAGGTTTGCGATTTAGGGTTCTTGAGAGGAGGGGAGGGGTTGATTTGCAGCGAGAGAGAGAGATAGTGGGGGAGTGGAGTGAGTGGGCTTTAAAAAGGCCATCCAAACCGCTTCCCCTTCCCTTTTCTTATTTTTTATTATTATTTATTTTTTGTTCGAGTACTTACCTGGAAACAATCGGCGGAATAACTGCTGGAGTGTTCTCCTGGGAAGGTCTCGAATTTTCTTGATTTTTCAACCTGCAAGTCAATTTCTAGAATGATAAAAACAAAAAGAAAACAATATTTACACTCACCAGTGGGTTGCCTCCCACCAAGCGCTTGTTTTCTGTCACTAGCTTGACTTCAATGAGCCGATTAGGCTTGAGGGGGATCGCTTAAGGGTATCTCTACACCTTCAGCGATTGTTGTGTCAGCAAGATATGGCTTGAGACGCTGACCATTGACAACAAATTCTCCACCTCTTGTGTCCAGCAACACAACAGCTCCATAGGGGCGAACCTCCTTGATGGTAAAAGGTCCGGACCATATGGACTTAAGCTTTCCAGGAAACAACTTAACCCTGGAGTTGAAGAGTAAAACCCGATCATTCGGAGCAAAGCTTCTGCTGATAATATGTTTGTCATGGAACGCCTTGGTCTTTTCCTTGTAGATCTTAGAGCTCTCATAGGCCAGATGCATGATCTCTTCCAACTCGTGGATCTGAATGGTTCGCCTCTCCTTGGCGGGTTTGATGTCGAAGTTGAGTAGTTTGACAGCCCAAGCCGCCTTGTACTCTAGCTCAACAGGTAGGTGGCACGCCTTGCCATAGACCAAGTGATGTAGCGGAAGCTTCTAGGGATAGAACTAGATCCGTTCACTACAAGAAAATTGAGTATCAACTGCATCGGAAAAACGCTATGTAATGATACGATAGCGTTATTAGGTACGCTGTATCATCGGCCGCGATAATAGGTCGAGCACATTAGATAGCGGTTTTTCGCATTGCTACGATATTATGATTTATTATAACGCTTTTTTGTTTGCAACTAAATATCTTTTTAGTAGCGTTTTGTTTGTATTATTGTTTACATTTTAAAAAATAAAAAAAAAATAAAAAATTAAAAAATTATTATATATCAAAATTGGTTACATATCTGTGATGGGTATATGATATATCAAACTAAACAACGCTAAACCAATTTTTTAAAAACAAATTAGAAACTAAACCTAAGATTCATCTTCTATCTTCTAGTGACACCACCTCTCTCTTCTTCTTGCTTGGCTCCACCACCACCGCTAGATTCCTCTCCCATCCACCTCGCTGCATCCTCTTCTTCTGTGTCTCTGTCTTCTCTCCTTCTCCGCCTCTCTTCTTCTTATTCTTGCTCGGCTCCACCTCCACCTCCACATGCTCTGTCGCAAGAATCAAAATGTAAGTCTCAGAACAGACCAAGTAATTCACTAACTAAACCCAATAATACATCTGTAAAGAAAAATCCAATCTTCAGTTAACATAACCGTAAGTGATATAAACAAACAACCACAAATGCAAATAAGGATATCAGTTCACACACATGACAACCAAACAACAGCTTAACAATAAATGTAATGTAACAAAAACAGATTTGTTAAACAACATCTTAACAATCAAATAAATGGATAAAATAGTGAAGGAAAGATACATACAGTTGCATTGGATGTGTGTGTTGTTGAACCACAACAAACTGGCCCCGTTAAGAACTTGAAAGTGAGGCAGCAAAAACTTATTATGTGTCTGCAACAGTAAAGTGGAAAAAAAACAGTGAGCAAGCAACAATCACTATGGACAGCAACAAAACAGAGCCAATCTTTCCTCTGCATACCATCTCTAGCGAAATTGATACGAAAGATCAGGCTCAGGAAGCTCAGACCTTTACTCTATCATCTTTTTAGAGGATGTTTTAAAAAAAACAAGTCTTTAAACTAAAAAAGGCGATAACTTTAGGAACACAAACCCTAAACTCATATCTGCTAATCAATCAACCATGAATCAGTATCAGGAGAGAGAGAGAGAGAGAGAGAGAGAGAGAGAGAGAGAGAGAGAGAGAGAGAGAGAGAGAGAGAGAGAGAGAGAGAGAGAGAGAGAGAGAGAGAGAGAGAGAGAGAGAGAGAGAGAGAGAGAGAGAGAGAGAGAGAGAGAGAGAGAGAGAGAGAGAGAGAGAGAGAGAGAGAGAGAGAGAGAGAGAGAGAGAGAGAGAGAGAGAGAGAGAGAGAGAGAGAGAGAGAGAGAGAGAGAGAGAGAGAGAGAGAGAGAGAGAGAGAGAGAGAGAGAGAGAGAGAGAGAGAGAGAGAGAGAGAGAGAGAGAGAGAGAGAGAGAGAGAGAGAGAGAGAGAGAGAGAGAGAGAGAGAGAGAGAGAGAGAGAGAGAGAGAGAGAGAGAGAGAGAGAGAGAGAGAGAGAGAGAGAGAGAGAGAGAGAGACGAGGTGGAGATGGGCAACGACTGAGACCGTCGCGAATCGCCGCCACGTTCCACGAATCACCACCAGCCTGTTTCTTCTTCTTCCTCTCTCGGTGGTGGTGATGATGGTCGTGGTGAGACTGAGATTGAGAGAGATCGAGGTCGAGAGAGATGGAGACTGAGAGAGATGGAGATTGTGAAGGGAGACGGCGCTCGCGAGAGATTGAGATGGAGAGAGAATTATGGATATCCTCACCGTAGGATTCATTTTATGAATGGTGAAGATTAAAAGTTGGTTATCCTCGCCAAAATATACCAACCAATGAAAAATAAGACAGGTAAAATCAGAAGGAAATGATCTGGTCCATCGGATTGAATCCAATCTAATGGACGAAAATGATTAGCCAATAAACTTTTTTCTTTCTGTGTTTATTTTTCTGTGTTATATAATGTTTTCTTTTGATATTTTTTATATAAACTGTATTTTGATATAAAGTTTACATGTTTAGATTTCTTATATTATGTAATTTTTGGATGTCTAGTTTAAATATGAAGTTTGAAGTTTAAGCTGTAACATCTAGTGAGTTTAGGGTTGGGAATATAGTGTTTTGGATTTAGATTTAAAACTTGATCAAAATTTAGGATTAAATTTAAAATATGAATTTGAATAAAAATTTTATTTTTAAGATTTTAGTTAGAGTTTTTGGTATATGATTCATTTAATATTAATTTCTAAGTTTGGAGTTTAGAATAAAGATTTGAGTATATATGTTTTGAGGGTTAGAGGTTTAGGGTATTGATTTAAGATTTGAGATTAATTTTTGAAAATATTAATTTTTGAGTTTATATTTAAGATTTGAAGTTAAATTTAATATTTGATTTAATTTTTTTGTTTATAGTTTAGGGATTGTGTTTAAAGTTTAGGGTTTATGGTTTAGGGTTTATGGTTTAGGGTTTAGAGTTTAGGGTATAGGGTTTTTGGAGGCAAATAAAACAGTGAGAGGGAAAATGAAACAAGAGTAAGAGGGAAAATCAATTATTTCCCGCTTTAGTTATGCATAGCGTTTTAAAATTGAAAGTGCTATGTATATTGCGTTTCGAAAAAGTGTTTGCTGAATTAAAATTGGACCAACTAAACATAGCGTTTACATTTTGACGAACGCTATCTAAAAGTAAGAGGTATGTCAACCATAGCATAATCGGAAAAAACGTTATATTGTAATGCTATTAATACTCAGATTTCTTGTAGTGGTTGATTCTGAGAATACCGGAAACTAGGGTTTGTGAATACCCGGAAACTACGGTTTGTGAATACTCTTCACAGTGCTTAATTAAAAGCTCTTAGGTTTTGAGAATACTCTTCTCACTGGTTTAGCAAAACCTCTTTAGGAAAACTCCTTTATTAATCAAATCATAATCTGAATACAAACTAAAGCCTAAATGGCTATATATAAGAAAACCATGAAAACCCTAAAACAATTAATGTAATTATCTTAATAATAAATAAACATCAAATATTAAAATATCTAGAATATTCCTAAATATTCTCTGCATCACCAAGTGATAGGGAGTGGTCTCTAATGGGGTCTTGTAGGCAGTTCTGTACACCCAGAGAGCATCGTCAAGCTTAAGGGACCAGTCCTTGCGGGTGGTGTTGACAGTCTTCTGCAGGATGCTCTTGATCTCTCTGTTGGAAACTTCCACTTGACCACTTGTTTGGGGATGATAGGCGGTTGCAACCTTGTGTTTCACACCATTCTTGCTCAGCAATCCTTGGAACAACTTAATGATGAAGTGAGTTCCACCATCACTTATAACCACTCTAGGCACTCCAAATCTTGGAAAGATGATGGAGGTGAACATCTTGGTTACAACTCGCGCATCATTGGTTGGACTAGCAATCGCTTCTACCCACTTGGAGACGTAGTCCACAGCAACTAAGATGTACTCATTCTTGTGAGAGACTGGGAATGGTCCCATGAAATCGATCCCCCAGCAGTCGAACACTTCAACTTCCAAGATGTAGTTCTGAGGCATCTCGTTTCTCTTAGTTATACTCCCCATCCTTTGGCATGAATTGCATCGTGATATGAAAGCGTGAACATCTCTGAACATAGTGGGCCACCAGAAACCGGCTTGGAGGATCTTGGAAACAGTCTTGAAGGTGGCAAAGAAGAACCATGACAATGGTGAAGGATCCCTGGAATATCAGCTTCTGGAACACACCTCCTGAAGATCCCATCCTTGCTTTGCCGATACAGATACGGCTCATCCCAAAAGTAGTGCCTTGCTTCCCTCAGAAATTTTATCTTCTTATTTCCAGTGAACCTCAAAGGTTCATTCTCAGCTGCCAGGAAGTTGGCAATCTCAGCAAACCAGGAATGATTCGGGTACTGCTTCTGGATCACTGCAGTGAATGCTTTGTCTACGCGGGAACAGTCCTTGCTGACAGGTAACGACTGTTCCGTGTTGCACAGAGCAATCGCATTGACGTATTCCATTGGTTGTTCCTCGTCAAGAACTATCTCATCTGACACTTTCATTCTGGAGAGATGATTTGCCACTCCATTATCAACCCCTTTCTTGTCTCTTATCTCCAGATCAAATTCTTGAAGTAAGAGAATCCATCTTAAGAGGTTTAGCATCCATCTTCGTGAGCCGGTACTTGAGAGCTGCATGGTCTGTGTGCACAATCACCTTTGATCCAACCAGATAGGATCTGAACTTCTCAAAAGCGAACACGATGGCAAGGAGCTCCTTCTCTGTGGTTGCGTATCAACACTGAGCTTCATCTAAGGTCCTGCTCGCATAGTATATCACGTGCAGCTTCTTGTCCTTACGCTGTCCAAGGACTGCTCCCACTGCAAAATCACTCGCATCTGTCATGATCTCAAAAGGAAGATCCCAGTCTTGAGGTTGAACAACCAGTGCACTGACTAGAGCTCCCTTGATCGTGTGGAATGCGGCTAGGCAGTCGCTGTCAAAGGCGAACTGAGCTTCTTTGCAGAGCAACCGAGTGAGTGGTCTCGCGATCTTAGAGAAGTCCTGGATAAACCTCCTATAGAAACCAGTGTGCCCCAAGAAACTCCTGATTCCCTTCACTGAAGTCGGTGGCTGCAGACTCACCATGACCTCAATCTTTGCCTTGTCCACCTCAATGCCTTTCTCTGATATCTTGTGTCCCAGAACAATCCCATCTCTGACCATGAAGTAGAATTTCTCCCAGTTCAGCACCAGATGCTTCTTCTCGCATCGCTTCAGCACCCTGCACAAATTTGACAAACAGACATGAAAAGAGCTTCCATATACGCTGAAATCGTCCATGAAAACCTCCATTATGTCCTCGACCAGATCAATAAAAATCGACATCATGCAGCGTTGGAAGATCGCTGGAGCATTGCACAAGCCGAAGGGCATCCTCCTGTATGCATATGTTCCATATGGGCATGTGAACGTCGTCTTCTCCTGATCATCTGGGTGGATGGGGATCTGAAAGAAACCTGAATAACCATCTAAAAAGCAATAGTAAGGGTGGTTAGGCAATCTCTCAAGCATTTGATCAATAAAAGGAAGTGGGAAGTGATCCTTACGAGTCGCAACATTCAGCTTACGAAAATCAATGCACATGCGATGACCAATAACTGTTCTAGTAGGGATCAATTCATTCTTTTCATTGGTTATGACAATGATCCCACCCTTCTTAGGTACTACATGAACATGACTAACCCACTTACTATCAGAGATCGCATAGATCACACCAACTTCTAGAAGTTTCATTATCTCTTTCTTTACAACATCTTTTAGATTTGGGTTTAACCTCCTCTGATGTTCTACAGAAGTCATGATTCATCTTCCAGGTGTATTTTATGCATGCACAGATCAGGTGAAATGCCAGGTATGTCCGCTAGAGAATAACCTAATGCCTTACGATATTTTCTCAGTTCACACAAAAGCAGAGCAGTCTCGGCATTGTTCAGGTCAGCATTCACAATGATAGGGTATGTAGAATTGGGTCCAAGAAATGCATACATGAGTCCCTTTGGAAGGGATTTGAGCTTTACCTTTGGAGCTTTCAGCTCGCTCCATGAGTCATCGGTCTGAGCTGCCGGAACAGACGGGTTCTGAGGCGCAATTGTTCCATCCGATTTGCTGGACTCGCTGTTCTCCCCCAGACTTAGATTTTCCACCATCATTTCAATACTCCTGGCTGAATCCAGGATTTTGGCATAGGCATCAGCATCAACACTCTCTAAGCTCTGCTCGCCTTCAGCTCTGACTAAGGCGAGTTCAAGAGGATCATCTGTAAGAATCTCCTCAATCATCCCTTCGTGCGGCTCTAGCGGATCACCATCGTCTTGGACAGTAAAGGTTTGTCCATCCAGCATCGGTTTCTTGAGCATCTGATTCATTTCAAACTTCATCACCATATCTCCAAGATGGAGATCGATCTTTCCTTTTCGGACATCAATGATAGCTCCAACAGTGCACATGAATGGTCTGCCCAGGATCAGGGGATCATTTGACTCCTCCTCGACTTCCAGAACAACGAAATCGGCAGGGACGAGTGTGTTCCCAACCAGAACTTGAAGATCTTCAAGGATTCCAACTGGAGACTTCACAGATCGATCAGCAAACATTAGGGTCATTCTGGTAGGCTTGAAGTCCGTGTATCCAAGGCGCTTTGCCACATAATAGGGCATGAGGTTTATGCTCGATCCTAGATCGACCAGTGAGCATGAGAAGACTGTTGTCCCAATCTGAAACGAGAGGACAAATTTTCCCGGATCACCCAGTTTCTTGATCCTTTTGTTCTGGAGCACTGCACTGCACTCTTTAGAGACAATCATTAATTCACTGTCATCAGATATTTTTCCAGAGATCAGTCCCTTCACAAAACTACGCATGGATGGTATCATCTGGATCGCACTCATCAGAGGGAGCTTGACAGTTAGGTCTTCTAGCATCTTCATGCACTTCATCTCCTCCTTATCCTTGCGTGTAACCTTAGCCGGAACAGGGTAGGGTACTTTTGGTACATACTGACGAGCAGGGGAAGGTGCTGCAGTCGGTGGAACAACCCCATCGGGTCGCTCTGCATCAGTCGGAATAGTCTCAGTAGAATGTTCTGCTTCTTCTTCATCTGTAGGTACAGCTTCAGGTGGTTATCCGACTCCCCCTGCTTCCCTTTCTCAGCCGATGTGAGTCTCCTGGGGTCCAGATCAGGCAATTGCTTTCCACTCCGCAGACCTACTGCATTGCACTCCTTGGGATTTGTATATGTTTTTCCAGGGAGAGTTCCCTGCTGTCTCTTCACACTCTCAGCAGTCTGAGCAATATGAATATCCATCTGCCTCATATGGCTTGAGAAATTGTCATACTTGGCACTCAAGTCATTGAACATATGATTCATCCTGGTGTTGATGTCGTTTGTGACCTGGTTCAGTGCTTGTTCCTGGATATGTTGCCCTTGGAGCAGTTGGCTCATCATATTTGCGAGGCTCTTCATCTCATCATGCGGAGCAGTCTGAGCCGGTTGTGCAGCCTGCTGATTACCCGGTTGTTTCTGATTGTGGAACTGAGCATTTTGAGCTGGGTTGAGGATATATGTTCTCCCCTGATTGCCATAAGGTCTTTGGTATCCACTGTTCTGACCCTGATTTCCTTGAGCATTATCGTCTGGTTTAGGGGCGTTGAACAGGTGGGGGTTGTTCCTCACATTGGGGTTCGGGTGATAGTTCTTGAACTGCCATCCTTGCCCATTCACATAGCTCACTTCATGCTGATCCTCAGCCGACTGATCTGCCTCTGATGTGCCTTCCGCGGTTGCTTTATCCTTAGGGGATTCTTCCATGATGAAGACCTGGTTCTGATTGCTCTTAATCAGCTGATCGACCTTGGCAGAGAGCTCATCAATTTTCCTGTTATCAACGCTGTTCACCTTCTGAGTGCAATCAGTCTCGCGGTTATTATCAGCTGAGCTTGAGGCCATGTTCTCAATCAATGCGAAGGCACCTTGAGTGGACTGGGTCATAAAATCTCCATTACTGGCTGAGTTTAGAGCGTTTCTGTATTCCCAGCGTACTCCATCGTAGAACACTCCCAGCAGATAGTCTTCCTCAAAATTGTGATGTGGGCACTCTCTGCGGTAGACATTGAATCGCTCCCATGCATCACAGAACGGCTCGTCTACTAACTGTTTGAAGGTCGCGATCTTCTGTCTCAGAGATGCCGTCTTCAATTTCGTGTAGAAGTGACTCAAGAAAGCAGATCGGACTTGTTCCCAAGTGGTGAGCGATCCAGTAGGTAGGGAATCTAGCCAGCGAGAAGCTTTCCCATCAAGAGAGAAAGGGAACAGAGTACACTTGATGTAATTGGGTGGTACTCCATTCGCTTTAGTGAAACCACACATCTTCTCAAAGTGCTCAATGTGGTCCATCGGTATCTCAGCAGGAAGTCCATTGAAGATCTTCCATTGCACTAGACTTATCAAGGCTGCCTTGATCTCAAAGTCTTGCCTAGTGCACGGTGGAGGGTTGATGGCAGATCGCGTAGCAGGCAGATTACGCAGAAAATTTCTCTGGCCGATCTGAACAACTTCCTCCGGTTGATTATGCTGATTCGCAGCATTCAGAGCAGCTTGCTCGGGAGCGGCTTGCTGCGCTTGGATCGTTTGCTGCATCTGCTGTTGCATGAGTGCAAACGCAGCAGTGAGATCATCCTGGTGATCACCCATATTTGTGTTCGTAAATCTCGGCTGTTGACGGTTATGTCGTTCCAATCTCGCTAGTTCTTCGTTGGTAAGCTGATGCAATGGTCCTTGTGCGTTGCTCCGAGTATGTCTACTGGTCATGCACCTGGATCATCAGCTGAAACAAAGAAAGAAACACGAGTTAGATATCTTAGACTAGATATGAAACCAAAAAGTAGAGGTACAAAAATCTGGTCCCCGGAAACGGCACCAAAACTTGATACACTAAAAATGAATCCTTGCTACTGCCAAGTTAACAGTTGCAATTGTAGTACTTGAGATTCAAATCCAAAGGACCAGTCTACACTCTAGTTCTATGAGTTCTGAAATCAAGCTAAGAAGAAGAAGTGATTTTGGTTTTAGAGAGACAATAGTTAACAAGTAAAAACACGAGATTGATTCAATTTAACAAGGAGCTAGCCTAGGGTAATTCATTGGGTGTTGAATTGGAGCCAAACAATTATTCAAGCGCGATGAAGTACTTTCTAGAACTCGGATCACTCAGCTGTAACACTCCACTGTCGTGGCAGTGATCGCTTTGCAGATCGATCTCACCACCTAACTGTCGTTGGGATGAGGATCGATTGCAAGCCTTAGTAAACAGGTCCGATCGGTTCACTTACTACCCTAATATCTACTTTCGCTGTTTAGGGATATTAAGCTCATTCAATACATGTCAAGTTATCTCCTAAGCGGTTAACTAGGTGATGAACTTTAGATCTAACATCAAGTGATCAGTTTAATGAAAGCAGTAAGAACAGTATGAATGAAGAACAGTTATGAATCGCTTATCTATGTTTAGCTCATGTCTCAACACCCTAAAACCCCTAGGCGAGCAAGGTCACTACTCGATCATGATGCAAGCAATCAAAGACATAGATCCTGAATAAAATTGCATAAGAAAAGAGTAGAAAGCAAAGGGTTCAGATGATCTTCTCTATGAGAGGATGGATTCTTCTCCCTTACAAGTTGCAGATCGCAAATTCCGTGTTCTCTTATAAAAACTAGCGTAAGTAAATAATCAAATGATAGATGGCGTTTTTATATGGAGGCGCCAATGAGTAGAATATAAGTTAGGGCAACAGGGCTTTTTTCCCGAAATAGGAGTTTCCATATTCGTCGGGAACAATCTCCGGATCACTCCGTCTGCTTGTTCCGCTTGAGAGAGAACAGCCTTGGGACTGTTCTACTTGAGTGTTCTCTGCAGGAATTGCTGCAAAAGGACATCTTTTCTTCATGCACCTTCTCTTCTCTCTTCTACCAACTCCAGACCTGTAAAAGGTCAGAAAGGACTAGACTGACACGAATTAGTGACTTGAAACAAATGAAAACATATATACAAAGATGTGAAAAACACCATATATCAACTATCAACACTCATACGCCAGGAGCCATCCTTTTTAGGAATAAAAAGGTCTGGTAGACTGGTAATGCGCACAGACTCAATACTTTCGCGTAAGAAACCTTTTGTTACAAGCTCCTCCACTTGTTTTCGAAGTTCCTCATGCTCAGTGGGACTCATTCGATAATGCAGGTGGTTCGGTAAATTAGCATCGGGGACTAGGTCAATCTGGTGTTGAATGTCTTTTAGCGGTGGGAGTCTCGGTGGTAAGTCATCTCAAAACACCACCGAGAATTCATTAAGTATAGCTGTGAACTCTGGTTGAATATCGGGGATGATTGGTGTTGATGATTATGTCATGGTGAGGACAAAGACCACGCTCTCGTCGCGTAAGGCTGCTTTAAAAAGTTTCTTGTTAAGTAACAAAAGAGGTGCAGGTGCTGAAGAAGAAGGTTTCGATGATGAAGATTTTGACGATGGAGCACTTGGGAGAGAAGGCTTGAGCGTGAAGTTATGATCTTTTAATTTGAAATTAAATGTGTTTAGAAACCTATCATGTATTACCCGACGATCAAATTCCCAATGTCGACCGAGAAGTAGATGACATGCGTCCATTGGAGCTATGTCACAGTAAACTTAATCTTGATATGTGTCGCCTATTGAGAATGCAACCAAAGCCCGACGAGTGATATAGATATCATTCGTTGGTTGAAACCACGCGAGCTTGTACGGAGCTGGATTTTGTTCCTTAGTGAGTGATAGTGTCTTGACGCCATCTGCTGCAATAACGTTTTAACAATTTTCGGAATCAATGATAAGATTGCATACTTTGCCTTGTATATAGTACAATGAGAATGGAATAGGTTGTTTCGTTGTGGGAAATCTGATTGACCCCGTGGGGCAAGGCAGGATCGTCGAAGCATCAGTGAAACCCATGTATCAGTTTCTAACTCCTCTGTAATTTCCTCCAAATCTTCATCGAATTTAACCTCCATGTCACAGCCTGTGGAATCGAGATTCTCGATGACCCGATAGTGTTTTTCATTTTCTTATTACACTAAAGATTTTAATGATGGTTTAAAAGTTCTATATAACTAATTCTATACAAAGTAAAAAGAAAATAATCGAAAAAGGAAAGTTGTCGTTGAGTTCTAGGATGCTGCTGCATCACTAGGATGCTGCTGCATCACTTTCTAGTTGAACTAGGATTAACTGAATGAATATTTCTCTCAATGAAATTTTTTTTTTGGCACTGACTCTCAAACAAAGTTAAAAGTTGATAAAACATCACTAACTCGTCCTTAATTAGAAGCAAACTAAATGTGAAATTTATAAATTGTAATACATATTCGTGGGATAAGAACTGTGTTTGTCTGCTTTTTCTTTGACTACCACTGTGTCCGTCTGCTTATATCTTAAAAATGTATTAATATTTTGTTCACTAAAACTTACTTTGTGGATATTTTTTCTGGTCAACGTAACACTAGTAGTGTTCGAAAACTGCTAAACGTTACACGTACGTTCGGGTTGGACCTAGCACCGAATATTAATAAAATTATATGAATAGGAAGTATCATTAATAAATATTTATATTAAATATTATTATCACTTAAGTTTAGTTATATATCATATAAATTTAATAAAATGATTGTTTTGATTTATTTACCAAAAAAATGATTGTAAATAAACAAAAGGTATTGATTTTGATTTATGTTCTTACTCTAATGTATACATGTTTATGTATAAAAGTTATTTTTAAAATATGTGGTTTCTATATTATTTGATCCTAACAATTCTAGAAATACATTTCTTCAGATCGAAGTTATTTTTAATAGTGGAAGCACTATACACATATATTATTTCATTTGGATAAGATAATTAGTATTGATTTTTAATTCCTAAAAAGCTTTTAATGAAATATCATAATATTATTCTTTCTTTTTTTTGTCGTCTACCCATCTATGTTAGATCAAGTGGAGAACAGACAAGGCGATTCTCCGAGGAGCATCTCCATCTGTCCGGGTCTGATCTATATGGAAAAAAGTAAAGACTCTGATCCTCGCTTCTTTTGCTAACGCGTCTGCTCGACCATTCCTACTACGAGGAATATGAGACAAACTCACATCCTCGAAATTTTCTCGTAATCTCTGGAACACCTCAATCTCTGTCGCAAATGATGGCCAATCCGCCGGGTTATTAGTCATATCCACTAAGTCCAAAAAGTCCGTCTCGAACCGTATCGAGATTATCCTCATGTTTCTCATACATGAGGCAGCCCAAAGTAAACTTTCCATCTCAGCATGCAAAGCTGAGAGGCTTCTGTTACACGCCCGTAATCCAAAGTACTCTGAACCCGTTTGATCCTTAAGACTCCACCCTAAGCCACTGACGCTGCCATTATCGATCCATGATGCACTTCGGACGTTTCGGAGAATGATCGATGTACGAACGCTCGATCGCTATAGCGACCGAACTTTGTCCGCAGCTCGATCGCTATAGCGACCAAGCTCTGTTCGGAGCTCGATCGCTATAGCGACCGAGCCTTGCTCGCGGCTCGGTCGCTATAGCGACCGAGCGTGGTTTCGTGATCCGTTCGCTATAGCAGCTGAGCTCTCGTTCGTGACCCGATTGTCATCGCGATCGGGTTTATCTCGAGGTCTGAGGTCCGTTATCCAAGTGTTTGAACCTATCGCAAAGCTACGATTCTCTTAGGATGCTTGTTTGCGGAGGTTTGGTCCTTTGATAACAAAGTTTCGTTTGATTTTAAGAAATCGTTACTTTCTTAAGTCGTTGATTTCTCAAGTCGTTGATTAAGAAATCATTGATTTCTTAAGTCGTTGATTAAGAAATCGTTGTTTTTAAGAAATCGTTGACTAGGAAATCGTCGTTTTAAAGAATCGCTGTCTTAAAACAAGATTTCTTTCCGCAAATTTTTCGTACAGGTTTTTCTTTTCCGAAAAACCGTAAAAAAATTCTTAAGTAAATAATTTTAAACGGAAATTTGGATGCCAATTTTGCCCTGTCCGATTTTGACCCCAACAGTTAGCCCCCCCCCCCTCCAGTGCGGTAAAATCGTGGGTTGACGAGATTCTGTCGTATGGTTTGGCGAGTTTAGGCGAGTTTTTAGGCCAAGTTGGTATCCAAAAGTCCGAACTTGAATAGTAAATCCTGAAGTTTATAAAAGAGGGAAAAACTCTTTCATTTTTACTCACCCATCTTTCATAAGACTTTCTTTGAAGAATCCTCTCAAGAAAAGAAAAATTTAGAAAGAAAATCCTTCACCAAAATGCCAAAGTTGTTTAGAAGCGGAAAGAAGTCTTCTAAGAAGAAGACTCCCGTGACTTCTTCTCCCGATTGCAATCAGGATGAAGAGCTCCTCGTCCCGAAAGCCGAGTTCGAATTTCCTCCGAATGCGGCGGAATTTGATGCGTATTGGAAAGCAAGCAAAGATCGTATCAAACGTCCCGGAGAAGAAAAGTTTCCGATCTGCCGATCTCGGAGAGGGGTAGCCCACCTACCGAGTAAGACCACCGATCTTTTTCTCGAGATGCTTCGGAAATTTGCCGGAGTCCCGGACGCGGTTGAGTTCTGGATTCCTAAGGTCGGAGAAAGCACCGACCATCCTCCGGAATGCTACTTCACGTGTTACGAGGCTGTTCTGACTCGTTGCCGTATTTGGTTTCCGATTCCTGAGATTATTGTCCGCGTACTGGACCGTTTTCAGGTTTCGTTAAACCAGCTGAGCCCAACGAGTTTCGAGATCCTTATCGGTCTCGTGATTCTGAGTTACGAGCGCGGCTTATTCCTCACTACCGACCATTTTGAGGCACTTCTGAGGCTGCAATACAACAAGGAGTCCGCCTCCTGGCGACTGACTCCTCGTACCATAATGCTGGTAGTAAGGGGAACTGTTTCCAATTTTAACAATTGGAGACAATTCTTCTTCTACGTCCGACTTAACGCGGCGTCGGTCGCGGAGGAGTTTATTCCGATGTTCCGGATGGTTCCAAATCCCCTTCCGTACATCAGTGTGGTCCATCCCTGGTCTACGGACATTATGGAGGTGAGAGACGCGCTTAGGAGCGGTGATCATTGGTTGACCAGTTTTACCCGTCAGTGGGTTCGGAAGGCGATCCGAATGGTTCACTCCGACTTCGAGGCGGAAGGTGAGATTGATTTTGCTCCTGTCGAGCATCTCCCGGAGCGTGTTCCAGTCGAGAGATCGCCTGAGGTGCCGCAAAAAGATAAAGACATCGAGGTCGAGGATCACGACTTTCCTGTCGACGATTCTCCACTTCCGGGATGGGATCCGTCTCTTTGCTTTGGCGATGGGAGTGGTTCGAGTGATGCGCCAATGCCCAATTTTGACGACTTCTTTTCTGGTCTTCCTGATCATCCTAATCCGTATACCTTTGTGGAAGAAACGGAGAGGCCTGAAGTACTGGCGGAGACTTCTCGCGTGGTTAACAGGGTCAGTCTCTACTTCTTCTCGTAGTTTCCTTATTATTCGATCAGATTTTTTTTATCTTTGTGAAAAATAAAAATTTTGTTTCTCGAATTTTGCAGGCGATAAACAATCTTTGGCTCGGCGTTGGTGGATAGCCAGAGAGAGTCGAGGATTTGGCGCTTCAAAGCGGAGAAGAATGCGAATGATTTGGCGCGACTCCAGGAGGAGACCTTAGAACAAAATTTAAGGGCGGAGGCCGACCATGCTAGAGAGATTCGCCGAGCGAGGAGGCAGGCCAAGCGGGAGATGGCCGCCGAGATGCAGAATCGGGCGACGCGATTTCAGAAGGAGTATTACAATCTCCGGGCAGCCGATGCTGCGGTGGGCGATTTTCGCGAGTGTCGCGGATCGGTTGGAGCTCTCACGAGGACTCAGCAGAGGGATTATGTTTTCAAAGAGGAGTTGAGCTTTATGCAAGGTGGCATGAAGGACAATGTTCACGCTGAGTCACTTGTTCCCCCTATCGAGGAAAAGATCTGGGGACTCTGGGAGCCGATCCCAGTTTCTCCTAACACGGTGGAGGTCGCGGCCGAAGAGGAGGGAGGTGATGATGAGGTAACTTATCCGACGGAGTTCGGAACTTCGTCGTCGGATGACTTTATCCTCTACTGAATTTATCGGAAAAAAGTTCTTCCTTTATCTTAGTATTTCCGTGGCCAAGTGTGGCCGTTTTATCTGTTCATGCCGCGACCGTAGTAGGTTGCGTAATTCTATGTATTTCGGGATTGGCCTTTTAAGGCTTCGAATCCCCGCCGCCTTGGTGCGGCTTTTATATAAATATGAAGTAAGTTTTCGGTGATTTGCATTTTATGATCTGATTTAAACTTTCGCCAAGTGTAGAGGGCAGAACGCGAGTAGTCATTTCGTATTCTAACTCTTAATTTGTCGCTTGGTCCGTATGCTACTTTTTAGCGAGTGTTTTAGGTGTAAGCGATAAGAGACATATTTTGGGATCTCGTATTTGATACTATGTCTGTGAGATGTTAAGTGCCAGCAAGACTGGGCTTAGGGCAAGACCTAGGTCTACTCTCAGCTTCAAGGCTATGCGATGACTGATCGGCTTCCGTTTTGCCTGTTTGTGATTTTGACCTGATTCGTACCGTTTTAAAATCCGCGAAGTGTTATCGGCTTATATGATTTGTCTAGGTACGAACCGAGCTACTTCCTTTGCGAAGTGCTGGACGAAATTTCGATTTTCTTGTATAGCGCGCTATGGTATTCTGGTCGGATGTAAGAGGATCTTGTGAAAAAATCTGACTACAAATTTGTTTAAGTGAAACGTTTCTGTATTTGCCCGTCGGGGCCAATCGACGGGTTTGTTTTTGTTTTTAAAGTCGCGGATGGACTATTTTGACAGATGATACGAACTAAATATCTTCAGTAAAAATTGCGACGTCTCGCGTTTTCTTGAGGATACATTTTTCTTTTTCCGGAGTGTTTATGTGTTAGAAATCGACAGATTGAGAAAGTGAATTTTATTGAAAAAGTTTCGAAAATTTCAAAAGTGCAAGGTAAGCTCTTATTTTTCTGTTCTTTTCATTGTGAGTTGGGTATCGGAGCAGCCTTGTCTTCTGACAATGAAGAGTAGTTACTTTTATGTATGTTTCCTATGCTTTGAAACTGCAGGATGTTGGTGCTACACTGGTTATTTGCCAATGGGTATTCGATGATGAGGCAAACCATCTATTGATGCACAGGAATTTGCCTGCTGTCAGATGGGTCGGAGGTGTTGAGTTAGAGCTTATCGCAATAGCCACAGGTATAATATTTCTCCAACCATCTACTGTTTTCATAATTTGATCACATACGTAGAGCTAATAGGATACTTGTCTGTTATGTAGGCGGCAGAATTGTTCCAAGATTCCAGGAGTTGACCCCAGAGAAGTTAGGGAAGGTACTAATTACTTCCAGTTGGTGTTGCCGGTGTAATGAATGGAATGTTAATATCGTTAAATCAGACCATTGAACTTCACACTTGTTCATGTTGTTAGGCTGGCATGGTCCGTGAAAAATCATTTGGTACAACAAAAGAACGTATGCTGTATATTGAGCACTGTGCGAACTCAAAAGCTGTTACTATTTTCATCCGTGGAGGTACAAATAGCTTTTTTTAAAAAAAATTGTTAACAACACTGACTTTTTAGGAGCTGTACTGAGTTTAATATGTTTCAATGTATATGGTGAACAAAGATATTGTTCTAATTGATTAACAACTCGTTATGGGATATGGTTTAGGTAACAAAATGATGATAGAAGAAACAAAGCGTAGTATCCATGATGCTCTTTCTGTGGCAAGGAATCTCATCCGCAATAAGTCAATTGTATATGGAGGTGGTGCAGCTGAAATCGCATGCTCACTTGCCGTTGATGCAGCTGCTGATAAATACCCTGGCGTGGAGCAGGTAAACGAATCTTTACTCTTGGCTTTGAATCCCAAGTGAAATCATTTTTTTTCACAGTTCTTAACGCTGAAGAAAATCTCACTTCCTCTTTCTTTCTTTGGCTTCACCATTACTGTTTACCTCTTCTTCTATGTTTCATGAGAATTTGTTCTGTATCATGGCCAACGCCATGAATGCATGGTTTCCCATTCACAGCAACAGAGCCATCAGCTGTTTCTTCCACTGCTGAAAGTTTGGCTTTTTCATTGTTTTCTGTATCAGATTTCCTCTCTTGCTCCTGTGCGCTGTCTTCATTTTTATTTGACAGAGCTGCTTCTGAATGGAGAGATACTGAGAGAAGACGAGCAATAAAGGTAAGACAAGATATGCTAACGTGTCCGACCATCCGAGAGGCGGGTGTCCCTCCTGACAAATAAATTGAAAATTTGTAGACATCAGCAATGAGATTCAACACTTGTGCACTCAACTCAACTCCTCTTTGATCATTCAATTTAAATTAGTTTATATTAAAATTAAGCAGAGTTAAAAGAATTAGGAGTCTAGTCCAGAATATCCAGGCCACTTAAATATCGAGGTTCAAGATTGGTTCTTACGATGAAAGGGAACAGCCATGAGATTCCACTGCCACTCTGTCTTGCAGCAACAGTTGTTGGACCGGCAAGAGAAGGAATTCAGAAAAAAGCCTTCCGTTAAGAGTCCCTTAAAGTTGGAAACAAGTATCCAACAAACAACTTGTCAGAAAAAGGCATTCTTAGAGAAAAGAAAGGATATCACTCTTTAGAAAGTACCTCATCCGCAACATTTGAGAGGGCTCTATATAGCCCAATCCAGACAGGTATTGTGGCTAGTGTAGGGAGGTAGCCTAGCAGGAAAAAGAAAAAAAAAAGAGAATATAGCTTTAACCAGATGCAGGAAGAAATTAAGAAAGCTATCTTGTTTCTTGACCAGACTGCTGTATCAAGAAAGAAAATCAAATGAAAATCTGAAGCAGCAAACTTTACCTGCAAGGGGATTGATTCCAGCAAGTTTATACAGTCTGGCAGTTTCAAGCTGAATTTTCTCCTGCAAACATAAACAAAAGCTCTTTGTTTAAACAAGAGGGCTACATTCACAACAGGTAAAGCTATAATCTTTAGTAAATTCGCTAGAATCCAAAAGCTACACACTTGTTCCTACATTTTTTTCCTTCAAAAATCGATTAACTAATAATGAAGGATGCAACTATGATTTTAGTATGTGCATCAAGAAATTCTTTTCTTTAGTACCGCAGAAAGGGGGAAAAATGCACATACTAAAATCATAGTTGCATCTATTAACTTAAGTAGCTAAAAATTCGCGCTATGCTGCGGGATGAAATAATAAGAAATAGTTTTATATAGAATTTATGTCATTTAAATAAAAACTTCAGTTTATAAATTTCAGTAATATAAAATATTATTTTATAATTTTATTTTACAACATAAATGGTATAAAATTAGTAATTTATGAATCATTATATAAATATCATCGACGTCAAATTTCTAACATTTAATAATTTATTAATTATATGGTTTAGCTTATTTGTGATTTTAATCATAGATGGTTCATATTTTTAAATTTTTATTTTTGTGTTAGTAAAAAAATGTTATCATAATAACTTTTTGAATTTATTTTTCTGATATTTAACTATGGCTTAAAGATTAGGAAAAACTTTCTTTGATCCGTGTTTTACAAAATATGCTTGAAACATTTCTAAATCCATTCTATTTTTATTTTGAGATATAAGTAAGTAAATGGAATAACATTTACGTAGAAAACATTTATACTTGGACCGTGTCAAATTAAATTTAAGGAAGTAGCATATAAATATGAAAAAATTGTTTTATACCAGCAGCAAGGAATTATTGCAAACGGTCAGATCGATGAAAACCTAAATAGATACGAAGATACAAAAAAAAAATACAACTAAAAGTCAATCAGTCAAATAATAAACACCATATAACGTATCCCCTAGTCTATATTTGAGAAGTGATTTGCCACATATCTTCTCTACAATCGCTTTTATAAAAAAATTGTGACGTGACTATTAAGATTGATGACATGTTATATGGTTAAATATGACATGAAAAATTACATTTAATGCTGATATATATTTTTAGAAATCTTTTTAGAATATGGCAATAACTCATATATTACATTTAATATTGATTTATATTTTTGGTAAACTTTGTAGAAAATGGAAATAACTCATAAATCATCACTAAAATAAATATATTCAAATATTACATTTTGAATTTCGAAATATTATATAATTATACTTTTATAATTATAAAATTGTTATTATCTAAAATTTTCTAAATTTTCTGAATTTTAAAAAAAAATCATATTATTTAGTTTTAATTTTTGATGACTATACAATTTTATATGCTTTTTAGTAATTTAATAAATTTCACCAGATGAAATAAATAATTTTTTTAATCTAAGATTTTAACTATATATATATATACATATATATTCTTAAATATAATTTAAAATAAAAAATATTTACTCTTAATTTTATGTTTAATTAATGATAGTTATATTAATTATTGGTCAAACTAATAAAATATATAATATTAATAAATTACATTTTAAAATATAAAATTTAACTTTTAAAAAATTCATCACTACACATGGTGCAAGAAAACACCTATATTAATAATTATGACATGACTACTAAAATTGATGACATGTCTTATAGATTAATATGACATAGACAATTATATTTAATGTTAATTTATATTTTTGGTAAACTTTTTAAAATATGGTACTAACTCATATATTACATTTATTGTCGATTTATATTTTTGGACTTTTTAAAAATATGATAATAACTCATAAATCATCATTAAAATAAATATATTCAATTATAGCATTTAAAATTTCGAAATATCATTTAAATTAAAATATTTCAAAAATATATACATATTTTTAGAAAATTATAAAAATTAAAATCATAAAATCAAATTATATCGTGAAATCATTAGTTTCTTATATATATCTGCAGATTTTATGAATATTGTTTAATTTTAATTTTTGACAATTATGCAATTTTACATATTTATTTAATATATTTAATTAAAATAGATATAAAAATCTACCTAATATTATAATTTTAAATATATACATGCACATTCTTAAATATAATTCAAAATAAACAAAATTGTTTTTATCTTAATTTTAATGTTCAGTTAAATCAAATTTATATTAAAATATTGATAAGAAAAAAGAAAATTTATAATATTAATAAAAAATTAAATATAATTTATATTTATCTATTAAAAGATATTTTTAAAAACAATTACTGCACATGGTGCAGGAAAACACCTAGTTGATACAAATCTATGAAGTTGGAGCGTTGGAATATCATTGGTTTGGGCTTTGAGTACCGTAATATACATTTTCTTGTAGTCCTGCGACTTCGGTTTTCCAAAACTGAACCGAACCGTCGGTTTTTGGTTAACCGAAATTTTATTAATCAATTCTGAAATTAACCGAATTAAATTTTGGTTCGGTTTCTGTTATCAGTTATTTTCTATTTTTAATTTTATTTCCGAAATAACTGATTTTTTATTTATTTCTGGTTAATTTAGGTATAATTTCCTTAAAAATTCAGATATTTTTGGTTTTTTTTTTATTTTTCGGTCAATTTCGGTTCAGTTTATCGGTAATTTTTGGACATTTTCGGTTTTTGAATTCTTTTTTTGAAAAATCAAAAATCCAACCGAACCGAAAAATGAATTATTTTTCAAATCCTATCGAACTGAACCGAATTGAAAACCGTAACCGAACCAAAAATCGGAAAATTTGGTTTGGTTAAGCACATTTGGTTCGGACAAAAATCGCGGGCATGTTGTCATGTGTTAACTATGCTGAGATGTATAAATAAAATATTTTGATTGGTTTTTCAAATTTTTCATTAATTGACATGGTAATTTGACAATTATTTAAAATGCTTTTGTGTCAATTTTGTCAATTTGGAGAGGACATCCCCTATATATTAAAAGAGAAACATTTGAAAAATTGTAACCTCAATTTTGTAATAATTAAAAAGACTCCAATGCTTAGGTGTCACTCAATTAGGTAGTCAATTACATTCAATTGAAAAATAAGTAGGTCCACATTTGATTTTTATATGTTTCTAGATACATTCGTTGGTTAAACTGTATGATATGATGATATGATATGATATTTACGATAGAAGAATTTATGATTGTTCCGCTAGATATAATTACTATTTTCTTTTCTTTCCTTAAATAAAACCTACGGAATTACCATAAATGACTAATATATATATATGACAATTAATGTTTTTAATAATAAAGATTTGATAACAATTTATATCTCCTCCATAATTTTTTGTTTAATTTTATATTATTAAAATAAATTAAACAATCGAGTTAGCTATAAAATTAAAATTTAATTTTTTTCCGTATATGTTATATTTTTAATTTTTAAAAATGACAATACATGACTAAAACTATTAAAATTATTATGTTAAAAAATAATGATCAATGGTTTAACACTTTTATTATAAAAAAATACACATGATTTTAAAACCATATGAGTAAAAAATATCATTTAATAATAAAACAAATATATATATAGATTAAAATATATACCATATAAGATTACATCAATATATTAAATTCAAAACTTTCAATGAATTTTCAAATACATTTATAAATTATAAACTTATTAAATTTTTCACATTGAAAATTTTGTTATCAATGATTTAAATATTTAGTTATAAAACAATATGAATGATCATAGAACCGTATGATTATGAAGTTTCATTTAATAAATAACTATATAAAATATAATATATAAAATATACTATTCTTAGAAAAGTAGGTTGGTCCATCTTAACTTATATTACACTTTTTGTTAACCTAACTATCGAATTGATAAATAATGTACAAAAAACAATCTCGCACTTTCCTTAAATAAAACTTATGAAATTACCTAATATGATTAACGTATATATGAAAAGTAATTATTATGAATAATGAATATTTGATAAAAAAAATTGTATCTTAGTTCTTTTATTATTTTTATTATTAAAAGATATTAAACAATCACATTAACTATATAATAAAAACATTCGAATTTTTCTTATATGTTATATTTTTATTTTAAGATATATGATATTTATATCCCCTATATATTAAAAGAGAAACATTTGAAAAATTGTAACCTCAATTTTGTAATAATTAAAAAGACTCCAATGCTTAGGTGTCACTCAATTAGGTAGTCAATTACATTCAATTGAAAAATAAGTAGGTCCACATTTGATTTTTATATGTTTCTAGATACATTCGTTGGTTAAACTGTATGATATGATGATATGATATGATATTTACGATAGAAGAATTTATGATTGTTCCGCTAGATATAATTACTATTTTCTTTTCTTTCCTTAAATAAAACCTACGGAATTACCATAAATGACTAATATATATATATGACAATTAATGTTTTTAATAATAAAGATTTGATAACAATTTATATCTCCTCCATAATTTTTTGTTTAATTTTATATTATTAAAATAAATTAAACAATCGAGTTAGCTATAAAATTAAAATTTAATTTTTTTCCGTATATGTTATATTTTTAATTTTTAAAAATGACAATACATGACTAAAACTATTAAAATTATTATGTTAAAAAATAATGATCAATGGTTTAACACTTTTATTATAAAAAAATACACATGATTTTAAAACCATATGAGTAAAAAGTATCATTTAATAATAAAACAAATATATATATAGATTAAAATATATACCATATAAGATTACATCAATATATTAAATTCAAAACTTTCAATGAATTTTCAAATACATTTATAAATTATAAACTTATTAAATTTTTCACATTGAAAATTTTGTTATCAATGATTTAAATATTTAGTTATAAAACAATATGAATGATCATAGAACCGTATGATTATGAAGTTTCATTTAATAAATAACTATATAAAATATAATATATAAAATATACTATTCTTAGAAAAGTAGGTTGGTCCATCTTAACTTATATTACACTTTTTGTTAACCTAACTATCGAATTGATAAATAATGTACAAAAAACAATCTCGCACTTTCCTTAAATAAAACTTATGAAATTACCTAATATGATTAACGTATATATGAAAAGTAATTATTATGAATAATGAATATTTGATAAAAAAAATTGTATCTTAGTTCTTTTATTATTTTTATTATTAAAAGATATTAAACAATCACATTAACTATATAATAAAAACATTCGAATTTTTCTTATATGTTATATTTTTATTTTAAGATATATGATATTTATATATGATATGATATTTATGATAGATATGATATTTATATATGATATTTAAATTTTTTCACATTAACTATGATGATATGATATGACATTTATGATAGAAACATTTATGATTGTTCCGCTAGATATAATTGTTATTTTTTTCCTTAAATTAAACCTACGGAATTACCATAAATGACTAATATATATATATATGATAATTAATGTTTCTAATAATAAAGATTTGATAACAATTTATCCTCCATCATTTTTTGTTGAATTTTATATTATTAAAATAAATTAAACAATCGGATTAGCTATAAAACTAAAATTTAGATTTTTTCTTATATGTTATATTTTGAACTTTTATAAATGACAATAAATGACTAAAACTATTAAAATTATTATGTTAAAATTTAATGATCAATGATTTAACACTTTTATTATAAAAAGATACACATGATTTTAAAACTACATTCGATTTTTATATGTCGCTAGATACATTTGTTGGTCAAACTATATGATACGGTGATATGATATGATATTTACGATAGAAGAATTTATGATTTTTCCACTAGATATCATTACTATTTTCTTTTTTTTTCCTTAAATAAAACCTACCGAATTACCATAAATAACTAATGTATATATGACAATTAATGTTTATAATAATAACAATTTATATCTCCTCCATCATTTTTTGTTTCATTTTATATTATTAAAATAAATTAAACCATCGAATTAGCTATAAAATTAAAATTTAGATTTTTTGTATATGTTATATTTTAATTTAAAAATGACAATTAATTGCTAAAACTATTAAAATTATTATGTTAAAAATTAATGATCAATGGTTTAACACTTTTATTATAAAAAGATACACATGATTTTAAAACCACATGAGTAAAAAGTATCATTTAATAGTAATAAAAATATATATAGATTAAACTATATACCATATAAGATTACATAAATATTTCAATTTCAAAAACTTTCAATGAATTTTAAAGAACATTTATAAATTATAAACTTATTAAATTTTTCACATTGAAAATTTTGTTATCAATAATTTAAATATTTTGTTATAAAACGATATGGATGATCATAGAACCGTATGATTATGAAGTTTCATTTAATAAATAACTATATAAAATATAATATATAAAATATACTATTCTTAAAAATAGTAGGTTGATCCATCTTAACTTATATTAAACTTTTTATTAAACTAACTAGGGCTGGGGGTTCGGGTATCCATTCGGGTTTCGGTTCAGTCCATTTGTTTTCGGGTTTTTGGGGTCAAAGATTTCAGCCCCATTCGGATATTTCTAAATTTCGGTTCGGGTTTTGGTTTGGATCTTTGCGGGTTCGGTTCGGGTTCGGATAATCCATTTAAAATGTTTTTAAATTTTCAAAATTCATTATATACTTTAAATTTTCAAAATCTATAAGAAAGATAATATATTACATATAAATTTTCATAACATATATGTCAAAATACCTTAATTTAACATATAAATTGTTCTTTTTTTGAATATTTGGATAAAGAATCAATAGATATTTAACTTAACTATTTTTGGTGTTTTCACTATACTTTAGCTATTTGAAACATTTACTTTTGACTATTTGCATATATTTTTCGAGTATTTTGGAAAACTTAAAGGTATCTTATATATTTTTAATATTTTTAATATACATTATATATAAAAATAATGTATATATTTAAGTATATAAATTGATTTCTGATACATTCGGGTACCCAAAATACTTCGGTTCGGATCGGGTTCGGTTTCGGTTCTTTAAATACCGAAATTTTGAACCCGTTCGGATATTTAATCAATTTCGGTTCGGATTCGGTGCTACTTTTTTGGATCGGGTTCGGTTCGGTTTTTCGGGTTCGGATTTTTTGCCCAGCCCTAAAACTAACTATCGAATTGATAAATAATGTACAAAAAACAATCTCGCACTTTCCTTAAATAAAAGCTATGAAATTACCTAATATGATTAACATATATATAAAAATAAATTGTTAATTATTATTAATAATGAATATTGATAACAATTTTTGTCTCTTAGTTTATTTATTTATTTTATATTATTAAAAGATATTAAACAATCACATTAACTATATAATAAAAACATTTAGATTTTTTCTTATATGTTATATTTTGAATTTTTCAAAACATTTATAAATTATTAGAAATTTGAAGATCTCACTTTGAAAATTTTGTAATCAATAGCTTAATTTGTTTTGTTATAATAAGATACAAATAATCATAAAATTGTATGAACATGAATTTTTAATACATATTAAAATTAAATAATATATATATACTAACGATTTAAAGCAAAAAAATGGGCTGCATCAATTTTAGTCGTTCAATTGAAACATTTCAAAACTATGTGGAAGACTAAAGTCAAAGTAATTCAATTTTGGAAAATTTAAATATTAAAAAAATTGTAGAACATGTTTTTGTAATAAAAATGACTTATTGACCACATTACAGATTTTATAGATATAAACATGGTGATAAAAAATTTAAGCCCAAATCGATTAGGCTCATCATAAATTCAAAATAGATTTCGATCTACAATTACAATTACAAATGTTCAGTCTAACATATCCCCTATTTATATCAAAGGAGAAACATTCTAAGAAATATGTTCACACTATAATGGAATGTGTCAGTCTCACAATGATTTGAGAATGAGCATTCACACTCTAATAAATGTTTTCACACTCTACATAAATGTGTTCAAACTGTGTATTTTATGTTTTGTTTTTAATATAAAATTCACATGTAAAGTTCCAAAAAAATATGAGTTTAAAATCTAATTCTACACTAGGATATTAAGACATGATAAAAAAACAATCCAAAACCAACTAATATCCAAATTAGGGACATTCAATATGCTAAAACCGAAGAGTACCGAACCGAACATAAATATATAATATGATTTTATTTTGGTATATGCCATCTTAACCAAATGAATGTGATTTTATAAAAACCGTAGGATTTGGCTATGGCTTGATTTATAACCGATTAAACTGAAACATGTAAATATGTATATATTTATAACGACGCATGAATATCTATTTGTTATATGAGTTGAACTATAATTATAATTTGTAAATCACTTGAATCACTTGAATTATAATTAAGTAACAATTTACTGGAACCGAGGCTTCTTATTTTCTTAGTTTTTTGATTTTTTTTTGCTTTATTTTAACAATAACTAAATTAAAGTAAATATCATAAATTTGATGGACAACAATTAATTGAAATTCTTTACAACTTTTTTTTTATCTTTAAGCAAATGGAGTTGTGTTCAATTGAATACATATTAATTTGATGAACACTAAATATGGAAGAATAGAAAAACTTTTATTTCATACTTCTGTTTTGTTTTTTTTTTTCAAAATTTAGAGCTTTGATATTAATTCTAGATTTGATTATTTTATTCGATGATAGAAGTATTTTTTGTTTCTGTTCTTTTATTTAAATATATTATTTTTTTAATAATTGAATTTTTGACAACATAACTCTAAAATTCGTATAATATATAATATGATCTCAAACTAAATAATTATGTTTTTTCTATATAAAACCGAATAAACGGAAAACCGATGGTATCTAAACCAAATCGAACTAAAGTAAATATGGATTTAGAATAGTAGTTATATTTTACTAACCGAAAGATAAAAAACAACAGAATCGAACCGAACCGAAACCAACCCGATATTCGGATTGAACACCCCTAATCCAAATAAAACTAAACTATTGTTTTATTCTCTAAAATATAATAAAAATAACAACTTCATTCTGGATCTTATCATTATCCTAGTTGTGTTATTATTGTGTTGATTAGGCCATCACATTATTTTCGTTGACAAAACCCAATTAAGACCTAGTTAAATTACAGGCCCAATTTCTTTTGTCTTCTCTCTGATTTTCTAATTTCCCTTTTTCCTTTTACATTTATTTTTTCTCAGAACTTCCTCGATCTTCCTTTCTTCGTCACTCTCGAATCGTCGTCGTTGTTTTGTTTTGTTTGGCCGCCGTCTCTCTCACCTTTCCGGTACATACTATTTCGTAACCTATCAATCGACTTAGAAAGAAGCTAGATTCTTGATTGTGATTTGACACTTTCTCGATTTTGCTACAGTCATGATAACATCAATCCGTTATTTCGCTATGTGCTTTCTCACTGTTAATATCAACGGTGTGTAGGAGGAATCTAACCTAATTTGTCTTTGTTATCTTTCTCTGTATTGTAACAGCGTCGATATGATTTACACAGCAATCGACAATTTCTACTTACCAGAGGAGCAGATAAAGAACTCACCTTCCAGGAAAGATGGGATCGACGAAACAACCGAGACCACACTTAGGATCTATGGATGTGATCTCATCCAGGAAGCAGGAATCTTGCTCAGACTGTATCCTTTTTTTTTTCCTCACCATGTTTGCAGAAAAGCTCACATTACATAGAGCTTTAGATATTCCTTAAATGTTAAAATCTTTAGACCACAGGCAGTTATGGCTACTGGGCAGGTTCTTTTCCACCGATTCTATTGCAAGAAGTCTCTTGCCAAATTTGATGTTAAGGTACTTACTTATCTAATTTTCTTTCTCCGATATCTGCCTTTAGACTTAAAATACATAAGGATTTTGAATTCACCTTTCACAGATAGTTGCTGCGAGTTGTGTTTGGCTTGCATCAAAGCTGGAAGAAAACCCCAAGAAAGCGAGGCAGGTTATCATTGTATTCCACAGGATGGAGTGCCGTAGGGAGAACTTACCATTAGAGCATCTTGATTTGTTTTCCAAGGTTCGTACTGCACCACTGATTCCATATTTGTCATTAGATTCAGACACTTCCTTTTCTTTTATATTTCTTATTATTTTTCTATCTAATTCTACACTTGTTGATTTTCTGCAGAAGTATTCTGAGTTGAAAGTTGAACTAAGCAGAACTGAGAGACATATACTGAAAGAGATGGGTTTTGTTTGTCATGTTGAACATCCTCATAAGTTCATTTCAAACTACCTTGCCACACTTGAAACACCTCCAGAACTGAGGCAAGAAGCTTGGAACTTGGCAAATGATAGGTAACCTCAAATTTCTACTTTTGATATTGTTCAATATGATTCCTTGAGTTAGATGTACATCATTATGTTAATAGGTCTTAGACCTGACTTTTCAGCTGAAGCTCGGAATAACAGATTCACTGTTGTAATTTGATTTGTGTCTGAATATCTGACAATCACTTTCTGTGATTTTTTCTTGTTGTGATAATATGCAGTCTACGTACAACCCTTTGTGTAAGGTTCAGAAGCGAGGTTGTGGCTTGTGGGGTCGTGTATGCTGCTGCACGTAGGTTTCAAGTACCTCTCCCAGAGAATCCACCCTGGTGGAAGGCATTTGATGCAGATAAATCTGGTATTGGTCAAGTGTGTCGAGTTCTTGCTCATCTATACAGTCTTCCAAAGGCTCAGTATATCTCAGTTTGCAAGGATGGGAAGCCATTTACGTTTTCCAGTAGATCCGCTTGTTCTCAAGCTCAATCAGAGACAAAGGTGAGATAGATCGCTTTTTAAGTTCTTGTGATTTATTCTCCATATCATGTTGAGTCCATTTCTTGAAGGAGCAAACATAATAGCTTTGGATATTGTGCGTTTTTATTTGCCTTTTATCAGTGTTTGGTTTGAAGCACTTTGCCACTGTGTTTGCAGGATATTTCACCGGCAGTTGGCGATGCTGTTGATACCAAGGGTACTTGCGGATCAGCTAATAACGATTCTAGAGATGGAAAGATTACTACACCTCATGAAATGGCTACAGATGCGAAGAAAAGCGATACCGAGTCAAACAGTCTACCAATTGTTGGAGACTCGAGGGAGGATAGAAGGAAAGGAGGAGAGAGTGATAGAGAGAATGAACGATGTAGAGAGAGGGACAGGGTTAGTAGGTCTCACAGAGACAGAGGCAGAGATTCTGACAAGGAGAGTGATAGGGACAGAGACAAACTAAAAGAGCATAGTCATCATCGGTCAAGAGATAGACTGAAGGATTCAAGTGATAGATCAAGACATCACTCTTCTCGTGATCGTGACTATCGGGAATCTTCGCACTCATCAAAAGACCGCCGTAGTAGGCACCATTAAGTCAATCTTTTTTCACTTAAGCTTTCTCATCCTTTCGGACAAGCCCCTTTAACTCTCTCTACTTGATGTTTATTTCTTCTTTTTTATCTCTAACAAAAGATATTTAATAATACTTAAACCTCATCAAAACTGCATTATGATCAAAACATAAATTTAAATATTATAATATTAGATATACGTTTTTAATAAGTAAATAAGAATATTTCAAATATATCTACACATAATAAGTATACAAACAAAAATTTGACATTGTGCATATAGATTAATTATTGATGTTATTCAGAAATGATAGACAGAAATTTATAATAAATTATATTATACCAGTATAGTATTAATTAATACGCATTAAACAATCTGTTTTTTTTACTAACTATGATTAAGATAAGTATTTTTACAAACGCACACATACAAGACAAAAGTACCTTAATTATTAAAAAGGTATAATTTTGTATATGATTTTACAGAAAATGTAAATAAACCATATACATGTTATTTTAAAATTATTATTAAATCAAAATCTTTTTATTTAAACAAATTCGTGTGTAGCGGAAGTGAAAAATCTAGTATAGATAAAAATTCTCCACATAATCTCCAACATATCTATTTATATAAAATATACTTGCTTCTTTCCTAGGATGTCCAGTTCAGATGACACGTCATATATTCGGACGACATGCGTCTGACACGTGGCGGGTTTAATGGAACGCTGCGTGATAGAATTTTTATGTAACTTTCGGGCCTCGCTTGGGCTTCGTCTTACAGTTTATCATGTGCAGCCCATCTATCACACAGGTTGAGCGAAACCGTAATCGAAACCAAGGTGGTTTGCTCCTCTTCAATCGGCGACGATACGGTTCCCGTAACAGTAGGCGTTGAGCTTTTTCGTCTTGAATCGTCTTAATTCGTGAGCTCACTACGAGACCTTCTGCTGATCTGATCGTCGGCGAATCAGGTATAAATATCCAAAGATCTCTCCTCTGCTAATCGCGCTCTCCACATCTATATTCTACTCATCTCACCCATATTCATCTTTGTTCTCATCCCTCTTAATGGCTAACTCAAACGTTTTTTTCTCGATTTGAAGTCCGGGCGGTGCTCATCGGTGGTCGAGGCCAGATTGATTCGATTCTGGGAGGCTCGGGAAGTTAAGCGTGGTGGATGTTAACGTGAGTGTTCTTTTCTGATTTCTTCTATTTATCAAACGTTATGGGTTATTATTAACAGTCGTGTTGTTAATATTTCCGGTTAGCTCTAGACTGTTTATGAGTTTAAATGGTGTTTCCGGTTGGCCTGATTGTGTTGATTTGTTTTTTTTTTTGTTGTTTTTTTCTGATTTCTTCTGTGTTCTAATCGTTCTGCGTCGGGATCATGTTTCTTAGTAAAAACCTTTAATTGTTTGTTTTTGTTGTGTTCTGCTCAGGTTTAGTGTTGAACATGTTCTTTTTTTTTTCTTACAGAAAAGTACAGAGACCATGATCAAGAAGAGAATCAGAAACTGAGGCTAAAGACCCTCCGTGCAGATTATATGCTTCTGATAGCTTACGAAGGTGCACATATCTCTCAACACCAACTTATGCATCCACAAAAAAAAAACTCTACTCTATTTGGTGTTGGCTATCTGAGTCACCCTTTCTTAGTTAAACCTATGATTGATTAGAAGGTCAGTTTCTGCATTCAAGGATCTGATGACTCATCACCATCATTCCCTTACTTTCTTGAACTAAAATGCTTCATGATATCTGATATTAAAGAGTGTTGCAGATAGATATAAGCGGATCTGTTTTAATGCACATAGCCGCTTTGATAGTTTCTGCCTTTGAGTTATCTTTTCTTAAGTGTCACTACTGTGCTTCAGTGTCAATTTATATCGTTTGGGGATAGCTTCTAACTACAAGAGAGAGAGAGAGAAAATTTTTTCTCTCTAGTGTCTCTCCCCCAACCTTCTGAAACCCTAGATCTACAGCCGCCTTGCTCTTGATTCCGGTGATCGGAAGCTCTCCAGCTCCGGTCGCCACCCCTGTCCGTGTTGTACTCAAGCTTTTCCCTTAGCCTTCTTGTTTTACCCTCTTCTTTTTTGTGTGGTGTCTCTGGATTGTCATGGAGCAGTGAATCTAACCGAAGGATACATGTGTGTGTGGCCTTTCTGGAGCATCTGCGAAGAGTAGGGTTCATCAAGAAGCTTAAGGGGCCTTTGATTTTCGGTCTCTGCTTTTCAATCGGAGCAAATCTGGGTCAGATTTGATTTCGCCGCCGCCGGAATGAATGGTGAAGCGTCGCTGCCTCCTCCTCCCCTCAACGGCACAGGCTTGTACCCGTGCGTCTAGCTGGACTCGTTCTCAAAGTTTCCACCAGAGCTTCTCTTCTCCGTTACGAGTAACGACGGTGCCAAGACTCTCCGTTCCGAGGACCTCTGTTCCTTAGGTCATGAGATGTCAACCATAGCGTGCTTCCGGCGATTGATTGGTTTCATCTTGCTGCTCTCGACGTCGACTCTTCGGGTTTTGAGGACAACCCATCTGATGACGTCACTTGTTCCAAGGCGAAACCTTTTCTTGTCGGTAAAGGCGTTTGCTTTCAAGGAGCTTCACTCTCCTTCTGTGCTTCATTTCCCTCTTCCAAGCTCCGGCAGATAACTCCCCTGTCTCCTTGCTGTTTATGCTGCATCTTTTGTGTCGCGTAGTCGGATGGGGAGCTGCATTTACCGTCTACGCTTGACCGTAACTTGTGCTTTTCACTTCCAGTGGTGTTTACTCTTGTTTTCAGTTTGGTCTTCTGCTGTGATAGCTTGGGCTCGTTTGTCAGCTTCTTCCTCCTCCTGTGGAGCTCCAGAGCGGGAGCCAGCCGCTTCTGTCGATGCCTGCTTGAGCCACTTCGGTGAGAGCTTGTCTGAATGTGCCTTTTGCTATTCTCTTGATGGTCTGGTTAATCTTAGCTGTCAAGAAGCGCTTGGTATGAGAGCTTATATTCTGATGTCTCTTGTCCTTTAATGTTTATTAGTTTCAAGTTAACCATTGTTGGCAGACTTGGAGTTAATCCCTTAGTGTTTTTGGAGTTTTTTCAATCTTTTTGCGGCTCCAAAGATTCAAAATGGCTTTCGAGCAGAATCTGGTTGCATCTCAGTTGTAACCAAAACTTCATTATTATTAATGACATTTACAATTTAGCAAAAAAAAAAAACGTTCAGTCTCTTTATTTCCATTCACGTTCTTAGTAAGACCTTATTGTGTCTAATTAGTGAGCTTCTTACTGAGGCTTTTTTGGACTTTAAGCTACTGATGAATCTCATGTGTATTTGTGCTCCTAAAATTGGGATGTATTCTTCTACTGAGTTTTTGTGAATCTATTTAATTGTTGTTGGTCATAATTGGACCGGTACTACTGTAGCGCTACATTGGCATGATTCCTAATTCGCAATGCGAACATACATACGTTTGTGAACATACTTACATACGTTTGTGAAGCATCCATAGTCTTTCTATTATTCAAGCCTCCAGAATAAGACTTTCTCAAGTAATGAAGTGTCACGTTCTTCCTTTTGCAGCTAAATACGTTTGAGTTGCTATTATAGGTAATGTGCACATTAAGATAATGCAAAGATGAATGTCTGAAGCTCAGATTTCGGTTGCAAAAGATGAGGAAGATAATGATGAAAAGGATAATCCATCAACTCAGGCTCTCAGCTATCACATTGCTTCTCAGGTCTTTCTCTAACTTTCTCTTTCTATATATTTCTTATTGTCCCAAATTTTTAAGGTCAGATAGACGATGTTATAGAAAGTTAACTAATTCTTGGTGCATCTTTGAAGAATCTTCTGAACACGTGTGTCCTTATATACTTCTATAATGTTTAGTCTAATGATTGTCCTAAGCGAACATACTTTTCTCTGGGGATTACAAAACTTGATTTCCTAAATTCTATCTTCACTCTAAATTTGTAAAGAGTATCACTCTGAACATCATATTTTATTTATCTATGTAGTACATGGGATTTCCGTTACGTCTGGTTTCAATCCTCTCTTTCTACCTGATCCATCATATATGTGTCGTAGCTGTAATGTATTGTATGATCTCTCAGTTTTTTACTGTAGCAATGGACTTCACATATGGAAGAGAATGTTGTTTTTAGATGAGAACATGTTAGTGTAAATTTGGTTTCACCTGTTACTTTAAGCGTAAATTTGGCTTCAGCTGTTGACTTCACCATTCCGTCTTTCATGGTGTACAAGCTCCATGCTACTAACTGGTCTAACTACTTTCATTTGGTTTTAATCTCAAATCATTCATTCATTGCAGGTAAGAGTAGTTATACCAAGACCTAAGCTTTTACCAGGCTTACATGTTCAAAGCACCTACAATTACAGCCAAATTTGGTTCTTCCTCGCAGTATGGTCTCATGTGTTGACAGAAGGGAAAAGGAGACTAAGGTTTGGAAGCCAAAGATGGTGACAGCTGAGCAGAGAGACTATGTTTCTGAAACAGAGAAGAAGAAGAATGTTATGGGCCTGGAATGTGATACATTGATAAGGGCAGAGACAAGCTTTGTGAACAACGAAATGGGCCTGCGAGATACAAAACTGAAGCCCACTCAGAACAAGATTGAGGCAACGGCTATATCAGCTCATGAGATTGAACTGAGAAGAAAGGACAGGAGAAGGGGTCTTGCGTTGTCCTGCGAGAACAACCAATACCATTAAGCAATCGATTTCAAGAGCTGGAATCCAATTTATCACTCCATGAGCTCTTCTTCTTCTTCCCTAAGCTAGATTGTTTCTTCACTCACTGACATGCCCCTCACGCTGTACCCTCTTGAGTCCTCATTGCTCAGCACATTAGCACCCTCTTGAGTCTTGAGTCCTCATTGCTCAGCACATTAGCTCCATCGTCATCAGCTCAGATGAACACGCACAGCGCTTCACGCTCCAAGCTCCAAGCCAACTCAAAACCACAACACAAGTGGTGGTTCTGAACCGTTGCTGCTGAAGTCTCTCCGTCTTCTTCTTTGACCACCAGCCTCAGCCATTCTGATCCTGCTGAGACCAAAAAGAAACTCATTTAGATACAAAGCTCAAAGGGGAGAACCTCCCTCTACTTCTTCTACTGTTATCTCTCTATCGCTCTTTTCTTTTTATCAAACTTGCATAAACTATAAACATGTTTGGGACCACATAAAATAGATTGAACTATAATGAGTTTTTTTTATATATGAAAAAAACGAAACTAAAAATATTTGTGTATTGCTTTGATAAAAAAAAAAACTGATCATTGTAGTTTATCCATGACTCTTGCATTTCTTTCATGATCAAAAACCCCTTTAAGCTTTGACATAAACATCTTTTTCAAAGCTATCAATCCTAATATATTAATATTCCTTACTCTATTTTATTTTATTTTTGAGACTCAGTCTTATCTTAGAAAACCATTACATTTAAAATAACACAGAAATCAAATTATTAGTTCCAAATACAAACTCCATAATATATTTTTATTGTGTTCCAAAAGTTTAATAATTCCATGTAATATTCTGTCCAACCTTATTCACACAGAAAGCAAAATCATTATATTTCAAATGAACCAGCACTTCTGGTGCATGTCATTACCTCACAAATATATATATAATACAACATAAATTATTCTAACATAATTACAAACACAAGAAAATATAACCAAGTTGTACATCCATAATATTGATAGTAAAAATAAGGAAAAATTTGGAAAAATACACTCCAATAAGATTATAATTTGAAAACTACATATTCCTTTTTAATTTTTTGAAAAATACACTTATATATATATAAATTTACCAAATTGCTCAATCTTAATATTTTTCAATTTAGGTGTGGGAGGACCCCTGGATTCCGTTGAATCCTGCTAGGCCAGCTATATCCATAGCACCAGTTATGCATCCAAATATGAGAGTGAGTGATCTTATTAATCAGGAGTTGAAGGAATGGGATGTTAATCTACTGGAACAATATGTCACCCCTGATGACATACCCCTCATAAGGAGTTTAGCCATAAGCACAACTCATAGACCTGACACGTTTTGCTGGAACTTCACAAGACATGGACAATACACGGTCAAGTCTGGATATTGGGTTGCTCAAAACCTATTGAAGGATACACACGAAAAGCAAATGTCAGAGCCAAGTATTACAAAGCTCCAAGCCTTTGTTTGGAAGATAAAGGCGCCAAAGAAAATTTGTCATCTTCTATGGCAATTGTTAACTGATCATGTAGCAGTAACGAAAAATCTGGTAAGGCGTAATATGAGATTTGACAACTACTGCCCGAGATGTGGTGAACCAGAGGAGTCAGTAACACATGCTATTTTCGAGTGTCCACCTGCTCTACAAGTTTGGTTACATTCATCGACTCCAACTAACCCTGGTGTTTTTCCAGCATCAAGTATCTACACAAATATGAACTACCTCTTCTGGGAAAAAGACGGTTCACTTGAACCAGAGCTAGACAGGGATCCTTATCCCTCGCTAATTTGGTACATCTGGAAGGCTCGAAATGACAAACTCTTTAGGGGAATAGACAGAGATCCTCTGAAACTAGTTCGATATGCTGAAAGTGAGTGTCAAGCTTGGTTTAATGCCAATGAGATGATACCGCCGGTAGTACAAGAGAGTAATGTAGTGGAACTCCAAGTCATAAGCTTGGGAAATATTTGCTTACTGGATGGATCATGGACAGCGCTTGCTCAATTTAGTGGGTGTGGATGGGTCTGGTTGGACAGTGGTGGAAAGACGCAACTCATGGGATCACACAACTTCCCCATAAGAGAATCAGCTCTGCACTCAGAAGTGGAAGCACTGCGATGGGCGATGGAGAATATGCTTCAGCATTCAACATGCCAGAACTTCGGAACAGACTGCAAAGATTTGATTGCAATGATCAAGGAACCTCATGCTTGGCCAAGCTTTGCTACGGAATTGGAGAGGATAGAAACACTGATCATATGCTTCCCGGATTTCAAGATCTCTTATGTTCCAAGAGCGCGTAATCAGATTGCAGACTTTTTAGCTAAGACAGCTAGATCCTTCCATAGGGAGTTAAATTTTGTTGGTTGTTCTGTTCCGGTCTGGTTACCCAGACCACTTCAAGTTTGAGTAATAGAATAGCCGTTTGCCGTCAAAAAAAAAAATATTTTTCAATTTTCTAATATATTTTTAAAAAAAAAAATTACAGCATTGTCACGAGTTGAGATGGATGAAGTTGTGAGTATTGAGATGGAGAAATGGATGGTTCTTGAAACCCATTTGTTTGGGGTTGGATCAGAGATTGCGTGTGAGATCGTTATGTGTTTGGTAGGAGAGTTAGTTATGGATCTACTTTAGTATTTGTGTAATTCACTATTAAGCGTTATGAATCATATGATCAATGCTTGTAAGAATATTTCAATCACCGAATCAAATCATAAGAAAAAAGATTCAGTCTTTATCAATCAAAACCTATAAACAAATCAAATCGTAGGAACCAAAAAAGTTAGATTAAGACATTACGTTCGTTCTTTCACAAAAAAAAAATTAAGTTTGTCTGTAACCTAGAATAGTCCGACCACCACCACCACCGACTGAATTCCTCCTCCTTCCTCCGCCGCCGATTGATTTCCTTCCGCCGCCGTTAATGGCTGAAGCTGCGGTCGTGGAGATTTTCTTGAGATCTTCGACGGTGGCGTAGTTCTTAGGCGCATTCATCCCTTTGCTTCTCTTCTTAATATCATTATTTATTAATTTTATAAAAACATATTTATCTCAAACATCCATATTTATCTTAAAATATAAACAATTATAATATTCTTATTAATTTCAAATTTTATCTTAATTACTGAAATATTTTATTTGGGTAAAACAGTAAATTTACATTAAAGAAAGTATAGTTTTCAAAAAGAAAAAATTGTAGTGTATTTTTCAAATTTCAAATCTTAAATAGGGTATTTTGCAAATTGTCCCTAAAAATAATCATTCACATTTTAGATTAAACAGTATTTATTAATAAACATTCAAATAGTATAATATTTTAAGTAATGCATAGCTGTTATTAACATTGTAATGAAACTATTAAATTCTATATTAAATAATTATTTAGAAACAAATATATATATATATATATGTCTTAAAATTCCAACCCAAATACAATTTTGTATCATTGTTTTCGGTTAACATCACTAATAATTAACCGTCCTAGGAATTAATTTATCTCAAATATATTTATACCTGATTCGCCGACAATCAGATCAGCGGAAGGTCTCGTAGTGAGCTCACAAATTAAGACGATTCAAGACGAAAAAGCTCAACGTCTACTGTTACGGAAAATGTATCGTGGCCGATTGAAGAGGAGCGAACCACCTTGGCTTCAATTACGGTTTTGCTCAACCTATGTGATAGATGGGCTGCACATGATAAACTGTAAGACGAAGCCCAAGCGAGGCCCGAAAATTACATAAAAATTCATCACGCAGCGTTTCATTAAACCCGCCACGTGTCAGACGCATGTCGTCCGAATATATGACGTGTCATCTGAGGTGGACATCCTAGGAGAGAAGCAAAGTTTATTTTATATAAATCGATTTACAATTACAAGTTCGGTAGTTTCCTTACGACTTTATTTAAATTCATTCAACTTCACAATTTTTTTTTAAAAACCAAAAACGCATGGTTTATTTTTTAAAAATTAAAAAATTGATATTTATATTGCTAAATAATAAACATTTTTATCAAACAATACCTCTAACAATTTACATAATTTTAAAATTTACATTTCTTACGACTTTATTTAAATTCATTCAACTGCAGAAAAAATTAGAAAAAAACAAAACTGCATGGTTTATTTATTTCTTAAATTAAGAAACAGATATTTATATTGCTAAATAATAAATCTTTTTATCTGACAATATTTCTAACAATTTTTATAATTTTAAAATTTGCATCCCGCCCGTAGGACAGACCGACCCTAGTATTCTGTAATTACTAGTAATAAAATAGTTACCAGTATATCATAATACAATTACTTATACTTATTTCTAGATTACGTATCTCATTTTGAATACTTATTTTAGAACATTTTAAATTTACTAAATTAATGAGTTAATCTACTTTATTTTTGTAAAATATGAAATTATACTCATTTAAATTAATAAAAAATTTCGTATGCAATATTATATAAAATAAAAAGGTACAATATAATATATTAAAATCGTATATATTTATATGTATATATTAAAATTGTTAATCATATTATATAATCACATTATAAATGCAACGCTAGTACAAATTATATAATGTTATTATCTACAACAAAAAAACTAACAACCCATCTCAGATTTTGATTTCGACAAATATATCTTTATACAAAGTAGAAAGCAAAGAAACAAATTTTAAAATATTATGTGTTAATAACATGTTTAAATTGGGTAAACTATACAATACATTTATACTAAAACATAAAACTGATAATACATCTGAAACATCTATAAACAAATTATTTTAAATATAACCAAACTTTAAAAACAAAATTATTAAAAAAATAATTATGTGTTTTGAAGCAAGGATAAAAAAAGGAACAAACTTAGGTTTAATAATTAAATACACAAATTATTAACAAAATACTATATAGAAATATAAATCTTGTCAAGGAAAATATATTAATTTAATTACTGTAACACTCAGACACAGTATGAATAAGGAACACATGTTCAAACATAAAAGAGAAAAACACCTCCGCGCTGATGATCAAGGTTTTATTAGAATCTTTGGAAGAGACTTCATTATTTTGTTCACAAACACGCATGGTAAGATTTGAAGTTCAAAGTTTGCAAAGGTTGGTAATCAAATTCGATTACTAAAATAGAGGGTACTCTTCGGACATGATTAAGAGGATAAGAGCAGACCAGCCAGTGAAAACGCGTGCACCTTCTCCGGTTCCTTTTGTTTGGTCGTAGTGTTCCCAGATATATCCAGTCTGATCATAGTTTCTAACCACGTTCCTGCAACAACCACACAAAAAAAAAAAATATATATATATATATAAGGCTTCATTTACTCAGATATTTTCAGCTCCAATGTACCAAGCATTCATACCTTATTAGGTTACTCCTTAGTTGCTCGTAAATGCTTCTTGCCTTGGCCATGTACGGTCCATCCACTGCAGTAATTTTATAGAAGTTGTACATCATATTTTTGTTTGTCAAGTGAGGTGATGAGAAATGAGTACCTATAGAGTAATGGTGCAGGGAAGAAAGAATCATGTAGTTCATGTTCATCCATATCGGACCTCTCCAATAGGGTGCTTCGTGCTCAGTGTTATACTTCATGTACAAAGAACTTCATGTAGACAAAAACGAATGAGCCAGTGCTCACGGATGGACTCACGGAAGAATGAAATTTCTCAGGCATATATATGTTTGTTCTTGCAGGGCTCACCTAGTTTTGCCAAGTGAGAGTAATCCATAGTCACTCCATACAGTGCTCCTGCTTGAAATGAGATCAAGCTGTTTCTCGAGGATTGAAGAAGCCTTTCATCAAACAAGAAAAGAACGTGCAGGTTTAGCTACAGTTGTTGTCAGCTTGTAAGCTAAGGGAGTAATATATTAAATACTAATTAGTGCCAAATGAATTACTCACAGGTGGGATGATTCTAAACATGAAGGGAAAGAAGCTGACGTAACCAATGTGAGGTACCAATCTTAGCTCTGGCTTCCCAAATGTCTCCCTTACCAGCTCTCGGGACACACGACCATCCTCTCCAGTTACCTCTTTCCAGACTAACCGAACCTGAGGAATATATTTTCTTTTAAAAAAAAAAAATCCAAAGAGTTTTCAATCAAGAATGTTGATATTCAGGCAGGGAGATAAAATTTCCTTACATCTTCCGTATGATTACCAAAGTCGAGGTAAGCCCCAAGATCATGGTCATAGTGCATCTGTAAAGCGAATCAGAGGTGAAGAAGAGGTCATGTGATTAAGGTGTAGGTAGCCTTGTAGTCATTTTTAATAGAATATAAACCTGATTCAGGAGATTGAAATCTGCGAGAAGCTTGACAGTTGAGCGATAGTCCACCTGCATGATTCAGTTCCAAAAAACATGTGAACAAACACATTAGAGAGAATGTGTAGTTTAATTTTCTTGTAATGTTCTTCTAACCGACGCAGGTCTGTCTTTTTCCCCAAGAAACTCTATGATGGAGTTCATGCAATCTGCTGCAAGATACATCCAGCACCTGAGGTCTACATGCCTCTCATCTTCAGTTGGGTGAGAAGCCCGCGGATAATCATCCAATCCCGAGGAAAGAGACTGAAATAATTTGTTAATGATAAGTCTCTAGTTTTCTCTACCAAAGTCTGGTGAGGGCTAAAAATAATACTAATATTTTGGTTTAACGTTTCTACTGAGGAATCAAGAAAGAGTACCTGAGGGTTTAGTTGCCGATTTGTTAAACTGTCTCTGCCATGCCAAAAGTAACTTCCCATCTCCTTCCCTGGTACATCATCATATACGATATAGTTAGTTCATGTAAGTAGAACGGTACTAAGTGTGGCTCCATTTGAGTACAGTAGATTCTAGAAACACAAAGAGCAGATGAAGAGTGAAAGCACCCTGAAACTCTGTAAAAAATTGATTCCTACCTTTTTGGGAAGTATTGAACCATTGAAACCATGCATCTAGCCGTACAAAAGCTAGGTCAAGGAAGGACAAGATTTCATCTCTTTCTTCCTTGTTAAATTTCTCTGCCCTTATCCCATTTATCAGGTCTGGTAAAAAAAAAACATTTGTTACTCTTTTTTTTCCCAATCTGCAAGCATGTAGCAAAGGTGAATTTAAGAACTATCAATCTTTGACGACAAGATTCTTACCGTGTATCACCAAAAGTAGTGTAGGTGGATTGCCATTACTTGGGATCTGAACAACGTACTCCTTTGGCATCTTACTGCAGAAAGAAATTCACTTAAAAATTTATTGATATACAACACAAAGCAATAATGATCGTTAGTAACTAGGAGTATTATGTATATAAGAACCTCAGAGCTTCATCTCCCAAGACTTGCTCACGCGGTATCCATCCATCTATGTTCATCAAGTCTAACCAGTTTCCAACGACCTCCAAGGTTATACGGAAATCCCAGCGCCTGAAGAAACCCATCCCACATAAGAAGAACAATCCTTTGAAGAAAGATAAAAATGTTTTCAGCCTACTGAATGATCCATATGATATAACAACGAACCAGACCAACAGTTGATGGAAGCCTTCGTCCCACAAAAATCCTCTAGGAAAATTGGGCCTGCTTGGAACTGCTGTGTACAGCTCAGCTGGCCAATATAGCAAGAACTCTTCCTGACTTTTAGCCTGCAGCTGAAAAAATATTAAAACAAACTCTATGAATCTGTTGTTTTAAGGGGTTGGACGTAATTTGAAGCAAGAAAATTGAAAATCACCTGAGTACTTGTAGGAACCTGGATTTTTGATTGTCCATAGAAGTAACCAATGCCACCAAGCATGTTCCCAATTGCAGCTTTACCAACCATCAAAGTTTCAGAATCAAGCTGTATACATCAGAGGAAATAATATGAAGAATGAATTTGCACAAGCCGCTACATGTAAGTAGTAAGCAGTCTCTGGTAAAATATATACATCCAGATTAGTTTTAGATATTAACTACAAAAGAGATCCTCCATTAAACTAGACCTTTTGATGTACTAAAGATCCGCTATTGCATTGGCATCTGAAGTTTCAAATTAATAAAAAAAACAGAGCAGAGTCACACCTTTTCAGAAAGGTGGAAACATTCCTTGAACTTTGCATCAAATGCTATATGTTTCTCTTCAAGTAGACTAGAGAGTGGCAAACCTACATAGAAAAATAACTTAGCTCAGACAAGATAAAACTAAAAAAAAAATGACTATGGAGAAGCTTTGTTGTTCAGAAAATGTAATCTGATTTTGCATCAATGCTTTGAAATAACTAAAAGGATTATAAACCTGTAAGACTCCTAATACGATGTTCCACATCAGAAGTGTCTCCTCTTATTCCGGAGACAAATGCAATATCAATAGTACATTGAGTTGTTGTGGAAATCTGCATGACGAAATAGATGGTGATTAGAGATGAAGAACAACATAGAAACCATCTTAAATCAATATTGATTACCTGAAAAACATAAATGCTGGAAGAATCCTCTGATGTATCAGAGAGCTGGAGTCTTGCAGACTTGTTTTCCTGAAAATATACAGGCCAAGAGGGCTACAAATAAGCACTGTGCTCTTCATAAAGAAGAAAAAAAAAAATACAGTAACTTTCAAAGTTGGGATATAACGTGTATAGCGAGATTTTTCTGAACAGCATCAGACAGATTGACAATGTCAGGGTTCTTGAAACCGCAATAATGTGTTTCAAGATGAGCCTGCAAACAAAAGAGCAGCTGTTGTATTGAAAGAACAACTGAAGATCCTATGATCTCTAAAAAGTAATTGCAAACAAAACGTTACTTGTGACTGTGAAGTTAAGTGCATCTGCCAGCTTCCTACGTCTGCACGTGAACCAGAAGCCAGAAGAGAACTCTCTTTAGGATCCAATACATCTTTGCCTAAATTTAGAATATTGCCACCTTCATCAGCTATGTAGAAGAAGAGATGCACGGTTCTCTGTACTTCATCATTCAACCTATTTTTTCAGCCCAAAATATTGTATTTAGGCAACAATTATGAAAGCAGAGAGACACAACTAACTGAAAATAATAGTAGTATTAGTTGCTTACCCTTTGTTTATAAGATTGATTCGAGCTGACCAGTCCCCTCCATAACCAAGGCTTCCCTCTTTAGACTTGACAAAACTTGTCTCCAGTATAATATCTTGTTCAAACAGCTCTTGCCTCCCAAAGTCTACTCCATTGTGTTCTCTCCAGCCAAATGACTTGAGATCTTCAGAGTTTTCACAGAAATGCCTGATCACATGCTTCCCATCATCATCTTTCTCATCACCGAGCCACATCAAGCCAGCAACGAGAGACTGAGGAGTTCTGCATTAATGTCATCTACAACTTAGCATCTTGTATACAAGAAAAAAAACACTGTTTCACATGATACGGGGAAATGATTAGCTTTTAGAGCTTATGTGAGTTTAGATACTAAGATTCTAGTGTTCTTTTCCTATTCCACATTTACATTCAAGATCTCCGCAGAATAACTGATTCTCACGTACAAACAAGATCATCTCAGAATAAAATAGACAAACAAAGACTATACTCCTTTTGAGGTAACAAGATTTAAAGCAACAAGGAGGTTTTTCAAAAGTAATTTACCTGGCTCGAACTCCAAAATACACCTGTGGACGATAAGTTCCCCAATACAAGCTTTCTTTGTGATCACCTTGAAACTTGAAACAAGAAGCTCCAAGTTCAGATTTCCCCCTAAAAAAACAAGAAGAAGAAAAGTACAGAAGAGGAATAGTCGAGAGTATAATACCATAGGTAAGTGCGAGAGTTTAGGAGCAGGGAAAGGAGTGATAACACGAGGAATCTGGAATTCATCAGGTGCAATAGTCTTATGGCTTGCTCCAGTCATCATCATCCGAGGATCAGAGTATATGATAAACCAAGCGATGAGCAGGGTCCAGAAAAAGAGAGTACAGAGTATTGTTCTGCTTTGTGAATGATCTGAGAAAGTGAATTCTAGCAGGTAGACTTTTAACACACCATGGCTCTGGTCTTTGTCTTTTTGTTTTTTTTTTTTGTTTTTTTATAGTAGTTGTCGTTGGGTGGTGGTCACATACTTTTCAGTCATTTTAAAAGACTTTGAAAGTCTTTTTCTAATACCTAGTTTTATTGTAGAGGTCTTTATCGTGATGGATAGTGATGTTGACAGAATAACAACAACGTATATTAGATACTAATTATTGATACGGTATCTGATCTGATTCGAGACTAATGATAAATTTTAGGTCTTATACATGTTGGGACGGTAACATTATGTCATAGTTTCTGCATAAATTAACATGTTGGTGCAAATTGAATACGAAAGTTGTTGTTGACGACTCTGTTTTGTACTCCCCACATTAGTAGACAGAGCTTTGAGGGAATGCTAAAAGTTCAACTTGGGTGCCTCATTATGGTGTTATATCATGGGTGGAGATGTTGTCAAGGACATGCATGCATACTACTTTACAAAGTTCCATTCGAAAGCTCCACTTTGTAATATATGGAAATGACGCTGGCCACCTTTTTATTAATGAGACTCTCGTGACTTTTATCCTCACTAATCACTACCACTCAAATCTTCTTTAATCTCTTTAACAACCACACGGAAGAAATGGTATAAACCCCTAATCATCTCTTTATCTTACGAAGAAGCCTTTGTGGCTGCTCTCGGTTTATACATCTATCCAGTTACGTTCTATCTGCAAACTCATCATTTTTTTTTTTCGTTTCTTCTTTGTTGGTTTTGTTTTGGTGTTGTTGTTCCTAAGATTTATATCACACGTGTGTTTATTATTATTTTTTTCTTCTTCCAGCTTGGTTTTTTTGTTGTTGTAATTTTAGTGTCTGGTAGGCATTTGAAATTCATGATCATAGATTTTCTTTTTACTGGTTATGCAGAGTTGACTTGACACTTCTTTATCATCAAACAACCCCCAATTTTGTCGTCTCTCTCTTTTGCATTATGCTCTCCGTTTACTCCCTCTCTCTCTCTCTTTAGGTGGTGTTGAAAATGGATTTAACACAGGTCCATTAAGAGCTAAATCCAAAATTAGGTCCAACACACTAAGCAAATAAATGGTGACTTTATTAAAAGACAAAATGTACTTTGCTATAAATAGAGAATGCCAAACTCAATGTCAGAGACAGTCAAAAAGGTACAAAGAGTAGAAAAAAAAGACCCCGCTCCAAAAAACGACCATCCACACTTAGAGATCATCGACCGCACATCAAAAGTCTTGGACTAGCTGCACCATTCGGAGCAGCGCATCTTCGACGACCACACACCAAAAGAGAGATACTTGTTTAGAGAACTTGTGTAGACAAGCATCTCTAGTTCTTGTAGTTTTCGAGTTTGTTATTCTTGATTATTAATACGAAAATTTCTGTCCCTTTACATCTTTCATCTCTATTATTCCATCAATCGAATATGGAAATTGATGTTTTGTTTCTGTTTTTTTTTTTTCTTTTTTTTTGGGTCATAAACTCATAATTCCTTTTCACAGCAGAGGTAAAATTTTCTAGCCATTTTCTTTAATTGTAACTGATTCTCTTCGTTCCTTAGTGTTTGGAAACAAAAAAACCAAAACATTTGTTGGTTTTGAATAAGTTGTGGCTTTGAGAGTTTCCAGGTGAGGTTGTTGGATCATGGATGTAAGCGAGGTCGAGGAGAATTTGTTTGCTGCTAGTGATGCCAAGGTATGTATATATATATATATATATATATAGCTCAATCCCATCTCTCTCTCTCTCTCAGATATTCTTGTGATATACCATGGATTTCATCAATTTTCTATCATGGTATATTAGTATTTTATTATATAACTAATGTGTTTTCTAGCCTATTATATATGTTTTCAGGTTCATGAACGTTTCGTGATAAAGTGATGTTTTGGAGCATTTTGGAGTACAAGAGATAATACACCCGAGTTGACCATTCAAAACCAAGTCGGAAGTCAACATTGTGATAAGAATCGATCGATACCCATCCAGAGTTGTCGATTGATGTAGCTGAGAAGATCCGCGTACTAGAAGATTATAATTGATCGATACACATCTAGTGTTGTCGATCGATATCGAAGACGAAATGGTTTAGCCGACTACTTCACCAAGACTTCACCAAATTACAAGATTGCCCCTGACAAGTTTTTAACCTAATGGAAATGCTTAAATATTCCTGCAAAGTTTTTGACGGTAACAAGCTTTGAAAGCAAGCAACAAGTCTTGAGAGGCAAAGCAGAGACTGTGAGAGAAAGATTAGAGTTTTATGTTTTGAGAGATTGGAGAGATCATTGAGAGATTTGTGATTGAACTTCATTTGTTTTCTATTCCCTATCTAAGCAATTCTTTTATCTATCTTATATTATGAATTGTTTAGCTATGTCTGAGTAGTCTACTTGTTAGGTCTAGGGTTTAAATAGGTTTGTGGGATTAGCCACAAACTATAATTGATAAGTTGTGATATTCATCAAATAAATTGCACCCTAAGCTTGTTCTAGAGTAGCTAACTAGAGCATAGATCACTAGGATCTTTGATATCTTGAATTATTTGTTTGAACTAGTTGTCTCCTTGGAGAAGAGCTAACTGCCCTCCTTGAGACCTAGTGTTCATTATCGGCTCGCGCCTAGGCATATCTAGAAGCCGTCGATCGATATCCCGACAGGTGAATCGATCGGCGCTGCAAAAGGTGTATCGCTCGATATCTCTAAAGGATATCGATCGACTCTTTTTCTGGTCAACATACGACAGTTGAGGCCAGAGATCTAGATTATTTAACCAGTGAGACACCACTGAGAGTTAAGCGGCTGAGTTCTATAGTATCATGGAAGCAACTTGTTAGGCATTTATAGATATTATAATCTCCATTCCTGAATAAAAGCCCTAAGTCTACCACTCTTTATTATCATTTAAACAATCATCATATTGTTAGTTAGAGCAACTACCTTGCTCATTTTAGGAATTGTCATTTACATTTCATTATTAAGACCAACATCACTTTGGATTGATTAATTGATTAGATTTAACCGGTTCTCTTGCTGATTTGATCCCTAAGTACTACAGCTGAACCTCTTATTTGAGAGAGTAAGCTCTATAGGGTAATTTGAGCAGTATCATCTTGCCGGTGGAATCTAATGGTATAAAATAAGGGCTTTGCTTTTGTTGGATTGGTCCTGTTTTTTCATTTTATAGAAATTTTAATCTATCCAATGCATTTTTTTGGTCTTTGCTAGAAAACGGTGAAAAGCCACATCCTTTGTTTTTGCATTGCTTCGAACCAAATTATGGGCTGAGATTGTAATTTGTGAATCTTGGGGATGGTTTATTCTTCTTCTTTGATCGGATTTGTTCTATCTATTAAGGTTTGAATCAAGCTCGAGATCAAGGTGAATGAAGTAGTGGAGATTTAGAGAAGATGATGAACGAAAGAAGGTTTATTATTAACATTAATGTTAACTGTACAAAGTAAACTAATGTTACTTATATACATAAAACCGATATTAACCAGTAAACCAAAGTATCTAATTATCATCTAAACCGGTTAAGTAAACCATCTATCCTAAGACGCCCCCTCAGGTCTTTAGCTTCTGTGTCTGGTTGAAGATAAAGTCTTGACATGGAGAATCACCGTAGGAGAGAATGGAATGGACCAGGGTGTAAGGCCTTCGTAAGAATGTCAGCCAACTGATTGCTCGTAGACACATGAAGAGTTTGTAGTCGTCCAACCTTCAGTTGATCACGTACGGTATGACAATCAATGTCGATATGCTTCGTCCATTCGTGGAAGACGGGATTCATAGCAATATGGATGGCTGATTTGTTATCACAGAAAAGCTTCGCCGTCATAGTTACTTGAACATGAAGATCCCGAAACAATTTGCAAGTAGCCAACGCCATACTCCTCTACTCTGCCTCAGTACTACTTCTGTTCACAACTGATTGTTTCTTAGACTTTCAGGAAACCAGAGAAGAACCCAAGAAGACACAAAAGCCAGTAACAGAGCATCTTGTATCCTTGCAAGTAGCCCAATCCGCATCGGAAAAAGCGTTGAGACAAACCTCTGTATCAGCAGGATAAAACAAACCATATGCATGATTATTCTTCAAGTACCGCATCACCTTATGAGCAGCTTTCAGATGGATATGAGTAGGAGCTGAGAGAAACTGACCCAAATGATGCACGGCAAAGGTGATGTCGGGTCTTGTTATCGTGAGATATAACAAACGACCAATAAGCTCCCTATAAGAAGTAGCATTCCCCAAAGGAATACCCAGATCCTTTGACAAATGCAATGTAGGATCCATAGGAACAGAGCTTGGCTTGCATCCCAAAAAGCCATAATCTTCAAGTAAATTCAACGTATACTTGCGTTGACAAACAACAATGCCTTTGGAGGAACGAACAATCTCCAATCCAAGAAAGAAACGAGCAACACCAAGATCCTTGATCTTAAACTCCGACTTAAGAAGATTCTGCAGCTCCACCAACGCTTCATTATTGTTGCTTGCAATCAATATGTCATCGACATAGACTAAAACAGCCACAAAAGAGATTGATCTGATCTTGACGAAGAGAGTGTTATCAGCTGGTGACTGAACATAGTTAGCACCAAACAGAATGGAAGAGAACCTCTTGTACCATTGCCGAGACGCCTGTTTCATACCATATAAAGATTTGAGAAGTCGACAAACAGGGTTTGGAGGCAATGTAGTACCAGAAGGAGGAGTATATCCTTGAGGTAAGCTCATATATATATATATCTTCTTCAAGATCACCATGCAAAAAAAAATTAGAAACATCCATCTGATTCAAAGCCCATCCGCGTGCAGAAGCTAATGCTAACAAAAGTTTCACACTCGTCAACTTAGCAACAAGGGAGAAGGTATCAACATAGTCAAGACCCTACTGTTGAGTAAATCCCTGAGTCACCAAGCGAGACTTGCATCTCTCAGGGGTACCATCTGCATTATACTTAATTGTATGTACCCATCTACTACCAACAACATTTTTACCAGGAGGTAATGTTTGAACATCCCAAGTTTTGTTTTCTTAAAGAGCATCGAATTCCACTTTCACAGACTCTCTTCACTTCTCAGATGCCATTGCTTGTTTAAAGGTTTTGGGTTCGGTTTCAAGAGTATAAGCCAGAATGAAAGCTTGGAAATGAGGGGAAAGATTATCATAAGATAAAACAGAAGAAAGTGGATAAGGTGTTTTTTCTCAGAAGGAAAATAAGAAGGGGAAAAGGAACTGAAAGGTAAGAGAGCACAATGATACTCAGAGAGATAGCTAGGGGGTAACCTGTCGTTTGGGTCTATCAACAGGTACAGAGCTAACACCAGTAGTAGAAGTATGATCAGGATGCGATGAAGATGCATGAGCAGTAGGCGATGAAGATGCATGATCAGCATGAGCATGTGGAGGTAATGGATATGTTTCAAAAAAATGTAATGAGACAGGTAATGGAAGAATGTGATTAGGAAACATATCAGCCGCATCAGAGATCAGTTCATCAGTTTTGAAAGGAAATTCAGATTCATGAAAATAACATTTCTAGAAACAGAAATCGATCTAGACTCTAAATCGAGGACTTTGAAACCTTTATAACCAACTGGATAGCCTAAGAAAACACAAGGTTTGGCCCGTTGACTAAACTTAGTACGATCCTTCAATAAATTGGAAACATAACACAACGAACCAAACATCTTAAGACTAGCATATTCAGGTTTCTTGCCAAGTAAAAGTTCAAAAGGAGATTTGAAACCAAGGAGAGGTGAAGGCAATCTAATAATCAGGAAAATAGCCGTTAAGACACAATCACTCTAGTATTTCAAAGGAACATTCGACTGAAATAACAAAGCACGAGCCACGTTAAGCAAATGTTTATGTTTTCGTTCAACTTCAGAGTTTTGTTGAGGTGTGTAAGCACAAGAAAAATAATGAATCATTCCATTTTCCTTTATAATATCAGTAAAAGCCAATTCAGGTGCATTATCAGAACGAATTGCTTTGACTTTGGCATTATACTGAGTGTTAGCGTGCTTTAAAAAAGCAGGAAATGAAACAGAAACATCACTTTTATTCCTCAACATGTAAACCCAAGTCATTCGTGTACAATAATCTACCAAAGTAAAGAAATAACGAAAACCTTCAACAGAGTTTGTACTAAACGGACCCCAGACATCAAACGGTTTCGGAGACAAATTGTTATGTGAAATGAAAGCTAACTTTTTTTTTAGCTGAAGGACATATCGAGACTCTAAAGACGATGAGGAAGACTTCAAAGATGGTAAAATCCGTTGTAAAACAGCAGGTGAAGGATGACCTAAACAAAGGTGCCACAGATGGTCATCAGACAAGACAAAACCACATAAAACAGCAGGAGAAGATGATGGTGAGAGGGACGGCTTCTCAAGAATATAAAGATTATGAAAGATATTACCCCTCCCAATCATCAAGCCCTGTGTAAGTTCCTGTAACAAACAAACATTTGAGAAAAAATGTGCAGCACAAAACAAAGTTTTCAAAAGATTACTGACACTAATCAAATTAAAATGGAAGTCAGGAACATGCAACACATTATACAGTATCAATGAATCAGATAAACGAATGATGCCGATATGCATGATAGGAACACGAGTTCCATTTGGTAATGTAACCATAACAATATGTACTGGTGTGAGCTCTGTAAACATTGATATATACGAACACACATGGCTAAAAGCCCCACTATATATTATCCAAGCATCACGTGGAAGAAAAGAATGGATAGTAGAAATGCAATGATCTTGAAAGGTAATAATAGTATGCTCATATTTAAGAGTAGTAGAAGGAAAAGGAATGCTACCCGAAGAAGATGTGGTAGCCATGGCACCATGTTCAGCGATAGTAGCTCGTGAGGAAGGAACATGAGGCTCTTGAAGTCGAACTTGAGAGTTAAACTGACAGATCAAATGTTGTATATGTTGTGGTGTAAACTCCTGAAGGGTAGTACGCACACCTCCACTCGTAACCCGAGGAGCTCCAGGATTAACATAAGCAAATGGAGAAGAGCCAACATCAGAATGAACATTTTCAATAGAATTCGCTTGCTGAGAAGTCGTAGGATAAGTGATCTGCATTTGCTGAGCAAGACAATTCTGTTGCATACTCTGAGAAGACTTCCGGTTCTGCAGATTATTCGATCCATAACGAGCACCATTTGTCTTATAACCAGGAGGAAAGCCAATAGTTTGAAACATAGATGAACTGTATGACCACTCTTCCCACAATGAGTACAAACTGGTCTTTGATTCTGACGCAGAGTATTATTAGCCACAATGAGTAGTCTGGTGGCTTCTACTGATCCTTCTCAATAGCAGATAATGAAGAAGGATCAGTAGAAGCCACCAGAGTCATAGCTTGAAAAGGGACGTTATCAACCTTTGTAGAAAGCTTAACAGAGGACGAGGAATAGTATCATCGATAAAGCCCAGCTTGTTACGAATATTAAGAGCCATACGCACCGATCTTCTCCAAGAATGGAACTCCAAAGCCATAGTCAATCGATCCGATACAAGAACAAGACTCTGATGATCGCTATTGTGAAGATAATACGGGTTCTCATATTAATACATTTGTGATGTGATCTTGACAAGCAATGAAACTAAAGAGATGGAACAGTTTGAACCAGAGCTTAAGGAAGTTGAAGAAAGAACCATGGAGCAGCTTGAACCTGAGGAAACAAATGGCAAGGACCTAGAAGTACCAGTTGGTCCAATGACTAGATCCAAGCAAGCCAGATTCAATCAAGCTTTCCATAAACTCTTATACACTATCAAGGGCAGTCTAGAGTGTGCTTATCCAACTACTCTGGTTGTAATTCAAGCCGTCTAAGACATTCATCAAGAGAGGTGTTGTGACTTGCACTCTTTTCCTTGGTTTGGTTTTGTCCCATTAGGTTTTCCAAACAAGGTTTTAATGAGGCTTGGACACAACAGTTATACAATAGCCTCTTGATGAAACCATGTCATTTCTCTTATTTTCTAGTCTATTTTCGAATTTAAAACTTGTTCTTTGTTTATGTTTTCAAGGGAGCCTTAGTTTTAAGTATTTTGTGTGTTTCCAAGAAGTTGTGCATGTACAGACTTCTTGTCTATATATTATGGACGAAAATCATGAATAAAGTCATCAAACACTTTCTATTAAAAATTCTCTCTGAATCTTGTTTGATCAAAGCTTGTCTAAGTGTTATTCGGATCCTTGATCCTTACCTTGCAAGCAAACCATTTATAGTCTGAGAGTAATTCCGCAACTCTTAGAAGTATCTTCTCAATCCACTGCTTATTTCATCATCACAATCCGTTGGAGAGCATCAGGGACGAGATCCATTCACCTAGGATCATATCAATTTGGAATCGAGAAGTATTGGGAACAGTCGTCTCCTCACGAGAAAGCAATCCAGAATCAGGATTCGTCATCGAGAAATTAGGATACCAAAACCAAAAGAATCATAACGAAACGATAAAAAGAAGGAAGAATTGTTCGCAAAGGTCAAGCAAAGAGAAATAGAAAATAAAGTGAAGAGAAAATAGCTCAAAACACCTCGAACGAGCTCAACAATGGCGATAAGCAAAAAGAACGCAAATCGCGAAATCTGCATCATTGGAACACTCATGATGTAACGGAAGATCAAAGAGAGTGCTCTGATACCATATTAAGGTTCGATTCAAACTCGAGATCAAGGTGAAGTAATGGATATTTGGAGAAGATGGTGAACCAAAGAAAGTTTGTCATTCACATTATTGTTAACTGTACAAAGTAAGCTAATGTTGCTTATATACATAAACCGATATGAACCAGTAAACCAAAGTATCTAATTATCATCTAAACCGGTTAAGTAAACCATCTATCCGAAGACTATCTATGATTTTCTGCTAAAGTTTTGTGTGTTATGGCCAATTGCTAACAATGCAGTTACATAGAGATATGTGCAAGGAACTATCTGCAATTTATTGCAAAGTACTGTCCATCTTCCCTTCCTTGGAAGAGGCAAGACCTCGGAGTAAATCAGGGATTCAAGCCTGGTGCTGCTTACATATTGCACTCGAGAAGGCAAAGAACATTCTTCAACACTGTTCCGAGTCTAGCAAACTTTACTTGGTCAGTTTTCCTCCTTTGCTTGATACATGTTCTCTCTTGTGTTTTTGGTCTCTTGAATCATCCCTCTATTTCTTTTTGGCATTTCTGAACAGGCTATTACTGGGGATGCTGTATTGTCAAAATTTTAGAAAGCAAAATTTGTGCTTATTGACAGTCTTAGACGTGTAGAAGATATTGTTTCTATCTCAATTGGGTCTCATGTATGTCTCTTTTAGTGTACAACTCATTGTTTCCTTTTACAAACACACCCTCATGTTTATTTTACTTGTTGGATTTGGAATGTTCTGATTGATTGATTTCCTTCAGATTTTGGAGATTGTTGGTGAACTAGAGCACACCAAGTTCTTGCTGGATCCATCAGAGAAGGAAGTTGGTGATAGAATCATTGCTTTCTTGCAACAAGGCAAGAAATTTGACAACGGCACTAACAACTCCGAGCTTGAAATTTTCCACCAAGCAGCTACTAGACTCAGTATAATTTCTTCTAGATCAGCTCTGGCTGAGCGGCGAGCTTTAAAGAAACTCATTGACAGGACACGTGCGGAAGAAGACAAGCGGAAAGAGTCGATTATAGCTTACCTCTTGCATCTCATGAGAAAATACTCCAAGCTCTTCAGAAATGAGATTACAGATGAGAATGACTCTCAGGGTTCGCCACCATCTTCTCCCACTTGTAATGAAGACCCTGTACATCATGCGTTTGGGTGTCAACTATCTAAGTTCGGTTCTATTAATATTCAGAAGTCAGGACAGGCTCCCACTACACCAGAAGAACTGAGGTGTCCCATATCTTTGCAGCTTATGTGTGATCATGTCATTATTGCTTCAGGACAGACTTATGAACGGGTCTGCATCGAGAGATGGTTCAATGATGGACATAACTCTTTTCCGAAGACTCAACAGCAGCTCCCACATCTTTCCCTGACTCTCAATTACTGTGCTAAAGGTCTGATTGCGAGCTGGTGTGAACAGAATGGGATCTCAGTCCCTACTGGACCACCAGACTCTCTTTACCACCTCAATACTAGAGACTGGCCCTGTCTGTCATTGAATCCGCCAATTCAAAGTCAGTTGATCGTTTAGGATCATGCATACCGAAGGCTGTTAAAACTGTTCTGTTGGAGGAGAGTGGTACTATTGTTTCCGAACAACAACAAGACAAAGAAGAGGTCCATGTGGCTGATGAGGAGGCTTCTGATATCAATGTTCTAGAAAAGTATCAGGATATATTGGCTATCTTGGACAAGGAAGAAAACTTAGTTAAAAAGTGCAAAGTAGTAGAAAATGTCACGCTGTTGCTGAAGGATGATGAAGAGGCCAGGATCCTCATGGGAGCCAATGGGTTGTTGAAGCGTTTTCACGGTTTCTAGAATCAGCTGTTCATGAAAACAATGCAGCCGCACAAGAAACTGGAGCTATGGCTCTGTTTAACTTAGCAGTCAACAATAACAGGTAGCACATTGTGTCTTTCTTACCAGGCAATATTCACTGACTAATCTTCTCTCTAATATAACTGTTTGTGGAACATTGATTGTTCCTCTGCAGAAACAAAGAGTTGATGCTAACTTCAAGAGTCATCCCCCTGCTGGAGAGAATGATCTCTTGTTCCCACTCCCAAGGGCCAGCAACTGCGTTGTATCTAAACCTCTCCTACCTGGAGAAAGCCAAAGCCAGTGATTGGTTCAAGTCAAGCAGTTCCCTTCTTCATGAAACTACTTGTTCAGGGAGAAAACACTGAGCCACAACGCAAGCTAGACGCCCTTCACGTCCTCTACAACCTTTCAACCTACTCTTCCAATATCTCCACTCTCCTCTCATCTAACATAATCAAAAGCCTCCAATTCCTTGCGTCAACAGGTGACCACTTGTGGGTAGAGAAGTCACTAGCCGTGTTACTAAACCTAGCCTCTAGCCAGGAAGGGAATGAAGAGATGATATCATCACAAGGCATGATCAACACTCTTGCAACGGTGCTAGACATTGGGGACACGATTGAATAAGAGCAAGCCGTTTCTTGCCTTGTGAACCTATGCACATGAAGCGAGCGGTGTATCCAGATGGTTCTACAAGAAGGAGTGATTCCGTCTCTGGTTTCAATCTCGGTGAACGGAAGTCCCCGAGGAGGAGACAAATCTCAGAAGCTTCTGATGATGTTCAGGGAACAGAGGCAACGAGAACAGACATCTCTAAACAAATATGAAACTCCCAGGAACATCGTATCTGCACCGTTACCAATGTCTGTACCTGCTCAAGGTTCAGTTCAAGAGTCTGACTTAAAACCTTTCTTCAAATCAATCTCAAGAACGAAAACATTTACAAGACCATTCAGCTTTCTCTGGAAGAAAAGATACTCGCTCCACCATTAAAAAAGACAAGATAGATTGGAGTGTGTTACATTTTACACACTCCTATGTAAAGTTCTGGTTTTGTTTTCTTTACCTCTTACAAGTCACCTGCATAGATAAGAAATATATATATATCTGTACAGAACAGTTTGTGATCAACGCTATTTTTGCTCACCTTTCCTCTCACACCAGCGCAAGTGTATCCATGCAGATAGCTTACTGATTGATGTACATGTTTATAACCAGGTTTGGAGTTAGCAAAACAACTGGATAATTAAAAGCTCAAACTCAATAAAAATAAAAAACCGTCATTAACCCCGTAACTCAACACTGGTTTGTCCTAATAAAATTCAGAAAATATAATATTTGTTTAAAAAATTGATTAAATCTTGGGAAATTGCATTAGGTGACCATGAAACCAAAGATAATTAGACAAATGGAATAAACTACAGTTGTAAATTCATAATACCGACATCATCCCTATCTCTAGTTCCACACCTATTACTAGCTAATTATTGACATGTAGGTCTGAAGTGACATTTACTAGTGTATCTTATGCTCTCCATCTCCTTCTCTTTCTTCGTCTCTCTCGTGCATTTTGTAAAGTTTTTTTTTTCAAAACACTGTAAAATTAAAAGTTGGTTTTAATTGTTTTGAGTTACAAGATTAAACCATTACCTTTTTATGTTCATGTGCTTTCAACACAAAAATAATAGCAAATAATAATTTGTTTAATTAGATTCTGTTTATAAAAAAAACTATCAAAAAATATTATCAATCGGTGAAAAAAATTTAAACATTGTTAACGCTGTAAACAAAATTCTAAGCTGTAAACCCTAAATATTAGGGTTAATCTCTAAAGTTTAGGGTTTAATGTTTATTTTTGTAGGGTTTAGAGTTTAGGGTTCACCGTATAAGATTTAGGATTTAGAAACTAGAGTTTATGGTTCACTACATAAGGTTTAGGTTTAGATTTTACAAAACTTTTTTATAAATATATTAAATAATATAGTTTAATATTACATAATATTATTTAATATTTTCAGATTTTGATAATTGGATTTTAGTATTTACAATTGGGTTTATGATTTATTGATTTAAGATTTAAATTTTTGTATTTTCAGATTTTGATATTTGAATTTTTTATTTATATTTTTAGGTTTATGATTTAAGGATTAGGGTTTGAGATTTTATTTGAATTTATGATTTTTATTTGAGTTTATTTGGATTAAACCATAAGTTTTAACTCTAACCATTAGGGTTCATTTTTAAAAATTTTGGGTTTAGAATTTAATTTTTACTCAAAAAGGTTTAGAGATTAGAGTTTAGGATCCACCACATAGATCTATGATTTAGAGATTAGGATTCCTGTTTTTTTTTTTTGAATAATATGTAAAATTTATTCAGAAAAAGTTATTTTTTACAGACTAAGCTACTGGAAAACAGAGTGTTTTGAAAAACTACGGATCATATTTCAGTTTCCTATCGAGTAGCCAGCCAGGCTTGAAGTATCATTCCATAGCGTCGAGCCCGCTTTGAAACCCAACAAGAGACACTGGTTCCGAATCTGTCAGTCAATAGTTTTAATCATCGCAGGTGCAAGGATTGGCGATTCTCCATGCATACGATTGTTTCGTTCTCTCCAGACTGTGTAGAGAGTCACTTGGAAACTATATCTTAAGAGATAAAGCTGAATCATCTGTTGAGTATTATCTGACAGTAGCTCCCTGATGTCTTGCCACCGGACAGAGAATCGGGAAGGTAGAATCTTGTGGGTCAAGTTCCGCCATATCTGTTGAGAGTAGCTGCATTCAAAAAACAAATGCTCTCTCGTTTCCAGTTGATGTTGGCATAAAACACATCCAAGGTTTATTCCAGAATTCCAAAGAAGCATCTTGTCACCCGTGGACAACCGATTATGCATCGCGATCCAAACCATGAAACTGTATTTCGGAGTGGAAGAAGGGAACCAGACAGTAGAGTACCAGTCAACTTGCGGTTTTGATTCATGAATGAGCAGCCAGGTGCTTTTTGTGTTAAATCTCGGTTTGAAAGTATCCAGATTTTGCTTCCACACTATGACATCTTCTCCAGCATTCATCTTAGTTCTCTGCTTATTCACTGCTTCCTCGATCATTATATAGATATCATATCTATGCCTCCGTTGACGACGAGTCATAGCAGCTTCCACCGTAGCGGATTGAGAGAGTCCCATATCAATACAGCCCCTTGCTCCCACAATATCAAACAGGCGACCCATATCAGACCATGCATCAAACCAGAGCGAGGTTCCTCTCCCATTATTAACTTCTATGCGATGAAATTCCTTCGCTTTATCACGATACTTCAGAAGTTTACGCCATAACCATGATCCTAGCGTTGAATTTGAACGAACTGCCCAGAATGTCTCTCCCTTTAATAGGTACTCTTTAACCCACCGAGCCCAAAGGAAATGGGAAGATGTGATCCTCCATATTAGTTTCAAACAGCAAACAGAATTAACTTCTTTCAAAGGCCGTAGCCCCAGACCCCCTTCTTCTATCTTTGTCGTAACTACTTCCCAAGCAATCTTTGCTTTTTTAGTGTTCAATTCCGGTCCAGACCAGAGAAAAGCTAAGCATAAACTATTGATCTCCTTCAGACATTCTCCAGGAAGGCAAAATGATGACATCCAGAAGTTAACTATGCTCATGAGTACAAACTTTATGAGTTGCAGTCATCCAGCCCTTGATAAAAATCGATTTGTCCAGAGACTTATGCGCTTTTTTATCTTCTCAATAAGAGGTTGATACTCATTTTTGCCCATTCTCTTTGTCAAGAGAGGTAGACCAAGATATCGAACAGGTAACGTACCAACATCCAAGTGAAACTGATTACATATTGCCTGTCTATTTTCCTCCTGCATCCCACCACAGTAGATAGTTGACTTCTCCACACTCATCATCAGCCCTGAGATGGTTGCAAATTTTTCAAAGACGTCCAAGATGCTTTGTATTGAATGTGAATTGCCATCTGAGAAAACAAGAATATCATCTGCAAAACTCAAATGAGTAAAGCTGAGGTTCTTGCATTTAGGATGGAAACCCATCTTGTGCTCTGCTGCAGATTTGTCAAGTAACTTGGACAAAACATCCATACTGATAACAAATAGATAGGGAGAAAGAGCACAACCCTGTCTCAGACCTCTCTCACTTCTGAAGAAACTAGCCAGCTCCGCATTGACTTGAACAGAGAATGATGGTGTAGGAACACAGAGCGAGATCCAATGTATGAATTTTTGCGGTAAACCCAGAGCCCTTAGTGTGTTGAAAAGAAATGTCCACTGCACTGAATCGAAAGCCTTTGAAATATCAATCTTTATCGCGCATCTTTTAGAGATCGTTTCCTTATGATAGTCTTTCACAAGCTCTGTTGCCAAGAGGAGATTTTCGATGAGAAGTCTATCTTGGATAAATGCTGATTGATTGAGACTAATGAAGTTCGGTAGAAGCTTCTTCAGACGATTAGCGATGATCTTTGAGATCACTTTGTATAGAACATTGCAGCAGGATATGGGACGATAATCTTTCATCGTTTTAGCTCCTGTTATTTTGGGAATAAGAGCCAGAATTGTTGTATTGACCCCTTTTGGTAAGAAACCCTTTTCAAAGAAGCTCTGAATCGCCATTACAAACTCTGCACCAATTATCGACCAAGCTGATTTATAAAACTCAACCGTGTAGCCATCCGGACCAGGGGATTTCTCATTAGGCATCGCAAATAATACCTTCATTATCTCCTCAGATGTAACTTCTTTAACCAGGTTCTCCATTTCCAGATCAGAGCATCGGTAAGATAAGAGAGTTTGAAGTTCCTCCACTTCAATTCCAGCATAGTTTGATGGCTTATGCTGTAAGAATTCCCGGAAGTGCCTTTCAGCCTCTGCCTTAATATCCTTAGGAGAAGTCACTACTGAGCCATCAGTGCATTGTATCTCCTTAATTGTGTTAATAATTTCTCGAAGTGTTTCTCCGCGATGACAAACTTTATTGTTTTTATCTCCAACTTCTAGCAAGTGCATCTTTGATTTCTGTTTGAGAAAACTTTCCTCCAGACCTGAAACAAAATCCCATCTCCTATATGCCATACTCTCAGCCTCCATACTCTGTGTAGTTGGGTTCCTCATTGTTTCTTCTTGCCTTAGACAGAGCTCTTCTAAAGAAGCTTTTGATTTTATCGACAGGTTCCCCAATTTCTTCTTTCCCAAGTCTCGTATTACCGGTTTTAATCCCTTTAGCTTCTTTGAGAATCTAAACAGAGAGGAGGTCGATAGGAAAATTGGCTCCGTTGATTGTTGTATTGACCCCCTTTGGTAAGAAACCCTTTTCAGGAGAAGTCCTCAGGAGAAACCCTTTTCTTCGTCTCACTGCTGGTGAAAACTCCTCCAGGCGTGTGATAGCGTTGACAAATTTAAATGGTCTTTTAGGTCGAGATAGTTCTGATTGTAGCTGGATACAGCATCTGAGATGATCCGAACATCCTCCACTTTCAAACACAGCATATGATTGAGGATACGCTGCTAACCAACTGTCATTGAAGAGGACGCGATCTATTTTCTTTAAGATGAGGCCTTCTGCTCGCTTATTACACCAAGTATATCGAGGACCATGTGAGGCTAAGTCGAGAAAAGAACAGTACTGCATGATCTCATGAAAATCTCGCATGCCTTGTGTCGTCATAGGAGATGTCTCATGTGAGGAATGGTCCTCCATCTCCAGAGTTTCATTGAAATCACCTACTACAGTCCAAGGTTTATGTCGGATTATAGGTGAATCCTGATGAAGCTTCAGATCGTTCCAAAGCTCCCTTCTTTCTTCCGCTGAGTTAGATGCATAGACTATCGAGTAAAAGAAATCCTCTGCTCCTTCTAATGATATCGAGACTGTGAGGATTTGTCCACTCTTAAAGAATGGAGTAACTCTCACATCTGACTTCCACACCAACCAGATTCGTCCCAGCGTATTATACTCATAATTTGAGATCGAACTCCAATCTTTAAACACTGTCGACAAGATATTTTCACTCTTCTTCTCTTTGACTCTTGTTTCCAGTAACCCTCCAAACTTAAACTCTTTTCCATGAGCCCAATTCTTCACCACTTGATGCTTCTTCTTTTGATTAAAATCTCGAATATTCCAGAAGAAACTCGACATATTAAAGATTTTTTATGTTTCTTTTCCTCCCTGCAGTACTAGCCAAGTTGCTTGTACTTTGGGACTTTACTTCTGCAGTAGATTTGGCCGTACTTTTCGAGTTTCTAATAGATACTCTCCGAGTGTTAGCACCATCTCCTATCTCTGTTTTTTCTTTTTCCAGACTTTCCTGTTTACTTACTTCCACGTGAGGCTGACTTTCCAGAATCTCCCCCTCTTCACTATCTTCCTCCACTTCTTGAGTTTCGTTAACAGATTCATCCGGTTCGTTATCTAGGACTGCAAACCGAGATGGTGAGCTGATGTTACTGGTTTCCTTTGGCGAGTGTACCATAGGATGACCATGTTTTGATGGTGAGACGTTTGACCACTTCTCTCCTTTCTCTACTTCTGTCATCACCATATTGGTTCTTACCTCCAAGACTGCCTCACTTGTTTTCTTAACTTCCTTCTCCACTTCCTTCTCCACTTCCTTTTCATCACTTACTGCCACTTCCTTCTCTACTGCTACTACTTCTCCTCCACTAGGATTCATGTTTTATGGTTTATGATTTAAGTTTTTGCTGTGTTAACAGCGTCTTAACAGAGCAAAAAAGTTTATTTCATAAACATATTATATAATATAATCTAATATTATTTAATATTTTTGGATTTTGATATTTGATTTTTAGAATTTATAATTGAGTTTATAATTTATTGATTAGAGATTTATTTTTTTGTATTTTCATATTTTGAAATTTAAGTTTATTGTTTATGTTTAAGTTTATGATTTAGTGACTAGGATTTATGATTTTTTATTTGGATTTATGATTTAGTGATTAGTGTTTAATATTTAATATTTTTAGATTTTTTTGATTATTTGTGACATAAACTCTTCTTCAGATTAATATAAATTTAACATTTTACCAAAAAAATATTTTTAGATTTTTATATTTCAATTTTTTTGACTAAATATATTTCAGAATTTTGATACATTAACCTTATATACATATACAATAACTATATCACATGTGTAAAGCACATCACGTTTTATGGTTTTCCTATTTCAGCTATAAGTGAGAATAATGACAATACAACACGTCACTTTCGTCTGACCATATGACAAGTGTATCTAAGTTTCATATGTCTATTTTAACACTGTAGCCTATCTATAAAATTTAGATATTGCAAACATTCTGGTAATTTCTTTTATGCATCTCTATCCAACTATCTAATCATCTTTTTGTTTGCATACTTCTGTTTCGTATTTTCCAGCTAAATTGGCCTTAAACTTTTCATATACTTGTTGATCTTACATAAAACTGAATAAACTATAATGTGATTGTTTAGATTTTAATTAAATTTTAGAATAAAACTTTAGATATGACAGTATTAATTTATTTTGGTATTGGTAATCTTTTATAGTTTATATTTTTATTTATTTTAAATAAAAATGAATTTATTTTAATAATTTTTAGTTATTTATTATCTTAACTGGTCGTTAAAATTATAATTAAATATTAGAAATTTTCAATAGCTGTTTCTTCATGGCCGATGAAAAATTAAAATAAATTCCCAATCGATATCGGCTTTTGTAATAATACTAAGGGTCTAAGTGTTTACTGCGGTTAATAAAACAGCACATGGTGGGACCACTTTATGTTACCATTCAGTAATTTTTTATGTTTGTTTACTGTTGGCTTTTTTAAATAAAAAAATAATTAAAAAAGGGATAAAATTGCATGTGACTCTCTGACAAGTGTGTTCTTTATCAAAACGCACAAGAAGAGATAAGGGTGTGGTTTGTGTTATTTTGTTTTCAAAAGTAATTATTTTTAAATGAAAAAAAAATAAAAAAATCTCGCCTATATAAGGCAAGTCCTCATCAACCAACGCAATCATCTTCACTTCTCAAAATTATTAGTCTGCATTCTCAAATTTCTTCGTCTGCATTTTTTTTTGTTCCCTCTCGTGTAACCTGTTTCAAAGAAAGGTACAACGCTTTCTTTTTTCTTTTTTGATCAACGATTCTTTTATCATAAATTTATAAACTATAAATTAGAAATTTAGTTAGATTTTATATATTAGTTGATTAACTAAAGTTTAGTTAGCAAAAAGTTTTGTGATGGTACATAACTTTAAGTATATAAATTAGTTAAATAAAAATTACTTAAGATAATAAAGATATGAAAGTTAGCTAACTAAAAGTTTATTCTCTATATAAATAGTTTTATATATTAACGTAATTGGTTTTACATCAGCCAAAATAAGTTAAAGAATTAATCATAAACCGCATACAATAAACACTACAAGAAATATCAGTATTGGTAGCACTTGAAAAACGCTATTATAGGGCTTTCGTAGCGTTTTTGTAAACGCTCTGACAGCCGCATCTATAATAGACCCCCCCCTTATCATAACGTTTCTCGTGTGCTATAATGAATAGAGATATTGTAGCATTTAAGTTTCGCTGTATTAAAACATTTTAATAGCACCATGATTTTGCTGTTATATGATTTTCTATGGCGTTTTTCATGTACTATAGCATAAATTATAATAACATAGATATAACGCTATAACTAAAAATAAAATAATTAAAAATATTAGATTAATTTTTAAAAATTTAATTAATTAACAATAATTAATTAAAATAAAATAATGAAAATAAAAACGCAAATTAATTCATAGATAAAAAACATTTATTGATTAAAATCAGTATACAAATGATTAAGAACACGTTAAACCAAAAACAGATTAAAAAATTAAACCAAACCATAATTAACCTAAGGTTTACACATAAACCCGGTTTAGAAATTAAAAAAAAAACTAAACCGGTTTAACCTAACAAAAAAAATTTAATCCTATCTCTGCACCAACTCTTCTCCGCCGTCAACCAACTGCATCAATCTACTCTTCCACCGCCATCAAACTTCTTATCTGTCTCTCTTCCCTCACCTCTAAACCAACTCCATCTCTTCTCTCCTATCTTCCTCGATCCAACTCCATGTAATATCCATGTCGCAAACTGAAAGTAAAAAAAAAAAATCACAAATCTACTCATGATATCAAAATCGGTCAAAAATGCAGTAAGCACGGATACAAACAAACAAATCTCACCCCGTCAAACAGATCTGAGCCGTCGTCCTCTTCCTCTGTCTTCTTCCAATATCAAGCTCTCCACGAAACTACCACCAAAGAAAAATAAGAAACATAAACCATTCATATGACAACTCAAAATAATCCAACAACATAAAGTCTGAAAACTTTAAACAAAAACGCATCTTCTTCAAACGTTACCAACATATCTAGGACACGAAATTGTGGCTTCAAACTCAACCGCTTCAAACTCGACACGAATCTGGTTCTCTGAGTAAGTAAACCGAGTCTCGAAACGAGAGGAGATCTGTGAGTAATACTTCGAATTAGTAGAAAAGCTCGGGATCCAGGAGAAGAGGATTGAACATATCGAAGAAAAAGAGAGGTGATGAGATTTGCGGGGAATAATGAAAGAAAAAGACAAAGAATAAGATACTAGAAATAGAAGAGAAGATAGAGATCTGTCGCAGAAGGAAGAAAGAAGAGCAAACAAAAGAGACAAGAAAGAGAATTAAAACAGAAAAAGCAAAAAGATGTTAAAAAATTGTAACCATTGGATGCAATTGCATCAACGATTACTGATTGTGATCCATGTCTTTTGTTTTTGACCAATAAGGACCCAGATAAATGTTTTAATTTTAGATTAAATATTTTTATTTATTGTCTTAGTTTTGGTCAAGTTGTGCGGCGGGAAGGAGAGGGAAAATTTGGTGGAAGTGTTGGTGGAAATATTTTAAGAGAAACCAATTAAATAATTTACTTTTAATTTCTACTTAAAATTCTGTGTTTAAATATTTTTTTAAAAATAACCAATTAAATAAATAAAGATGAACTTATGGTTTTGTATGTGGGTTTGAATTTTTGTTTTATGGTAATAAGATGAAGTTTTATATGTAGTTTGAAAAGAGTTTTTAGGGTTAAGATGAATAGTGTTCAAATTTGGAGTATATAGTTTGGAGTAATATATGTATCTTATAGGGATTAAGATATAAAATTTGTATATAGTTTGGAATAGTATACAATCTCTATATATATGTGTCTTATAGGAATTATAATTTATTTAAATTAATATTTATTATTTTATGACATAGGTTAATATGAGGTATGAATATTAATGTTAGGGTTAAGATTTAGAAATAAATATATGATTTGAGTTTTAGAATATACTTGGAGTTAAATTATAAAATATATTATAGGTTTGAAAAGATTATATTCATGATTTTGTATGTAGGGTTTAAGTTTAGGGTTTAGGGTATTAGATATAAGGAGTAGATATAAGGGTTAGTGTTTGAGGTTTAGAGAATAAATTGAAGATTATATTTAAAAAAAAAATATAAATGTTGTGTTAAAGCTTGGTATTGAAGTTTTATTATGGAAAGATTGGAATATGATATAGGGTTTGGAGTTATAAGTGGGTTTGGAGTACATGCAGGGTTTGTATTATAATGTTTAAAGTTGAATCTTTCTTTATGATATATAATTTGAATGTTTGGATTAAAATGTTTAAAATTGAAGATTTATGTATAAATTGAATTTAAGATATAGGGTTTGAGATATGTAGTTAGAGTTTAGGGCATGTTTAGGGTTTAGAACTAGAGACAATTTTTTTTCTAATTTATTTTTTGCTTGGATTTTCTTTTTATCACATTACTTCTTCTGTTATCTTTTTGAAATGTGTAATTTAGAATTTGGATCATTATGGGGTTTACTCCATATTATAGTATCACACTAAACATATAAATTCTTAAATATTATATATAAATATTTTATAACAAAACTCTAATTATCATTTGTATCCTTTAATTTTATACTAGAAGATATTTAACTAAAATACAATCATTTTTGAATAATGATGATATATAAACTATTTTATAACAAAACTCTAATTATCGTCTATACATTGCAATTTGATCTATATATCAGGCTCTTTAAATAGTGCACGAGCTTCATTGTATGGCAATTCCTCTGGTATTTGATACCTACATTGATACCAAAATGGTAAAATGCAGTCAAAAGTCGCAAGTCTGATACCAATGTCCTGCTTGTTTCCTGCATTGCCACAAGTCGTTTGCTGTACTTCTCAATGTCCTCCTTGTTTCCTGCCTGTCAACATGAAAATAGCTTATAAAGCTATTCTCTTTCGGTAGTAAAACAAGTAACTCAAAAGGCAAGTAAGAGTGACAAAGACTCTTCAGTACATATAGCTGATAGTTGCCATCAGATATTTCAAAGTTACAAATTTAAAAAGGTTTCTTACAAGGTCGAGTTTGTGCTGGATTCGTTTAACAACTCTGGCACTTGCAACCCTCGAAGCTTCTTCAATCATCAGGCTCTACACCATTCCTACTAAATCAATACCTAGCAGCCTTTAAGATGGGTTCATTAATCTGCAACAGATACGAAAAGAGTGAAACTTAAACTCAGTAATAAGAGCTACAATGACCCTAAAGAGACATTATAATTGCAAGTATACACTTCTTGACAGATCAGATCAGAGAAAGACCAAATAAGATCTCACCAAAAGCTATCAAACTGCAGTTTCAATACAGTCACAGCACAAGGCGATTTAGACACAAGACAAGCTCAGCTCTTAACTAAACGAGCATCATCCACTGGCAATTTTATAACAACTTTCTTGGCTGCTTTCACTTGTAGTGCTTCTCCTTCTCTGAAATCGAACATACAAAACACCCACAAATAAATCATCAGCCATCAAGCATCCAAGAGAAACTTAAATCAAATCGACTTCTTTTAAATCTGTTTCTGTCTTTCACGGCACATGGCAAATGCTTGGGGCAAAAACAAAGCTCTACCAAAGATGAAGGACCATATCTGCAAATAGTTCAAAGATCACCATTGTTGCTCTTCTCCACTTCGATCCCGACGGTGAGGCATGATTCTGGTGATGACGAGAACAGAATAAGACGGAGATGCCGGTTGTGAAGCAAGAACGCGCCAGAGAAGCTTGATTCGGAGCAGGTGGTATCGTGTGGTGGTTTGGTCACGAACTCAGCGATGGATTATATGGATGAGAGCTCCAGACGTGACGGCGACGGCGAGACCGTTGCGGCGCGAAGCAGAGAACGGCGGATTGATGAGCAGAGACACGGCAGTGAGGTTCGAGAGTGGACAAGAGGCGCCACCGTGTTTGATTGCGGGTGAGTGGAGACGACAGAGTGGTGGTTGGAGCTCGAGATCGAGCAAAGGGGAAACACAGAGATGAGACTCGAGGATGACATAGACGACGAGGTGAGACTCGAGAGAGATAAGAACCCTAATGAAAAAGGAGAAGTTGTTTTCTTTTCTTTTTTTTTTTTTGTTAGAAGTAAAGGAAAACCCAGAAAACTAGTTAAGTGTTGGTTCTAAAATAAATTTTTGGCTATAGTAGCGACTTTGCATTCCCGCTTAATGAAATTTTATCTTGGCACGAATTTAATGCTATGATTGAGTTGTGATCCGATTTTGATATTTTTGGTAGCAGTTGATGAATTCGTGCTACCGCGAACTGCTACTAATACTCATATTTTTTTGTAGTGAAAGTTAAATATTATTATGTATTTGAAATATATTTTGAAACAAAAATTTCGTTGTGTTTGAGATTTGAAAAAATACATTTTATTTGCAAATTTAATAAATAAATGTTTTTAATATTTTAATTATATATACATTATATTTATATTTTAATTAAAATAGGATTAATGGTGAAACTCTAGTATATTAATAATATTTGTATCATTTTTATAATTCAGATATGTCGGGAAGACATCATGGAAACACAAATCCTTCGGGACATAGAAATTCAAATGTTCAGAACGAGACTTCATCACGAGTAAGAAATTTTATTTTATAGTTATTGCAGCTATTTTAATTACATATCGTTAGAAAAAATTATAAATATAGTTTTTTAATTTGTAGAACACGTCGAGGTTTAAGTGGACTTATGAACAAGAGAAAACACTGATTCAGTTGTATGATCAAGCAATTTCTATGAGCAATTATACTCTTAAAGATCCTACGGTTCTTGGTAGAGAGCTCCTGGTTGACAAATTTAACCGTGCATTTAATTTACATATAAATTATGCATTTTTCAAAAACAAACTGGATGATTTTAAAAAAGCATATAAGAAGTGGAAGTTTCTCATGACTTCTACTGGTATGACGGTCGATCCGGAGACTTCGATGATTTATGCATCAGGCGAATGGTGGGAAGCTCGTGAATCGGTAATAATACTTTTAACTATATTAACTAAAATAATATAATAAATATAACCAACACATTTATGAATTTTATAAAACTTTATTAGGTATGCAAAATAACAAGATCTTTTAAGAGACAACCCCCAGAGTTTTGGGATGTGATGGTTCGATGTTTTGTACTGCACGATGTTTACTCGCAACCTCAACAGTCGTCACGTCAACGAAGACAACAAATTTTGAACGAAGAAACAAAGGAGGATGACTTGCTTGGTTTTTCAGATATTGATGGTGATGACACACCTCAAAATAATGTTCCTGAAACCCAAGAAAGTGAAGAACCATATCGTGTTAACCTCAATGCTGATACACATCCTTCAAATGAATATACTGAAGATCCAACTCGGCTTCCTTCTCGAAGAGGTGAAGAACGTACAAGACGTGGGAGTAGTTCACGAGGAAGTGGAAGACATGGGAGTATTTCGAATACGTCTGGTAGAAGCTCAGGAACTAATGTTGGAAGTAGTTCAAGAGGTAATCGAAGAAGGCAATTATTTGAGAGCACAATACAAAACACAATTAATGGATACAAAGAATTTCAACGACAAAGTCTACAGCAGCTATGTCCAGGTGATTTTGATAAGGATGATTATGATGAATTCAAAAAAGCAGAGCAAATATTTCTTGCTTTGGAGCTTCCCAAATTCACTAAATTTTATTGGGCTTGCATTAACTCACTTAAAGAGCTGGTTTTTTTGGCGGAAGTATTTCATTGATATAGCTGGAAAGCAATAACGAGGATAAACTGCAATTACTAGAAGCTATGACTGGTGTAACAAGAAACAATGAAGACGTGCCAAAACAATTAGGCTCTGGCCAGCTATTTGGGAGTCCACATTCTGGAGGTTTATCATCTGGGGAGTCTATCTTCTGTGGGTAATAGTTCGAGAGCAAACAGTTTTCAAAACTGGGTGCACCACCGACAACACAACAATGAGGTACACCTCCAAATGTTCAACATTGGAGAACACCACCAAATGTTCAATATTGGGGGACACCACCAAATGTTCAACCATGGAGTGTACCTCCAAGTGGTCCCAGTTGGAACACACCCCCAAATGTTCAACAATGGAGTACACCACCATATCCCCAGCAATGGAACATGCCACAGAATTTTCATCATGGTCAACATGCATCAAATTTTCAGCAAGCCGGCTCCTCAGGAACAACACCCACTAATGTTCAATTTCGATTTACGGTTGGAAATCAAGTTGAAAGTCCAATGAATAATCAACGAACGTATCCAGAAGGTACAACCAAAGATACTTCACCCAATGTTCACCAAACACCATCACCGAATATCGGTTTCACAAATTATCTTGAATCTGGAAGTACTTCGCAACAACCGAGACATGGAGGTCTGTTCAACATTTGGGGAACCACATAAGAACATAATAAAGGACATCAAAGTGATTTAGGAGACGAAGATTAGCGACCTGATTGTCATGTTTTCATATTATGATATAATACTATATTATTTTTGTGTGTTAATGTTTCGTCAAGTCGTAATATTTTAAAATATTTAAATATTATTTTGGTGTGTTAATGTATTGTTATGGTGTAATGTTTTAAAATATTTAAATATTATTTTCGTGTGTTAATGTTTTGTCATGTTGTAATGTTTTAAAATTTTTTTATATATTTTGGTGTGTAAATGATTATTATTTATATATGTCTAATGAAGCATTTCACATGTTTATTAATTTTCAGGCGTTTCGTATCTGCCAACTGCGATCACAAAACATCCACATGCTATCTTACGAAGAGAGAATTGAGTTGTGGAATTTAGAAAACGAGCAATTCGAAGAGTTGGTAATTGAACCCACATTGACTTATTATGATCGATATTTTCATAGAGCACCTGCCCGGACAAACGGAGGTAAAGGGTGGAGAAATATGTGGTCTCGACTTTAAGTAGATGATGCTGTTTGTCTACAACTCCTACGAATGTCGCTGCCATGTTTCCGGACTTTATGTAACATGCTACAAACGGATTATGGTTTACAACCAACTTCAAATGTAAGCATTGAAGAAAGTGTGGCTATGTTTTTGCGAATATGCGGGCACAATGAAGTTCAAAGAGATGTTGGGTTGAGATTTGGACGAAATCAAGAGACTGTGAAAAGAAAATTTAAAGAAGTTCTTAAAGCGACAGAATTACTTGCGTGCGATTATATCAGAACTCCAACAAGACAAGAACTATACCGAATTCCTGAAAGACTTCAAGTACATCCAAAATATTATCCATATTTTAGTGGATTTGTTGGAGCTATGGATGAGACTCCACCAGAGTTACAAGGAATGTATTGGAATCGACACGATAATGCCATCGTTGAATATCATGGCAATTTGTGATTTCAATATGCTATTCACATATATATGGAATGAAGCACCGGGATCTTGTCATGATACAGCCGTTCTCACAATGGCACAACAAATCGATCCTGAATTTCCTTTGCCTCCAATGGAAAAATATTATGTCGTTGATTCGGGGTATCCAAACATGCAAGGATTTTTGACTCCATATAAGTCAACACGAAACAATGTTGTCAGATATCATATGTCCCAGTTCAAACTATGGTCCTGCTCCACGGAATAAAGAAGAACTGTTTAATCGATATCATGTTTCTCTACGTTCAGTTATAGAAAGGAGTTTTGGAGTTTGAAAGAAAAAATGGAGAATTCTTTGTGATTTCCCAAGATATAGTATTAACATACAGAAGAGAGTGGTAATGGCTACAATGTGATTGCATAATTTTATCAAGGTTTCAAATTTTTCTGATGCAGATTTTGCTGAAGCCATGTCAGAGATAGGAGGATTCAACACACATGGAGAGACTGATTTTCATATCGATTTAGATGATGTAGAAACAATTGAGGGAACAGATGGAGAACATATGTCTCAAATAAGAGATAATATTGCAAATCTTTTGTGGGAAAATCAATAAATTATTTTTATCTTCCGAATGTAATTTATTTGTGCTTTATAAAAAAAATGTAAAATATATTTATAATATACAGTAAAATATTATTTTATATTTTCCCGCACTTTTTAATTTATAATCACCATTCAAACATTTGTCCCGCACTATCTATTACTTTGGTCACCATTCACCTATTGTTTTGAACCGCTTCTTTTAGATGAACCGCACTTGTCCTGCATATGTCTCAAATAAGAGATAATATTGCAAATCTTTTGTGGGAAAATCAATAAATTATTTTTATCTTCCGAATGTAATTTATTTGTGCTTTATAAAAAAAATGTAAAATATATTTATAATATACAGTAAAATATTATTTTATATTTTCCCGCACTTTTTAATTTATAATCACCATTCAAACATTTGTCCCGCACTATCTATTACTTTGGTCACCATTCACCTATTGTTTTGAACCGCTTCTTTTAGATGAACCGCACTTGTCCTGCAATATGCGTTTTGCTAAAATAAATCGCAGTTAAAACGCACCGCACTATCCTAACCGCTTATCCCGCGCCGCTCAAACCGCTGTCTCCGTTCGAAGCCTAAGAAATTAAGAAAGGTCCTATGAAAAGAAGAATCATTATTATGGAAACTATGGAACCACGTATGAACCGAGTTAGGTGTATAACTAAAATAAATAAAAAATCACTTATATAATAGTAAAGGGAAGATCGTAAACAGTTGGCTCCACCATACGCCGTCGCCTGCGCCGCAACTCCGCCGCTCTCTCTCACAGCAACTCAGTCATCATTAGTCGTCACCAAATTCGCGACGGCATCATCTCTGGCACCGTCGGAACCCCATATTATCTGGAGTTCCATGATCTAGATTCTCCAGAAACTGAAAGTCCTCTTCAGCTCTAGCTTATTGAGAATGGCATTAGTTGGGGTGATGAAGAGGGCTAGTAGAAACAATTGGAGGGTGAGAGTGTACCCAGCGAGATACTTGGGAAGCAGGAGGGAGCTTTCAATCACAAATAACTTTGATGCTGCTAAGCTTCCTGTTCTGATTGTCGGTGCTGGACCTGTGGGTCTCGTTTTATCCATCCTTCTCACCAAACTAGGTGGTACTCTTTACATTGTAAAAACTACTTCCTTGATCGAATTGGATTCTCATCTCTTTCTTTCTTTCTTTCTTTCTTGTTAGGTGTGAAATGTGCTCTTGTTGACAAAGCCACTCGCTTTTCTAAACATCCACAAGCTCATTTTATCAACAACCGCTCTATGGAGGTTGCCTTTTCTTTTCTTTTTTTTTTTGTTTCTGGTGGTTATGATCCTTTACTTTTCTTCATATGCTTTTAGATCTTTCGTAAACTTGATGGATTAGCTGGGGAGATTGAACGATCACAACCTCCTGTAGATTTGTGGAGAAAATTTATATACTGTACGTCTCTCTCCGGTTCAACTCTAGGCATCGTAGACCACATGCAGCCTCCAAGTGAAAGAAATGTTGTTTTTAGTTCATAACAATTGAAACAGAGAGAGTGTAAAGAGATTTACGTACATTAAAGGGCATTAAAAGCTCCAAATAGTTCGTACAAGGTTGTTCCCACTATTCATGGCAGTGTTAATATTGTAAATACTTAAGAATATGAGGTTGAGACAGTAAAGAAGCCATTTTCGAAAAACAAAAAAAAATAAAAAGTTAATGGCATTTTCGTAGATAAAATGCAGGTGTGGGGTTAAAAACTCAAAAAAAATGAGTAAAAAAAAAAGGTTAGTTTTCTGTTTGACTTCAAATTTTGAGTCACTTTTGCAAAAAACCTATCCTTTTTTTGGTTGAAAAAGGGCATTTTCAATATGTGATTGTTTTAGATTTTGATTAAATTTTAGAATAAAATTTTAGATATGACAGTATTAATTTATCTTGGTATTGGTAATCTTTTATAAGTTTATATTTTTATTTATTTTAAGTAAAAAATGTATTTATTTTAATAATTTTAGTTATTTATTATCTTAACTTATAGTTAAAATTATAATTAAATATTAGAAAATTTTCAGTAGATGTTTCTTCTCTTTTTTGCCATCTAATTATTTTTTTATATTAAAAAGGTTAGGCTCAAAAGAGCAGGCCTAAAACCATATACAAACACAGTCCACAAGGTTCAGATCTACTAAAAATATTTAAATATTATTTTGGTGTGTTAATGTATTGTTATGGTGTAATGTTTTAAAATATTTAAATATTATTTTCGTGTGTTAATGTTTTGTCATGTTGTAATGTTTTAAAAAAATTTTATATATTTTGGTGTGTAAATGATTATTATTTATATATGTTTAATGAAGCATTTCACATGTTTATTAATTTTCAGGCGTTTCGTATCTGCCAACTGCGATCACAAACATCCACATGCTATCTTACGAAAAGAGAATTGAGTTGTGGAATTTAGAAAACGAGCAATTCGAAGAGTTGGTAATTGAACCCACATTGACTTATTATGATCGATATTTTCATAGAGCACCTGCCCGGACAAACGGAGGTAAAGGGTGGAGAAATATGTGGTCTCGACTTTAAGTAGATGATGCTGTTTGTCTACAACTCCTACGAATGTCGCTGCCATGTTTCCGGACTTTATGTAACATGCTACAAACGGATTATGGTTTACAACCAACTTCAAATGTAAGCATTGAAGAAAGTGTGGCTATGTTTTTGCGAATATGCGGGCACAATGAAGTTCAAAGAGATGTTGGGTTGAGATTTGGACGAAATCAAGAGACTGTGAAAAGAAAATTTAAAGAAGTTCTTAAAGCGACAGAATTACTTGCGTGCGATTATATCAGAACTCCAACAAGACAAGAACTATACCGAATTCCTGAAAGACTTCAAGTACATCCAAAATATTATCCATATTTTAGTGGATTTGTTGGAGCTATGGATGAGACTCCACCAGAGTTACAAGGAATGTATTGGAATCGACACGATAATGCATCGTTGAATATCATGGCAATTTGTGATTTCAATATGCTATTCACATATATATGGAATGAAGCACCGGGATCTTGTCATGATACAGCCGTTCTCACAATGGCACAACAAATCGATCCTGAATTTCCTTTGCCTCCAATGGAAAAATATTATGTCGTTGATTCGGGGTATCCAAACATGCAAGGATTTTTGACTCCATATAAGTCAACACGAAACAATGTTGTCAGATATCATATGTCCCAGTTCAACTATGGTCCTGCTCCACGGAATAAAGAAGAACTGTTTAATCGATATCATGTTCTCTACGTTCAGTTATAGAAAGGAGTTTTGGAGTTTGAAAGAAAAAATGGAGAATTCTTTGTGATTTCCCAAGATATAGTATTAACATACAGAAGAGAGTGGTAATGGCTACAATGTGATTGCATAATTTTATCAAGGTTTCAAATTTTTCTGATGCAGATTTTGCTGAAGCCATGTCAGAGATAGGAGGATTCAACACACATGGAGAGACTGATTTTCATATCGATTTAGATGATGTAGAAACAATTGAGGGAACAGATGGAGAACATATGTCTCAAATAAGAGATAATATTGCAAATCTTTTGTGGGAAAATCAATAAATTATTTTTATCTTCCGAATGTAATTTATTTGTGCTTTATAAAAAAATGTAAAATATATTTATAATATACAGTAAAATATTATTTTATATTTTCCCGCACTTTTTAATTTATAATCACCATTCAAACATTTGTCCCGCACTATCTATTACTTTGGTCACCATTCACCTATTGTTTTGAACCGCTTCTTTTAGATGAACCGCACTTGTCCTGCATATGTCTCAAATAAGAGATAATATTGCAAATCTTTTGTGGGAAAATCAATAAATTATTTTTATCTTCCGAATGTAATTTATTTGTGCTTTATAAAAAAATGTAAAATATATTTATAATATACAGTAAAATATTATTTTATATTTTCCCGCACTTTTTAATTTATAATCACCATTCAAACATTTGTCCCGCACTATCTATTACTTTGGTCACCATTCACCTATTGTTTTGAACCGCTTCTTTTAGATGAACCGCACTTGTCCTGCAATATGCGTTTTGCTAAAATAAATCGCAGTTAAAACGCACCGCACTATCCTAACCGCTTATCCCGCGCCGCTCAAACCGCTGTCTCCGTTCGAAGCCTAAGAAATTAAGAAAGGTCCTATGAAAAGAAGAATCATTATTATGGAAACTATGGAACCACGTATGAACCGAGTTAGGTGTATAACTAAAATAAATAAAAAATCACTTATATAATAGTAAAGGGAAGATCGTAAACAGTTGGCTCCACCATACGCCGTCGCCTGCGCCGCAACTCCGCCGCTCTCTCTCACAGCAACTCAGTCATCATTAGTCGTCACCAAATTCGCGACGGCATCATCTCTGGCACCGTCGGAACCCCATATTATCTGGAGTTCCATGATCTAGATTCTCCAGAAACTGAAAGTCCTCTTCAGCTCTAGCTTATTGAGAATGGCATTAGTTGGGGTGATGAAGAGGGCTAGTAGAAACAATTGGAGGGTGAGAGTGTACCCAGCGAGATACTTGGGAAGCAGGAGGGAGCTTTCAATCACAAATAACTTTGATGCTGCTAAGCTTCCTGTTCTGATTGTCGGTGCTGGACCTGTGGGTCTCGTTTTATCCATCCTTCTCACCAAACTAGGTGGTACTCTTTTACATTGTAAAAACTACTTCCTTGATCGAATTGGATTCTCATCTCTTTCTTTCTTTCTTTCTTTCTTGTTAGGTGTGAAATGTGCTCTTGTTGACAAAGCCACTCGCTTTTCTAAACATCCACAAGCTCATTTTATCAACAACCGCTCTATGGAGGTTGCCTTTTCTTTTTTTTTTTTTTTGTTTCTGGTGGTTATGATCCTTTACTTTCTTCATATGCTTTTAGATCTTTCGTAAACTTGATGGATTAGCTGGGGAGATTGAACGATCACAACCTCCTGTAGATTTGTGGAGAAAATTTATATACTGTACGTCTCTCTCCGGTTCAACTCTAGGCACCGTAGACCACATGCAGCCTCCAAGTGAAAGAAATGTTGTTTTTAGTTCATAACAATTGAAACAGAGAGAGTGTAAAGAGATTTACGTACATTAAAGGGCATTAAAAGCTCCAAACAGTTCGTACAAGGTTGTTCCCACTATTCATGGCAGTGTTAATATTGTAAATACTTAAGAATATGAGGTTGAGACAGTAAAGAAGCCATTTTCGAAAAACAAAAAAAAAATAAAAAGTTAATGGCATTTTCGTAGATAAAATGCAGGTGTGGGGTTAAAAACTCAAAAAAAAAATGAGTAAAAAAAAGGTTAGTTTTCTGTTTGACTTCAAATTTTGAGTCACTTTTGCAAAAAACCCATCCTTTTTTTGGTTGAAAAAGGGCATTTTCAATATGTGATTGTTTAGATTTTGATTAAACTTTAGAATAAAATTTTAGATATGACAGTATTAATTTATTTTGGTATTGGTAATCTTTTATAAGTTTATATTTTTATTTATTTTAAGTAAAAAATGTATTTATTTTAATAATTTTAGTTATTTATTATCTTAACTTATAGTTAAAATTATAATTAAATATTAGAAAATTTTCAGTAGATGTTTCTTCTCTTTTTTGCCATCTAATTATTTTTTTATTATTAAAAAGGTTAGGCTCAAAAGAGCAGGCCTAAAACCATATACAAACACAGTCCACAAGGTTCAGATCTACTAAAAATATTTAAATATTATTTTGGTGTGTTAATGTATTGTTATGGTGTAATGTTTTAAAATATTTAAATATTATTTTCGTGTGTTAATGTTTTGTCATGTTGTAATGTTTTAAAAAAATTTTATATATTTTGGTGTGTAAATGATTATTATTTATATATGTCTAATGAAGCATTTCACATGTTTATTAATTTTCAGGCGTTTCGTATCTGCCAACTGCGATCACAAAACATCCACATGCTATCTTACGAAGAGAGAATTGAGTTGTGGAATTTAGAAAACGAGCAATTCGAAGAGTTGGTAATTGAACCCACATTGACTTATTATGATCGATATTTTCATAGAGCACCTGCCCGGACAAACGGAGGTAAAGGGTGGAGAAATATGTGGTCTCGACTTTAAGTAGATGATGCTGTTTGTCTACAACTCCTACGAATGTCGCTGCCATGTTTCCGGACTTTATGTAACATGCTACAAACGGATTATGGTTTACAACCAACTTCAAATGTAAGCATTGAAGAAAGTGTGGCTATGTTTTTTGCGAATATGCGGGCACAATGAAGTTCAAAGAGATGTTGGGTTGAGATTTGGACGAAATCAGAGACTGTGAAAAGAAAATTTAAAGAAGTTCTTAAAGCGACAGAATTACTTGCGTGCGATTATATCAGAACTCCAACAAGACAAGAACTATACCGAATTCCTGAAAGACTTCAAGTACATCCAAAATATTATCCATATTTTAGTGGATTTGTTGGAGCTATGGATGAGACTCCACCAGAGTTACAAGGAATGTATTGGAATCGACACGATAATGCATCGTTGAATATCATGGCAATTTGTGATTTCAATATGCTATTCACATATATATGGAATGAAGCACCGGGATCTTGTCATGATACAGCCGTTCTCACAATGGCACAACAAATCGATCCTGAATTTCCTTTGCCTCCAATGGAAAAATATTATGTCGTTGATTCGGGGTATCCAAACATGCAAGGATTTTTGACTCCATATAAGTCAACACGAAACAATGTTGTCAGATATCATATGTCCCAGTTCAACTATGGTCCTGCTCCACGGAATAAAGAAGAACTGTTTAATCGATATCATGTTTCTCTACGTTCAGTTATAGAAAGGAGTTTTGGAGTTTGAAAGAAAAAATGGAGAATTCTTTGTGATTTCCCAAGATATAGTATTAACATACAGAAGAGAGTGGTAATGGCTACAATGTGATTGCATAATTTTATCAAGGTTTCAAATTTTTCTGATGCAGATTTTGCTGAAGCCATGTCAGAGATAGGAGGATTCAACACACATGGAGAGACTGATTTTCATATCGATTTAGATGATGTAGAAACAATTGAGGGAACAGATGGAGAACATATGTCTCAAATAAGAGATAATATTGCAAATCTTTTGTGGGAAAATCAATAAATTATTTTTATCTTCCGAATGTAATTTATTTGTGCTTTATAAAAAAATGTAAAATATATTTATAATATACAGTAAAATATTATTTTATATTTTCCCGCACTTTTTAATTTATAATCACCATTCAAACATTTGTCCCGCACTATCTATTACTTTGGTCACCATTCACCTATTGTTTTGAACCGCTTCTTTTAGATGAACCGCACTTGTCCTGCATATGTCTCAAATAAGAGATAATATTGCAAATCTTTTGTGGGAAAATCAATAAATTATTTTTATCTTCCGAATGTAATTTATTTGTGCTTTATAAAAAAATGTAAAATATATTTATAATATACAGTAAAATATTATTTTATATTTTCCCGCACTTTTTAATTTATAATCACCATTCAAACATTTGTCCCGCACTATCTATTACTTTGGTCACCATTCACCTATTGTTTTGAACCGCTTCTTTTAGATGAACCGCACTTGTCCTGCAATATGCGTTTTGCTAAAATAAATCGCAGTTAAAACGCACCGCACTATCCTAACCGCTTATCCCGCGCCGCTCAAACCGCTGTCTCCGTTCGAAGCCTAAGAAATTAAGAAAGGTCCTATGAAAAGAAGAATCATTATTATGGAAACTATGGAACCACGTATGAACCGAGTTAGGTGTATAACTAAAATAAATAAAAAATCACTTATATAATAGTAAAGGGAAGATCGTAAACAGTTGGCTCCACCGCCGTCGCCTGCGCCGCAACTCCGCCGCTCTCTCTCACAGCAACTCAGTCATCATTAGTCGTCACCAAATTCGCGACGGCATCATCTCTGGCACCGTCGGAACCCCATATTATCTGGAGTTCCATGATCTAGATTCTCCAGAAACTGAAAGTCCTCTTCAGCTCTAGCTTATTGAGAATGGCATTAGTTGGGGTGATGAAGAGGGCTAGTAGAAACAATTGGAGGGTGAGAGTGTACCCAGCGAGATACTTGGGAAGCAGAGGGAGCTTTCAATCACAAATAACTTTGATGCTGCTAAGCTTCCTGTTCTGATTGTCGGTGCTGGACCTGTGGGTCTCGTTTTATCCATCCTTCTCACCAAACTAGGTGGTACTCTTTTACATTGTAAAAACTACTTCCTTGATCGAATTGGATTCTCATCTCTTTCTTTCTTTCTTTCTTTCTTGTTAGGTGTGAAATGTGCTCTTGTTGACAAAGCCACTCGCTTTTCTAAACATCCACAAGCTCATTTTATCAACAACCGCTCTCTATGGAGGTTGCCTTTTTCTTTTCTTTTTTTTTTGTTTCTGGTGGTTATGATCCTTTACTTTTCTTCATATGCTTTTAGATCTTTCGTAAACTTGATGGATTAGCTGGGAGATTGAACGATCACAACCTCCTGTAGATTTGTGGAGAAAATTTATATACTGTACGTCTCTCTCCGGTTCAACTCTAGGCACCGTAGACCACATGCAGCCTCCAAGTGAAAGAAATGTTGTTTTTAGTTCATAACAATTGAAACAGAGAGAGTGTAAAGAGATTTACGTACATTAAAGGGCATTAAAAGCTCCAAACAGTTCGTACAAGGTTGTTCCCACTATTCATGGCAGTGTTAATATTGTAAATACTTAAGAATATGAGGTTGAGACAGTAAAGAAGCCATTTTCGAAAAACAAAAAAAAATAAAAAGTTAATGGCATTTTCGTAGATAAATGCAGGTGTGGGGTTTAAAAACTCAAAAAAAAAATGAGTAAAAAAAAAAAGGTTAGTTTTCTGTTTGACTTCAAAATTTTGAGTCACTTTTGCAAAAAAACCTATCCTTTTTTTGGTTGAAAAAGGGCATTTTCAATATGTGATTGTTTAGATTTTGATTAAACTTTAGAATAAAATTTTAGATATGACAGTATTAATTTATTTTGGTATTGGTAATCTTTTATAAGTTTATATTTTTATTTATTTTAAGTAAAAAATGTATTTATTTTAATAATTTTAGTTATTATTATCTTAACTTATAGTTAAAATTATAATTAAATATTAGAAAATTTTCAGTAGATGTTTCTTCTCTTTTTTGCCATCTAATTATTTTTTTATTATTAAAAGGTTAGGCTCAAAAGAGCAGGCCTAAAACCATATACAAACACAGTCCACAAGGTTCAGATCTACTAAAAACAACAAAGGGTCAAAAGCCCAACAACTACACCCGAAAACAAGCCCAAACGGGAACACCATCCCAGGCCCAGCACGACAGACGCGCGAGTCGACCTAACCCTAATCCTTTCCTCCACCGTCGAAAAGGCATGCGGCGCACCACTGGAAACACAGTCGATCTATCACACCACCATAAACGGCTGAGCTCCATCATCCAGAACCCTCAACCGCCAAACACGTGATTACAAATCCCAAACCTCCATCTATTTGTTTTCATCGCCTGTGTATCCTCCGAGAACTTCAACTGAAGAACTCAGGATCTCATCGAGAGGACCACACCTAGAACATAAGATCACTTGAATTATTAGTCGCACCCAGAAGAGAAGGGTCGACATCCACAAAAGCCCGCGGTAGTGTGGCGCAGTACACTACCACTCCTTGGAGTCATAGCCGGCGGCGGTCGAGCCAAGAGAGTCTCCACCTCCCGGAGTAAGAACACTGATCGGAAAACTAATCTGGGAAGAAGCACAAAGGTCCTCCCCCTCCCAGCCAAACAAGAAAATCAACCGGAGAAATAAAGCAAAAGAGAAACATCATAACCACGAAGTCACGACGAAGAGGTTAGAAAGAAGTCAGAGCTTTTCTCTCGCAGTAGATGTTTCTTCATGACCGATGAAAAATTAAAATAATAAATGATTTAAGTTTCCCAATCGATATCGGCTTTTGTAATAATACTACTAAGAATCATTATTATGGAAACTATGGAACCACGTATGAACCGAGTTAGGTGTATAACTAAAATAAATAAAAAAATCACTTATATATCAAAGGGAAGATCTTAAACAGTTGGCTCCACCATACGCCGTCGACTGCGCCAACTCCGCCGCTATCTCTCACAGCAACTCCATCGCTCTCTCTCTCACAGCAACTCAGTCGTCATTAGTCGGAGCATCTTCGTCACCAAATTCGCGACGGCATCATTTCTGGAGTTCCATGATCTAGATTCTCCAGAAACTGAAAGTCGTCTTCAGCTCTAGCTTATTGATAATGGCACTAGTTGGGCTGATGAAGAGGGCTAGTAGAAACAATTGGAGGGTGAGAGTGTACCCAGCGAGATACTTGGGAAGCAGGAGGGAGCTTTCAATCACAAATAACTTTCAAGTGGAAGAAGATGCTAAGCTTCCTGTTCTGATTGTCGGTGCTGGACCTGTGGGTCTCGTTTTATCCATCCTTCTCACCAAACTAGGTGGTACTCTTTTACATTGTAAAACTACATTTTGATCGAATTGGATTCTCATCTCTTTCTTTCTTTCTTTCTTGTTAGGTGTGAAATGTGCTCTTGTTGACAAAGCCACTTGCTTTTCTAACATCCACAAGCTCATTTTATCAACAACCGCTCTATGGAGGTTGCCTTTTCTTTTCTTTTCTTTTTTTTTGTTTCTGGTGGTTATCATCCTTACTTTATTTCATATGCTTTTAGATCTTTCGTAACTTGATGGATTAGCTGGGGAGATTGAACGATCACAGCCTCCTGTAGATTTGTGGAGAAAATTCATATACTGTACGTCTCTCTCCGGTTCAACTCTAGGCACTGTGGACCACATGCAGCCTCAAGGTCTCTTCTTCTCTACATTTTCTTCTTTGTTTTTTTCCATCCAGCCTTGATTGTTGTGTGTTTGTTTTTTAAAACAGATTTTGACAAGCTTCTTAGCCCTGCTTCCGTTGCTCACTTCTCCCAGTACAAATTGACAAGTTTAATGCTTAAGCGGTTAGAAAACCTCGGCTTTAATGTTCAAAAAGACTCGGATGGTCTTGACCTTACTACGGGGAAAATCCTCATGGGTCATGAGTGTGTGGCGATTGATGCTAACAATAAGGAAAGCGTTACTGCAACTCTTTCTTTCTCAAAGGAGGCAAGCATATGAAAAGGAACATCCAATGTAGTATACTGGTTGGTGCTGATGGTGCTGGGAGTGCTGTGAGAAGGCTCGCAAAAGTAGAAATGCGTGGGGAGAGAGATCTACAGAAGCTTATTAGTGTCCATTTCATCAGCAAGGAGCTCGGTGAGTACTTGGTCAATAACAGACCTGGCATGTTGTTTTTCATTTTCAACACCGGATGTATAGGAGTTCTCGTTGCCCACGATCTTCTACAAGGAGAATTTGTTTTGCAGGTTTTATCTCAATTACTCTCTATATTTCATATACAACAGTAGCTTAGCGTGTAACCATTTCATTTTCACTGCAGATTCCATTCTATCCTCCTCAGCAGAGTCTATCTGATTTCAGTCCGGAGGTATTTTACTTATAGTAGACTAAGTTCTCACTTGGTGAAACTAGCTTTGATACACCCCTCTACCAAGTTCAAATGTGATTTTGCTTGTAGATGTGCAAGATGCTGATATTTAATTTGGTGGGACATGAGCTCACAGACTTGAATGTAGCAGATATTAAGCCATGGGTTATGCATGCTGAAGTCGCCGAGAAATTCATGTGCTGTGAGAACAGAGTGATACTTGCTGGTGATGCTGCTCACCGGTTCCCACCTGCTGGAGGTTTTGGTATGTCAAAAAGTGAACCATACGAATCATCTCCATTCTTGTACTTTTTATGATTGAAAATAATGGTCAGATGAGAGAAACGAATGCCGCAAACTCAGAAAGTTGATTTAAAATGGTCCTTGTTGTCAGTTTCTTTTTCTAAGTTATATAAGTTGAGCCGCTCAGGAACTATCCTGATAGCAAAATTACATGTGACTTTTGAAGGAATGAACACTGGAATTCAAGATGCTCATAATCTTGCATGGAAAATAGCAGCTCTAGTTCAGGGTTCTGCAAAATCTTCAATTCTTAATACTTATGAAACAGAGCGTAGACCGGTATTGTGTTTTTAACTTTTCTAATTTTTTCTTGCCATCCTCTCTTTTCTTAAATTGATTCATCTATAAGCATCTTATTGTTTACTGCTAGATTGCCCTTTTCAATACTTCACTCAGCATTCAGAACTTCAGAGCAGCTATGTCGGTTCCTTCAGCGCTAGGTCTTGACCCAACAGTTGCAAACTCAGGTAAACTAGAAGTAGCTTTTCTTCTTGCTCAGTTCATCGTTCCATGATCAGCTTTACATTACAATAATTATTATTATTATTATATCTCTATGGTGTTGTAGTTCATAGGTTTATAAACAAAACAATCGGTTCCATCCTTCCAACTGGGATGCAAAAGGCGATCTTGGATAATGTCTTTGCACTAGGTCGTGCACAGCTTTCGGAATCCCTGTTGAATGAGAGCAATCCCCTGGGACATCAGAGACTTAGCAGACTAAAGAGTATATTCGAAGGAGGAAAAAGCCTGCAGCTACAGTTTCCTGCAGAAGATCTTGGTTTCAGGTATCATCATCACCTTTGAACTGTAGAATGTTCACTTAAGTACAAAGAGTAGAAACTAGGCCACCTGGCCAATCTGCTTTTGTAAACTGTATTAGCGGTTTCATGAAACGGAGATTTTGGTTTTTAATGTTCCATTGTGTTTCTTACATTACATTTCAACAAAAGATATTTAAACTCAGTTAATTAGAACAGTAACCAAAGCTACTGTGTTTACTCTTTAGGTATCTAGAGGGAGCCATTGTTCCTGATAAAGAGTCTGGAGCTGGTGATCCTGAAGCACCGAGTGGTCGTAGAAGAGACTATGTTCCTTGTGCTGAACCAGGTTCAAGACTGCCTCATATGTATGTGAAAGTTCTGTCAGATTCCACAAGAGAAGTTATTGTTTCTACACTGGATCTTGTTTCGATCGACAGAGTGGAGTTTCTACTTATAATATCGCCCTTACAAGAGTCCTATGAGCTAGCTCGCGCTACAATCGAAGTCGGAAAAGAGTTCAAGGCTGATGTAAAGGTATGTGTGGTCTGGCCTAGTAGTAGTAGTAGCAACGATGGTGTTGTAAGGGATAGCAAATCAGCGTTAGTTCCATGTGAAAATGTTGTTGACGTTATGGAAGTTGGTGAAGAAGCTTCTTGGTGGAGTATTTGTAAGATGTCAGAGAGAGGTTCTATTTTAGTTCGTCCGGATGAACACATTGCTTGGCGTATGAAGTCTAGTGTTCCTTTGGAACCTACTCTGCACATGAGAGATGTCTTTACCATCATACTTGGTAAACAATGAACAATGATACCAAATTACTCCACATATTCTTCTTTGTATTCTATTTATTTCCAAATAAAACCACGTCTGTTTTTTTTCTTCTGTAATGGTGTTGTAAATTTTCTTTACATCAAGTGTAAAGAATATTTAAGTTTTCTTCTGTAAGGAGAACATTCATAAATAAGAATATTTAAGTTTGGGTTCTGTTCAGCGGTTTCACTAGGTAGGGGAGTTGTGTCTATGATAGTTGGATCAATTCAGCTAGTAGCGATCCTGGTAAACAAGTATCCAGTGACTGCAGTGAAACTTCCAAGCATTCCACCAGCAACGACCTGATCTCTCAGCAAACGGGAAACAGAATCTGATGAGAGAAGAAGGAGTTCATATAACAATCAAAGTAAGAAACAAACTAGAGTTAGTTCTAGAGCTCCAGCAACTCAGAGAAGCTTCTAAGTGTTTGGTAATCAAACAGTGGAACACATACCTGAGGAGGGGTGTGACCGAGAAGTTCACGCAATGGCCTGCTTTCAGACAGTGGATGCTCTGCAGGAAGTTCGATCACAATCTGATTGAGAAGCTGCAAAAAATTAATCAGACCCCAGAGATGAGGATATTACCATCATAGCTCAAAAATGCATCATGACAAAATAAATAGTGGAATGAACAAATAAAAAGCTGGAGAAAACAATGAAACCTCAGCTTGGCGACCCGCATGTAATCTTACACCCGTAGCATCATACATAACCTACCACAGAAACCAATCACAAAATAAATAAACAAGAGAGAGAATGTATCCCAGGAAGGTGAGCAACTTACAACAGATGCCAAGAGGTGAAGAGTTTGATGAACTGAGCGATGGTGAAAGCCGTGAGGGCGGAGATGAGAGGGTAGTTTGTGAAAATGGAGAAATAATGAGTCGAGGACGTAGACGTAGCAGTAGAATCCTCCATGGCGCTGATGATTGATGCTCGAGAGAGAAGAAGAAAAAGATGATATATATGATCCGTTTACGAATTTTCGTCTTCCAATAGCGTTTCCCTGACGGTTTAATCTTCTTCTTTGACCAACTCTGTTTTCGCTAAATCAAAGACTGGTTTTGATTTGGTGTACAACCGGGTCGGTATACTACAAATCAAATTTAAAATCGGTTCGGTTCGTTTATACCATCTTCTATGTAAACTAATACGTCTAGCTGTTTGATCCAAAAAGAAAAGTCTAGCTGTTTCAAGTCCCACCAGTTCCAACTATAAAAACAACCTCGTTCGTATCGGTTTTTCGAATTTTATTTTATTTTCTCTTCAAATTATATATACACTAGTGGTTTAACCGTGCTATGATTGTCTATTGTATCTATAAATATTACGTTTATTTTGTACCATTTTTTTTTAATTATGGAGGTTAGTATTTCATGTTTTAATTTTTTTATGAAAATTGGTAGCCAGCATTTTGCCATCCACTCTGATGAATATAAGCTTATTATGGTTTGACTAGTGAATATTTATTTAATTTAGAGAACATAAATAAAATATTAAGTATTATTTGCATAGTATATAATAGTTACCGCATTTTGAATTTTATTGAGACTATATTGAATTAAAATGTTTGAAATGAAGTATACAAACACTATGTGAATTTTACACTGAATTTATTTAGGATGATCAAACATGATGAATGTTATTATTGAACCTTTTCTCTAGTGATGTGTCCATGTTTCGCTTAAGAATTCATTTAATTTACCATTTCACAAATATTTTATATGGATGTGATTTATTTTTAATTTTCTGTCAAACAATTGTTTTCATATCATCTCTTTTAAATTATTATCATTCATTAGCATCGTGTTTATTTGATTAACAAAAAAATATTAAGTTATATAAATGTTTTGAATACAAAATGGAGTATGTTTCAGATAATTAAATGGGAAATCAATTTCAGATTTGTGCTCTACATTGTTCATCTTTTTTTTTTACTTTCTAGGCTTTCTCACTATTCACGTAAATATATTTTTTATATTTTTATTACTTGTTTCTGACTATTTTGAAAATTTTGGTTCTATTTATGTATTATTTTTGGTGATGGTTTTCAATATTTTTATTAGTTCTTCTTGGCCTTATTTTAAACCAAAAAGAAGTACAAAAATCGATGAGTTACAATATTTTTTTTTCTTATTTTGGTTTGACGCAATGCAAAATACAATATCGTAAATAGCTTTGTTAATTTTTATGGTTATGAATTTCTCCAATCTTTTCTTAAAATTTCTGTATTCGGTGTTATATTATATATTTTGGATAAATTATCTATTTTGATAAATATCGCGTTATATTTGTTATATGTTTTTTAGTTTTGTATTTCAAACTTTTTAAAAATTTTAATTTTTGATTATATATTAATCACTTATTGATATTTTTTATCTTTATTTATTTCTTATAACTTGATTTTAGTGATTAAAATGGGGAAATGTATGTCAGATTAACTCTTATATATTTAACTTGTCTTGAGTTATAATGGATTTTATTTTATGAAAGTTCCTTCTTTTTCTATAATTTTTTATGTATTGTAAGTAGCCTCTTTGATAAAGTGAGGAGAGCATGAAAAGAAAGTGTTTAACCTTGTTAACATAGATTACAGATCAAAATTGAAAATTATTCTTTTTATAAAGACCTTGTTTAAATCTATTTTCTTTTGGAAAAAAAGTCAGTGCGATGGTTGTTGTTTCAATTGGTAGGATATATGTTGATGTAAAGATGTCCGCCCTGAAGTAGTCGCTGACGTAGTTGCTGAAGCAGACGTCGTAGTGAGTGGTGAAGACCATGTGGAGTCGAGATGCTGAGCTGGAGTCGTGTAGACTTGGAGAGCAAGGGAGTATCTTGAAGAAAATGCAAAGAGGAATAAACTTGGGGAGCAAGTTTATGACTTAAAGGAAGAGTAATAAGTGCATTCCAAGAAAAGGAAAGTTGCACTTATTGATATGGAAGATGTCCATATTGTGGTTCCTTGGAGACTAGGGTTTCGGGAACGTGGAGAACTATATAAGATAGCTATGGATCGTCTGTAGAGAGACAGAGACACAGAGGCTGATCTTATAGAGAGAGAGAGAGAAGCGCTTGGAAGTGTTCTGGGTCGTGTTGAAGTAGGGGCTGAAGTACTTGACGGTGGAGAGACATAAGCGGGTAGCTTAGGAATTGTTCAGTGGCGTGTGTTAGGGTGTAACACTAGACGTGTAAAGCTGATTAAGCAGAACTTGTAAACCCTATTACAAGTTCTGCTTAATCAGCTTTACACGTCTAGTGTTACACCCTAAAACACGCCACTGAACAATTCCTAAGCTACCCGCTTATGTCTCTCCACCGTCAAGTAACTTCAGCCCCTACTTCAACACGACCCAGAACACTTCCAAGCGCTTCTCTCTCTCTCTCTATAAGATCAGCCTCTGTGTCTCTGTCTCTCTACAGACGATCCATAGCTATCTTATATAGTTCTCCACGTTCCCGAAAACCCTAGTCTCCAAGGACCACAATATGGACATCTTCCATATCAATAAGTGCAACTTTCCTTTTCTTGGAATGCACTTATTACTCTTCCTTTAAGTCATAAACTTGCTCCCCAAGTTTATTCCTCTTTGCATTTTCTTCAAGATACTCCCTTGCTCTCCAAGTCTACACGACTCCAGCTCAGCATCTCGACTCCACATGGTCTTCACCACTCACTACGACGTCTGCTTCAGCAACTACGTCAGCGACTACTTCAGGGCGGACATCTTTACATCAACATATATCCTACCAATTGAAACAACAACCATCGCACTGACTTTTTTCCAAAAGAAAATAGATTTAAACAAGGTCTTTATAAAAAGAATAATTTTCAATTTGATCTGTAATCTATGTTAACAAGGTTAAACACTTCTTTTCATGCTCTCCTCACTTTATCAAAGAGGCTACTTACAATACATAAAAAATTATAGAAAAAGAAGGAACTTTCATAAAATAAAATCCATTATAACTCAAGACAAGTTAAATATATAAGAGTTAATCTGACATACATTTCCCCATTTTAATCACTAAAATCAAGTTATAAGAAATAAATAAAGATAAAAAATATCATAAGTGATTAATATATAATCAAAAATTAAAATTTTTAAAAAGTTTGAAATACAAAACTAAAAAACATATAACAAATATAACGCGATATTTATCAAAATAGATAATTATCCAAAATATATAATATAACACCGAATACAGAAATTTTAAGAAAAGATTGGAGAAATTCATAACCATAAAAATTAACAAAGCTATTTACGATATTGTATTTTGCATTGCGTCAAACCAAAATAAGAAAAAAAAATATTGTAACTCATCGATTTTTGTACTTCTTTTGGTTTAAAATAAGGCCAAGAAGAACTAATAAAAATATTGAAAACCATCACCAAAAATAATACATAAATAGAACCAAATTTTCAAAATAGTCAGAAACAAGTAATAAAAATATAAAAAATATATTTACGTGAATAGTGAGAAAGCCTAGAAAGTAAAAAAAAAAAGATGAACAATGTAGAGCACAAATCTGAAATTGATTTCCCATTTAATTATCTGAAACATACTCCATTTTGTATTCAAAACATTTATATAACTTAATATTTTTTGTTAATCAAATAAACACGATGCTAATGAATGATAATAATTTAAAAGAGATGATATGAAAACAATTGTTTGACAGAAAATTAAAAATAAATCACATCCATATAAAATATTTGTGAAATGGTAAATTAAATGAATTCTTAAGCGAAACATGGACACATCACTAGAGAAAAAAGGTTCAATAATAACATTCATCATGTTGATCATCCTAAATAAATTCAGTGGTAAAATTCACATAGTGTTTGTATACTTCATTTCAAACATTTTAATTCAATATAGTCTCAATAAAATTCAAAATGCGGTAACTATTATATACTATGCAAATATACTTAATATTTTATTTATGTTCTCTAAATTAAATAAATATTCACTAGTCAAACCATAATAAGCTTATATTCATCAGAGTGGATGGCAAAATGCTGGCTACCAATTTTCATAAAAAAATTAAAACATGAAATACTAACCTCCATAATTAAAAAAAAATGGTACAAAATAAACGTAATATTTATAGATACAATAGACAATCATAGCACGGTTAAACCACTAGTGTATATATAATTTGAAGAGAAAATAAAATAAAAATTCGAAAAACCGATACGAACGAGGTTGTTTTTATAGTTGGAACTGGTGGGACTTGAAACAGCTAGACTTTTCTTTTTGGATCAAACAGCTAGACGTATTAGTTTACATAGAAGATGGTATAAACGAACCGAACCGATTTTAAATTTGATTTGTAGTATACCGACCCGGTTGTACACCAAATCAAACCAGTCTTTGATTTAGCGAAAACAGAGTTGGTCAAAGAAGAAGATTAAACCGTCAGGGAAACGCTATTGGAAGACGAAAATTCGTAAACGGATCATATATATCATCTTTTCTTCTTCTCTCTCGAGCATCAATCATCAGCGCCATGGAGGATTCTACTGCTACGTCTACGTCCTCGACTCATTATTTCTCCATTTTCACAAACTACCCTCTCATCTCCGCCCTCACGGCTTTCACCATCGCTCAGTTCATCAAACTCTTCACCTCTTGGCATCTGTTGTAAGTTGCTCACCTTCCTGGGATACATTCTCTCTCTTGTTTATTTATTTTGTGATTGGTTTCTGTGGTAGGTTATGTATGATGCTACGGGTGTAAGATTACATGCGGGTCGCCAAGCTGAGGTTTCATTGTTTCTCCAGCTTTTTATTTGTTCATTCCACTATTTATTTGTCCATGATGCATTTTGAGCTATGATGGTAATATCCTCATCTCTGGGGTCTGATTAATTTTTTGCAGCTTCTCAATCAGATTGTGATCGAACTTCCTGCAGAGCATCCACTGTCTGAAAGCAGGCCATTGCGTGAACTTCTCGGTCACACCCCTCCTCAGGTATGTGTTCCACTGTTTGATTACCAAACACTTAGAAGCTTCTCTGAGTTGCTGGAGCTCTAGAACTAACTCTAGTTTGTTTCTTACTTTGATTGTTATATGAACTCCTTCTTCTCTCATCAGATTCTGTTTCCCGTTTGCTGAGAGATCAGGTCGTTGCTGGTGGAATGCTTGGAAGTTTCACTGCAGTCACTGGATACTTGTTTACCAGGATCGCTACTAGCTGAATTGATCCAACTATCATAGACACAACTCCCCTACCTAGTGAAACCGCTGAACAGAACCCAAACTTAAATATTCTTATTTATGAATGTTCTCCTTACAGAAGAAAAACTTAAATATTCTTTACACTTGATGTAAAGAAAATTTACAACACCATTACAGAAGAAAAAAACAGACGTGGTTTTATTTGGAAATAAATAGAATACAAAGAAGAATATGTGAGTAATTTGGTATCATTGTTCATTGTTTACCAAGTATGATGGTAAAGACATCTCTCATGTGCAGAGTAGGTTCCAAAGGAACACTAGACTTCATACGCCAAGCAATGTGTTCATCCGGACGAACTAAAATAGAACCTCTCTCTGACATCTTACAAATACTCCACCAAGAAGCTTCTTCACCAACTTCCATAACGTCAACAACATTTTCACATGGAACTAACGCTGATTTGCTATCCCTTACAACACCATCGTTGCTACTACTACTACTAGGCCAGACCACACATACTTTACATCAGCCTTGAACTCTTTTCCGACTTCGATTGTAGCGCGAGCTAGCTCATAGGACTCTTGTAAGGGCGATATTATAAGTAGAAACTCCACTCTGTCGATCGAAACAAGATCCAGTGTAGAAACAATAACTTCTCTTGTGGAATCTGACAGAACTTTCACATACATATGAGGCAGTCTTGAACCTGGTTCAGCACAAGGAACATAGTCTCTTCTACGACCACTCGGTGCTTCAGGATCACCAGCTCCAGACTCTTTATCAGGAACAATGGCTCCCTCTAGATACCTAAAGAGTAAACACAGTAGCTTTGGTTACTGTTTCTAATTAACTGAGTTTAATATCTTTTGTTGAAATGTAATGTAAGAAACACAATGGAACATTAAAACCAAAATCTCCGTTTCATGAAACCGCTAATACAGTTTACAAAAGCAGATTGGCCAGGTGGCCTAGTTTCTACTCTTTGTACTTAAGTGAACATTCTACAGTTCAAAAGGTGATGATGATACCTGAAACCAAGATCTTCTGCAGGAAACTGTAGCTGCAGGCTTTTTCCTCCTTCGAATATACTCTTTAGTCTGCTAAGTCTCTGATGTCCCAGGGGATTGCTCTCATTCAACAGGGATTCCGAAAGCTGTGCACGACCTAGTGCAAAGACATTATCCAAGATCGCCTTTTGCATCCCAGTTGGAAGGATGGAACCGATTGTTTTGTTTATAAACCTATGAACTACAACACCATAGAGATATAATAATAATAATAATTATTGTAATGTAAAGCTGATCATGAACGATGAACTGAGCAAGAAGAAAGCTACTTCTAGTTTACCTGAGTTTGCAACTGTTGGGTCAAGACCTAGCGCTGAAGGAACCGACATAGCTGCTCTGAAGTTCTGAATGCTGAGTGAAGTATTGAAAAGGGCAATCTAGCAGTAAACAATAAGATGCTTATAGATGAATCAATTTAAGAAAAGAGAGGATGGCAAGAAAAAAATTAGAAAAGTTAAAAACACATACCGGTCTACGCTCTGTTTCATAAGTATTAAGAATTGAAGATTTTGCAGAACCCTGACTAGAGCTGCTATTTTCCATGCAAGATTATGAGCATCTTGAATTCCAGTGTTCATTCCTTCAAAAGTCACATGTAATTTTGCTATCAGGATAGTTCCTGAGCGGCTCAACTTATATAACTTAGAAAAAGAAACTGACAACAAGGACCATTTTAAATCAACTTTCTGAGTTTGCGGCATTCGTTTCTCTCATCTGACCATTATTTTCAATCATAAAAAGTACAAGAATGGAGATGATTCGTATGGTTCACTTTTTGACATACCAAAACCTCCAGCAGGTGGGAACCGGTGGCAGCATCACAGCAAGTATCACTCTGTTCTCACAGCACATGAATTTCTCGGCGACTTCAGCATGCATAACCCATGGCTTAATATCTGCTACATTCAAGTCTGTGAGCTCATGTCCCACCAAATTAAATATCAGCATCTTGCACATCTACAAGCAAAATCACATTTGAACTTGGTAGAGGGGTGTATCAAAGCTAGTTTCACCAAGTGAGAACTTAGTCTACTATAGTAAAATACCTCCGGACTGAAATCAGATAGACTCTGCTGAGGAGGATAGAATGGAATCTGCAGTGAAAAATGAAATGGTTCACGCTAAGCTACTGTTGTATAGAAATATAGAGAGTAATTGAGATAAACCTGCAAAACAAATTCTCCTTGTAGAAGATCGTGGGCAACGAGAACTCCTATACATCCGGTGTTGAAAATGAAAAACAACATGCCAGGTCTGTTATTGACCAAGTACTCACCGAGCTCCTTGCTGATGAAATGGACACTAATAAGCTTCTGTAGATCTCTCTCCCCACGCATTTCTACTTTTGCGAGCCTTCTCACAGCACTCCCAGCACCATCAGCACCAACCAGTATACTACATTGGATGTTCCTTTTCATATGCTTGCCTCCTTTGAGAAAAGAAAGAGTTGCAGTAACGCTTTCCTTATTGTTAGCATCAATCGCCACACACTCATGACCCATGAGGATTTTCCCCGTAGTAAGGTCAAGACCATCCGAGTCTTTT